>OX638066.1:6316421-7516421 GCA_951804385.1 Trifolium dubium
CATAATAAAATAATATACGTGTACTAGTTTTTGAGCAAATTGTTTCTTCTTACCCATTTCCTTAAATGGGCACATCAATACATAAAAGACCAAAATTCTAAAAGAAAACTATAGTATTATAAAATGGAGAGATTTACAAAAGGAGAACTTTTCTTCATTGGCTGAATCTAGCTAATCACTTCTAAATAAATTTTGAAGTTATTTGCTTGATACTTATTTTCTCCGGTCTTATTTATAAACAACTTTCTATTCATTAAATAATTAAAATATTTAGTTTATAATTAAGGTCGGATATATTAATTATCTAATGAATCTAAAAAGTGGAAAATTGTTTATAATTAAGGTCGAAGAGAGTATACAACAATGTATGATGATATGATCATCGTCTAATTACTTTTTGAAGTTATTTCAAAGTCAAAAAAAAAAGTTGAAAAATTTAGAGCACATGAAGAGATAATATAATAGAATTGAAATTCAAATGTTTTTCGTGAGCTTAGTTTATGATCAATTAGTAGAAACATTGCATTTTATATACTGTGATTATAGTTTGAACTCTAATATATGTTAGAAGTCTCACATTGGCTAGAGATATGACATAGATAGTCTTTATAAATGTGTGCAAACATCAACTCTAAAGCTAACTTTATTTTGTGGTTGAGTATAGGCCTCCTAAATTCTAATATGGTATCAGAGCATATCCTAGATCCATGCGTTGTTTGTTGTGGAGACCTCCCATATTTGGGGCACTCGTTATTGTTGATTCCACGTTTCAGCTTGTTCAGTTCTGGACGTGAGGGGGTGTGTTAGAAGTCCCACATTGGCTAGAAATATGGTATAAATAGCCTTTATAAATGTGTGCAAATCTCAACTCTAAAGTTAGTTTTTGTGGTTGAGTATAAACCTCATAAATTCTAATAATATACTCATTTATTCACATTATAAAATGAAATTTTAACCACTGATGAACAATTAGATAAAAAAAACAGAATTGAAGTTCAAACTAAAACTATAGGACAAATCGAAATGAATAGTTAATCACTTCTGAATAATTTGAAGAGATATTGAAGTTAATTATTTGCTAATTGCTTATACAACAATGTATGATTTGATCTCCTATTGACTTTTTGAAATTATTTTAAAGTTAAAAGTTAAAAAAAATTAGAGCGCCAAAAAATATAACACCCGTTATACATAGAGTTAGAATTCAGAATATTAAGTGATGACGACAATTTTCACTGGCCAATAATGTCCCCTAAAATATTTGTATACATCATCTATATACTATAATATTGTGATTGACTTACTAATTTTTGAAGACTTTATAGTTTTTCATAAAATGATTACTTATTTACAAGTGTGTCTTAATTAAGCATTGATGTAACATTCTTATCAAATGTCATTTATGGGAAACACAAGCCACCCATAGTCATGTTATGACCCTATAAATAAAGCCACATTTTGTGCCTCTCAAACACAACAACTTCAAAACACACATATAGTTCTAAGTTCATTATAATTATAGGGTAAAAATGAATTCCATTCGTTTCATAGCAACAGCACTTTGCTGTGTAGTTGTGTTTGCAGGACTATCCTCCTCCTCAAATGCAAAACTCGATCCATTATTTTACGTCAAAACTTGCCCCGAATTGCATAATATTGTATATGAAATTTTATACAACGTTTCAAGGACAGATACCCGAATGCCCGCGAGTCTCATTAGACTTCATTTTCATGATTGTTTTGTTCTGGTATGTATATATTACTTGTTGATTGTACTCTCTAATCAATTAATAGTAGGTGCATAATAAATTAATAGTGCATATAAGGTTAAATTAGTAAAATTGTTATTCTATTTAATTAATTATAATATCTATGATTTGAAACAGGGTTGTGATGCCTCAGTTTTGTTGAACAAGACATCTACTGTCGTGAGCGAACAAGATGCTGGTCCAAATATTAACTCTTTAAGAGGATTGAATGTTATTAATGACATTAAGACTGCAGTGGAAAAAGCTTGTCCTAATACAGTTTCTTGTGCTGATATTCTTACACTTGCTGCTGAAGTATCTTCTGTTTTGGTACATATGTTTATCTAATTATTTTTAGTTTCATGAAACGCGTTTTACTTTTTAATTATTTGAAATAACTTCAGTTGTACTGTGTTTGATTTTAAAATTGTTACTGAGACTAAACAAACTATGTATCAAGAGTTGGATAAAACCATATATTCTTGTCTCCCACTGAATTACTAGACAAATTTTTATCCTTTTTTTTTTGACAAGAGACAAATTTTTATCCTATATATACTTGTATTGTTTTATACTATTATGTTCAATAGTTTTATTTTACGGATCAAACAGATATGTCGTTAAATTAATACAAATTTGTATGTATACACAGACTGGAGGTCCAGGATGGTGGGTTCCACTTGGAAGAAGGGATGGTCTAATAGCAAATCAAACCCTTGCTAACCTAAACCTTCCAGGTCCAAATTTTGCTCTTCCTCAACTAAAATCTGCATTTCTTGCTCAAGGCCTCAACACAGTTGATCTAGTAGCACTCTCAGGTAAAATCCGCATCACTTCAAAAATTTGTTTTTTAGGCTTAAAAATTATGTTGGGTGAGACTTATATATATGCTTTAATTTCAGGTGCTCATACAATTGGGAGAGCACGTTGTCTTTTCATTACTGATCGATTATATAACTTCAATAATACTGGCAAACCTGATCCTACTCTTGATACAACATACCTAAAAGAATTACAAAAACAATGTCCTCAGAATGGAACCGGAAGTAACCGTGTCAATTTTGACCCAACCACTCCTGACAAATTGGACAAAAACTTCTACAACAATCTTCAAGTTAAAAAGGGTTTGCTTCAAAGTGATCAAGAATTGTTCTCAACACTGGGTGCGGATACAATTAGCATTGTCAATAGTTTCGCCAATAACCAAAATGTTTTCTTTAAGAAATTTGCGAAGTCAATGATTAAAATGAGTAAAATTGATGTGCTTACGGGAAAGCAAGGAGAAATTAGAAAACAATGCAACTTTGTTAACAAGAAATCTTCTGAATTGGATCTTGCAATAGAATTATTAGAGGAGGATTTGGTTAGTTCAATCTAAATGAAGGTGGGTTTACTTTAATTTAGTTGAAATGTGGTGATTGGAAGTCACTCACTAATAAAGAAGTGATATGCTAGGTACATTTGTGCCATGATTTGTTGTGTGCTATGTGCTTTTGTTTGTGTGAAATAATCTTGATTCATGTAATGTTCTTAACAATACTCGATTTGTTACAAGCTTTGTTTGTATTTGTTCACCAGTATTGAAAGGAAGTAGAGTGCAACATGGTATACTATATGATTTTATTTAATGGTTGCAATGAATTCTAGATGGTAAAGTAAATAAATAAAAATAGAAAACTTGTACAAGCAATTGAATATATATTTCAATTATTAAAATAATCTATTGTTTTAATTTATGATTGGGACGGTAGTTAATTTTTTTTTTTTTTGATTAAAAATAAAGATATTTATTCATTTAAATTTATAAATTACATCAATCGACATCATGACATGTTCAAATTCTTTAAAATCTTAAAAAGATCAATCGGCGAACAAGCTCACTACATTCAAATTAATAGCATAACACGGTCAATGATAAAGCCTACAACGCTGAAGATGCTAAAGTCATTGAATATGCTTTGAAGTTGGATTGAAACAAATCTGTAAATCTGAAACAAAATAAACACCGTACTAAGCGGGAAAACAAACACCGTACGAAGACGGGAAATCAAACAACTCCACACTATGGGAGTAAAACAATATTACGATGAATAAAACTCAAACAAAACTTACAAATATGTGAAAAACACTTATTTAAATAAAAAAAACTTAAAAAATGGTCGAGAGAGGTGATTTTGAATCAAAATTTACTTTAAATCACTCCTCTTTAGAGGCTCAACAAGGAAAGAGACAAAAAGAAATTAGGAATTATACGGGGGAGGGCAACTGCTCAATTGTTTTTTTTTATGTAAAAAAGAAACTTTTATTTGACCATATCTAAAATGGATTGGGCTTGGATTACAAAGGGAGTCTCCTCTACTCATATTTGAGAATTTCTTTTTACACCTCCCACCAATTTTCACGGCCCCTTTAAAATGGCGAAAACACCCCTTTCGTTATTTTGATCTGGCTTATTTTCTACTTTTTTATTGTTTTAAAACGAAATAGAGAAGTATGAAAGTGAACTTAATCTATTTCTCCTTAAAAGTATTAGAGAAATGAAGTAAAGAAGTAAAAAAAAGTGGAGTCAAACACAATTTTTTCCTTCTTTACTATTTTTAAGAAGAAGAAAATAAGTAGAAAATAAGTCAGGACAAACAGGGGAACACAAATGATACAAATCCATGATTTGAAAAAACTATGGTTTACTATGTAAGGAGCAAAACATATATAAGAGTTCGTTTTCTAAAATGTGAATACTGAATACCAACCATATATAACACGAACTCATCACCTTCCCCCAACCTCATTTCATTTGTTACTTAAAAAATTATTTTTTAATAAAAAATGTCCAAATTTCCCAATACTCAAAAACCTCGTCAACATCATTATTTTTCATCTCATTTGTGGTTGAAATCATCTAATAAGCCAAGAACAGAGGCATTAAAGAAGAGTTTATTGCACATTTGATTGATTCTTCAAAAATTTTGCGTTTTTACTGGTTGTGTTTTATTTCTGACTAGTTGAATTCATCAAAAAATCAAAATAAAAGTTTTGAAAATCTCAACATATAAATCAAACTTTAAACTCCTTTTTTTGACAAATGTTTTATAATGTTCTAACCATGTATACAATATAATCAATCATTCAACAATACCCATTGATTTAGTAACAAACAAAGAGTAAATTGTGTGTGGAAATTTTTGTAAGTTAAGGATGAACAAATGTCACATATTTTATTGTGACAAAAATAAAATTCAACAATTATTTAGGGACAGAAAATTATTTAATTTTATTTTTTAACTAAGATATTGATCGCAAGTGGTTTTTATTAATCTCGCATTCAATTCATGTAGAACAATTTTTTTGTCAAACTTATTTCATGGTTGAATTAAATGGTTTATAAATCTTTGATGTCTTTATTAAAAATTTAAAATGAACCTTAATATAAAAATTAGAAATGCTTTTATCAAAAAGGGAATCTAGCTTAGAATTGGACATAAATCACACATAGTGCGATGTGTTGTGTTAACCTCGTGCCGTGGGATGCTTTACTAAAACAGATAGAAACATTTCAATAATACTAGTAGTAGTACTTACAGTCTTTTTAGGAGGCTGTACCAAAAGTTAAAGTAAGCCAAGTTGAATAAATTAATCATAAATAGAAATGACCAAGAGAGAAAAGCCAATGCTAAAAATAAATAAAACATGAGTGAGTGCGTGGAAAAATTAAACATACCTCTATCTAACTGACACAAGCTTATAGTATAATTTAATGCAACATGTACCATTTTGTAGAATATAACAACTCATCCTTTGATCTAAATTAATTTTTTTTATTTTCAATAACAATAATAACAATTCCATAAGATTTTGTCCAAAAAAGAAAAACAACTCAATAAGATATTCCCACCACGTCCACAACATCATTGGATAATTTTTTTTATATAAAATGTCTGCGAGTTAATTTTTGAAAAGGAGGTGAACAAATTTCAGTTGATAATAAAGAATTCACTTTGTATATCTTTTAAATTTCTTAAAAGAGATTAATTGTTAACTCACTGGACAATATTTCCTCTGTCCTAAAACTATAATTCTTTTAGTTTTTTAGTTTGTCTTAACTTTTTAATTTATTTTTGAAAATCAATGTAAAATTAATGATGATTTATCATTTACAGTATATCTTAACAAAAACTAAAATATTTATTAAATGATTTTTTCTCTTAATAAAGTAAGGATACTAGCATGGGCGGAGCCACCATCCAGGCACCCCGAGTACTTGCCCGGGCTCAGTCCAAAAAATTTGGTATTTTAGGGTTAGTTTAGGATAAAATTGAATTTTTTAAGAATTAATTTAGGCAAAATTAATATATTTTTGTTCAAAATTGATAATTTTCATTATAAAACAATTTTTTTATATTTATGAGATAATTTAAAGTAAATTGAGATTTTCAATAATTAATTGAGGGTAAAACTGATATTTATTTCTCAAAACTGAAATTTTTATTTAAATTTAAGATTTTTCCCAACCTCTAAAAAATTTCTGACTTCGTTCACTAGATACTAGTGACTTAACTTAAGATTTTTGATGGACCCGTTTTAAAGTTTTGATGAATGGAATGAATATTTAATAAATATAATTGAGTTGTTTAAATAATTAAAAAATATAAAATAATATATAAAATTAAGTGGAGTTCTTTTAAACTACTAATTAAGTGGAGTCCTTTTAAACTAGTATCAAATTTAATAGTATGGATGTGTATGCTCTAAAATGACTAAAGTTTTGAGTGAGAATATTTTAATAGTAAAACAAAGCTCAAAGGACGGTAAGAAACGTGAATGCCGGGGAAAATTTAGAGTCTACAAACAAATCCAAATCCTCTCGAGACGCCCATGTTCACTTCACCAAATCCATTGACCATTGTCTTTGTATGAAAAAGCAGGTAGAGGCGTTTATTCCATTTTTCTAATGCATTAATATGTTATGTATGCTACATATTATAAAAAGGAAAATGATAAACATTGTCCTAAGAGTAATAATTAAGGAACCAAAAATAGTACGAAAACATTTGAAATTTGTGTATTTTATTTTTATAAAACAATTAGATACAATTCTCAATGCAAGTTTTATCTTTTTTGGTAATCTTAACTAATGTCCCAAAGACACTAATTAACAAGACCCATTAGAAAAACAATGTTTACTAGTTTTTGAATAAAAATATCTTTGTTTGGTTACCTCTTTCCCTAAATGAACACATTAATTAATACACAAAATAGTACCGCCTAATCTTCTTCTTTTTCTTTTTTTTTATAACAGTACTACCTAATCTTCATTCATGTAATCAAACTACCTAATCTTCATTCATTTAATCAAACGATAATTAGTTTAGTGGTGATTGATATCGGATTTAATAGGGAGAATCACAATTTAATCTCAACAACTATATTTGAAAGACCAAAATCATTTAATGTCAGAATTCACTCCGAACTCTAAATTATTAGGAGCACTTTCTCCTAAGAATTAGAAGATGAAAACCAAAAAAATATATAAAAATAAAATAAATAACTTTCATTCATGTATATGACTCTTTTTTTTTTATATAAGCAAAGAGAGCTTGAGTTATAAGGAGTATAAGTGGTACTCAACCCTTACAATTTAACAAAAGAAAAACTTTATATGCGGTAAAAATACTCTAAAAGATTATTACACCAATCACGTAAGAAAAGACTATTATTAGACATTGTGCGCCCATAAAACCACAACCAAGCAATATAGATAATTTACTTCACTAAGATAAAAAACAACGATATGACCTCCTCTAAACAAAATATTATTTCGAGTCCTCTAAATACACCACATAGTTGCCAACCAAATAACATACCAGAACCTCTTTAATGTCTTTCCTTTGATTAAATCCCCAAAAGAAAGTAAGTGAATGGGGATAGAGGTGTAGTTCAAAGAAGAAACTCTCATCCACTGAAAAATGTCTTTCCACACATTAGTAGTCATAGTACAATTGAGAAAAACATGGTTAATGTCTTCCACTTCTTGATAACAAAACACGCAGCAGCGCCCTAGGAAATTGGACAGAATACCTTTTTTATATAAAGTTTCTCTAGTTGGTAATTTATTACTCCCTCTGTTTTAAAATGAGTGTCGCTTTAGTTCAAAAAATTTGTTTTAAAATGAGTGTCGTTTTTCGATTCCCAATGAAATATTTTCCAATTTGGTCATCTAATTATTACTTTATACACAGTTTCTAAGAAAATAAAGGAAAAAATAGGTTTAATTTAGTAAAAGTACTATTACTTTTAACACAATGATTGCATTCATTAATATGTGTGAAAACACAAAAACCGACACTCATTTTGAAATGGAGGGAGTAAATAGTAATATCGTCATCCAAAAATACTAATTTTCGACGGTATATTGTTTTGCCATAACTTCTTCAACGCTTTCACTATATGACAAAACTATCATAAACTCACATATAAATGAGTGAGTCGGGGTTCGAATTCCAATCATAATAATAACCAACTTAACAATTTTGACAATATTTTTTTAATTAAGTTAGGACTTGTGGATAAGAGTGACAATTTTTACTATTTCAATTGGTATAGTACATCCTAAATTGTTGTATGTCTATATATGATATTGTGACTTATTTATTATTTTTTTAGAAGACCCTATATAGTATTTATAATGACTACTATAATTTACAAGTGTGTCTTAAACAAATATTGATGTTATATTATTTTCAAATGTCATTCATGGTAACCACAAGCCGCCCCTCATGCTATGACCCTATAAATAAAGCCACATTTTGTGCCTCTCAAACACAACTTCAAAACACACACATAGTTCTAAGTTTAGTAAAGGGTAAAAATGAGTTCCCTTCGTCTCATAGCAACAGCTCTATGCTGTGTATTTGTGTTTGGAGGACTATCCTTCTCCTCAAATGCACAACTTGATCCAAATTTTTACATCAAAACTTGTCCCCAATTGGTACCTATTGTTCAACAAATCTTGTTCGACATTGCTAGGACGGATGCTCGAATGCCTGCGAGTATCATCAGGCTTCACTTCCATGATTGTTTTGTTCAAGTATGTATATATACTCACCCTTAAGTTATTATTTTGTTGGCATAGTTTGCAAAAATTAATATGAAAGTACAATTAGTAACTATAAGAAATATTGAAGAAAACAGAATTTGAATTGCAGATCAATTTCTAACTTCTGTATATTTAAAATGTGTAAGTATAACTATTAAACTACGTGAAAAACACGATTAAAAAGTAAACATAAGATTCATATTGGAGAAATTAAGTGAACAAAAAAAGTAAGTATATTCATAAAATTTTTTATTCATTTCAAGTATAAATGTATAGATGATAGTACTAGATTTTATAAAATAAAGTACAAGTTTTTTTATTCAAAAAAAGAAAGATAGGACTAGCTTTTATAAAATAAAGGTACAAATACTAGCAAATATTCTTTACCACATCGATATGATCTCAACCCATTCTCTAAACTTTACCTTTTTTTTAATTTTTTTAAATAAATGGGAATATTGGGAATCAAACTAAAGATATAAATTTTATTTTGTATTACTATAATAATTGTCATATTTACCAAAAAGTAAATTGTCTAAAATGACTAGCCATTTCAATTTAATTTTCAACATAATATTAATTGATATTTTTTTTCAACAGATTGCTGATTAATAATATTCGCAAGTTGTTATTTTCACCTTGTATGCATGAGAAAAGAAAATTAACCAATAGTTCATAAATATAATTTAGTATAATTGTTATTCTTTTTATTTATAATAACCTTTCCTTAATTTTAGTGAAGTGACATATATAATATGGTATAGTTTTAGTGGTTATGATGAATTTATATAAATTCTATGTGATTTTTGAGAGGGACTATACTAAATAATTTAATTTGATTATAATATTTATGATTGAAACAGGGTTGTGATGCCTCAGTTTTATTGAACAAGACATCTACTGTCGTGAGCGAACAAGATGCTGGTCCAAATATTAACTCCTTAAGAGGATTGAATGTTATTAATGACATTAAGACTGCAGTGGAAAAAGCTTGTCCTAATACAGTTTCTTGTGCTGATATTCTTACACTTGCAGCTGGAATATCTTCTGTTGTGGTACATATATTTTGCTAATTATTTTTAGTTTCAAGAAATTATTATACATATAAAATATCATAGTATTTGTACTAAAATAATATTGGTTGCATGGATCAAATAACAAATATATGTCTTGTCATTTTTTTTTGTTTAAATAACTTAGTGATTAGAAATTTTACTCTTAATTAAAACGAATAGTATGTGGGTTGTACCATTGTACCTAGGGTCTGAACTTCATCCCCTTCCTATATAATGCGATATTCATATATCAACTGTGCTAAGCTCACGGGGACTATGTCTTTTCATATTAATTACATATAAGAAATATATTAATTAATCTTAAATAAAAACCCCAAGTCCATCATATCATCTTTTAAAATTACATAGAAGAATTTTTTTTCTACTATTAGGTAAATCTGGTTCAGGGGTCAATTATGACAACAAGTGGTTCCAACTTCCAACCTCTCTCAAACGCAGTTGCAGAAAATCAAACAGTGATCTTAAAAAAAAAAGCCAACACCAATCACCACTGATGAACATCTTTTAAAATATAGACTAGTTTAATAATGTCTAAGTTTGTTGTACATTTTAATTAATTAGTGAGAATATATATAACTTCTTTTTATTTACTGTGTATTGTTAAAATATATAATACAAATATTTTAATTAATATTTACAGACCGGAGGTCCAGGTTGGTTGGTTCCACTCGGAAGAAGGGATAGTTTAACAGCAAATCAAGCTCTTGCTAATCAAAATCTTCCAGGTCCTAGTTCTACACTTGATGGACTAAAATCCAAATTTGCCAATCAAGGCCTCAACTCGGTTGATTTAGTAGCACTTTCAGGTAAATATATACATATGATATTTAATTTTTTAAGTAAAGTATTTCTATGAAATTAATATAATTTTTTATCTAATAACAAAATTTAGATAAAATGACACAAGTCTCTTTAAATATAATCAATATTTCCATGTATTATGCAAGTGGGGCAATGGTTTTACTCAAATATAAAAATTAAATGTTTTTTAAAGGATAGTCAATCGAGTAAAATTAGCTTTTTTAAGAAAAATGTTAAACAGTACATCTGTAGCAATTAATGGTTATAAGAAAACAAAAATGAAAATAAAAATCTTAAAATTTTAGAAAAGAATCTTTTGTACTTAATTTTTTTTTTCTTTAACCATTATATCGGTGTACTATTTAATAATTCATTATTAGAAGTAACTTAATTTGACTTTTGAATAATTTTTCAAAAAAAATGGCACCATCCATGTGGAAGATCATTGATCAAGGTATTCACGCACAAGGGGGGATGAGTAGCTAAATTAGTTAAGCTGATCAGTTGAATTAACTAAGGGTTAAGGAGTTCATGGAGGTCCAGGGTTCGAATCATAGCAAAGGAGAAAAAAATTAACAATATACTAACAATACACTAACAACCAGTGGCGACTCTGAGTCAGGGGGTGCAAAATTTTTAACTCCATTAATGAATCTTATAGTGTAGAAATACTTAATTTTTATGCGGTAACTTTTTCTTGTTAATTCTATCATTTCTTTTTTCCAATTAAGTAGGTGAACTTGCATAAAAACTTTATAATTTCCATAAATTTTAATATATACCGTATAGAAGACATTGTACGTAATATGTAGGGACATAAGTTCAAATCGTGGTACATCTACTTATTCAAATTTAAAGACGAATTTCTATCCATTAAACTACTGAACAATAATCAAAAGGAGGACCAAAGAAAAATAGAAAAGAAGACGCATAATTGAATTTGAATGTTATTTGAAAAATAATTTAGTGGTTTGCTCATTCAAAATGAAGTACTAATGTGATATATTTACTACATTTAGAACAATAGTACTTCACTTACTCTGAAATGGCCTAGTGGCATAACATTTTAGGCTGGGGATGCAAGTCGTCAGTTCTAATAGCTGTTACTACCTCACTTTGAAATTTTACTTGAAATCATAAACTTAGTAAAAAGAATAATACATTGATAATTAAGTATAAAGAACAAAAGGAAAAAGCTGGGCCTACTAATATTCAAGTAAAAAATAAACGTTGGGCCTTAGAAGATGGAGGGATTTTGGCCTAGGTGCGAACTAAAGAAATCCAGGGGGTTCAAAACAGATAATGATCTAGGATATAGGTGTAAATATCAAAAAGTCAGGGTGTGCAATTGCACCCCCTCACTTGTGAGTGGGTCCGCCACTGCTAACAACTAACATTTGCCTATAAAAAAAAATATTCACACACAAATTTCTTCAAAAAAGTAATAGGATAGTTGGTAATTAAATAGCATTCATAAAATTCATCATATGAATCAACTAGGTGGTGGGCCATTCAATTTTAATTCCAGAGCGGAGTTAAAGTCCAGTAGCATTTTTATGGGTTGGGTTGGTGGTTTTCTTTGGTAGTCTGGAGACCGAATAGTGTTCGTCTAAGAATAGGGTTAGAAGTGAACCTCTACTTGGTGGTGTCAATTTTTTGCTTTCTTCATTAGTGTACCGCTTATATACGACACATCTGTTTTGTAGTTCCGTTTTTCCCGATCTCTGAACGTCTTGTGCAGAGACCGGTTATTAATAATAATATTTTGCTGTTCAAAAAATAAGTTCAACTATTGGTTTATTTTATAATTATTTTTTCATATATTGCTCAACTAAAGTACAAAAAATAAGCTTCACCTAAAAGTTAATTAGTTTTAATTAGGTCTTAAAAATTATGTTGCTTGAAATTTATATAAAAATGCTACAATTTCAGGTGCTCATACAATTGGGAGAGCGCGTTGCCTTTTCATCACTGATCGATTATATAACTTCAATAATACTGGTAAACCCGATCCAACTCTTGATACAACATACTTACAACAATTGCGAAAGCAATGTCCTCAAAATGGAGATGGATCTAACCGTGTCAATTTTGACCTAACTACTCCTGATAAATTGGACAAGACCTTCTACAACAATCTTCAAGTTAAAAAGGGTTTACTTCAAAGTGACCAAGAATTATTCTCAACACCAGGTGCAGATACCATTAGCATTGTCAATAGTTTTGCCAATAACCAAAATGTTTTCTTTGACAACTTTGTGAAGTCAATGATTAAAATGAGTAAAATTGGTGTGCTTACCGGAAAGAAAGGAGAAATTAGAAAACAATGCAACTTTGTTAACAAGAAATCTTCTGAATTGGATCTTGCCATAGAATTAATAGAGGAGGATTTGGTTAGTTCAATCTAAATGAAGATGGGTTACTTTGGTTGAAATGTAGTGATTGGAAGTCACAAATAAAGAAGTGATAGCTAGGTACATTCGTGCCATGCTAATAATGTGTGTTATGTGCTTAATTTGTGTGTGTGTTAGATTTCTTTCATGTAATGTTCTTAATAATACCCACTTCTTTCTATCACAAGCTTTGAATGTATGTATTAATTTCTTCCTAGTATCTAAAAGAAATAGAGTTAAACATGGTATATGACTTTGCTTACAATGAATTAGGTGGTAAAGTGAATAAAAAATAAGTATAGAAAAATAAAATAATATTTGAATTATTACTGACTGCATTAGACAAAAACTATTTGATGTTGAAGAAACATCTAAACTTTTAAATATTAAAGGAAGTAATAGTAAGGGCAAGAGAAAAAAAGAAAAGAAGAAAAGAGAGGTTTATTACTATGTTGATGCTTATGAATTAAGGAGAGAATAGGAGAGTAAATTAAAAAGTTTGTGGAGATTTTTGATTGGAAAGTAGGATGACCTCGAAAAATATCAAGGAAAAGTAATATAGTAAAAAGTTGAAAATTGAAATGGTAAACATGTGTAAGTGTGTATCCCCATGAAGATGGTTAATAATTTAGAGTTTAAAGTTTGACTATAATGCAAGTAATTTTAATCTGATTAAGATTATTTTATTTAGAAATTGAATTTGAGTTTGGAAGAACTCAAGTTTAAGTTATATTTTAATTGAATTAATTAATTATTTGGTTTTAATACTTTTTTGTTTAGTAGTCTTATAATTAGAATTTTAATTTTAAAATAAATAAGTAAATTATTTGGAGTTTGAATTTAAGCTGATACATATATAATATAATGTCTTATTAACTAAACTAAACTAAACTTATGAATCATGATATCTTAACTACTTCAATTGAATAAATTAATAATAATAGAAATGACCAAGAGATAAAAGCCAATGCTAAAATATAAAGAATGACTAGTGGAAAAATTAGAAATACATCTGTATATAGACTATAACACAACTATAATTTAATGCATCATAGTACTGCCTCCTCCATCCTTAAATATATATAACATCATGTTTGATCGCACGTACGCTCATAGACAATTTTATCATTAATATTTTTAATTATTTAGAAGTAAAATTTTTATCACTGATATTTTTAATTATTTATAAAATTAAAAAATACGGTCAAAATATAATTGATAAATAATATATTTAGTCGAACCGAGTCTTATATTTAAAAATGAAAGTTTATAGAATATAACAACTCAACATCCCCGATTTTGGCTTTTATGATTTTAGTAATATAATAGTAATACCATAACTCCATAAGATTCTGTAAAGAATAGAACTCAATAGGATATTCCCACTACAATATCAATGGATAACTATTATTTTGTTGACCAATTAAACATCAATAAGATAGTATATACACAAGTGTCAGGAAAATTTAGTACCTACGAACAAATCTGGATCCACATTCGCATGTTATGTTAAGCTAGTTCTTCCATAACATTGAGTAAATAAGTTTAAATATTATTTCATCTATAACTACGTACGACTTAGAAAATAATTGTAATACATTTTAATTTTATAACATCAAATTTCAATTATACACAAATTATTATTTTAAAATATGTAGTTTAATTTTTTTAGTGATGAACTTTATGTTTATTATGATTTAAACTTTTATATACAATATAATTTTCATATTTCATTTATATATATCATAATTTTTTAGCAGTCCATTCAATTATTTTTCTTTCTATATAATACCATCACATGGCTTACCCGTAATAATGTCACCGTAACTCATCACCCTAAATCCATTATTTATAATTTTTTGAAGACTTGGTATAGTATTTAGGAAAAATTATTATTAATTCTTAAGTATTGATGTTATATTAATATCAATAATAGGACGCCCATAATAATGTTATGGTCCTATAAATAAAGGAACATTTTCTGCCTCTCAAACACAACTTCAAACACATACAGTATAAGGAGTAAAAATGAATTCATTTCGTCTCATAGCTCTTTGTTGTGTAGTGGTTGTGTTTGGAGTATTACCCTTCTCCTCAAATGCACAACTTAGTCCATCTTTTTACAGTAAAACTTGTCCTAATTTGCATACTATTGTTCTAGATGTCATACGGAATGCTACTAGGGCGGATCCCCGTATGCCTCCGAGCATCATCAGGCTTCACTTTCATGATTGTTTTGTTCGAGTAAGTTATACATCAATTATTTAATGAATTTAAAAAGTAAAATATTTATTTATAATATTGTTGATGAAAACTTAAAATTAAAGTCCCACAATAAATTATTTATAATAATGTTTATGATTCAAACAGGGTTGCGATGCATCAGTTTTGTTGAACGACACTGCTACTATTGTGAGTGAACAAGGTGCTGGTCCAAATAACAACTCCTTAAGAGGATTTGATGTTATAAATGACGTTAAAACAGCCGTGGAAAAAGCTTGTCCGAATTTAGTTTCTTGTGCTGATATTCTTACGCTTGCCGCGGAAAAATCTTCTATTATGGTATTCATGTTTAGTATTTTTAGTTTCAAGAAATGCATGTTTTACATAAAATCATACTCTTGGTACAATCATATAAGATAATGTTTGCATAAAATTATTACAAATTTATGACTTCTCTTTTTTAATCACACATAAGAATTATATAAATCTCGAATAATTATTGCATTTCATATACATTTTTCCTGAAAATAAGGTCTGTAGTACATTTTAATTAGTTAAGAGTGTTACTTCTTTTATTTATGGTATGGTCTTAAAATAATACAAAATTGTATATATTTACAGACTGGGGGTCCAAGTTGGATAGTTCCACTAGGAAGAAGGGATAGTTTAAGAGCAAATATAACTCTTGCTAATCAAAATCTTCCAGGTCCCAATTTCAACCTTACTCGATTAAAATCTTTCTTTGCTAGACAAGGCCTCAACACAGTTGATTTAGTCGCACTCTCAGGTAAATATATATGCAAATATATTCCAAATAAATGTTGGTTTGTGTGATTTACAATGTTTTTTTCATATCTTGCTCAATTAAATTACAAAAAAATATGCCTCATTACAAGTTTATACTTTAGGCCTAAAAATCATGTTGGGTGGACTTTTATATATGCTTCAATTTCAGGTGCTCATACATTTGGGAGAGCACGTTGTGTTTTCGTCGAGGATCGATTATATAACTTCAGCAATACTGGCAAACCCGATCCTACTCTTAATACAACATATTTACAACAATTGCAAATACAATGTCCTCAGAACGGATCTGGATCCCATGTCAATCTTGACCTAACTACTCCTATTAGATTAGACAAAAATTTCTACAACAATCTTCAGGTTAAAAAGGGTTTACTGCATAGTGATCAAACATTATTCTCAACACCTGGTGCAGATACCGTTAGCATTGTCAATAATTTTGGAAAAAATGAAACAGCTTTCTTTAAGAACTTTGCAAATTCAATGATTAAAATGAGTAAAATCGGTGTGCGTACGGGAGTGCAAGGAGAAATTAGAAAACATTGCAATTTTGTTAACAAGAAATCTTCTGAATTGGATCTTGCCATAGAATTATTAGAGGAGGATTTGGTTAGTTCAATATAAATGAAGCTGGTGGGTTACTTTGGTTGAAATGTGGTGATTGGAAGTCATTATTTAAAAAATGATAGCTAAGTACATTTGTGCTTTGATCTATTGTGTACTATGTACTTTGTGTTTGTAAGATTTCTTTCATGTAATGTTCTTAATAATACCCATTAATTCTTTCTGTAACAATCTTTCTTTGTATCGGTTGCCTACTATTGAATGGAAGTAGAGTTCAACATGGGTATATGATTCATATATATTCAGGGACGGACTCAGGATTAAATTACCAGTGTGGCTAATTATTTTTATAGGAAATATGGTTAAATTTTTTTGCAAAATAAATATAAAAAATAATAACATATGTATCGACCAGAACAAATAATCAATCACTTTGTTCCTTGTTTAGTGATGTTGTTCATATTTTAGTGGAATTTAATTTTTTTTTAATTATAATTTAAATAATATCATAAAAAGGATTAATAAAAAGGATTAAATAGTTTAAATTTGGAGTAAAAAATCAAAAAATGGGTCTCACCTATATATAACCTATTAACTTTGATGTTGTAAGTTTGTTCATAAAATTTGCAAGTGTGAAAATATAAAAAATCTTTCTCTTAATAGATCTCTTCTTGTTCCTCAATCTTCGGAGAATGCGGCGTTGTATTATTGTAAGTTCTCTGTTCCGAACACACACAAATATCTAATTATCCGAGAATCATTTGAGAGGCATATGTGAGTTACCATTTGAAGCATGGATGGGAGAAAATTATTACAGGAAGAAGAAAAGACTTACAATTTATGTTGTTTTTGCATAAAAAAAAAAATGTTATTTTCATTAATTCTTTGAAAAAAAGATGATTAACAAGGCATGAGTTGGGACTTGAACCCATGAGAGCAATGTGATGAAAAACAAGGCATGCCACTAGGACAAAGTATAACTATTTGATTAAGCTTTCTCAATAGAATGTATATAATAATTAAACTATGCTATACATAAAAAAAAAAAATGGGCTGGGCTGGTGTGGCTATAGCTACACCAAGCCTCACACAGGTCCGCCCTTGTATATATTGCTTGCAATGAATTCAAGGTGGTCAAGTGAATAAAAAATGTGTACAATAAAAAATTAAATATTTAAGCTAGTAAGATTTATTTTTGAAAATGATTTTGATCGAGTTAATTAATCATGTAAAATTGAGTTGAACATTAAATATGTATTAAAATCAATTAAATATTGAATTAGAATTCATAATTTTTAACTTCAAATATTATTAGAATCAATTATATTAACAAAATTACCTATACTCCAGAGGAGGAGCCAAATATGTCAAACATTTTTAGAAACAATTTCCCCCCCTATTAAAATAGAAACAAACATACACTAAAAATATCTTTAATTATCTCCCGCAACTGCATTTGAGAGGAGATTGGAATAACTTGATGCAAGAACTCGCTCAGAACTCTAAACTATTAAGGCTCATTTTTTTCTTAAGAACGAGAGGGTGAAAGTCAATATATATATATATATATATATATATGAGAATTGCTAACTTCGATATGTGAGTCATATTTAAGTAATGTTGACCTTCCCGCACGTCCCCCATTTTTTAAGATAAATTGTAGGGGGACGCACGAGATGTTGGGGGGTGGTGGGGGGCGCGCGCGAAGATAATGGAGGGCGCGTTAAGAAATTTCATATGGATCAACATTGTTAACTTTGACCCACATAATTTAAGTTAGCAGCTCTATATATAAATTATATATTTATTAGTAGGTGAAGTGAAAAAAATTTGGTTCAAGACATTTTGGACCATGAGTCCAAATGAAAACCAGTAAAAGCCCAATGTGTACAATAGCCTTGTTTTTATTTATTGACGAAATAAAATAGCCTTGTTGGCACCATTCCTTCTTATAATATGAATAACATTCCTTCTTAACAAGATACTGTCAAAAAACAAAAGTTTCAAAAAAAAAAAAACATTGTGCATAATTTTTCTCGCAAAAAAAAAAATACATTATGCATAATTTTTCTCTATTTTCATTTAATTTGATTTTTCTTCATTATAAAAAAAAAATTGTGAATTGTCTTCTATCTCAACAGTAAAACACTTTCATCAAATTCAAATCTTCATCTTTCCCAGGTTCTCATTCAATATATTATAGTCACCACTATCTATATTAGCATCACAACCGTTCTATTCATGGACAGTGAATTGAATGAAAAAGAAAAACTTATAAACAAACTATATATTTTTTTATCAAAAAAATAAGAGAAATTAACATTTTAATTTCTAAATGTTTAAAATTAATTACAAAAAAGTTTTGAAGAGGAGACTTTCATTTGTAATTTTATAAATAAATTTGACAAACAAAAAAGACACCAACACAACTGTTAAATTACCAAAAAGACACTGATTTTTTTTTTATAAGCAACTTTAAATTATAAGGTGTACAAGGGATACTCAACCTTTACAATTCAAAAGACACCAACAAATTAATAAAATCCAAAATTTATCTTCACAAAAATTCAATTAATTACATCATTAGGTAGTACTTAGTAGATCTGGTTAAAAAAAACCAAAATTATGTTCTCCATTTAGAATATACTCTGTAATTAATTATGCTGATCCAAATTTTTTATAGGATCATTTTGTTCAGTTTATTTATTCTGTTGGAGGTTTGCATGTTCGCCGCTCTTTGTTGCAGTTGATTTGTGTTTAATTTGAGTTTTGTGGAATAAATGGAATAACATAATTTTCAAGCTAAGAAAAGCTCCATTGATCAGATATTTGATAAAGTAGTATTACATTCATATAGGTTGAAATCTACTAATGTTCATGTAGGTTTGAATGCTCATATCATATGTGGCGGTCGAACTTCTTTTTTTTGTATGGAATATTGGCTGAGTTTTTATCTTCTTTTTGTTTTGAATACTACTTGTATATTTTGGTGATTCTTCATGGCACACCTCGTACTAGAAATGATCCTCAGATTTTAATATAATCCATTTTGATTTGTTAAAATAAATAAATTTTATTCAACAAAAAAAATCAAAATTTCATGTTCACAACATAAAAAAAACAACAAAATAATAGAACCTAATTAATAGTAGGCTTAATTTTAACTTTAGTCCCCTATTTTCGGTCATTCACAAAATTGGTCCTTTTATTTTAAAATCATACAATTTTTATGTCTCTATCATATTTTTATACTTAAAAACGGTAATTTAACATATTTTAAATAATATGACATATATTGGCGGAGCCACGTTAGGACAAGGGTGGGCTTCAGCCCCCTACTCTTTTCAATTATTTTTGTACTAGTAGTAGTATATACATGTATTATATATGTGTTATTATTTTTTTTAAGAGATATTATTATATATTAGATTTTTTTGTTAAAACTAATCTTTTAACTAGGTCAAGTATAAAAGTAGTAATGCAGTACTAATAATAATAATAATAATAAGTAAAATAAATAAAAATAGTCTTTAAGAATATGTCTTTATTGGTAATTATGTCAAAAATTAATATAGACAAGTAATTAAATTAAATTCGTATCTATTGATTGATCGAGTGCTGTGACTTGTTTTGACTTTTCCCGTGTTAACAACAACCACTGAACGTGCCTTTTAGCAATGAAAATTATAAAAACAAAGCTACATAATAAGATGAGAGATGATGATTTTCTCAAAAGCTCCATGATTAGTTTATATTGAAAATGAGATTGCTGAAAAATTCATCTCAAATATGATAATTGACGAGTTTGACAATATAAAATATGACGAATAAAAACAAATGATTCAGTCGTCCACCCGAATTTTTTTTCCCTTATTCTACCACTGGTGACATACAATACTATAATATTCAATAATCAAAAGTTATAAATGAGTGATAATAAAGGAGTAAAATTGTAATTAAACCTTAATTGTATACATCAACAATGTAATTTATTATTGGTCATTTTGCTTGTTATATTATAGTGGTATTTTTATACTATTGTGTTTTATCTTTCTAAAAATAATAAATTTAAATTATAAATTTATTCTAATATATATGAATATTTGAATTATTTTTAATTTCCTTAGAAACAAATACATACAACTAATTTTTGTTAAATCTAATTTTTCTAATTCATATGAATGTTATTCACTTTAGATTGTAAACTTCAAATGTGTTATTCTTTAATTAGTTAACTCCATCAATTTTTACCACCTTCCCCTACTTGTTTTACTTTATTTGGATGATTGTGTCACCGAAATATGCTTTGATTGATGAGTTAGCTTTGTTTATATGGTTATATCACCAAGATATGCTTGACTTGACTTTCTTTAAATGACTTCACCTAACTTTTAGTGGCCACAATGATAGCCATTAGCTACAAACAGTTGAACAAATAATGGCAAAGAAGAAGATAAACCCATACTATAAAAAGAAGACCAAAATATGAATGTCTCGAGAGATTACTATTTCCTCTTTTTTAAATAGAATGCCGCATAATATTTTATGGAAATGATTTTGTTAATGTTGCTGGAGCACTCTTTAATTACTTTATTTAAAAAAAATATTTAAAATTTAAACAATACAATTATTAATGTGTTATTTTTACAAATTCTAATAAAAATTTTATAAAAATTTATTAATTAAGATCTTAAAAGTGTCTCGGAAACATTCATTAGCATTTACCTTAATGAAAATACTTAAAAATGCATATGTACTCTTTATACCCCTTAGATAATAAATTTTTATAATTTAAAAAATAATATATAAAGTCAACATATTAAAAATTGTGTTGTTTAATTTTTTGAATAAATAATTTCTTTAAATTATAGTATACTTAAAGAGCGCATCAAATGCATTCGTTTACAATACCTTTATTTTATAATGAATGTTATTCTTAGTTTATATGATAGCTTCTAAAGTGAAAGCTCTCCCTCACCAAGATACCACTCAATTTTACCATGAAATTAAATAAATCCACTTGATTGAAAAATTCATCCCCACACTTGATCCAAATTATTTTCACTCCCCCTCGGTAGACCAAATCGTTGCACTCTCCTTTTTCTCTCTCACTCACATGTTTTTTCTTTATACAATAAAATCTCTTTAAATTAATACTCGATAAATTAATAAATTCTTTAAAATAATAAAGTTGTTCGGTCCCGACTTGGGCTAGTGTAAAAAATTGAAAAAATTTGATAAAATAATAAGATAATAATTTTTCGGGAGATCCCTTTGTAATTTACGATCCTAAAAAAATCATAAACTAATAATATGACAAACTTGTGAGATATGGTGTTAATACTCTATCACATCATGTAATTTATATATGACAAACTTGCTTAAGAATACATTGATCCCATTTGTTCCTCTTATTTACATCAAAAATCATTATTGATTTCCAATGCATATTACTAAAGTCATTATTATTAATTTACAATGCATATTACTAAAGTAATTATTGATTTACAAGTCATTAAAAACTCTTTAAATTAATAATTATTAACTTATCGATAAATTAATAACTCTCTAAATTAATAAATTTCTCCGATTCTGACTATATTAATTTATAGAGATTTTACTGTAAGCCACCGCCTGCACACAATTACCAGTAATTACCCATCTTCATTTTTCTCAAAAGTATTATTACTCCATTATCCTTTTCTTTTTTTTTCTCCAATAATTTAATGATTAAAATTACACATTTTAAATGTAAAAAAGTAATTCGTCAAAAAGAAAATATAAAAAATTAAAAAAATCTAAATTTAAACCTCAATTTACCGTCAAAAGTTTTTTTTTATTGAAGCAATTTACCATCAAAAGTTAAAATTTCAATTTCTTTAATAAAGTTTCTGATAGTTACCGACTAAAATATATTTATATAATTACTCTATTTTTCTTTATAATATAGTGAGAAACACACTAGCTACACTATTTTTGGAGATTTCTATTTAAAAAAATTATTAATTGCAAATGTTAAATGCTACCTTAATTTCAATATATTAACTTCCTAATTAGCATTACACTATTTTTAATACATGTATACGAACTTTTAACCAAGATTATTTTAAAAATGAAAAGAATGCTGGAAAGATATTTCTGTAGATCAACAAGTTGCGAACTTTGTGTCCGAGCTTTGGAAAGCACACATTATTTTAATGCAACACTTATTCTTTGTTGAATAATTTACTCCCACCACATCATTAAAAGTAAAAAAATTATTACTTCACTTTAGAAAGAAAAATAATTTAAATTTTTTACGTACAAATTGTGGTCGTGCCGCCCACGTGTATGTTAAAGCTGACCAATTGCTTTTGGTTATGATACAATGGATTTCATCGGATGACAATAATGTCATTGTCAATTGTGGTTGGTTGGATTGCCTTTAATATGGCTCCACATAGTACTTTTTCTGGTCTTTAATATAAGACACAAATTGTTTTTTAAATTTATTGTATTTTTAATGTATTTGAACTATATTATAGATTAGATTCATCAGAGGAAGTATAAAAGTAGCACTACACTTGGCATTTGTAATTTTTTGTTTGTCAATAGAGTGGAAGATGAAACTCACACTTAAAAACAAGTTTAAATTTGTTACGAATGAATGAATGAAGAAGTAAAAATAAACAGGAGCGCAATCAATAATATAAAAATATAATGTTAAATTTTTAAAATTGATGAAAATATTATGGTCATTGTTTAAACTGATAATCGGAGAAAAATACTATGTGAAATTGTTATAACACATAAATTTCATTCTCTTTCACCCGACTTCAGTGCACTCATATTCTTTAAAGTAAATATTTGCACTATATCTCATAATAGTCTAAAACAAAAACATAAGAGAAAAAAGGAAGACACAAATATAAACTTAAAGTGTTAACAAGTGTTACTGTTTAGTGTGTTGAAACAAAGAACTTGTGGTCTTTGATCTCTCCCACCTCTCACTTCTCTAAACAATGTGAGACTTGTCTAATATAATTTTCTTGACTTTTTTTTCTTTCATTAAATAGCAATGTGGGACTAACATTGCAATCTACCTCAATAATATCCACCTTAATTGTAATGGTCTTCAATATTCATTGCCTATACCGACAATCGTTGTCTTCACCGACAATCAACCTCAACAATCTCCACCATGATTGTAGGAGTTTCATCTTCCGCTTCCATTGTTTATACCGACAATCATAATTTTTATTGTCTATACCGACAAATTAAATTATCATACTTCACCATAAAGAGTACACTACGTACACTTGGACTAAATTATCCCGAGAATTTTCTTCACTTGGAACTAAACAATCTCAAGAATTTCAACATCCCGAAACCTTGTTGAAAATTTCTGGTGCAACATCATGTTGGCTTTCTCCAGAAGTTCATCAGCCATTGAGATACCTCACCACACACCTTGCATCAAATGCTAACCAATGTCCGTGTGTTGTTCTGAATCCGCTAGCAATAAATTTTCCTTTTCCATGGCATAAAGGTGTGCTGTTAAAGAATTATGGGTTTGCATGGCTATTATTGAATAATAGAATTCCAACCAGAGACAATCTTCTTCAATGAGGGATTATTTGAGAGTGTTCTCATATTTGTAGTTTTGAATGTAATGTTTTAGAATCTTTATTACACCTGTTTTTTGTTTGTGGTAATGCTCATTTTGTATGGTGTGGTTTACTTCAGGGGTGGAGGGTTGTTTATCTTCGGAGGCCATATTTCATGCTCACCAGTTTATAGGCCTTCAGGTTCATTCGGTTAAACGCAAAAATGTGTTTCAGGCATTGTGGCTAACTACCATTTGATGGATTTATTTGACTTGAAATAAATGTATTTTTCAAAATAAGTCCTTTGAGGTTCATAAGGTGTTAGATCATATTAAAATCCATGTTTAGTGGTAGCTCAAAGAAAAATGGAAAGACTTTAAGTTTAAATTTTATTTTTGGTATTCAAATGCTTGGTTATGTTGGAGGAGTGGCTTGGCTAATCTTAGGTGTTATGGTTTTTGGTTTTGTTGCTTGTGCCGAGTGTGGCGTGTAATTAACTTATCTATTCTTTTTCGCCTAAATCATGTACGTCTTGTGCTAGTTTAGTGTGCTAATAATATTTTTTTTGATCGTTTAAAAAAAAGAATTAAATATCTATCACTTATACTTCGTGTTGTTTGTAAACAAATTTTTATTTAAATGTACCTAAATATAACTCACTTTTACCTCATGTTTTTGCAATTAAGAATCAATTTTTCAAAATCAATTTATGTGTTAATTGATTTTTATCACAGCATAACTAAGCCAACACTAAGGGTGGGAATAGGCCAGGCTACTCGATAGAGGCCTACGGATCGACTTATTAAAATTTCGATTCAGCTCTGCCTATTTAGTAAAAAGATAAGGTTCGGACTTTTAAGAAAGCTTATTTATTTAAATAGGCCGGACTTATGCTTATTAAAAAGCCTACAAAGTCTATCATACTGGCCTATTTATAGTATGTATATGACGTTAATTTTTTTTTATGTATTTGGTGGTATTTTAATTTTATTTCCTTTCAATACATTGAGTATTTAAGTTATTCTTTTTCTAATATTAGGACAATGTAACTTAACATTAAGATCCAAAAATAGGTCAAATGATATATATAGACTTATATAAACCTACATTATAACTGACAAAATAAACTACTTAAAGGTCTCAATATGAATAAATTTTTTTTTAAAAAAAAGCTCAATGTTAAGTAGGCTTTTAAATAGGCTTATAGGCCAAATCAGACGTTCAAAAAGGCCAGACCAGACTAAAAGAAAAGCTCATCACAGTTAACAAGTCAAACTTTAGACTTCATAAATACGAAGAAGGCCAGAATCAAGCCATTCAAAACCCGGCTCGGCCTGACCTATTCCCACTTCTAAATAGACTTATGTCATAGAATAATTTCTTACTCTTTGTGTCATATTATATATCATTTAAACTTTTGTATGTTTCTTAAAATAATATTGAGTGTATTAATTCTTTTTATGATATAATTTATTTATTTTTGTAAAAATGATCAAATAAGTTATATTTATTATAATATACTTTTATTAGTACTGATATATAACAAATAGAAGTATACATTAGTCAAGGAAATTATTATTACATTTTTTCTTTGACAAATGAAATTATTATTACATTAATATGTATAAAAAATGAAATATAAAAAATGTGACAAATAAAAATTTCTAAACATAATATTTAATAAGAAACAGAGGAGTTATACCTAAAGAAAATAATACAAAACAGAGGATGTAACTTAGACAAAATTCCAAAGAATTGAGATACCACATTAGATTGGACACATTTAATTAATGAAATATTTTAAGTTTTTTCCTTTCAAAAAAAATTGCAAAGAATTCTTCACCTAAATTTGAACTTTTCTATATTTTTAGAGTAATATAAAACTTCATATTAGTAAATTAATTAAAAAAAAGACTTGTATACTAATACTCTTTTATATTTGTACAAACACCAAGTTAGTCAGTTTGTTGCCATTCAAATTAAATCCATAAAATTTCAATAATCTTTTGAATGAGATGATAAGAGTCTCTTTTTATTTAATCAAAGATACTGAGTTTGAATTCAAACATAAAAATATAACCTACGTGCTAAATATTTTAAGAGTGTTTTGTCATTCATTGTCTTCTTATTCGGCTCAAATGATTAACTTTACAGTTGCACACAACTATACCATACCATCCATGTTCAAAACAAAACCGAGTTAAAAAATGATTAAAATATTTTTACTTTGTCTCTATATATTACTTTGACTTTAGTAAAAAAAAATTCAAACTTTCCTCCCCATAATTTTCTAGCTTATAATTTTAGTCCCTGTTTTTCTTAATATGTTCAGGTAACTTGTTCCATATGACTTTTTTAATTACATATTAATATTAAGAACTAAAAATTTCATTAATTTAATAATTTAGTTATTTAATTTTTAATAATTGTTAATTCATCTACAAATTAAAAATAAAAATTAAATAGTTAAACTATTAAACTAATGACCTTTTAGAACATTTAGAACATGATATATGAAAATATTTAAAGAGATTAAAAATATTTATAGTATCTGAAAATAAAAGTTGATATATTTAAGGAGATTAAAAATATATTTAACTCTAAAAAAATAAATATGTTTGTTGCCATACTATTGCAATTTGCAAACTCAATATTTTAAAAGTCATGGCCATTAAAATATAATTGTCGAGTCTATAAATAAAGGCATGGTTTATACCTATTCACACTCACTGCATAAAAAATGAACTCCTTTGGTCTCACATTAACAGCTCTATGCTCAGTAGTAGTTGTGCTTGGAGGGTTACCCTTCTCTTCAAATGCACAACTTGATCCTTCCTTTTACAAAAACACTTGTCCTAAAGTTCATTCCATTGTTCGTGAAGTCATTAGGAACGTTTCTAAGACGGATCCTCGTATGCTTGCTAGTCTTGTTAGACTTCATTTTCATGATTGCTTTGTTCTGGTATGTATATACTCTGCATTTTTTGTGTCTATACTCATTTGTGTATCAAACATGTTTATTGTTCTACATGTGTGTCAGTATATTCGATCGATACTAATGAAACACTAACATCGACGTATGTTGTTTATATTTAATATTTTAAATTATTATCTGTATCGATATGTCAATGTTTGATTTAGAATTTGTGTTGGTATTCACACTTCAATAATAGGATTATGACAAAAACAAATTGGTCCATATTGTAATATGTTAATTAAAGACCTACAGAACAAGATTTTTTTTGTCAAATAATTTGGTGGCTAAAAACTCCACCCTTAAAGTAGATAAGTGGAATGATCAAGATTCGAATATAAACCCTCTGCATATATAATATAATGTCTTACCGATTAAGCTAAACTCAGAGTTCGAACAAGATATTGTTATCAAGTGAGAGACTACTTTATATAATATTCTACATTAAATTATATATTATAATATCATTCTTTTAGATTGAATGCACATTTATATCTCACCTAATGCACCCACTATTACACTTTTAGCAGTTGAAATTGGAGTTACCTATGAGGTGAATATGCTTAGGATCCTTTTTATTTATGATTATTTTTATTTTTACTAAAGTTTTTTATTAATTTAAGATGTATATAAAAAAATTTGAACTTAGTTAACATCACATCTTTATATTTATATTTTTAAAATTATAGTAATAGAAAAAATAAAAATATGTCCCGTAAACTTAGCTCATTTAGTTGAACATTTACACGTAATATATAGAAATTGGGGTTTGAATATGATATACATTCATTTATTCAATTTTAAAGGTGAATTTCTATCCACTAAACTACCTGACAAAAAAAGGAAAAAAAACTAATAAATGAAGAAGATGTCACCATTTACAGGCTCAACTACATACGGTCCATAAAATTTATGATGAGTGGTTTTTTTTCTTGTACAAAGAATGATGAGTGTTATCAAATTATGTTAATTGACTTAGTGGAGATTGATGTTGAATTTGGTAGAGATCGAAGGCTATAGTTCGATTCTCCATAACCGTGTTTGAGAGAACACTAAAACAAATCGATGATAGAACTTATCCCAAATTAGATTAATCGGTCTATTGAACTAAAATATATACTGGTGAAAAAAATAATATATGATTTTTTAGCCTCACTACTAATTAAGAGTGGTATATTGGGATGTCCTTTTGTTGGCTATCTTATGTTAAAAAGCCCACAATAAAACATTACAGAAATATTATGGTGATGCTCTTTTGTGATGTGAAAGTGAAACTTTAATTTTTTTTTTTCTATCATTAATTTTTGTGATTTTTAATTTTTTTTGAAGTTGTGAATTTTTTTTATTACTATTAAATACATAATCAAATCTATGATTGTAACAGGGTTGTGATGCATCAGTTTTACTAAACAAAACTGACACCGTCGTAACAGAGCAAGAAGCTTTCCCAAATATCAATTCATTAAGAGGTTTGGATGTTGTGAACCAAATCAAAACAGCAGTAGAAGAAGAATGTCCTGACATAGTTTCTTGTGCCGACATTCTTGCCCTTTCCGCGCAAATATCATCTATTTTGGTATGCCTCATCCTATTATGAAAATCTTTTAGAGACATGATCTTATTTATAATATATTAACCGTTAAAACAAATTGTGAAAACTTTTCATTTTAATGAGTGATGATATAATTAACACAAGTATGTATTAATAGGCCGATGGTCCTAATTGGAAAGTTCCCTTAGGAAGAAGGGATGGTTTATCAGCCAACCAATCACTTGCTAATGTAAATCTTCCAGCTCCTTTTAACTCGTTAGAGAAACTTAAATCTGCATTTTCTGCTCAAGGCCTCGACACAACTGATCTAGTGGCGCTCTCAGGTATAAAATATTTTCTAATTAAAATTACCGAGTGCTGACAACACACTATTATCGAGTTAAATTCGTGTAGGTTTCACTATTTTAAAAATGCGACTCACTTAAAATGATGGGATCAAGATGAATTCTTCAATAAAAGAAATGAAAAATAAAAGTAGGGCTATAAATAGTCCTTTGTTTAACTAAATAGTCCTTTCTTCAACATACTGATATTTTTTTAACTAAAAGTAGGGCTATAAATAGTCCTTTGTTTCAAAAAATATATTTAGTCCTTATAATCATCTAAATTTTTTTACAGTTTATGTAATAGTTTTTCAATCCTTTTTTTTAGAATTACTTTTTTAGTCCTTGAGAGAATGAAAAATAAATTAATTATGAAGACTAAAAAAACATATTTCACGCTTAAAAAATATATATTATAACAAATTAAATATTTATCAAAAGTTAATTTAATAAATATATTTGTCCCTGTTTATTAGAATATTGGTTTGCTATTAATCCAATAGCAAATGATAAAAATCATAATTATGGTTCAACTACAGGTGCTCATACAATTGGAAGATCTCATTGCTCATTATTCACTGATCGATTGTACAACTTCAGCAATACAGGAAAACCCGATCCAACTCTCAACACTACTTATTTACAAGAATTGCGCAAAATATGTCCTAATGGCGGAGCAAATAACCTCGCCAATTTTGACCCAACCACTCCCGATAAATTTGACAAAAACTACTACTCAAATCTTCAAGGTAAAAAGGGTTTGCTTCAGAGTGATCAAGAGCTTTTCTCAACATCCGGTGCCGATACCATTAACATTGTCAACAAGTTTAGTGCAGATAAAAATGCTTTTTTCGACAGCTTTGCAACTGCAATGATTAAAATGGGAAATATTGGTGTGATTACTGGGAAAGAAGGAGAAGTTAGAAAACATTGCAATTTTGTTAACAAAGAATTTGCTAAACTTGGTCTTATTACTGTGGCTTCTGGACAATCAGAAGAGGGCATGGCTAGCTCATTTTAAGTACATTAGGGTCACTAAAATGTAGTGAATGAAAGAGCACTAATAAAGAATATATAACCAGGCACATTCATGGTATGTGTCATATAGTTATTATTAGGTGTGCTTTGTGAGTGAAAATCGTTTTGTATTTCAATTTTGTATATTTGAGTTAACGATGAGTTAGACGAAATTACGGTGACACAAATTTGTTGAAACTTTACAACGTAAATTTGTTTTGTTAAGATTAATTATGGTGATTTACTGTAATTTCAACAATTTTATTGTCAATTCAAATATATATGCACGAACTTTCTTTGAGTTGTGTTCATAATTGATTTTTCTCTTTCTTGTTTCAGACTTGTTTTGGCATAATTTATTGAGTTACATAAGTAAGTATTTATGTGCAAATTACACAAATGACTGGATTATCAAAAAAAAATACACAAATGATTGGTGAACTTAAAGAGCAAGTTAACAACTCTATAAAAGAAAAACACGGGTTAGTTCGTGAGACTCATCGTGATCCTTATGGTTTTTGATAAATAGCAACTTTTTTTAACTAAATAGACTTATAATATTAAGGTCATATTAACTTGTGTATCTGGGGCTTTGGTCAAGGAATCTAAATTAAAGAAGAAATTAAAGTTTTAAAATAAAAATATTATATTTTGAAATTTTGTTGAGTTAACTGCACAATTTTCAATGTTACATTTCTATGTTTAGTTCCTTAACCAATGTCTCGGAAGCCGGAGGCACTTGTTTTTTCATAATATTATTATGAATATATATGATCCATTTTAAGACTTAAAAAAATATATCTCTCCTTCATCTCTTCTAAAAAATGAATTTTCTTTTCCATCATCATGACTAGCGAATATTCACTTTATATCTTTTGACAAAGATTTATTTAGTTCAACTTGTTTTGTCTTTATATATAAAAATGTGATATGATGGTGACAAATTCCTTTTTTCATATAAAAAAATATCTAAATTTTTTTGTCACATCTTTTCCAAACATTATTCCTTAATACCTCAATCTTATCACATAAACTATACTTTCAGTTAGAATATAAGATATTCATGAATCATTATTTAGGAAAAACTATACTTTTATATATTTTATAAAATGCTTTACCTAATGTTTTAAGGTGGCAATAATCATTGTACCATAAGGCTTTGTTTGTGAGTTTGGAGGGGAGGGGAAGGAATGGTTTTGAAAAAAAGGAAGAAATAAGTGGAAGGAATAAAGGAGTTTGGGAGGGGAGGAGTTTGGAGCGTTATTTTTTCTTCATAACACAAAACCCCCCTAATTTGGTGGAACTCAAAAATTGTAATGGATGAGGCTTTGGAGGGGGTTTGGAGGGTTTATATGAATTCTTCAAATTTAATTAATGTTGTTATACTATTCTTAAATTCATAATATATTAGTTATAAGTATTTATTTGTCATTCTCTATAAAAAATACTTTCTCAAAAAATGTAAAAGATTTCTCTATTTTTCTCTCTATTTCCCTCCCTCCAAAGTCCTCCCTTCCCCTCCCCTCCAAACTCGCAAACAAAGCCTAACGGAACATTGAGGTAGTAATAATGAAAAGATAAGTCTACATAGAAAAATCAAAATGAAGGTATCAAAAATGAAAATGATCAAACGCTCTTTACAGACCAACACAAGTTGGTGGTCAGAGATTGGAGAGCATTACTGCTTGCTTTAATGCACACTACTTTCCAACACAACCTCACCACTTGGGATATAAATTTGCACCTAGGATTTAAAAAGAAAAAAAAAAGAAGTTATTTTCTTGAGACAAAAATAGTTTGTGATATTTTCGTAATAGTGAAGGGCTGAAGGTACAAAATGATTCTAAGAGCTTGTTTAAAATTTCTGATAACAATTAAATTATTTTGGGTTAAATATGTTTTTAGTCCCTATAAACATCCGACTCTTCTACTTTTAGTTCCTCTAAATTTTTTTTCCACTTTTTTGTCCCTACAAAATTCTCTAACATGAATTTTGGTCCCTACTTTTAAGTCAACTTATGTATACTAATTAAAATTTGGAATTATGTATTGCAGTAATATTTAGTATATTAAAAATTGAACTGATTTGCAAAATTTAATTTTTTTTAATTAGTGATGAATTAAATATGAATTTTTGAAGTGTTTGCACTTAAAAATTCATAGTTAATTCATCATTTGTTAAAAAATTATGAATTTTAGTTTGAGTAATTTTTATAATATTATAAACATGATCACAAAAACTCGTTAAAATTTTTGAATCGTACACATAGTTAAGTGAAAAGCAGGGACCAAAAATCATGATCGAAAATATTTGGAGGATCAAAAAGTGAGAAAAAAATTTAAAGAAATTAAAAGTAGAAGAGTCAGATATTTATAGGGACTAAAAACATATTTAACCCAATTATTTTTGTATTTTATAATTTTATAAATTAAGAGCGACTAAAAATACATGTAGGAATAAATGATATCTATGTTGACACCTATATCCTTTCTCCGTCCTCCATCTAGATAGCTCTTATTATTATTAAAAAAAGGGAAAAAAAGATAATTACAAGGGAAACTAGCCTTACATCAAAGAAATGAAAGTAGAACAATGAAGCACACTCCTACTAAATCGTAAATGACAAAATAGAAGTCCTTAGTAACTTAAAGTGAATTTACCAATGTCAGCACATAATGATGCACGTACCCAGGGGCGATGCTCCATTGAGTTGAGGGGGCTTGGATCTTGATATTTTGTATTAAAAATATAATTTTTATCGATAATAAATTCCTGAATTTTAGACGTTGCACTCTACTTGCACTCTTGTCATTGTTTTTTGTGTTGTGTGTTGATAAACCTGTAATTGTATGATTTTCATTTTCCTTATTTGCTTTTTGTGCTATCATAATTATGTTATTAATTAGTATATTAGTGATTATACGAGAATTAAAATTAATATTTTGAGCCAGAAAGATCGATCTCAATTCTAGAATGTTAAAACTAATTAATCTTCTAGAGTATCAAATTATTGATTTTTAATATGAAAAATATATTGCATAAATGCAAAACTTTAGATTTTAGTTATAAAGTTAATAAATTATATATTGTGTTTGTTTTAAAATTTAAATAAGACTCAGTTTTTGCTTTGATTTGATTTGATTCAAATAAATATGAAACAATTATAAAAATTAAACTAACTAATTTTTATCAGTTAAATTTTTTTTCTTTCAAGATCTTTAAAACTCAAATCTCTTTCAATTATTCATTATATATATATGAATATAATTATTAATTGAATTTTAGAAAAATAACATAGTTATAAATATAGAAGAATAGTTGTGATCCTGGATTTCGGTCGCTTTGGTTTGTTGAGGACCTCTGGTTGTTTTTGTCCTCCTTTTGTTGTTGATGTTGTTTTGGTTTTTTCATACACTCATTTGTATTTCGGACCCTTTGTCTTTTTATCATCTTTTAATATATATAATTATATTGGCTTAAATAATGTTCAGGTCCCTGTAAGTTCGCACTTTTTTGATATAAGTTCCTGTAAGTTTTTTTGCTTTAATTAAGTCCCTGCAATTATATATATTTTTTAAATTAGTCCCTAAAGTCAAAATCCGCAGGAAAATTTGAAGGAAAATCTACACGAAAACTACAGATTTTCCTGCGAATTTTGACTTTAGGGACTAATTTCAAAAAAACATATAATTGCAAGGACTTACTTAAAACAAAAAAAATTTACAGAGACTTATATCAAAAAAACGCGAACTTACAGGGATCTGAACATTATTTAAGCCAAATTATATTTATCATTCAAAATAATGTAGAAGAATAAATGTTGTTCAAATATCATAATTATAAATTTGAAATGTCATTATAAAAAAAATTATTTTTAATAGCTGCACCCCTAAAGTAGGGTCCCGGTATCGCCACTACACGTACCTATTACTCTCTACAATAAGCAGCAAGTAATAATGGTTTTTTTTTTTCAAGTTAAACAGTCCGAAATATCTTTAAAAAAAAATTAAATGGTTTTTGAGAAACATGTATTTTTATATACATGTGGGGACAATTGTCACCATTTCTATGAACATAAATATATATAAATTAAATAAAAATATACCATAATATACACAGTATCAATATCAATGTAGACCGTAAATTCAATTATTTTGAACAAATTCGTACTGCCCACGCGATGCAATTCAGAAAAAGTGCAGAACCTTAGTTTGGTTAAGATACAGTGCATTTCATTGAGTGACAATGAGCAACATCGATTGTGTGGTGTGCATACACATCATGATAATAGGAATAGGAACTCATAATCCTTTAATACAAAACTTAAATATCTTAGTACTATTTGAACCTTTGTTTTTACTCAGTCAATATTTGCACCTCAATGTATAATAAAATAATAAAGTAATAATGTTCTCATTGCAACCACAAGCCTTTACTAGGAGCCATTATTCATGACTCATCATAATGTCTATAAATAAAAGCTTATAATTAATTACATGCACATTCTCACTCTCACAAAAAACAACAACAATGAACTCTCTTCGTTTTGTAGCAATAGCTTTATGCTATGTTGTGGTTGTGTTTGGAGTAACCTCTTCAAATGCACAACTTGATCCTTCTTTTTATAGCAAAACTTGTCCTAATGTTAGTTCCATTGTTCGTGAAGTTTTAAGGAATGTTTCTAAGACAGATCCTCGTATGCTTGCTAGTCTTGTTAGACTTCACTTCCATGATTGCTTTGTTCAAGTATGTATAGTTTCTTCTTTCTTCTTATTCATTTCATTCACCACTATATATGTTTTGAGTTTGCTCATTTAGTTGAATTTATTAATTAAAGAGTGAAGATTCATTGGTCCCTCACAATTATTTTTTGTCGGGACCAATTCAGTTCCGACAAAAATAAAATTTAAATTAATTATTGACATTTTCAAATTAAAGATAAATTAATCTTTGATTTATTATAATAAAGAGATTAATTAATTTGTTTTTAGTATAAAAATGTCGGAGATTAATTTAAATTTTAGTTTTAATTTGTCTATGATTGAATAGGGAATATTGTCAAAATGGCTCTTCACTTTTAATTGATTTTATATTGAGCTTAGTTAGTCAAAATTTGAATTATAAAATGAAGATACTTTTCTAAGAGTGTGTTAAAAATTGTGTAAGAACCCCTCTATATTAGTTGAAGCAAATTCTTGTAAATATTAGTTACTATAAACATTATTTTAAAAGCTTTAAAAAAAAAATAAACATTATTGTAAAAGATGCGGTACAAATCTTGGATTTTTCATATTTAAAATGTGTAAGTCTAGCTACGCCCACTACACTAAACACTAAACTATTTGAAAAAACAAAAAGCAAAATCTTTAAATATAAAGAAAAAAAAGGAAAATATGTTACTATTTTAGGAAAGTTATTTCCCACCTCAACATTATTCATTCAAAACTCTGTTTTCTAATGTGCTTCCTAATTCTAATACATGAATCAAGTCACCAAATTATTGCAAACTGAGTTTTTTCTGTTTATATTACTAGTAATGTAAATAATAGTATTGTCTAATTATGTGATCCATAATTGTAACAGGGTTGTGATGCCTCAGTTTTACTAAACAAAACTGATACTATTGTGACTGAACAAGATGCTTTCCCAAATATCAACTCTTTAAGAGGTTTAGATGTTGTAAATCAAATTAAAAACGCCGTGGAAAAAGCGTGTCCTAATACAGTTTCTTGCGCTGATATTCTTGCTCTTGCTGCCGAATTATCATCTACTCTGGTAAATATACCGTCTCCTATGTTATATATATGTATATGTATATGTTCATTATTTCATTCACATTAATTGAGTTTCAAATGTAATTTCTTATTGATTGATTATGTTTTTGTTCTGTGATGAAATAATAGTCTCAAGGTCCTGATTGGAAAGTTCCTTTAGGAAGAAGAGATAGTTTAACCGCGAACCAAACACTTGCTAATCAAAATCTTCCGGCTCCGTTCAACACACTGGATCAACTTAAAGCTGCATTTGCCGCTCAAGGCCTCAACACTACTGATCTAGTTGCTCTCTCGGGTATGTAACATTTGTTTTGTTTAAAATATAGATAAAATTGCACTCGCAGTCTTGTAAGTTATTTTATCGTAACAAAGTAGTTCCTTATTTTTTTTCTTCCTAAATTGATTGATCCTTTAAGTTTCTGTTTAGAAAATATCTAAGAGGCCGTTGTATCGATGATAGGAATGTTAAAATAATAATATATGGTTATTGATTTATATATGGGCTTCGATTTCAGGTGCTCATACAATTGGAAGATCTCATTGTTCTTTATTTGTTAGCCGCTTGTACAACTTCAGTAATACTGGTAGTCCTGATCCAAGTCTTAACACAACTTACTTACAACAATTGCGCAATATATGTCCCAACGGTGGATCTGGCACTAACCTCACCAATTTTGATCCAACAACTCCGGATAAATTTGACAAAAACTATTACTCCAATCTTCAACTTAAAAAGGGATTGCTTCAAAGTGATCAAGAATTGTTCTCAACATCGGGTGCGGATACCATTAGCATTGTCAACCAATTTAGTGCTGACCAAAAAGCATTCTTTGAGAGCTTTAAGGCTGCAATGATTAAAATGGGTAATATTGGTGTGTTAACTGGGAAACAAGGAGAAATTAGAAAACAATGTAATTTTATTAACTCAAAATCTGTTGAACTAGGTCTAGTCAATGAGGCTTCTACAGAATCATCAGAGGAGGGTATGGTTAGCTCAATGTAAATTTAGTAATTGGAGGCAACTAATAAATTAATAAGCTATAACTAGACACATTCATGCATGGTATGTGTTAGATAGTTGTTACTTGTTAGGTGCTTTGTGAGCAAAGATCTTATGTATTTGAAGTTTTTCCTTAAGATATGTTTCTTAACTAAACTAATATTATCTTTCATATTTTAGAACTGTTTTACATTAAAGTAAGATTTACATGACTAATTATTAATTAATGTATGAAATAATTAAACGTGTTTGTAATACAAGATAAAAATGATTTCATCAGTTTTAAAATAACTGTCATTTTTGCGTATAAATTATGTTTTAAATTAAGGGTTGTTTTGCATTATATATCGCACTAAAAAGTTTAAAATGTATGAGGTTTTTGGGTTTAATAACCAACAATATAATATTAATGATACATGAACATTCATTTTTCGAGTAGATGATAAATTTGATTTATGAGTAACGTTGTAGTTGAATTAACTAGAAAAAAAGTTTGTTGGTTTAATAGAGATTGATGTTGGATTTATAGAGTGTGTATATATATATATATATATATATATATATATATATATATATGATAAATAAGAGCGTCTTTGTCCTTGTATGAAAATGGCGATTCCACTACCGATGGCACGCTTCCTCTATAATTTTTTTTTCTTCAGAATGGCCAATATTATTATAATTAATTAAATTTCTGCACAAGACGTACAGAGACCAATAAAAAAGGAATACCAATGAAAAATACCGAAACAAATATCACTTAATAAAGGTCTATTTCTAATTTCATTCTTATTTATTTTTAGAATTAAAAAATATACTTTGTTTATAAATACGTTTACCTAATATTTACAGGTGGCAATAATAATTGTACCATAGGAAAAACAGTTGAAATAATAATAATGGCAAAGATATATGTTTCCACAAAGAAAAATAAGAAATGGTCTCATATCAAAAATGAAAAAGAAAGCTCAATAAAGACCAAAACAACTTGGTGTCCGACATTGGAAGGCACTCATTAGTTTAGTGAAACATTGCCAAACCCACTTCACATCGCATATGGAGATGTCGATTTGCATATGCAACTATGCAAGTGACAATTGTGTTGGGTTTATATCATTACACTAAGAATTTTATGTATTATCGACGACTAAAAGTTCGAAGAAACAACCTAAAATCGGTCGGAAAAGAGAATTATCGGCGTCTTTTTAAGCTGCAAGTTATGGTTGGTTGCACTAGTGACAATTTTCTTCCAAAAAAAAAGTGCTTGGAAAAGGCACAATTAATGATATATTACATGCGTTTAAAGCTGCAATGATTAAAATGGGCAATCTTGGCGTGCACAGGGACCAAATGAGAGATTAGAACACAATGCAATTTTGTTAATTCAAAATCAGCAGAACTAGATATAGCAACTATGACCCAAGAATCATTAGAGGATGGTATTGTTAGCTCAATATAGATAAATTAGGGTCATTGTACCTGAAATCTTGTAACTATAGATGCCACCATTAATAATGTCGTTTTGAGAAGAAAAAAAATTAATGTTTTGGTACGGAGGTAGTAAATTATAACTAGGCACATTTTTTTTAGTGTCATAGAACTTTCTTGTATTATATATGAGTCGTGTTTATAACAATTTTACACTTTCTTGATTTTTTGGCATAATTTCATGAGTCACATATATGGAGGGAGGTGAAAAGGCATAGGAAAAATAGAGCATGGTAAGAAAAACAGGGCCAATGGAGTTTCTAACTAAACAACTCACTTATGCCTCTCATAATTTTAGGTTTCAACCTTACTCCTAAATTTATAGTATTTAATTAATATTTCTTAGTCTCATAATGTTAGTTTCACTAATTACTTTTTTTACTAGTAAAAGTAAAATCAATCATGTGAATGGATTTAATATTTAATTTGAATTGTTTATATTGTAGTAAAAAATTATTTGTTGCTAATATTTAAACAATTTAAATTTTGTTTTAGGTCTACATATTTGTTGCACCGGTCTAACAAGAAATAAATTTGGAACCCTTAAATATTGCTCGATTGGAATAAAGTATAGATTAACGATGGTTATAACTCGTCAATTTTAGACTTGATTTACTTCTTGTTGTAGAGTCAAAATGTATTTTTGAATTATTTTTATAGACATGTTTTGAAGTTTATAAAAATTCTATGTTTTCATAAACGAACATTTTTTTTAGAACATTTTATAAATTACTAAATATGTATGCAAAATGTCATTAAACAATTTAAGAGTTTAAAATTAATTAAACAAATTTGATTTTATCGTGAAGTAAAAAAGGCATTCAAATTTATAAAATTGAAGTAAGAACTAAACTTAAACGTTCATTGTTATGAATCAAGATGATAATAACTTAGAGATGGTGTATTAAAAAGAAGAAGAAGAAGAAGAGGAGGAGGACGAGGCCGAGGCCGATATTAAAATGGAGCCCATTCCAAAGTTGAGGGCTAAGAGGAGCATCACTAGGCCCAAATACTTGAAGGACTTTGTTGCTACAACTCTTAGGAAAGGGAGTAAGAAGAGAATTACCTAGAAGAGAAATAAATGATTTCTCATTCCACCTTCCACCACTCTCTTTTTTCCCAAAAAATAATTAGAAATGCATGTGATCCTAACTCCCAAGGAATGTATTCCCCTCCATTTCATATTATATGAAGAAAAAAAAAATTCTTGTTTTAAACTATAAGAAAAATAGACTATCTTTTATTATTTTTAAGATTTATTTTTTACTTATTCTCATGAAAATAAATGTAAATTTCATTTAATTTAGTCTATCTCTTCTTTTTCCCATAATCAATAACTAATACTACCTCTGTCACAATATATAAGACCTATTTTGACTAAATAACACTATTTATTTATCTTGTTTTGACCGTATTTTTTTAATAATATATATATATATATATATATATGTAAATATTACTACCTCCGTTCCTTTTTACTTGTCGTTTAAAAAAAAAAAGACCAAAATAGGAGGGGTATATTTTTGCACCTTATTTTCCTAGTATACCCTTTTTTTAAATATATCATATTTTTAATCCACCAATAAATTCCTTCTTTTTCACAAACATTATCTATTTTCAAAAAAATTGTAACAAACTTTATTTAAAAACAAACAAAATTTGTATACAATAAAAAAGATTTTATTATTTCAACAAAAACAATTATACAAAATTTAGTCAATAAAATAAAATAAGAAGGAGGATATAATAGGCAAAATATAACCTAAATTGCTAAAACGACAAGTAAAAAGGAACAAATATTTTTTTCTAAAACGACAAGTAAAAAGGAACGGAGGTACGTAGTAGCATATAAGATCTTGTTTAATTTGTTTTGATGAATATTTTCAAAATATTAAGTTTTTATAATTTTTACTAATAGAGAATTAAAGATATTAACAATCAAAATTTTGCATTGGCATACATACAATGGTCAAAATAGGTCTTATGTTTTGAGACAGAGGTAGTAATTTACATCTTTTTTTTTTTGACAAACAATAATTTACATCTTCTTAAAAAAATTATTTCAAGAAAAACACAAAAAGTCATACTTCAAATTATTATCCTTTATTTTTCTTAATAAGTGTGAAGTATTTTTTTTGCTTAAAATATAGAAAACATAGGTGTTACAAAACATATATTTAATCCATATATTTATATCAGATAATATGTCAAATTTAAGCTTAAATTTTTTTATTATGCCTAATTTAGATCTTACAAAAACATAGCTTAGTTTATTTTAACCCCTACTCCTAATTGCATATGTGGAGTCAAAGACATGTTTCGTGTTGAGACACAACTTGAAATCATATCGGAATGACAACAAAATTAATGAACAACTACCATAGAAATAAATGTACAAACTTACTTATAAAGTTAAACTAACAAAATATAATAGGTCTTGTTAACTAGTGCCTTGAATATTACCGTAAAAGGTAATAATCGCATTAAAAATTGTGTTTTATTATTATAGAAAAGTAAAAAACATAAACTTCAAAAGTTATTTTACTATTTTTGTTTCCTTAACCATTGCCCTTACCATTACCCTAAAGGCAATGTTTATCATTTTCCAAACATAATATCTTAAAAAATTCCAAATATATATGTTTTTTTGTTTAATTCAAACCGTGAGACATGGAAGTAGATTAAGTACACACTAATGAATTGTGCGATATATATGCTGACCAATCATGCTATAAAAGTCTAATAAAGATTTAGATTTGATCTAGCCAATTACTTTAAGTTTGAATAATCTAATCTAACAAATTATCATGCTAGCACGTGGTTATCACATAAAGATATTCTTGACAAAATAAGTTTAGCTGTCCAAGTTTAGGTATATCATGCACAAATAATTTTGCTGACTTTAATCACTTTCATGCAAAATTTCATCAACAAGCTAGCAAACAAGATAGACAAAAGTAGGTTTAATTTCATATCGAAGATCTTAAGCATAAGATTCTTGCTTCTTCCAAATATATAAGTCAAGTCTAGATATGTATAATATTATGCTTAATTGAAGTTTATTGATATAATCCTTTTTGTCTTTGTAATTGGTAGGTGTTCTGATATATTCAAAAAGCTTCATATTATTTGAGACTCGATGTTTAGGGTAGTTTATATGTACAACATATATATTTCTCAACTTAATGAGACATCTTTTTACAGAGAACCAAAATTGTGAAGTTCACACACAGTCTAAAGCAGATAATGAATGACATGCATATTTGAAGGTGAAATAGAATAATAAATTAGTTGGTTTAGCATTAATACATATTCTTTGCTGATCTACATCATTTTCACATGAAAATGAAATTTAATTTATAATCAATAAAAAATTTATAATTAGACCAATATAGTTGAGTCTAGCGTAAGAGACTACTTTCTCATAACATGGTAAATAAATGTTTAAAACTCAAATGAGATATGCATCTATATTTATCTCTAGTAAAAAGAATCTATAAAAAAAATTATACTCAAAATTTGATATGTTTAAAATTAATTTTTAAAGAAGACTAATAACGTGATATTATTATATGCTTTTTAGTGAATCTATTTTTATCAATATTGATCACAAAAACACAAAACATCACACACATATGTGTCATATTTCTCAAATTAAAATTACGCAAATGGTGTCTTGGACGATCGCCAGAATTAACCTTATCGATAATTGGACAAACTTTTATTGGCTAAATTTAAATTTAGAAAAACAAAAACAACAAAGCATAAATAATAAAATATTCGAACTTGTGTTGGTCTCTCTTGGGTAAAATAAAATAAGCAAAAAAGCAACATGAATTATTTTATTTAGTTGGTACAAAGAAAGATGAATTATATATGTGGGGGTAATGCTTTTCACAAAGCATAAGGTGATGTGAGAGTTTAAAAAATTTATATCCCGTTATGGGTAAACACGAAAATCTTTGTTTTTAGTTTTCAAAACAAAAGAGGCAAAATTGAAAGAAAAAAACAGTGATTAGAGAAGGACTAAAGCAAGTCAATGACCAAAAATAAAAATTGATTGCGTGAACGTGGAATACTCCATAAACAATGTACCTGGTTTCTTGTTCTTGCTTTTCTGACATTGATGTCCATAAATAAAATAACGTGCAGCATTTATTTATTGAAAAGGATGCACAACTTGTTGACAAAAGTATGGTATGACTCAACAAACGTTAATTGTTCAGTAGTGATTGACGTTCGCTAAATATAATATAAAAGATTACGGTTTAATTCTCTACATTTGCGTTTAAAAGGAACTAAAATCACTTGATTTTATAATTCGTCCCGAACTCTAATATAAAAGCCGGAGGATAAAAAGCCAAAACACAAATAAAAATAAAAATGGTATGACTCATAGTATATGCCATATGGAATATGGTATCCAATTAAGCATATAACTAGATGCGTAAATGAATTAGAAAAAATTGATTAAATTGATAAATTAAATTAAATTATACTAAAATTTAATAAATCTAGTTTTTTTTAAAACAAAATAAATCTAGTTTGATTTAGATTAAAAATTGAATTGAATCGAAGAATACTGAACTATAATTCAGTATGAATTTCATATTTCAATTTAAAAAATTGATGAACCAAACAACTCATTAAGGGTCTGTTTGGTAAGCATCTTTTTTGAGTTTATAGTTTATAGCTTATAGTTTATAAGCTCATCTGACATAAAAAGTTCTGTTTGGTAACGTTTTTTAGCTTATAAGTTATAGCTTATTTTACTGACTTTTACCTTATTTTTCAAACGCTATTTCAAATAGCGTTTTAGCTTATAGCTTATCATCTTTTCTTTCACTTTTACCCCTAATATTTCATTTAAAATCCATTTTTATCCCTTATAATTTATTATATTTAAAACAAAAAATTTATGTTGTACACTTTGTACCACTTGACTCTTGATTATTTTTTCGTCTAACATGAAATTTTTTGTTGACTATTGTACTATATTTTTTAGTAGTCTTGGTATTTTTTTTTTGGCACGTACGTCTTTTTGTGTTGTACCTATATACGTTTGTGGCTGTAGCCATATATCATCCCCTCCTCCTTCTTTTTTTTCTTTCTATTTTGCTGAACAAAGACATCCCTATTTTTATTTATTTTATAATAAGTCATCCCTTTTTATGTATTTATAAAAATTGTTATATATAATTTATATAAAGTATAAAAACTGAAATATACAAATAAAAAAAATTCAAAGAATTAAAATATTTAATATATAAAAGATATATCAAATTAAAAAATTTAAATTACTAAATCTTAAGTATCTTAAATATTAATTTAATTATAGATGTAATTATAATTTTTTTTACAAAAGATTTATGATCAACAATGTCCTTTTATGTCATTTTACATTTATCAGTCAGTTGAACCACTAATTTTACCAAACACTTCAATTAGCTTATCAGCCATCAGCCATCAGCCATCAGCTATAAGCTATAAGCTATCAGCCATCAGCTATAAACTAAAAGCTATCAGCTATCCGCTATTTTTGCCAAACAGACCCTAATACTATTTGGGTCTTGCTAACTAGTGCCCTTGGGGCATTAGTTAAGTTTACCAAAAAAAGTAATACTTACATTGAAAATTGTGTTTTATTATTATAGAAAAGTACATTGCATAAGTTTTAAGAGTGTTTTTTCTATTTTTGTTTTCTTAACCATAACCATTGCCCTAAGGGTAATATTTATCATTTTCCATACTATTTTTATTTGGTTCAATATATGATAAATTATGAAAATAGATTTTTTTACAAAGAAAATAAAATTATATTAATTTATTTGGTTTCATATTATAAAATATTGCTTAATAAAATAAGAATATTTATGTTGGTTTATTTGGTTTTGAGTGTGTTGTATGAATTTATATAATTTGAAGAAGTTGTTTGAAAAAATAGAGAAAATGCAATAGTTTAATAATACGTTTGTATGAAAATAAAATAGTTTGAAAAAGTAATAGCAAAATAATACACCAAAACAGTAGATAACACATTCGATTGATTTTTTTTTTTAAATAGAAGCATTTTAACTTAATCAGCTGATTAATTTAGTTTAGTTTCATTTTTGAAAAATTTCAAAACCAAACCGAACTAAACCAAAGCTTATTGAATTGGGTATTCTTCTCGACCAAAAGGCAAAAACTAATCAAATTTAACCGTGTCCAATTACACTCCTTAATACAAGGATTACGGATAACTTTACTCTCTGAAACGACGAAATCATGAAGAAAAAATCCAAAAGAAAAACATAATCTATGTTGGAACTATTAACCACTTATTTAAATTAAAATAGTAGAAAAAGATGAACAAATGTAATTTCAGATTAATAAAAGACCTAAAAATAAAATCACCCTCTTTTGACGAAAAAGAAAAAAGAAAAACTTAAAAAGATGAAAGAACTTATCTCTCTATAAAAATTAGAACCAACTCTTTTAATCTTTTTATTGTTGCTAGATGATATAATACTAACATTGGTTTCTAGCATCACTAAGTAGTAAGTATGCAAGTTCGTAAAACCACACACTCCAAAGAATCTACCCCTGATAGCCTATAATTAAAAGCCATGCATTACAAGCCCAAAATACACAAAATAACACCCAAAAATCCTAAATACAAGTTGTTGTTTTTTGTCATATAAAAAGTACTACACGATAAAAAAAATTAAATATACAAGTCTTTTTTTAAGGAAATACAAGTCTATTTCTATTACCAGAAATGACATTCATGCCAATTGCCAACTAATATTGTGTCGTCTATTAAATGAAATCATAATCATAACAATAAAGTATTTGGACTCATCCTTTTGTATGAATAACTTAATATTTGTTTAAGAAGTTAAATCAATATATTAAAAAATAATAAGAGCTCTTTCGGTATAAGATGTACAAAAGGAAGCTAAAGAATCTAGAAATACAACAAAATTAAGATACAATCTGAAAACACAGTAAATAATTTAATCTCCAAACCGAAAACTCGAAATTAAAAGCGACATATTAAAACTTGATCCACCAAAATGCTTGGAGTTTAACTTTTTCCAACAAAAAATATTTCACAATATATTTAATTATATGAACTTATAAGCTAGCTAACTTATTAATTTTGCTAAACATAATCGTAATTGAAAGAGTTTGTGAATAACATATGAGACGAAAATTCATTGTCGATTTTTCTTGTCCTATCGTTTTGGATGATTGAGCTCTTTATTTTAGCCAGGCAATTTCCTTTCCTTTTCACCTTTGGATAGGTTCTGAGCAATTTCCTGAGCTATGTACTGGTCCTGTTTTAAAAATGGAATAGTATTTTAAAATTTATATTGACCACCCAAATTAATTATTTTTTGGTTGTTTTCTTGACAAATTATTTTTTTGGTTGTTGTTATCCTTATTGACCACCCACAAGGAAGAAATAAATGTTGGTCTCCATCACCAACAATAAATTGTCACATCAATAAATCATAGGGTTAGAAATTGAGTTTGTAGTTCTCTTTTAAATAGATCACTAAGAGTGTCTTCGATCTACAAAAAAAAATAGAGGATTTGACAGGACAATTTATGATATATTGTGTTCGATTTGAAAACAGTTATTGAGACTAGATAAACTGAAGGTCAAAGGATCGGACAAAATCAGATATTCTTGTCCCCCACGGAACCATGAGACAATTTTTTGTCTTTAACACAACTTTTCTAAATCACCAAAATAACAATTTCTCCATCAAACATCATACAAGACAAAATTTATTTAATATGATAAATGTTTGTCATGTGTTGTTCTGCCTTATATTATCCTGTACTATTCTGTCCAGTACTTTTATTTTGCAGGTCAAACAGACCTTAAAATTATAATTTAAAAATAAGTTTGACTCTATTAAATTGTTAAATTGATCTCTATATGTTATCATTTAGTGTATGTTTTTTTTATGATGTAAAAAATTAATTTAAAAATAAAATAATTTATATTTGGATATGATGAGAAAATTTTAGTGTATATATAAAAATCAATTTTAAAATCAAAACTATATAATTAATTTTTGATTCAGAATCAATTATACTTTGAAGAAATAAATCAAACATATCAACATTAATTAATTTCACACCTCTAAATTCATTGTTGGCTCCTCCGTAAGTGGAATCAAGTATACACTTACTATCCATTAAGACTTTATTTTGTAATACCAAAATTTTAATTTATTTTTTTGAAACAGCCAATTTTTAATTTATAACTTACGGCTTTATTAATTAAGTGCATCTGATTTAAAAAGATTTGTTTGATAACTTAATTTTATCACAAGTTTATAACTTAATTTAATAACTTATATCTTATTATTTATTAGATCATTTCAAATAATGTTTTTTGGTTATAGTTTATCAATTTTTTTTTAATTTATCTTAATTTGTTTTAACTAATTAAGACTCTTTTCTACACAGATAATCAATCCTACATACAAATTACAAATTCACATCTCTAAATATATAAACCATTATCTTTCATGACTCACTTAATTTACATATTTTTTATCACTCGTGGTTATTTTTATATCTAGCTAATTTGAGAGTGATTTTCTTCAAACATGTGAAAATATTAAATTTAACTTTACATACAACTACTATACAAGATTCAAAATGAAAAGAAAAAGAAAAAAAGTGTGGTCATATATATTTTAGACTATTAATATGTACCTGCTCATGACAGACAACAACTTGCACATATTTTTCTCTATAGTTAGAGCAACATTATTGAAGAATTGAATATTATTAATTTAAATTAAACTAAACCATGAAATGAAAGGATAATATGCATTCACATGCCAATAATTCTTTCTATAAATAAATAGATATGATCCACACAAGTACTATAAGCACAACTAAATCTTTTAGAGTTCAAAACTTGAGAAAAATAATGAACTCTTCTTTTCATCTCACATTAACAGCTCTATGCTGTTTAGCATTTATGCTTGGAGGGTTACCCTTCTCTTCAGATGCACAACTTGATAATTCCTTCTATAAGGACACATGTCCTAAAGTCCATTCAATTGTTCGTGGAGTAATAAGAAACGTTTCGAAGTCAGATCCTCGTATTCTTGCAAGTTTAATTAGACTTCACTTTCATGATTGTTTTGTCCAGGTATGTATTTTAGTACTCCCTCCGTCCCAAAATGTAAGTAAATTTGATTTTTTAGGTACATTTGACTATTGATGTATCTAGCTCATATTATAAATCAAATACATCAATAGTCAAATGTACCTAAAAAGTCAAATTTACTTATATTTTTGGACGGAGGGAGTATTTTACATCATTGCGCTTCTTCTTCATGTTTAATGATTTTCTATTTGAGTGCATTTTAGTTTGACGAAACCATAGTAATGTATATAACACGTGTGATCTTGTTTAAATTTCAAAGTTTTACATAGTAATTTTGTTAGTTGACCAATGATTTTAATGGTCAACTTGATGTTTTTACTTATACTCCTTCCGTCCTTTAATATAAGACCCCTTTTGACTAAATTTTACTATTTATCTATCATGTTTTGACCGTATTTTTCTAATAATATCAACCAATCTATTAAGTAATTAAGTAACTAATTTCAACCAATTTCTCAATACACTAAAAACATTACTAAAAATGGTTAAACATAAAGTAGATCTTACATAATTTTAGGTATTTGTAGCTCATAAATTTTATATCTATGTTTATAAAAGGGTTGTGATGCATCAATCTTGCTGAATGATACTTCTACCATTGTGAGCGAGCAAAGTGCAGCACCAAATAACAATTCAATAAGAGGTTTAGACGTTGTGAATCAAATCAAAACTGCAGTAGAAAATGCTTGTCCTAATACAGTTTCTTGTGCTGATATTCTCACACTTGCTGCTCAAATTTCCTCTATTCTGGTAAGTTCATATTCTCTGGTTTTTTTTATTGTTTTTTTAACATGGAAGAAGGTTGCATATAAGACCGGGTCCGAGATTTAAACTCTAATACACTCACTTATTCATTTTTAAGATGTGAAATTATAGCCACCAGGTTATCTAAGTTACCTGATAAAAAACAATATAGATATTATATTCAAATTAAAAAAATAACATATATGTCAATTTTTTTTGTTGCAAATGAGAACATTATTTTCTCTTTTGTTTTTCGATTTATTTTATAAAAGATTAATTAGTGCAGATTGTAATTTTATGATTGTATAATTTTGACTATTTTTTCTAACGACATATATATAATTTCCAGGCTGATGGTCCTAACTGGAAAGTTCCACTTGGAAGAAGAGATAGTTTGACAGCAAATAAAACCCTTGCTGGTCTAAATCTACCGGGACCCTCTTTCAACCTTACTCGACTAAAAACTTTATTTTCTAATCAAGGTCTCAACACAACTGATCTAGTTGCACTCTCAGGTATAAACAATTTGTGTGCGCGCGCATGTGTATATCTTTTTAAAATAAAATTGGAGAATGAAGGAATTATGATTAGCTAAAGCCACATTAATAATGAACATTTTATAACTGTCTTTGAATATATTTGAAAATTGTTAATGAGCTAACATATAAACTCCATGCTGTATTTTTATTTTTGTGTCTAATTGTATATATTTTGTCTTGATAAATTTTTAGGTGCTCATACAATAGGCAGAGGTCAATGTAGATTCTTCGTAGACCGATTATATAATTTCAGTAATACTGGCAATCCTGATCCAAGTCTCAACACAACTTACTTACAAACATTGCAATCAGTATGTCCTAATGGTGGACCGGGTTCCACCCTAACCGATTTGGATCCGTCCACTCCTGATACATTTGACTCAGACTACTACTCCAATCTCAAAATTGGAAAGGGATTGTTTCAGAGTGATCAAGAGTTATTTTCCACAACCGGCGCAGACACCATTGCCATTGTCGATAGTTTCAACAACCAAACCCTTTTCTTTGAAAACTTTAAGGTCTCAATGGTTAAAATGGGTAACATTGGAGTGTTAACTGGATCTCAAGGTGAAATTAGAACACAATGTAACTTTGTTAATGGAAATTCTATTGGTCTTGCTACAAAAGTCAATAGAGATTCTTCAGAAGAAGATGGTGTTAGCTCATACTAATAAGTAATTTAATTAACACAGGCTTACCAAATAATAAAGAGTGTGTTTTAGAGGCACAAACATGTTGTGCTTTCTTGTGGTGGATGGTCTGATATGGCCATGGATGTAGTGTTTGTAAGATCTATTGTCCTCTGTTATGATAATTATGTGTCATTTTGATAATTGAGATATTGTAAGGTCATTGAAATATTAAACACCTGAGTTTTTTGGGTAAGATATTAAATACCTGAATTGACTAAATATAACTATTCTAAATTTCTAACCAACAATAATGATATCAAATTGGTAATAAAAAAAAAAATTGATATCAAATTTATTATGTCTCCATCTCACCAAAAGTGTCATCTTTCAAAAAAAATTCTTGTCTAAATTATTTGTTCCTTTAGAGTGCGTTTGATTCGTAAAGTAGTAAGTACAAAACAGGACAAGCTAGTACAGAACAAAATAAGATAGTACAAGACAAAATTTGTATCGAAGAAAGATAGGGAGATAATTTTTTTATATTTGAAAATAAAAAAGGATATTTTTCGTATTTTTTATAGTTGTGCTGTGGACAAAAAGTTGTCCTGTAATTTAGTGAAGGACCAAAATTCATGATTTTGTCCTATCCCTTTGTTATCTATTTTGTCCAATCTCATAACCAGTTTCTAAATGAAACATGATACAAAAAGTTGTCATTTTCAGCCCCTTATTTTTTAGCAGATCAAACGCATGCACCCGACCCTTAGAATATCAACACATTATTTATTACTATTTTTTTAATAAATTATTCTTATTTATTACATTTAAACTCGCCAAATGATCTCATTAACTACAATTAATAAAAGTATATTAGTAAACAAATTAAACTAATGTTTTTATTGAAATCAACAAAACTATTCATTTTCTTAAAAATGTGAAAAATACAAAGATGACACTTAAGGTAAGACAAGTAACTTATTACAAAGTTGGTTACTGGGTGTAAGCTTTCAACAGCAAAAAAGATAACAATTTGGGGTGATTAATGGTTCTAGTAGTTAAAATATATTTTGAAATTATCCATAAAATTGATCAAAATATATATATTCCTAGCTCCATATTAAAGTCGATTTGTTATTTTAGTCCATATATATATGAAATTGTTTCGGAGAAATTACGGTACTACTACAAGTGATCGATCTCAATTCAAAAGCAAAATAATAGTGTGAGAGATTATTTGTAGTGTGTGAGTTCTTTGTATGTGTCACTTATTTCTTGCAACTATTGAGTAGCTCCTCATTAAGTTTTTTTTAGGATGATATACAATTTGTGGTGAGTTACAATCCTTATAATGTCAATTTTAATCATAAATAGATGTTATTTTGATGGTAAATATAATTTAAATATATCTTCATAAATATATGTTCAAAAAAATATATTGATTAACTAAAAAGATATTTTACAATAGATGAATTTATATTTAAAAATTATCTTATAGTTATAGCAGATAAGTTAGTTAATTGATTTTATAAAAAAAAAAAAACTTTCTCTCTCTAAAATTCAAAAGCTCTGCCTTCTCTATAGATTTAAATCAGCCGTACCCCTCCTCCCATCTTCATCCAAATCTCTATAGTTATGGCTTTTAATGGTAAAGAGTGGAGGAGTAGATATGTAAAGACACCCCTTTACTGTGTGGTTGGTTTGTTAGTTTTGGGTTTTGGTTCATGGTTTGGTAGTAACTACTAACTAGGCGTATTGTGTTTTAGCGGCGGCTTCAAAATGATTTATCTTTGCTGAAATTATTTGTTTGGCTATATGGTTGCGGAGCGGCTGGTTGGTTGTTTTTGGATTCAATTGCAAGATATGAGACTTAAATTTCACATTAAAAGTATAGAATTTTTTTGTGAGGTTTATAAGAATTTAGACTCCTTTGAATTTCACTTTGGAAATATGGAATTCCTTTGTGTGGTTCTACCTAAGTTTTTATCAATTGTTTTTAAAGTCTACCAGCATGTCTCCAAAACCTTTGCAAGTGAGTTTTTTATTGAGAGATTGTTTTGGCCTGTTTCAATACAACAATGGTTTGATATGGTTTTGAGATATCATGGCGTGCGTGGTGTGGTAGTTCTAGTGCTGTAGGTGATGTCGTGTGTATTTGGTTATCTTTGATACCTGATTCTCTGACTAGTTTTAAATCTGTTGAGATTTGCTGAACTCTTTTGAATTTCTGATGGTTTTGAAATTTGTTGAGATTTGTAGGTTTCTTTGTATCTGGTTGACCTCTACCGCGTCGGTGTTTACCGTTTAGAGGAAGTTGCGAGTTGAGACCTATGTACTTAGATTCTCTACCGTTGTCTCTTAAACTTTTGATTCAAGAAGCTGTTATTTGGATTCTGACGGGCTGTTCACTTTTGATTCGAGATCGGGAGTTAGTGACAAGTGACATCTTTTTAGTTGGGTTGAAGTCTCTCCGGTGGTCTGGAAGTTAAAGAATGTTTTTTTAAGAATGAGATTAGAAGTAGACTCTTTTTAGACAGTGTATGTTTTGATATTTCATTGGTGTTCCGCTTTTATACGGCGTCTTTGTTTTGTAACTCTTATTTTACCAGTTTTTGTTCATCTTGAACATAAACTTAGTCTTATTTTTAATATAGTATTATATTTTGTCGTTCAAAAAGAAGTTAATTGAATTTGTACTGTTTAGTAAAATTAATAGTTGAACTAAGTTATAGATAAAAAATAGCATATTTAAACTTAAAAGATAACAAAGATAAAATTAAGACAACTAAGATAAAATTAAAAGAAAAAATAATAAACTTGAGTTATAAACTTATTTAAACTTTTTTGTTGTTAATTTCCTTTGTAAGTGTGTGCATTCATTCATATTTTAAAGATATTTATTTGGCGTGTGTTGATTTTCTTCATAAACAAGGCAGAACAATTAAATGAACTAAACCTTTTTGACAAAAATATACCCAATATTCAAGCAAACAAGTTGGAATCAAGACAATGATGAGATTAGTTAAATTTGCTTACCACATCGTTTCTAGAAACTAGTTTGTTTTGCGGTGTAGACATTAATTATATTATAGTATGTTGGTCAAATTTTTAAAACTTCAATACACCACACTTGGTTAAAATTTAAATAATACATAGTATTTCTTTTATCATTGTTATATATATATATATATTAAATAATAGTACTATACTTCCTTCGTCTCAAAAAATAATAAAAAAACAGATAAAAAATATTAATGTATTTATTTAAAAATTTAAACTGGATATACATCAATATTTTTTTTATATTTTGTGATGGAGGCCGGAAAAATATTTAAATGAAATTCATTTTGTAAGAATTTTTTTTGTTAAAGTTACATTCAATTTTTAACATTTTAATATAGAGGGAGTAATTGATAACATATAAATTACCTGATTCACTTTATAATAATGTTTAGTAAAGTGAAAATGTAAACGAATATCAAATTTTACTTGGTTTATTAATGATTATATATGATTAAATTTGGTAGGAAAGACCACGGTTTGATCTTCACAATTGTGTTTGGATGGAGATTGGAACCAATTAACGTTAGAACTCGCCCCGACCTCTAAACGATTAGGCCTTTTTTCTCTAAGAACTAGAGGGTAAAAATTAAAAAGTTAACACACGAAAAAAAAAAGTCAACACACGAATTAACTAAAAAATAACATGAAAAATAGTATTAATAATTAATGAGAGTTTTTTTTGTAAAACAACATTTTATTTTTATTTATTTGAGTTTCATGATCTTATTTCTAAAAGAATGGGTCATATTAGTTTAGAGTTCGGAGCGAGTTATAATATCAAGTAGTTTCAATCATCTCCAAAATGCAGTTGCGGAAGAACGAATGTTTCAATCACCTCTATACCAACTAATATTTGGTGTAATAACAACATTTTAGCTAAGTGTCTATGTTTTGTCATAAAAAAAAACCTAATCCGTTTGATCTGTAAAATAAAAGTATTGGACAACATAGTACAAAGTAGAACAGCACAGGACAAACATTTACGATATTAAACAAATTTTGTCTTGTATGATGCTTGATGGAGAAAATATTATTTTGGTGATTTGGAAAAGTTGTGCTGAGAACAAAAAGTTGTCTCATGGTTCAGTGGGGGACAAGAATATCTGACTTTGTCCAGTCTTTTAACCCCCAATTTGTTCAGTCCCAGTGACAGTTTTCAAATCAAACACAGTACAACAGAAGTTGTTCTGTCCAGTCCCCTATTTTTTAGCAGATCAAACGCACCTGTGTCTAAGTTAGAGAAAATAAATAAGCAAAAATATATTTGTTAGGAATAAGCTTCAATAGCTAGAGAATAGAAATAGAGAAGATCAGATGAAAACTTTGTATTAATTATAGTCTTAACATGTTTGTCTTTCCATTAAAACAAGAGTCATATTTATATGATACAAATAAGCATGTGAATGATCATAGACTTATAAGTAACTCACTAGTGAGAGTTTATAGGAAAAAGAAAGATCAAAGGAATAGGATGGACATTCAATAACTAAGCACACTAACTTAATTATTCATAGCACTCCCCATTATTTGATGTTTATCGAATATATGTCTCACTAAAATTTTACGAGGAAAAATCCGGTGGAAATAAATCTAAACCAAAGAAAAAGAGTACAACATCATTTTGTGTGTTTGAAGTTTGAACTGACTCGTGAAACTTATACACTTTTTTTTATTAAGTAGTCTATTGACTAAATTTCACCCTTAAAATGAATAAATTGTGTGTACGAAGTTTGGACCCTAACCTCTACATATATAATGTGATATCCTTATCAACTAAAAAATCAATTATACACTTCTGATTAAAGTTTTACTTGACAATGTAAAATTTTTATTTTTATTTTTATTTTTAAACAACCAAATTTTTAATTTATAACTTATAAGCTCACTTAATTTAAAAAAGACTTATAAACTCATATGATTAAAAAAGACTTATTTGATAATTCTTATTTTATTACGAGTTAATTTACAATTTATTTTAATAGCTTTTATTTCATTTTCCTTTCATTTTTATCCTAATTTTTTTAAACTAAAACTCTTTTGTACACTTGATCCTCGAACGAAATAATCCCCACGATATTCCTAATTTCTCATTACAAAATTCACATCTCTAAATAAACCACCATCTTTCATGTCTCACTTAATTTACATATTTTTGGTCACTCTCACTCATGGTTATTTTTATCGGGGTAATTTGAGAGTGATTTTTTCTCCTTCTCGGGTCAAAAAAGCAAAATAAAATCATGGTTTGAAAGCAAAATCAATTCTGACACAAACTCTTCAAATAAACATATGTTAAAAAGAATAAAAGAAAAAGAAAAAGAAAAAAGTGTGGTCATATTTAGACTTTTAATATGTACATGTACCTGCTCATGGTAGACAGCGACTTTCACATATTTTCCTCTATAGTTAGAGCAACATTATTGAAAAATTGCAAGGACAATGCATTCACATGCCAATAATTCTCTCTATAAATAAAAAGATATGATCCACACAAGTACTAAGCACAACTAGCTAAATTTTATAGAGTTCAAAACTTGAGAAAAATAATGAACTCATATTTTCATCTCTCATTAACAGCTCTATGCTGTTTAGCATTTGTGCTTGGAGGGTTACCCTTCTCTTCAGATGCACAACTTGATAATTCCTTCTATAAGGATAGTTGTCCTGATGTTCATTCCATTGTTCGCGGAGTAATAAGGAACGTTTCTAAGTCAGATCCTCGTATTCTTGCAAGTTTAATTAGACTTCACTTTCATGATTGTTTTGTTCAGGTATGTATTTTAGTATTTTAGTGTTTTTTTGTTTAAGTTCATTTTTTAGTCAACGCTAGTTTGACGAAATCATAGTAAGATAACGCGTCAAAATTTACATAGTGATTTTGTCAATTGATCGGTCATTTAAATAGTTAAATTGATGTTTTTACCTATACATTTTGAGTAATTAATTTCTACTAATTTCTCTATAGACCAAAAATATTACTAAAAAATGGCTAAAAATAATGTCTGTCTTACTTAATTTTGGGTATTTGTATCTAATAAATATTTTTTATCTATGTTTATTAAAGGGTTGTGATGCGTCAATCTTGCTAAATGACACTTCTACCATTGTGAGCGAACAAACTGCTTTACCAAATAACAACTCCATAAGAGGTTTGGACGTTGTAAATCAAATCAAAACTGCAGTAGAAAATGCTTGTCCTAATACAGTTTCTTGTGCTGATATTCTCACACTTGCTGCTCAAATTTCCTCTATTCTGGTAAGTTCGTATTCTCTGTTTTTTATATTGTTTTTTGATCATGGACGAAAGTTGCATATAATGTGCAAGAAAGAAACGAGATTTGAACCCTGATACAATTATTTATTCAATTTTAAGAGGATGAAATTCTAACTACCATATATATATATATATATGTATGAGAATTGTTAACCACGACCCATGTGGGTAAAAGTTAGTAAGTATGACACATGTAAATTTCTCCACGCGCCCCCCATTGCTCACCACGCCCCCCTGCGCGTCCCCCCACCCCCTTGTATTTTTTACATGGGTCATACTTGCTAATTACGACCATGAGTTTATATATATATATATATATATATATATATATATTATTATTCAAATTAAAAAATAACATATATGTCAATTTTTTGTTGCAAATGAGAACATTATTTTCTCTTTTCTTTTTGAATTTTTTTTCTAAAATATTAATTAGTGCAGACTGTAATTGTTTTATTGTAATTCTCATTATTTTTTTTCTAACGACATATATAATCTCCAGGCTGATGGTCCTAACTGGAAAGTTCCACTTGGAAGAAGAGATAGTTTAACAGCAAATAAAACCCTTGCTGGTCAAAATCTTCCGGGAGCCTCATTCAACCTTACTCGACTAAAAACTTTATTTTCTAATCAAGGTCTCAACACAACTGATCTAGTTGCACTATCAGGTATAAACAATCCATGAGTGTGCGCGCATGTGTATATCTTTTTAAAATAAAATTGGAGAATTTAGGAATTATGATGAACTAAAGCGACGTTAATATTGATCATTTAATAACTGTCCTTGAATATATTTGAAAATTGTTAATGAGCTAACATATACACTTCATGATGTATTTTTATACGTGTGTCTAATTGTATATATTTTGATTTGATAATTTTTTAGGTGCTCATACAATTGGCAAAGGTCAATGCAGATTCTTCGTAGACCGATTATATAATTTCAGCAATACTGGCAATCCTGATCAAAGTCTCAACACAACTTACTTACAAACATTGCGATCAGTATGTCCCAATGGTGGACCGGGTTCCACCCTAACCGATTTGGATCCGTCCACTCCTGATACATTTGACTCAGACTACTACTCCAATCTCAAAATTGGAAAGGGATTGTTTCAGAGTGATCAAGAGTTATTTTCCACAACCGGCGCAGACACCATTGCCATTGTCAATAGTTTCAACAACAACCAAACCCTTTTCTTCGAAAACTTTAAGGTCTCAATGGTTAAAATGGGTAATATTGGAGTGTTAACTGGATCTCAAGGTGAAATTAGAACACAATGTAACTTTGTTAATGGAAACTCTATTGGCCTTGCTACAAAAGTCAATAGAGATTCTTCAGAAGAAGATGGTGTTAGTTCATACTAAGTAATTTAATTAACACAAGTTTTCCTATAATAAAGAGTGTTAGCTCATTCTAGAGGCACATACATGTTGTGCTTTGTTGTGGTGGAATATGGTGATAGATTTGTACTTTGTACACTATAGCCATGGATAGTGTTTGTAAGATCTATTTGCTTCTGTTATGATATGTGCCATATAATTTTGAGATATGGTAAGTAAATTAAGGACATTTAAGTATTAAATACCTTGATGAATTGACTAATTACAACTATTCTTAATTTCTAATAACTAAAAATTATGATATCAAGTTGATTAACTTGTTGCAATTGAGCTTTCAACTATTTCGACAAGAAAGAAATATTACATAATTTGGACTTATTTATTAATGTTGTTCTAGCTAGTAGTTAAAATATATCCATAAAATTGACAATATTGATCAGTTCCTCCACATTATAGTCAAATTGTTAGTTAATTTAATTTAGTCCCTGAAATTTTGTCGGAGAAATTACACCACTACAAGTTATCTCAATTATATTATTCAAAAGCAAAATAAGAGTGTGAGAGCTTATTTGTAGTGATGTGAGTTGTTTGTATGTGTCACTTATTTCTTGCAACTTTTGAGTAGATCCTCATTAAGTTTTTAGGATAATATACAATTTGGGATGAGTTACAATCCTTAGAATCTCATTTGTGATAATAAATACAGTTATGTTATTTTGATTTTGATTTTGATTTTCGATAATAAATTTAGTTCATATATACTACATATAGTAAACTTGTTTGGGACTTATTTGAAACTTTTAAAATGTTTGGGACCAAATTGAAACCTAAGATAAACGTTTGAGATTTATTTGAAACTTTAAAAATGTTTGGGACTAAATTGAAACCTAAAATAAACGTTTAGGACTAAATGTATAATTAAGGCTATCTTATAAGTTATCTTATATAGTATCTTATTACTTTTACAACAGACAAGTTAGCTGAATTAATTTGTACGTGGTGTTTGATAAAATAAGTGATTAACTAATTAATAGATATAAAATAATATAAAAAAGATATATGTTTAATTAATAGTTACTTTTTTTAGATTACAAAAATTATAAATTAATTGAATTAATTTATCAAAATAAGTTATATAAACTAATAAAAATAAATTATAAACTCATGAGAAATAAAATTATGAAATAGATATTTTTCTCAAAATGAATTTATAAACTACTCTATGATTTACTCCCTCCGCCCCTAAATATAAAAGCAAAAAAAATTTGTCTCAAAATATAAGGGGAAAAAATAAACATTTATCTTTTTCAAGTATAAATTTTATTTATTCTTTTAAAATTAAATACAAATTGCATTTAATTTTTCCTCTCTCATTTTATTAATAAACATCAACCAATAAAAAATATTTTTACATCTTCCTATATAACTTATTTTAAGAAAAATCACACAAAATCATGTTTCAAATTTTCATGTTTTAGTTTTCTTAGTAAGTGTGATTTTTTTTATTTTCCTTTATAATTTATGACTAAGAGAGTATTTACTTTTACTTTTACCTTCTGGTTCCTAAGGAAAAAGCCTAGTAGTTTAGAGCTCGGGGCGATTTCTAGCATCAAATGGTTTCAGTTCTCTGTCAAATGCAGTTATTGTAGAAAATCGAATTATATCTTTCCTACCAAATTCAGCGTCAATCATCATTAAATCAACTAGTGTTTGATAAACTACTCTATGATTTGTTACAAATGTAGTAGTACATTACAATTAAAATATACGTAACATAAAATTTAACATCATCAAAAACAGAGCTTAAATACAATTATCCATGATTGTTGGTGTGTATTAAATTAAATAAAATACTGTATGTATTGTTGGAAACATATCCTTGGATATAACTAAAGGCATCGAACCACATAAAATAGTGTGTTTCCTTGTTGTTTCCTTTGTAGTGCGTGAATTCATATTGGTAAAACATTTGGCGTGTGTTGATTTTCTTCAACAAAGCAGAACAATTAAATGAACCAAACCTTTTTGACAAATATACACAATATTCAAGCAAACAAGTTGGAATAGTACAATGATAAGATTAGTTAAATTTGCTTAACATCGATTTTAGAAATTATTGTTTTGCGCGTGTAGAAATTATAGTATGTTGGTCAAATTAAATTTATCTACTGGTATCATTGTTGATGTTATACTGTATTATTCTCTCTGTTCTATTTTAAATGTTACAATTAATTAAATTATATATTTTAAGAAAAATGTGTAAATGAAAAAGAGAGAAATGATTTTTACTAAAATACTATCTCCGTCTCAATATATAAGACTCTTTTTAACTAAATGACACTATTCATATATCTTGTTTTGACCGTATCTTTTTCATAATTTATAGATGTAAATATTATCATATGGATCTTGTTTGATTCGTCTTGATGAGTATTTTCAAGTTATCAAATTTTTATAATTTTTACTAATGCACAATTAAAGATACTACCTCCGTCCCAATTTATAAGACCCAGTTTGACTAAATGCACTATTCATATGCTTTGTTTTGACCTCCGTCCCAATCTTGTTTGATTTGTTTCGATACATATTTTCATAAGGCTTAATACACTTTTGGTCCCTTAACTTATTTTTTAGTTTTGTTTTGGTCCCTTAACTATTAAAAGTTTCGTTTTGGTCCTTTAATTTATTTTTTGATTTCGTTTTGGTCCCTTAACTATTAAAAATTTCATTTTGGTCCCTTAACTTACTTTTTGGTTTCGATTTGGTCCCTTAACTCTTCCTATGTCAACTACTTTGGTCTTCATTTCAAGGGACCAAAACAAAACCAAAAAAATAATTAAAGGACCAAAATGAAACCAAGAAAATAGTTAAGGGACCAAAATGAAACTTTTAATAATTAAGGGACCAAAATGAAACCAAAAAATAAGTTAAGGGACCAAAATGAAACTTTTAATAGTTAAGGGACTAAAACGAAACCAAAAAATAAATTAAGGGACCAAAAGTGTCTTTAAGCCTTTTCATAATATCAAATTTCTATAATTTTTATTAATACACAATTAAAAATATTGTATCATCAAAATCATATATTGGTAAACGTGCAGTGGTCAACGGAGTCAAATATTTTGGGACGGAGGTAGTATTAGTGATTAAAGTTTTGCATTGGCGAACGTGCTTAGTCAAAATATGTCTTATAATTTGGGACGGAGGTGGTATCTCATCTTTATATTGGTAGTAGACATTAGAATATTAAAAAGTAGATTTTTGAAAGTATTTTTTCTTTCACCTAATGATTGTTTTAAGGGATAAAATAGGAAAAATTAAAGTTAGAAATAGTAAAGGACATTTATTTTGGAATAAACAATTTTGACAAGTAAAATATTTAATTTGGGACTGAGGAAGTAATATAAATGAAACTCATTTCGTAACCATTTTTTTTGTAAAAGTGACATTCATTATTTAACATTTTAAAATAGAGGGAGTAATTGATAACATATAAATTACCTGATTTAAGTTATAATCATGTTTAGTAAAAGCTAATTATCGAATTAAACTAATAAATAAAAAAATGACTAAAAGATAGTATTATTAATAAGAGTTTTTATTGTAGGAGTAATAACAACATTTTAGCTAAGTGGTCTCTAAGTTAGAGAAAATAAATAAGCAAAATAAATTTAGTTACAGAATATCTTCCTTTCCTAATGAGTTGAAAAATTGCGGTAATATTATGTATAACGAAACTTTATGTGTCTACGTGAGTTTAACTCAGTTGATAAAGATATTAGGATTCGAATTTCGGACACTCTATTTATTCACTTTAAAGGTGAAATTTTTAGTCGTTGGATTACTTAATTAAAAAAGCAAAGAAACTCTATGTTTTATTTTTTAAAAACAAAAAACTTTCTCCCTTTTTTTTTCATTTTTTTCTAAAATAAAATTTTAGGTTGTAAAATTAATATGATGACATAGATACTCTATAATTTTATAACATTGAATAAATACTTTAAATTTGTAACATTGAATATATACTAGATCGAGATACAGATAGAGTGAGATATGCGCAATTAGGAATTGAGAAGTCTAAAGGTTTAGGTAAGTACTGTACTACCTAAAAGAAAGATAAAGAAATTCTTAATTTCTTATGTCCAATTAAAGAAAGTCATCTAGATATACTTTATTGATATTCTCTCCGTTCCAAAATAAATGTTTTACTTGTTAAAATTGTTTGTCTCAAAATAAATGTCATATACTATTTATAACATTGGTTTTTCTTACTATCAACTAGTATTATCTACTACAAAGCAAACATTTTTAATATAGTTGATCAAGTGATAATTAACATTGGATTTGGTATGGAGGAATATAATTTGATCTACGTAGTTGTGTTTTGAAGGAAATTATAATTAATTGATATTAGAATTCGCTCAAAATTATATTAAATTGGTGGTGAAAACTAAAAAAAAAACATTTCTAATATAAAAAAATACTGTAATAAATAAATAAAGCAAACATTTCACCTTTGTATAATTGATTAATTGTATCCTATCTTCTCCCATAATGGTTTGCAAAGAAAAAGGAAAAGCAGAAAGAACCTGCAGACTAATAAGACCAAAAGCTAAATTACATCAACAACAAAAATAACAACAGCAAAAGAATCAAATAACAAGGGGTAACAACAACTTTTTCTCTTTGACCAAAAAGCAATTTTTTATAAACAAAAACTGTAATTATATAATTGACACTGATTATTATTGTTTCTGGCCCAAAATAAGTGTCACAATTAGTTATTTTGTATTATTTACATAATTAATTTTGACCGTATTTTTTTACTAATATATAAATGTAAATATTAGTATGTAAGATGTTGTTTGATTTGTCTTGATGAATATTTTTAAAGTATACAATTTTTATAATTTTTAAAGATAGATAATTAAAGATATTAACGATTAAAATTGTGCGTTGACAAACGTGAACCAGTCAACTATAACACTTATTTTGGGACGGAGGGAATATAAGGAGAGACGTACGTCACTTAAAGTACGTAATCGGTAAAATTTATCAAACAAATTATCAATACTCCCTCAGTCCCTCTGTCCTATAATCAGTGTCCTACTTGCCAAATTTGTTTGTCCCAAAATAAATGTCATATACTCCCTCCGGTCTCATATATAAGAAACAAAAAAATAATATTGATGGTCTCAAATATAAGAAAAAGGTACTACAATCATTACATTTATTACCATTATTCCAATTTTACCCTTAATTTAACATTTTCAATTTTTTTATAAAGTCTATAATGATTACTTTTGAGAATATCAAAGGTCACCTACTACTAAAAAGTAAGAATAAAATTGGTAATACATGATTTCTTTCCATCATTTATCCACTTCCTAAAAGGGTGTGTTTTTTTTTTTGTTTCTTATATTTGAGACCGGAAGGAGTACCCTTTAAAGTAATCATTAGGTAAAATAAAAAGTATATTCAAAGATTTACTTTTTAGTATTCCAATATCTACTACCAATAAAAAAAGAGAATATTTTAGTAAAAGTCATATTTTCTCTTTCATTTACACATTTTTCTTAAAGTGTGTGATTTGGTCAACTATGATACTTAAAATGAAACGGAGGGAGTAATTAATTGTTGATGGATACATGAAAAAAAATTGATAAATAAATCAAGGGTCTTGTATTATACTACAACCTTCATCTTTAAATATAATATTCTGTTTCATCAAATTATACTATTCATTTATCATGAATTGACCATATTTTTTTAATAAAATATAAATGGAAATATTATGATACAATATCTTGTTTGATTTGTTTTAATGAGTATTTTTTAAATATTAAATTTTTAAAATTATTATTACTAAATAATTAAAAATATTAACAATCAATATTGTTCATCGTCATACTTGCATTAATCAAACAAAATTTTATATTTAAGGTATGGTAGTAATTATTGTACTCACATAGTCACATGGCCGGCCAGCAGGCATTAATCTCTTGCATCTCTCTGTTTTCTTGCTCGAAAGTAGCTACAGCTAGCTAAATGTTATTTTAGTCAAGTTACCCCTATTGACATCATGTGAATCATGTGATGTAGCATCACGTTAGTAAGTCTTACGTATACAGTTAACTGTATGTTATATTGTCAAAAATAAATAGAGTAAACAAAGCAGGAGACTATTTGAATTGACATTTTACAATTTCAGAGGGTATTTGATATTTCAAAAGATCGCTAATATCCGATCAATAAATGACATTCTGTGGTTTTGTTTATCATAATTTCCTGCCTACATCGTACTGTTCAATTTATTTAGGAGTATTTTTTATTACAAAGTTGCTATCAAATATTAGAAGTTTTTATTGTTGTGATTAATTTTTGATAAAGAATATGTGGACGTAGAAAATAAATTCTTTTTTCTTATTTGAATTTTTTCGTACATTAAAATTAGAGATTTATCTAAGAGATTTAATATTTTCATCATCTTCTAATTAATATCAGAGGTTTTGGAATTGGATCTTATATATAAAATTCAAAGGCTCTGAATCTTCTAAAGAGTTTAAGTATTTAAACCAGACTTGACCCTCTGCTGCTCTGCATCTTTTTATCACGTGGATTAATTTATCATTGGTAATATTTTTATAACATGCATGACAAGCTAAATATTAAAACTTATTTCGCCAAATATACATTTTTGTCAAAAAAAAAATATATATATACTAGATTAAACAGATAATAATAGGTTAAAACTCAAAAAAAATTATATATAGACAAATTGATAAGTCATTTTAAATTCACACACAAAATGAAAGGATTGATATTTAAACTCTAATCATGAGTGTTCAACTTATTAATTTAAGCATTTTCTACCACTTAAACAAATATTTATAGAAGGGTCAAATTCAAAATTTATTTTATGACAAAATATAATTATATGTATATGTTTTTTTTTTGACAAAAACAAAATGAAATTTATTAATTCAAATTAGTAGAGTACGTCAGATTCAAGTCCAAATTCAACACCACTAAAAACGTAAAAGATGAATCTGCGAACAAATTAAATATATGAGTTAATAGCATACAATGACACACTCATGCCTACAACTAATGTGATATAATCAAAGTAACCGGAATGTCTATGTTTCCAGATCTGCATCGTTGACGAACTTGATCACTAGTTGAAAGAGTGATTGATCGAAGTTGATCTTTCAATCTGAAGCAAGCGAACACTGCAACAAGACAGAGACAAACAAAACACCGCACAGAGACGGCAAAGCAAACACTGCACATAGATGGTAAAACAAACAAACACCACACTGAGACGATGAAAACACGAAAAGAAAAAACTTGATCTTTATGGAAAACCACTTATGTAAAATTAAAGGAGAAAAAAAATGAATAGAGATGATTTTGAATCAAGAAAAGACTCAAAACCACTTCTTTTTAAATAAAAGAAGATAAAAACCTAGAGAGAAAAAGTAACTTATCTCTCAAGAAAATTAAAGCCGGCTTTACATTGTTATTCATTCATATGTATATGTTATTAAATGAAAAACATTATTATAGCACAAACATATATACTTATCTTTGATTACAAACTACTCCTTTTTTAGCAACTAGTACTATTCCTTGTATTAAATCATAATAAATACATGGAAAGAAAATTCCACGTTCTTTAATTCTTTAAAGAAAGTTCTAACCACCAACACTATGAACCACGTACGAAACTAGACAAGACATTGCATTCATCGTTTGACTCAAACTTAATAAAAGCCTCACATTGTTGCTCATATTTGCAACCATCAAACACAAAGAAAAAAGATAAAAATAAAAAAGAAAAATGAATCCACTTGGTCTTAGTTCAACTACAACTTTTTGTTGTTTGGTAGTGTTTGTTCTAATTGGAGGTTCAAATGCACAACTAGATCCTTCATTTTACAATACTACATGTTCTAATGTTTCTTCAATTGTACGTGGTGTGCTCTCAAATGTGTCACAATCTGATCCAAGAATTCTTGGTAGTCTCATGAGGCTACACTTTCATGATTGTTTTGTTCAAGTATGTTTTCTCCATCTCCTATAACTTCAAGTTCTCCATTGTTGATTAGTTTTGAAGTTTGTTTCATATTCTGGTTTTTTCTTTTCATTTTTACTATTTTTTAACGAAGTAGTAGTCTAATGACTAAAATTTCACTTTTAAGATAATAAGTTAAGGGTTTGGAGTTCGACTATGATATTTGCATAATTGCATATAACAATGTTTTTTTTAGTACCAATTGAACTATGAAATAAGAGAATTTGTGTATTACTTTTTTTTTGTCTTACCACCATTAACCTGGTTCGAGCAAATTCTGTAAATTAAATAGTTCTAGACTTATAGTCTACTCCCAAACACAGTTAAGGATCGAACAGTGATATTCCTTACTAATTTCAGTGTCAACCACCACTGAACTAACTAACTTTGATTGTGTATTACTTTTTGATAAGGGACTTTTGAGTATAATAAATCCATATTCATTAATAATTTATGTCATAAACCTTATTTAATAGGGGTTTTATTTTTTTGTGTCAAAAAAGGGGTTTTTATTTTTGTATAATTTTTCTCATTTTATTCTTTAACTCATTTGTATGAAATATTATATTCTTTAACAATTATGAACTATATGGTAGGGATGTGATGCCTCACTTTTGTTGAACGATACGGATACAATAGTGAGTGAGCAAACTGCAGCAGGAAATAACAACTCCATAAGAGGTTTGGATGTGGTAAATCAAATCAAAACTGCAGTGGAAAATGCTTGTCCTAACACAGTTTCTTGTGCTGATATTCTTGCCCTTTCAGCTGAAATATCTTCTGATTTGGTATATATTTCATTCCTAATCATACATTCAAATCAATTTCTAGATAGATAATATATAGTTTATTTGAACAAATTAATTAACCTTTTAGCATAGATAGTATGTTGTTTAATTCCAAAACTTTCTAGTTTGTAGATATATCATTAAAATGAAAAACTTTACATACAAAATTCATTATCATCAAGGACATTTAAATATAAGCAATTTTCACTTTAAATACATTGAATAACTAATATATCTAGTCTATAATATATGCTAGATACAATAATTATTCTATGTATCTAAAAAAAATGAAAATTACATTCTGTAGTATAGTTAATCAAATAGTTAGTGGGCCTTCAAAAGCTAATAATCCCAAATTTGGGTTGATGTGGCCCAGCATTAGTGAAGACTTTGTATTGTGTCTGATTATGTATATTTTGGTTTGGGCTTGGATTAGATTGGGCTGATCGATCATTTGGTTTATTTAACTTCAAACTTCTTTAGGTTTGATTTATTTTCATGGGTTTTGATCTTTTGTCCCCCATGTATTTTTTTAATAAAGTTTTCTTTTTTGATAAGTAATGTTTGAATTATAAGGAGTACAAGGGGTACTCAACCCTTACAATTCAAGATCGGGTGTTAGAAAAAGTAATTCCCCGAATACAATCCAAAGGATTGTTACACCAATCATCAAATTGTGCAGTATGTGCACGACATCGTCCTATTAACCAAAATCAAGACAAATGTACAATATGATCTAATAATCTAGAAATATTGGGGGTATTTCCTCTAAATAAAATATTGGTCGTTAAGTTCCAAATGCACCATAAAGTAGCTAACCATATGAGATGACGGAAAGCCTTCCCATTCCTTCCTTGAACCAAAGTGCCGACAATATTGAAATGATCTAGGATGGAGACCGGAGATATAGGGTCACAATGCATCCACCTGTAAACTCGTTGTCACACCGTATTAGTAAAATTACAATGAAGAAAAATATGCTCTAAGTCCTCGTGATCTTGATTACACAATACACAAATCCTATCCTCCTCATTAGAAAGGATACCCTTGTGAAACAACGCTTCTTTTGTTGGCAGCTTTGCTAATAACATTCTCCAACCAAAAATATGCACCTTTGATGGGACTTTTGTCTTCCAAAGCTTTTTCAACGCCAGCTCTATGTTAGATTGTAAGGGCTGTACTTGTTGCTGATTTTGTAGCAAAGAATAAGCTGATTTTACAGAGAATAAGCCGAGTGTATTTGGTATCCAATGTCTCCTATCTAGCGTAGTTTGACATGGTTGAATCTGAACCAAAATTCCTTGTAACTCAGCCGCTGCCGCCTGTTGTTCAGAATCTAGCATCACCGTCCAGGCCAACCTCCACGTCCAACAACTATTAACCCACCCACCCATCTCTGCTACGGTAGCGTTGCGGTTAGTGGACAACAAAAATAATGAGGGGAAAGCTATACGTAGCGGTTCCAGCCCAATCCATTTCTCTTTCCAAAACGAAATTTCGTTACCACAACCTATAATGCTACTAACATTAGTACAAAACCAATTGCCATTGTGAACATCTCCTATACTCATGATATCTCTCCACCACAAGGAAGTGTTCTTCACAACATTAACCTCCTCACCGTGTAAAAAGAGTGAAGCGAAAGACCCATATCTAAAAGCTAAAAGTTCTTTCCACGGAGCCATTTGATCGCTCAAACACCGCCACTTCCATTTGCAAAGTAGAGAGCTATTAAAAAGAGATAAATTTTAACACCCAATCCACCTTTTTTCTTCGGTTGGCAAATACGTTCCCAACTTACCCAACATATTTTCTTACTATTTGTGCCTCCTCCCCATAAAAACCTTCTTTGAATTGCAATCAATTCCTTAAGTACACCCTTCGGCACTTTAAAGAAGGAAAAAAAATAAAGAGGTAAGCTCGATAGAACCGAATTAATTAAAGTTACTCTACCTCCAATAGAAAGAAGCCGACCAGACCAAACACCTAGCCTCTTTGACATTGATTCAATGATAGGAGTCCACGTGGCTCTCCTCCGTGGATTAGCCCCAACGGGGACTCCGAGAAATCGAAATGGAATTGACTCAACGCCGCAATGTTGGAAGGAAGACGCTGCTCTCATGAAGCTATTATCAAGATTAATGCCATACAACTTGCTTTTGTGGAAATTAACTTTTAAACCTGAAACCAATTCAAAGATCCGGAGTACCGTTTTAATAGTCCACAAATTGTTCCAACTATCATCACCTACAAAAATTGTATCATCCGCGAATTGTAGTGTGGAAAGAGAGATCACGACCAACCTTGTAACCGTGAAAGGACTCAATCTGAACTGCTCTCTGCATAAGTCCGGTTAAGCCTTCAGCTACAATCAAAAAGAGAAAAGGTGAAATAGGATCACCCTTACGCAGTCCCTTGCCTACTTTGAAATCTGTCGTCGGGCTGCCATTGACCAACACCGACATAGAGCTCTGGAAAACACAGGCCTGAATCCAACCACACCAAACCTCCGCAAAACCCATCCTCTTCAACATGTACTCCAAAAAATTCCAGCTAATCGTGTCATAAGCACGTTCAAAGTCTACCTTAAAAAGTAAACACTTGTCTTTGCGCCTTTTTGCTAAATCAATCAATTCATTAACCACTAAGACACTGTCTAGAATCTGACGATTAGGTAGAAAAGCCGTCTGCACATGAGAGATAAGTTTACCAAGAACTAACTTCAATCGACACGCCAGAATTTTTGAAATAATCTTGCACAAACTTGATATCAAACAAAGAGGCCTGTAGTCGGAGAGAGATTGTGGATGGTCCTTTTTTGGAATTAGAGACAAAAACGAAGCAGTGAAAGCCTTAGGTAATTTAGCTTTAACATGAAACTCGTTCAGAAAATTCAGCACATCGTTTTTAATAAAGTTTTCTTGATTTACAATTGATAGTTTGGTTCTTTGCTGCTAGCATAGTTAAAATGAAAGAATCTTGCATTATATATACTTTCCATTTTCTATTATTTTGGCTAAAATTTTGCTAACACTATACAATGCAGGCAAATGGTCCTACTTGGGAAGTTCAATTGGGAAGAAGAGATAGTTTAACGGCAAATAAAACCCTTGCAGGAGAAAATCTTCCAGCCCCCACTTTCAATCTCACTCAACTAAAATCTAACTTCGAAAAGCAAAACCTCAATGTTACCGATCTAGTTGCACTCTCAGGTACAAAAATTTTGTCGCATTAAAATCAAAATATGTAACATAAATGTATGTACACATTTAAAAAATTTATTTCCCACAGTAATATGATTGCATTTGCTTAATAATTTTTCAGGTGGTCATACAATAGGCAGAGGACAATGCCGATTTTTCGTTGATCGATTATACAATTTCAGCAATACTGGCAGCGCTGATCCATCTCTCAATACAACCTACTTACAAACGTTGCAATCAATATGTCCCAATGGTGGATCTGGTACCAACCTAACCAATTTGGACCCAACCACTCCCGATACATTTGACTCGAGCTACTACACTAATCTCCAAAATGGACAAGGATTGTTTCAAAGTGACCAAGTACTTTTTTCCACAAATGGTTCTGATACAATTTCTATTGTCAATAGCTACATCAACAATCAAACTCTCTTCTTTGAAGATTTTGTAGCCTCAATGATAAAAATGGGCAATCTTGGAGTTTTAACTGGATCTGATGGTGAAATTAGAACACAATGCAATGCTGTGAATAGTAATTCTTCTGGATTGGCTACTGTGGTCACTAAGGAATCATCAGAAGATGGCATGGTTAGCTCATTCTGAATATAAATCAACATAAGGTGGAAAATTCAGAGGTTTATATTATTATTGCATACATTAATAAGGTGGATCAACATATATATTTTGTGCACACATTATTGCTATGTGTTATGTGTATGTGGTGAATCATTATAATTAACCTCTGTTTATATTTAACATGCTAGCTTTATATTATTATATTCATAGTTTTTTGATGTTGTTGTGAGTTATGTAATGAGTGGACAAACTATAATTGCTAATTTATATATAGTTATTCTCTTTTATTGCTAATTTAAGGGGAATTTTAGTATAGTATAAGAAGTTAGTCTCACAGATCGTGACAAATCAAATTTCTAATTTTAATTGAAAGAGATGATCGTATTTAGTGTCAATTAATCATGTCTCGAACATGACTAGTAACAATCTTGACCTTGTAGTAAATACTGTACATTTTTTACATGCAAAGTTAGTAATAAGCACAAAAAAATTACGTTGACCATTGATAACTAAGGTCATCAATAAGCCTATAAATATTGTTTTTGTTTTTGTATTTGTATTTTATTTAATTACTTGTAGTTTACATCAATAAGGTGTTGGAACATCATATTTAATATTCTTTTAATGTTGGAACATCACATTCAACATATGTCACTAACGTGATAGAATCTCATTTACCTTAAATGTATAAGGGTTTTTGAAAACCGCCGCAGAATAATACCTGCAGGTTACCGTATTTTTTGTGGTGAATTAGGATTCAAGTCAATGTTCAAGTTACGAATAATATTATAACGAATATAAATTATACAAAGTTCAGCATTGGATTGAAAGTTAACATCATGTAGATCTTCTGTGCAAATTTTAAAAAATATTAAAAATCATTTGATATGTTATTAAAACTCAACAAGATTAACCAACAATGAATTGACCCAAGTGGTAAAGGTATTGGTCCACTTAAATATGTAGAAAATTCGGTTAAGATGGGAGAACTCACCTTGTGTGCCCCACAGATTTCCCCGACGGAGATTAGTTATTGCTAACGGTGGTGGAATCTTTGTACCAATATCATGGTAACCCACAAATAAAACTCAACAAGATTAACGGTGTTCAATCAAAATTCATAAACCGTTAATCTCGATATGTCTCGATAATATATCAAATGATGCTAAATTTTTTAAAAATTTAAATAAATAATATGTATGATATAAACTATCAATCTAGCAGTAAATTTTATAAAATTTATATTCATTATAACATTTATAATTTATAGACCATGCACACTGTGCATTAGACAAAACCTAGTTAAGTACCTAAGAGAAAGATTAAGAAATTCTTATGTCCAATTAAAGAAAGTCACCGGTTCTAGGTATTATTAATATATTACTATATTCCAAACATAATTATTCAAATTTAACACTACTACTATCAACTAGGATGGGAATAACTCATATCGGTCTGTGTAGAGGCTTATAGTTTAGCCTATATAGGTTATGGTTAAGCCAATTTCTTAAATAGAACAGATCAAAGTATTTTTATAATCCTATTTAACTAAATAGGTCAGGCTACATGTTATAGAAAAAGCCTTTTAAGCTTATTAGATAGGCTTATTTAAATAAAATTAATAATATTTTTAATACTATTTTTATCATTTAATATTAATTATTTAATTTTGAACTAAATATTAAGTGGTGATTGACATTAAATTTAGTAAAAAAAATTACAGTTTGATTCGTGTGCAACTGTGTTTTAGAAAAATATTATAAAATGACTATATTAAAATTCATTTCAAACGAGATTAAATTTGTGGTAAAAATTTGCAAAGGAAAAGGAGAAAGAACCTGCAGACTAATAAAACCAATCCATAAAAAAAAAATAACATGACCAACAGAATCAATAACAACTTTTTATATAAGCAAGAATATATATATATATATATATATATATATATATATATATATATATATATAGTAAAAATTGACCCAAAGAACAATTTTTATATAAGCAAAAATTGTAATTAGTATATTGACACTGATTAAAAGAGAGACGTCACTTAAAGTACGTAATCGGTAGTAATAATTTATCAAACAAATATTAATTATCAATAATTAATTGGTGATGGATACGTGAAAAAATATTGAAAATTTAATTTTAATTATTTTTATTAATTTTTCCAATTGCGCAGGTGAGAATATCTTAATTTATAAAAATGAAATAAGCTAGTCTATCTTTTTTTTTAAAAAAAAAAATATATAGACAGAATGATAAATTATTAAAAATTTATACACATAAATAGAGAAATCGAGGTTTAAATTCCAATCATAAATGCTCGATCTAACAATTTAATTATTTTCTGTTGATTAAACTGAGATTTATGGATATTAATGTTCTGCTCATATACAACACATTTGTTATGTAATTCCTCTTTTATCGATCTCTGCTTATCTTGTACGGAGACTTGATTTTTATTAATAATATTTGACCTCCTTTTCAAAATATATAAGTGTCATTTCAGCAACAAAAATTTGTTTCTTTTTAAGTGCCATTTAATGAATTATGGCTATAAGTTGTCAAAAATAATTTTCTCTCATTAACTCAAATTTAGAATTTTCATGAAATAAAAAAATTATTATTGGTGATATTGTGACTTACATAAGGTTAGAAATGAAATAAAAAATACACAAACTCAACTATCTTAATAGGAGAATTTTTTGCTAAAATAACATTTATTTTGAAATGGAAAGAATATTACATTTCCCGTTTAAAAAAAAAGAGACATCTATTTTATTAATAATTTTAGGAGTATATACCAATGCATCTAACCAATTGATTAGAGAAGTCTAATTAAACAATATAAAAAAAAAAAATTAATTAAAGAGTTAAATAAATTAGTTCCGCCACATGTCTCTTGATCTTCTTGCATTATTGTATCACATGGTCGGCCGGCAAGCATGGATCTCTTGCATCTCTCTCTTTTCATGCTCGAAATTACTCTCACTAATTAATATTATCATTTTGTCAAAAAATTAATATTATCATATTTTGACCATATTTTTTAATAATATACAAATGTAAATTTTTTTTTTCGGTACATTATAAATGTAAATATTATTAATATATAAAATTTTTGTTTGATTTGTTTTGATAAATATTTTCAAAATATTAAATATTTGTAATTTTTATTGTTAGATAATTAAAAATGTTAGTGATTAAAATTGTATATTACTCCCTCCGTCCTAAATTTTTAGATCCCTTTTGACCACAGCACGTACGCCAATGTATAATTTTGATCGCTAATATCTTTAATTATCTAGCAGTAAAAATTATAAAAATTTGATATTTTGAAAATACTCATCAAAACAAATCAAACAAGATCCTATAAGATAATATTTACATCTATATATTATTAGAAAAATACGGTCAAAACATGATAAGTAAATAGTAAAATTTAGTCAAAAATGGTCTTATATTAAGGGAAGGAGGGAGTAACTACGTACAAAAGTCAACTAGAGTCTTATGTTTAAGAACGAAGGTAGTAAATGATAAATAAATAAACAAATGATTAATTAATCATACACTCCATCCTAAAATGCATATCAATAAGTATTTGGGCAGTGACAGATTTAGGATATTTATCCTTAACCATTATAAAAAGTTTTAAGCGATATAATTTTTTATAAAATATATAATTGGATTGAAAGTTTATATCATATGAATTATTTTTGTAAAATTTCAGACAAATTTAAAATTATTTGATATGTTATTGAGACTCATAAAGATTAACGGTGTTTAAGAAATCACATAAAATGTTAATTTTGATGCGTCTCAATAACATATCAAATGATTTTAGATTTGTCTAAAATTTTATATAAATAATCTATATGATATAAACTTTTAATCTAACAGTGTATTTTATAAAAATTTATATTGATTAAATTTTTTTAAATAGTTAAAGGTAAATACTTTCAAACCTTGAGATGATAGACAAGAATAAACCTATATGTATTCTTTTATGGCAGACATCCTAATAACTTTGTAGCATTTTATTGAGTATTTTAAATTTTTAATAAATGTGAATGGTAATATGTTGGACTGAGTAAAACCTTAATTACTTAAATTAAATATGTGCCAAGTCTAGTTTAAAAAATTAAAGTTTGAGTTTGACATATTATCTACCAAAAATGTTTTCATACATATATATAAGAGTTAGATAACTAACAAATTAAAAATTCATGACAATTTCTTTCAAAAGTTTAATATATGAGTCAATTAATTGTTGGTATTGGTAATATTTTTAACATGCATGACAAGTTAAGTGTTACGTAATTTATTTTTTTGGCAAATATACATTTTGTCGTTGAAATTGTAACTCCTTATCAAATGGATACCTTAATGTATCATAATAAAGTTGCAAATACATCCACATATTTCTCTTTTCTTTATCATTTTGATCTTAAAATATATTTTTTATTGTACAATTTAGTTTATAAAATAACTAATAAAATAGGCATCAAAATCTTGCTTGCAAAACATTTTAAGGACCTATATTGTACAATATCTTAAACATTTAGAGACCAAAATAGATGCTTGTCCAAATTTTTGTTGACAGACATATATATACTAGATCGATGGAACGATAATAGGGGTCAAATTCAACCTTATTTTGATACGTAGAAGAAATAATAAATTATTGAAAATTTACACACACATAGTAAATAATTCTTATTTAATTATTGTGTAAAATAATTCATATTTTAAAAAATTCTACATTTTTGTTAAAAAACATTATATAGTATTCTAAACATGTATAAAAATATATTTAAAAATTTAATTATAGTTAAACAATTTTAAAAAATTGCAGGGACTAAAATGGCATGGATAAATTTTTTATAGGAATCAAAACATGCCACTTTTTTTATAGAGACTAAAAACAAAATGTTGTTATTTTAATATATAAGGATCAAAAACATATTTAACCCTTAAATGTTTATGTTTTATTTTTTTACACAAAATTTATATGTTATTAAATGAAAAACATTATTATAGCACAAACACATACTTTTTTTTTTAATTACAACTAGTACTTACTTACTTCTTTTTTAGTAGCAACTAGTACTATTTCCATTTGTTAAATCATAATCATAACAATTAATAAATACGTGGAAAGAAAATTCCACGCTCTTTACTTCTTTAAATAAAGCTCTAACCAACAAACTAGGAACCACGACATTGCATTGGTCGTTTGATTCCAACTACAAATAAGTCTCACAGTGTTGCTCATATTTGCAACCATCAAACACAAAGAAAAAAGATAAAAATGAATCCACTTGGTCTTAGTTCAAAAGCTTTTTTTTGTTGTGTAGTTGTGTTTATTTTAATTGGAGGAGTACCCTTTTCAAATGCACAACTAGATCCTTCATTTTACAATACTACATGTTCTAATGTTACTTCAGTTGTACGTGGTGTGCTCTCAAATGTTTCACAATCTGATCCAAGAATTCTTGCTAGTCTCATAAGGCTACACTTTCATGATTGTTTTGTTCAAGTATGTTTTCTCCATCTCCTATTTTCTCTTTTTACATTTTTTATCAATTAGTTTAATAGTCGAAATTTCAAATTTAAGATGAATAAATAGAGAGTTCGAGGTTTGAACTTTGATCTCTTCATATAGTAATGTTTTTATCAACTTAACTATGTTGACCAAAACCTTTTTTATTTTTTACTTTAACTAATTTATAAAATAAGAGAATTTGCGTGTATTATTTCTTCTTTTTTTAGTTTATAAATCCTCTAGTTTCTTTGAGAAAATGACACTAATACTATAGACTTCGATCACAAGGTAAGTAAGATTCGTTAGTTGGTGAAACTCCTTAACCACTTTTTGTGTATTACTTTTTTTCACCCTCTAATTTTTAGAGGAAGGGGCTCTATAGTAGTCTAGAGTTGGAGACGATTTATGGCATCAAGTGGTTTCAGTCCCCTACCAAATGCAGTTTTAATTAAAATTCGTTATTTGGTGGAGTTCTTTAACTACTTGAGTTATATCTTAGTTTGTGAATTACTTTTTTTTACCCTCTAGTTCATAGGAGAAGGAGGCCTTAATAGTTCATAGTTCTGACGAGTTATGGCATTATGTCGTTTCAGTCCCCTCTCAAATACACCTGTGAGGATCAAATTGTAATCTTCTCTACCAAGTCCAGCGTCAATCACCATTAAACTAAATAGTTTAGTACTTTGTATATTACTTTTTGATAAGGGGCTTATGAGTATAATAAATTCATATTCATTAATAATTTATGTCATAAACCTTAAATTTAAATAACTAAGAAATCTTATATTCTTACCAGTTGAACTATATATACAGTAGTATATGCTAACAATATTGTGAACTTTATGGTAGGGATGTGATGCCTCAATTTTGTTGAACGATACGGATACAATAGTGAGTGAGCAAACTGCACCACCAAATAACAACTCCATAAGAGGTTTGGATGTGGTAAATCAAATCAAAACTGCAGTGGAAAATGCTTGTCCTAATACAGTTTCTTGTGCTGATATTCTTGCTCTTTCTGCTGAAGTATCCTCTGAACTGGTATACATGTTTCATTTCTAATCGTATATTCAAATAAATTTCTAGATAGATAGAACAAACTTCTAGCTAGATATATAGTTATGTTGTTTAATTCCAAAACTTTCAAGTTATTAAAATGAAAATCTTTACTTACAAAATCTATTTTGTAGGTATAGCATGTTCAAAAAAATACATCGTTAAAAAAATTAAATCTTCTAACAAATATATCAAAGACACTTGTTAAGAAATTAAAAAAGAGAATGAAAAAAAGTTGTGTTAAAAAAATTTAAATTTAAATTTTTTAAAGTGTTGAATACATAATATAAAAAAAAAGTTGTTATATTTATTTCTTAACAAGCTCTCCCTAAAGTCATTAGTTAGCATGTCTCTATTAATTAAAGTTGTGTTGGCAAAAACAGAGTGTTAACAATTGCCTCCTTCTATAAACTAATAAGCCCCATTTTGGGTTGATGTGATGTGACCCAGCATTAGTGAAGACTTTTTTATTGTGTCAAAAAAAATTCTCTCCACTTCTCAAATACAAATAATAAACTGATTTATGTGATAAAAGTCTTGAGAGAGTTTGATATTTTGTTTAGGTTTATTTAACTTCTTAATGCTTCTTTAGTTTTTTTTTCGGTTTTCAACCTCTGGTTTCTAGGGGAAGAGGGAGTCTTAGTAATTTAGAGTTTGGGACGACTTCTAACATTAAATAGTTACAGTCTCATCTTAAACGCAGTTGCTTAATATCGAACCGTGGTCCCATGTTTTTTTTAATAAAATTTTCTTGATTTAAAGTAATTGATTGATAGTTTAATTCTTTGGTGCTAATTAACATATGGTTAAAATGAAACAATCTTGCTTTATATATACTTTCCAATATTTTGGTTAAAATTTTGCTTACAATGCATGCTGCAGGCAAATGGCCCTACTTGGGAAGTTCCATTGGGAAGAAGAGATAGTTTAACAGCAAATAAAACTCTTGCCAGTGAAAATCTTCCAGCCCCCAGTTTTAATATCACTCAACTAAAAGCTAGCTTTGAAAAACAAAACCTCAATGTTACGGATCTAGTTGCACTCTCAGGTAGAATAAAATTGGCGCATTATAATCAAAATATGTAACATAAATATATGTACACCTTTAAAAATTTATCTCCCATAATTTTGATTGCATTTGCTTAATAATTTTTCAGGTGGACATACAATTGGCAGAGGACAATGTAAATTTTTCGTCGATCGATTATATAATTTCAGCAATTCTGGCAACCCTGATCCAACCCTCAACACAACCTACTTAGAAACGTTGCAATCAATATGTCCCAACGGTGGATCTGGTACCAACCTAACCGATTTGGATCCAACCACTCCGGATACATTGGACTCAAGCTACTACAGTAATCTCCAAAACGGACAAGGCTTGTTTCAAAGTGACCAAGAACTTTTTTCCACAAATGGTTCTGATACAATTGCTATTGTCAATAGCTACATCAATAATCAAACTCTCTTTTATGAAGATTTTGTAGCCTCAATGATAAAAATGGCTAATCTTGGAGTTTTAACTGGATCTGATGGTGAAATTAGAACACAATGTAATGCTGTGAATAGTAATTCTTCTGGAGTGGCTACTATGGTCACTAAGGAATCATCAGAAGATGGCATGGTTAGCTCATTCTGAATGTAATTCAACATAAGGTGGAAAATGCAGAGGTATATATTATTATTCCACACATTAATAAGTTGGATCAACATAAGGTGGCTATTTTGTGCACACATTATTGCTATATGTGCATGTGGTGTTGTTGTGAGTTATGTAATGTGGACAAGACAATAATAGTGAGGTCTATACTACTCTCACTTAAATTAGGGTAGTTTTCCTCATGTGTGTGTTCTTTTTGTTACACTCTTTATATGTTTTTTAATTAATGAAATTATGCCACATGAAGTTAAGTATTGAAGTCAAATTTCTTTCGTTCTCTTTTTCCCCAAATCCAATGATTTTTCTTTTTATTTTTCTTTCAATCAAATCTCCTCACTATCTTCGCCGCTCATCGTTGTCCATATTTTCCTCTTTTTCTTTGTCTTTCTCCAATTTTAATCCTTTTATTGTGATGTAAAATTATGCACTACGGGTACACTTACAACTAAAAAGTGTACTAGTAGTGCAATACTGAGTAGTGCAGAATTTTAACTTCTTATTTTAGATATTGAAAGCACTTAAAAGTGCCCACATTTTCTTGTTTAAGCAACTTTAGTTTTAAAAATTTAGCAAAAACAATGGCCGAATAATTTTTTGGTTTTGCATCGCAATAGTGCAAAATTTTACATCATAATAGTGCATAATTGCACACTTGATTTGCACTTTAATATAGTAGTAGTGCAGAATTTTACGTCATAATAGTGCAAAAAAAATATGTTAGATTAAAATGTCTTTTTTTTCACCATTTTTATACTAAAATTATGTACTAGTACTAGTACACTAAAATGTCTTTTTTAGTGTACATAGTGTAGAATTTTACATCACAATAGAAGGGTTGAAGTTGGAGAGATAGAGAGAGAAATCTGAGAGACGATAAGTGGCTACGAGATTGGATGAGTGGAGGAGACAATAGCGAAAACTGATTGAAGGAAAAAGAAAGACCTCTTGTAGTTGGATTGGAGGAAGAAGAGTGATGATAGTCCATCGTAAGATAATTTTAGTAGTATAGTTATATAAGTTTCTAGTAGGTTTTAGTTATAGTTGCATAGTAAAGACATAAGAATTTAGTACATCCGAAGACAATCAAGAGTTTGAAGAAAAGTTGTAAAACAAAGCAAATTAAAAGAATAAAAAATCAAGTGTTTTTAAATATGTAATAATCGTCCCACGATGGCGTTAAAGAAAAAAAAATAAAAATTCTCTATAAAGGAGTCTTGACCAAACATAAGAAAAACCAATTTTTAGAGAGAAAAACATTTTCTCAAGCGCTAGTTCCAATGAATTCAACATCAACGAAAACATCAATTTAGTGTTCGATTATGCTATTTCATTTATAATCATAAAAACTCTTTTATGATGTTAATTATTATGAATAGTTAAATCTCTTAGAATTTGAGATTGAATGATGTTTCTCTTTGAACTTATTTGAACCATGTAATTAGAATTCTAGTCAATTTAATGAAAACTATTAGTTATTCAGTTAATTTTATGATCAATGTTTATCGATTCCGTATCACTTTCAATTTGATTTTAAGAAGTAAATCAATCCTGACCCGAGCGTTTCTGAAACTAAATTAATTTATTTGTCAATCGGAATTGCTATAGGAATGACCTATAATTTAACATGCAATCAAGCTTTTGATAATATTTGTTTCGCCTAAGAAATTATGGTTCTATATTAGATAAACAAGATAAATGAGTCAAGGAATTAGACTCTATCTACTTTGTTAAATTGTCGTGCTTATTGGGTTCTGTCTATTTTAAATTGTCGTATTATTTGGAGTCACTTGAGTTTTTGTCTCTGCACTTCAAAAAACTTTTGAATTCACCAAGTATTTTTAGTTTACTTTTAAAAAGGTCCCTAAGGTCCATAACAAAAAAAAAGGTCCCTAAGTTTTTCTTTTATGATGTGTCATTTCTGCACATGTGGAATGATGACTCACATAATTTATTAGTTTGCGTCCAATATCATGAAGAAAGGTAAATGGATAATTTTGTATCCAACCAGTAAGTAATAAGGGTATTTTTGCCATCCAACTAAAATTGTGTGAGAAATTAATGTCATGTGTGCAGAAATATGACACATCATAAAAAAAATGGACTCAAAACAACTTTTTTAAAGTAAATAAAATAAAATTACAAAGTCAATTTATTTTTATTTTTTTGAAGTGTAGGGACAAAAATTCAAATGACCAAAACTATAGAGATCATTTGCATATTTAAGATTTAAATGTATTATTATCTAATGAATGAATAAAAATAGGAGATCACTTTGTTATTTTATTTTTTATAAAAAAAATCGAAGAATAGGGAAATTTTATTAATCATTGGCACTAATTGACCACAATACAATTGCCCCTGACGACATTGGAACTCGACACCTTGAAGTTATAAGGCTAAGCTCTAACCACTAAGCTAGCACTTCAAGTCCTTGTTATTGATTTAATGGTTAAATATGTTTTTGGTCCTTATAATGTTTCAAAATTTTGTTTTTAGTCCCTATAAAAAAAGTGGCATGTTTTGGTCATAATAAAAAATTTATCTGTGCAATTTTAGTCTCTGCGATTTTTCAAAATTTTAAAAATATTGTTAAATCACCATTAAACTTTTAAATTTTTAAATATTTTTTCATAAATGTATAGAATACTATAAAAAAAATTTAGAATTTTTTCAAATGAAAATAATTAAATATGAAGTTTTCAAATTTTAAAAGTTAAGGTTTAAAGTAACAGAAAACTCTGATAAATCAAATTTTTGAATTTTTTTTTGAGGAACTTTTTACAATATTATAAACATGTCTACGAAAAAATCATTCAAAAATACACATTGGTTTAACAGTATAAACTAAAACTACATACATAATAATTTTATAAGAATCAAAAAATAAGAAAAAAATTAAAAGGACTAAAAATAAAAAGTTCAAATATTACTAACTAAAAATATATTTAACCATTGATTTAACATAGTTGAGTTAAGAGTATTATTCTTTATATTATACATAGAATAATAGGGTCAATTGGAATTTGAATATAGCATAACAAGTTAATCTCTCTGTTCGTGACGCATCAAATTTTAAATCTCAAAAGTTTACAAAGTTTTGAGTAGCATATTTTAATACCTATTTATTCGACAGATTTCTAATCACTAAACTACAAGATACAAGATGAAGAAAAAAAATTATAAATATTTAAATTTCGATACTTAAATCACATTTTTTACAAATAATATAAAAAAAAGTTTCAATTTTTTTTACAAAGTAATTAAATGAAAAATCATTTGTAAATTGTGCACCGTTGAACCAAGAAACATAAACCCACTCATCTCTCTAACACTGTTGTCTCTGAAACTTAAACCCTAGCAGCAGCAACCCTTTCTCTCTTTCTCATCAAAAACCCTAATTTTCAATCATGCCCCCAAATTACAACAACCGCAAGAAGAAATCTCGCGACCCATTTTTCGACGATGATTCTACTAAACGCCGCAAACTCACCGCCGACGAAGACCAAGACGCCGAGATTGAAAGTGATGATTCCGACGAAGATGGATTTTTTGACTCCAAAGATGAACAAGTTGAAGAAGAAGTTGAGAATGCTGATGAAACGAGAAAGAGAATAGCGAGGGATTATTTGATGAAGTATAAAGATAGTGTTAGGAAAGAGAAGGAGCAAAAAGAAGAAGATGATGAGAGTAGTGATGATGAAGATGATGAAGGTGCTAGAGATTCGCTTATTGCTAAGAGAATGATAAAGGATCAACAAGAAGAGAGTGGTCGTGTTAGGAAAGCTATTGCTACAAGGTTTAAATTTGATAAATTTTGTATTTTTGATGCATTTTTTAGTAATTGATTGTGTTTGTGTTTTGATTTTGATTTTGATATATGAAGCACTGACACGTCGACACAAATAACGTTTTTTTGAGAAAATGATGTATTTCAATGTAAACTTAAGTGTCATGTACATGTTTGAGGAGTGTCTGAGCTTCATAGATTTTTATTTCAATGTGACCCTTTTGGTTTAATTGAATAATTGAAGTAATACCAAAGTTGGTTTAGTGATTGGGGCTAGCCTTGGTAGCTATGAAGTACGAACACAGACACTGGACATGATGACACAGACACTGACACATAAGAATTTGAGAAAATTATATAATTCAATGTAATTGGAAGTGTCAGTGTCAGACATGACGCATGTCTGACATTGAGACATGCCTAATCCAAGGAGTGTTTGTGCTTCATAGCTTGGTAGGGAGGACCATGGTTGGATCCCGCAACTACATTTGGGAAGGGGCTGTAACAACTTGATGTCAGAACTGACCCCTGAACTAGATTAAAGTGGTGGTGAAAACCAAAAAAATTAGAATAATTGAAGTAATGACTTGTTTTGATTTTGATTTGAATGTGACCCATTTGGTTTAATTGATTGATTTTCGGATGTGTGTTAATTAGGGTTGAATTGAGTGGTGATGGTGGATTTGAAAATTTAGTGAAGCATAAGGAGTGTGTTACTGCTGTGGCTTTGTCTGAGGATGATTTAAAGGGGTTTTCGGCTTCGAAAGATGGAGGCATTGTTCAGTGGGATGTTGAGAGTGGGAAATGTGAGAGGTACAAATGGCCTAGTGATTCTGTTCTTAAGTCTCATGGCTTGAAGGCTCCTCAGGGTTCTGCAACAAAGCAAAGTAGACAAGTGTTGGCTTTGGCTGCGAGTTCTGATGGTCGTTATTTGGCAACTGGAGGACTCGATCGCCATATTCATATATGGGATACTCGCACTAGGGAGCATCTTCAGGTACTTACCTCTCCAATCTTTGAAAATTGAAATGAACATATTGTGAATATATTCAAAAATAAATTGTTCAACATTTGTTCTTAGATAAAAGTGTCACATGGCCTTTGTTATATATGTTGCTCTATCGAAGTGTTTGGGTTATTTGTTGTGAATTGGGTTTAGTGGATAACTGTGGATATTGAGTTGATTCAAACTGAGCAAGGTGCTATATGCTGACAGAGTAAAACATATAGTGATTAAGTTTAATTTGTATTGTGTATTATTTGGTGTTTGCAATATTACAAGCCTGTTAATGGTCTAATCTTTAGAATCTTGGACTGTTTAGTTGGAACTTGCTATTGTTGGTGTTTGATTTTGTATGCTGTCTTTTACAGGCTTTTCCTGGTCATAGAGACCCTGTTTCTTCTCTGGCTTTTAGGGAAGGAAGTACTGAGCTATTTTCTGGTTCGTTTGATCGAACGGTTAAGATATGGAATGTTGAGGACAGAACTTACATGAACACTCTGTTTGGCCACCAAAGTGAAGTATTAAGCATTGATTGTTTGCGCAAAGAAAGGGTACTATCTGTAGGGCGTGATCGTAGTATGCAAATGTTTAAGGTAATCTCATCAAGGTGAATTATTATTAGTATCTGTTACAAAACTACCCTACCGATGTCCGATGTTCTTAATTTTCTCCCACCGTTGCTCTGTTTATGGGAAGTTATTAAGTGGTTTATTTTTAGGAAATTTTTTTCCCGTCATCAAAGGCTATTTCTTGGGTTATTTCCATATCCTCATTAGACTTTTTCTGACTATTGACTGATCTCTAATTTAGGTTCCTGAAGAGTCACGTCTTGTATTTCGTGCTCCTGCATCTTCCTTAGAATGCTGTTGCTTTGTTAATAATGACGAATTCTTGTCTGGTTCGGATGACGGAAGCATTGAGCTTTGGGGTGCAATAAGAAAGAAGCCTATTCACATTTTGCGGAATGCTCATGCATTACTGAAAGAGAGCAAGGAACCTGACCAAAATGATAGTGAAATACTCCCCAACGGTAACCTAGGTAAACCTTTAAATATTCTGTTCATATGATGTTTCTTGTAAGTCAAGTGTATCTAAATATGAAAGTTCTTTCATATCTTAAAATTAATTATTGTTTATCCTTTTACTTTTCTGGATATGCCATTCTATTTGCTCTATGATTCTGTTTTCATTTACCATGTAAAATATATTGTCATTTTGTTAAATTTTAATGCATGTTAGTTATAGTTAGCACTTTGCATTATGTTAGAATCAGAGAGTGATACCATTATTATCTTCACCATGCAGAAAATGGTCACCACCATCCCGAGAATCATCATTGTTCGTCAGTACACTCTTGGGTCAGTGCAGTCGCCGTTTGTAGGAACAGTGACCTTGCCGCATCTGGTGCTGGCAATGGTTTTGTTAGATTATGGGCAATTGAAAACGAGGCAAAAGAAATTAAACCTCTTCATAATGTACCATTGGTAAGTAAAAGGAATAGCAAGTACGCTCAGTTATGGGATTTACATCCATGCTTAATTTCACTTGCAGTTGAAAACTTCACTGGCATTTACTATATCTTTTGTATAACAGGTTGGCTTTGTGAATTCTTTGGCTTTTGCAAAATCAGCACGATTCCTAGTTGCTGGAGTTGGGAAGGTACTTAAACTGTTAGAATCTGGTTGTATCACTATACTTTTTCTTCTTTGGTATACATTTTACTCAGTTTCCTCTTAAACTCTATTGACAGAAAAACCTAAATTTTCTGCTTCGGAAGTTTGTTTTCTTTTATTCACAGAACTACTTCAGAAGTTAGACAGTTAATTGTTATGGATTAGCATAATAATTGTTTCCCTAAATGAATATTGTGGTGGCTGATGGACCTTTAGAAAACTTTATCTATCTAGAAAGCCAATTTCATTTTTTTTTACTTCTTTAATACACTAAGTATACGAAATAGAATTGTTTTAACTAGTAAGAAGCCGGCCACCAACATGGAAGAAGTTGAAAATTGTTGTAAGAGAGCATGGTTAATTGCTTCAATTCTATCGAATCACCATTGGATATTATTCACACTTTTAAATGGATTGCATGTTATGGAATAATTGCAGCTGTTGTTGGTTTCGTGACTTTAAGCCAGTACATAATTCTCAATATCATAATAATCAAACCTAACTCTTTTGCTTTTAACCTTGAAATGAACTCAACATATAATCTCTATAGATTAAGGATTTATCATTAGTGTATTGTTTGTTATTGGTTATATCACATTCATTAGTATGTTGTGCAAGCATTTGTCCGAAACCTATCATCCCCTCTCTCGATTCTTACATCTTTCATCATTTAGAAATTCTCTAATCTTTGTGTAAATATTACATCGTTACATATATGTACAACTTTACATGCAACTAACAGCTTTGCATAAATGTGACTACCATCTTATTCCAATTATTTTCTGTCTATTTGTTTTCTTCAAATTTTCCGGACGGTTTTATTTTTACTATATTACTTAACATTAATAAAATATCTGTTTACAGGAACCTCGTCTAGGAAGGTGGGGAAAAATACGTGAAGGTCGGAATGGAGTTTCGATTCTTCCACTTAAATTGTCATGATGAGATGTGAGGCAATGAGTATTGTACCTCTTCAATTTTGACTGCAATTCAAAATGCAACATTGAGTTGAATGATATCTTTGTCCGCGATCTTAATTATATGTATCAATTACATTTGTTATAATTTATTAGTAACCAATTGTTTAAGAGTTTTAAATCCTGAAATGTGATTCTTACTTTTGAAAAAGCTCTAGGACTCATTCTAAACTTATTTGGGTACACAAAAAATAACCGTGAAAATAGTTGAGGTTAGTTTTGATATTATGGATTTATTTTGATTTAAATATATATACAGCAGCCAAAACAATTACTTCTATGCTATGTAGTAAACATGTTTGTTGAGGCTATTTTGTCTTAAAAGAATGCAAGGCTGATACCTGAGTAAATCAAAATTTTCAGTAATCAAAAGTGATTTTACTGTAAAAAAAGTTGCTTATTCGGTGTGTTTACAAGATTATTTTAATTTTCAGCTTTGGAGAATTTTATTTTGCAAAAGCTTAATTAGTTTACAATATTCGAATGATGTTTTTTATCTTTATCTCATAAAGTACCACCATTCAATAAAATCTTATCTTTATCTCATGAAATCTTTATATTTATCTCATAACATAATATTCTACCTACTCAATATCTCTAATATTCTACCTACTCAATATCTCTCTCATTCTAATTCTTCATACCACCTTTACTTGCTACCTTCACACTTCATTCTTCATACCACCTTTACTTATAAACATGAATAAATTAATTAAATGTATTTCATTATCTTTTGTGTTTTGATCTATGTTCTTCACCCATCCATAATGTTGAAGTCATTTTAATATAAAAGGGAGTGAAAATGAGAAGTAAAAGTAGTGAAGAATGAAGTGTGAAGGTAGAAGTAATGTGAATATTGAGAAGTAAAGGTTGAATGAAGTGTGAATGTAGAAGTAGTGTTATTGAGTAGTAAATATTGTATGAAGTGTGAAGGTAGAAAGTAGTGTGAATGATATTGAGAAGTAAATGTTGTATGAAGTGTAAAGGTAGAAGTAGTAGAGGTAGTAAGTAAAAGTAGAATGAGGAATGAGAATGAGAGAGATTGTGGTGTTTAGAGGGGTATTGAGTATAATAATGATGTCATTATGAGAAAAAGATAAAGTTTTATGAGATAAAGATAAGATTTTATTAAGTGGGTGGTAGTAATGAGATAAAAATAAGGTTTTATTGAGTGAATGACATTTTATGAGATAAAGACAAGGTTTTATGTTGAAAAATAAAATTTTATGAGATGAAAACTTTATGATTTAAATTTTAAAATTATATTTAAAATAATTACAAACGATATTTAACAATGTCACAATAAAATTATTAAAAAAAATAACACAACATATTCCCATAACCCTAAATAACTCTAAACACATTCAAAACTATAAATTAACAAACCTCATAAATTATTTAAATTGTAAGACTAATCACTAAATTGTTTGACAATATAATATATATATATATATATGCTCTCTTGTATAAAAAACGATGCTTGTAAGATATACTAGAGTGTAAAATGATAAGCACACAAGAGGAAACTATATTCATGGTGTAAGTCAACTAAAATTTTCAAACAATGTAATTCATATGGGTTATTGAGATAAGCTGTTTTTTTCCATCAATTCGCCCTAGTAGTCAAAAATTCTTTCTTTAAAGTAAATAAGTGAAAAATCTCAAATTAAAATCTAACTCTTATATATAAAATACAATATTTTTACAAACTGAACTAAATTGTCTAAACATTTTTTATATGTGCTTACAATTTTATTATCTCAATCACACGCATATTAACAAACCAGCTAACAAAACAAGATGATGTATAAAAAGTATAAACAACTTTTAATTTCATTGAAAACAATTTACTATGCGATGGCTTTGTCAAAGTCACAAGCTATTTACCCTAATGCATAAACTTGGCATGTCCAAATCCAATGCCATTGTTGCTAGTTACCTATGAAGCTCCGACACTCCATAGATTAGACGTGTCCTGTGTCCGACACGTGTCGTGTCCGACACCGACACTTACAATTACGTTGAAATTTATCTTTTTTTTTAAAATTTATCCGTGTCGACGTGTTAGTGTCCGTGTTGTGTCCGGTGTCCGTGTCTGGGCTTCATAGCTAGTTACAAATCTAAAATCTTAATTGCAGAATATGCCACCTCGTCTTCATTTAGTGTTGGAAAATATAATATTTAGTCTTTTTTTATTATTTCTAGTAGATTCTAGATTTTTTTATTATTGAGTTATATTTTCTTTTGTAATATTTCCTCCTAAAATTAAGGAGAGAATAAATCTTGTACTCTCTATTTAAACCAGCATGAGGCAGAGGAATAAAGTATCAAAGCATTCACATATTTTTTCTAATATGGTATCGCGAGCCCTAGGTTAGGGTTAGGGTACTACTCTGATTTTTTTCTTTTCCCTAACACGTTCCCATACCCGTTTAGCCTATCATGGCCGGCGGTAACAACAAGTGGCCTTCACTATCACAAGCCTACACCGGCTCCTCCACCACTGGCGATGACGAACAATCACCAGGCGGCGGCAACAAAAAAAACAGCGGCAATAAAAATAATGGCAGCAACAAAAACGGTGGCGGCAGCAATGGTGAAAACGATTTCAGCACAAGTTCCAAAGACCAGGAGGGCTCCTCATCCTCCCTCAAGGTCGATATTCCTAAGTTGAATGGGGACAATTATAATGAATGGTCTCAAACTGTTCGCTTGTTTTTGGACGGCAAACAAAAGCTTGGTTTTTTGACGGGGACAAAAGCTGAACCAGAAAAGGCAGACCCACTTTACCAACAATGGAAGTCTGAAAACTCCTTGATTATTGTGTGGTTAATAAGCTCTATGGCACCTGGAATAGGCAAGCCTTTTATGTTCTTACCTTCTGCAAAGGATGTGTGGGAAGCTGTTAAGGAAACATACGGTGATATCCAAAACGCCTCTCAAATCTTTGGATGAAAATCAAAGTTATGGCATGCTAAACAAGGTGATAAGAATGTAACATCTTATTATAATGAGTTGGTGGCCCTGTGGCAAGAATTGGTTCTCTGTTACGATGACAATTGGAAGTGTATAGCAGATAGTGTTATATTCCTCAAGAGGCAAGAAAATGATCGTGTTTTCATGTTTCTTGCTGGGCTGAATAAAGATCTTGATGAAGTAAGAGGTCGAATTTTGGGAAAGGTACCATTGCCAACTCTGCGAGAAACCTTTGCAGAAATCAAAAGGGAAGAAGGACGACAAGGAATTATGATGGGCAAGACACCTCGAAGCTCTGAATCTGAAGGTTCAGCCCTGGCTACTAGAAACTTAGAGGAGGAAAACAATCCAGACAAAGTTCCTTACTGTGATCATTGCAAGATCAAATGGCATACGCGTGAAAATTGTTGGAAGCTCAAAGGCAAACCTCCGAACTGGAAACCTTCGAGCTGGAAGAAGAAAGGTGGTCGTGCATTTCAGGCTAGTAATTCTGATCAAGGGCAGCAATCCTCTTCAACTCAGCCTTCAATCACTCCGGGACAACTAGAGAAAATAGACAAATTCTTCAAATTCCTTGAGTCTCAAACTCCTTCTTGTTCTGTAGCAAAAAAAGGTAACTCTGCGTTTCTAAGTGTCAGTCCCAATCATACTTGGATAGTAGATTCAGGTGCATCTGATCACATGACAGGTGAATCTACCGTGTTCTCTTCATATAGTCCATGTGCAGGTAATCAAAAAATAAAAATTGCAGATGGCTCTTTTTCAGCCATTGCAGGTAAAGGGTCAGTTGTGTTGTCTCCAATGCTAACTCTTAAAGATGTTCTTCATGTTCCAAACTTGTCTTGTAGTTTAATGTCCGTCAGTAAATTAGCCAAAGATATAAATTGCCAAACTAATTTTTTCCGATCTCACTGTGTCTTTCAGGATTTGAACTCGGGGAAGAGGATTGGCAGCGCTAATGAGAGTGGAGGACTCTACTACTTTGACGTTGGATCTACATCACAACTACCTTTTCAAACAATAAGTTCCTGCTTTAAGTCTTTTTCAGTTTTGAATAATAATGATGACAATATTATACTATGGCATTTACGATTAGGTCATCCTAGTTTTAGTTATTTAAAACATTTGTTTCCTAAGTTATTTCATAATAAAGATATTTCTTTATTTAAATGTGAAGCATGTGAATTTGCTAAACATCATCGTTCTCATTTTTCAATACAGCCTTATAAACCATCAAAACCTTTTTCAATTATCCACAGTGATGTTTGGGGCCCTAACCGTACAAGTACGCTTTCTCTCAAAAAATGGTTTATCACATTTATCGATGACCATTCAAGAGTATGTTGGGTGTACTTGTTAAAGGGGAAATCTGATGTTTGTCAGGCTGTAAAAGATTTTTTTACAATGGTGCAAAATCTATATCAAACTAATATTCAAGTCTTTAGAAGTGATAATGGCAAAGAATATTTTAACACTACATTGGGTGATTTTTTCCTAAACAATGGAGTTATACATCAAAGTTCATGTCCTAACACCCCTCAACAAAATGGAGTTGCAGAAAGAAAAAATAGACATTTACTGGAGGTAGCTAGAGCTTTACTCTTCTCAAGTAAAGTACCAAACTACTTGTGGAGTGAGGCTATTTTAACTGCTGCGTATTTGATTAATAGAATGCCTTCAAAAGTCCTTAACTTTCAAACTCCAATTAATACTTTCAAAGAATGTTTTCCTAGTACTCGTGTTTCAACTGATTTGACATTAAAAAAATTTGGTTGCATAGCCTTTGTTCATGAACATAAGAATGTTGGAAAACTTGAACCACGTGCTATAAAATGTGTTTTTGTTGGCTACTCGCCAACCCAGAAGGGATATAAATGTTTTGATCCTAAAAACAAGAAAATGTTTGTCACAATGGACGTCACATTCTTTGAAAAACAACCTTTTTTTAATAACACTCATCTTCAGGGGGGAATTTAAATGAAGACTCATTTCAAACTGAGGATATGACTTTTTTTGAGAATATGACTTTTTCTAATAATTTGTCTTTGCCTGTGTCACAACCTTCTAAGACTTTTACTTCTGCACCAACAGAAAAGGGCCATGATTCCTTATGTGATCATACTCCTATTATGAGTAAGGAACCCGGTGAATCCGAGCCTACATTTTCTCATAAAGAAAACAATGAGAATATTGAAACCAATGATAATGATGATCTAATTGAAATGCCACAAAACAATGAGTCATCTAAAGAAAATAGATTTGAAGTAGGAAACAAAATTTGGAAAGGACAGGTTTTTGTGAGAAAGAACCACAAAGCAAGTGATGAGTCCACATCTCCTCGCTGTCATGAATCTGAACCGGGAATTGATCATCCCCCAAAAAAGGGGAAAAGTAAGTCTATCTCTGTTTCTGAGAGTCATATTTTGTATCCTGATATAGATGATCCTATAGCCGTTAGAAAACCAGTTAGAACTTGCACTAAACACCCTATGTCCAATTTTATATCATATTCAAATTTGTCTTCATCTTTTTCTGCCTTCACCTCAAAATTGTCTAGTGTAGAGATTCCAAAAAATGTACAGGTTGCTCTAGAAGTTCCAAAGTGGAGGGAAGCTGTACTTGAAGAGATGAAAGCTCTTGAGAAGAACAAAACTTGTAGTGTTATGACACTACCAGATAGCAAAAAGACAGTTGGGTGCAAATGGGTGTTCACTGTGAAATATAATTCAGATGGGTCAATTGAAAGGTACAAAGCCCGCCTGGTGGCTAAGGGTTTTACTCAGACTTATGGTATAGACTACTCAGAGACATTTGCTCCTGTTGCAAAATTGAGCACCGTCAGAATTCTCTTATCTCTTGCTGCGAACTTGGATTGGCCCCTACATCAGTTGGACGTTAAGAATGCCTTTCTCAATGGTGATTTAGAAGAAGAAGTATATATGGACATTCCTCCCGGATTTGAAGATAAGTTTGGAACAAATGTATGCAAACTAAACAAGTCTTTGTATGGATTAAAGCAGTCTCCTAGAGCCTGGTTTGAAAAATTCTCTTAGTCCATGAAGAAACAAGGATACATTCAAGGACAAGCTGACCACACCTTGTTCACAAAGTTCTCTCAAGATGGAAAAATTGCTATCCTGATTGTTTATGTTGATGATATCGTCCTTACTGTAAATGATACAGTTGAAATGGCAAGAGTAAAAGAGAAATTAGCCATTGACTTTGAAATCAAGGACTTAGGATCCATGCGGTATTTTCTTGGTATGGAAGTTGCTCGATCAAATGATGGTATTGTAGTTTCCCAGCAGAAATACATTCTAGATTTATTGAAAGAAACAGGTATGAGTGGATGTCGACCAACAGATACTCCCATGGACCCTAATGCAAAACTTTGGGAAAAAGGTAGTAATCCTGTTGACACTGGGAGATACCAGAGACTGGTTGGAAAACTGATTTATTTGTCGCACACTAGACCTGACATCGCCTTCTCAGTTAGTGTGGTAAGTCAATTTATGCATTCTCCTTTTGAGGAACATCTTGAGGCAGTCTATAGGATACTGAGGTATTTGAAGGCAAATCCTGGAAAGGGATTATTTTTTAAGAAGACTAGTGAAAGAAATGTGTGTATCTTTACCGATGCTGATTGGGCAGGTTCAGTCACTGATAGACGATCAACCTCTGGATATTGTACCTATGTTTGGGGTAATCTTGTGACATGGAGGAGCAAGAAACAAGGAGTTGTAGCAAGAAGTAGTGCAGAAGCCGAATTTAGGGCTATGGCTCAAGGTATTTGTGAAGGGTTATGGATCCATAGAGTCCTAGAAGAACTTAAGATGAAAATTGAGCTTCCGTTAAGATTATACTCTGACAGTAAGGCTGCTATTAGCATAGCTCATAACCCAGTTCAACATGACAGAACTAAACATATTGAGATTGACCGACATTTCATTAAAGAGAAGTTGGATGCTGGAATCATATGTCTTCCATTTGTAACTTCAAATCAGCAAACGGCTGATATCTTCACCAAAAGTTTGGCAAGACCCACTTTTGAGCACTTAATAGTCAAGTTGGGCATGATAGATATCTATGCACCAACTTGAGGGGGGGTGTTGGAAAATATAATATTTAGTCTTTTTTTATTATTTCTAGTAGATTCTAGATTTTTTTATTATTGAGTTATATTTTCTTTTGTAATATTTCCTCCTAAAATTAAGAAGAGAATAAATCTTGTACTCTCTATTTAAACCAGCATGAGGCTGAAGAATAAAGTATCAAAGCATTCACATATTTTTTGTAATATTTAGTAATAGCTCTCTCATATTCAACATGATAAAAAGAAAACATAATAGATTTATTTGGAGCTCGAATAAGTGTACAATGAATCTTTTGCATACCAAAAACTTAGAAGATGTATTATAATTTATATGAACAATTAAACATTAAAAAGGAAAAATTAAGTACCACCTAATTGGGCGAGCTAAATATTGATATGAACAGGTGAAGAATTCAGTAGCACCTAAACAGCATAAGCTAAAACATCATCAGACATTGAATTTCTAGCTTCAGATGTAGGTGGGAATAAAGAATCAATATTCCTATATAAAAAATAAAATAGCGTGCAGCGAGGCGCTAAATACTCTTTGCCCAGCCAGATTCCAAATTTTATCTTCCCACCTGGTTAATGAATGTTGCATAGTCTTCCAAGCAAATTCAGAGGAATTTACATTAGCTACTCATTTGTTCAATTCCTTTATTGTCATCTGTTGTGTCCTTGTTACTGTCTCCAACTTCAGCCGATGGTGCTCCCTCCACAGGACTGGATGCGTCCAAGCTTGGATTTTCACTTTCTGTTTGAATTGGATCAGAGGATCCGATGCTGAGGTTCTCAGCAAGAGATGCTAGTGCAGCATCTGTCTGGTCATCCTTCGTTAATGCAACATCGGATGACGGAGATGATGATTCGGTTGCATCAAGATCATTGTTCTCCGATTCTGACTTAAGTTCTCCATTGGGAAGAATCTCAGAAGGGTCACTAGCATCTAAAGACTCCCTCCATTCAACCCACTCAACAGGTTTATCAGTTCCAACAGGTTCTGATTTCGGCTCTGGTTCTGGTTCTGGTTCTGCTTTTGGAGAAGACGTTGCAGTATCAGCCAAGTCTTCATCTTCACTAGCAGCCACGTTAGAATCTCCAGTGGCATTTTTAACGCCCTCCTCAGCATTAGGCGACGGAGAAGCAAGAGATGCAGTTGACCGTTCATTGGCTACTCGATCTCTATCCTCCTCAAAAGCAAACCAGTTGGAATTTGTGAAGAGAGACCCACTGCTTTTTATAAGGCAACAAATAAGGCATGTTAAAAGAATGTAAAATCTCTTCATATCAGGTATCAGGCATGACAGCTCAATTTGAAGTAAACGTAACAGACACATGAATGATCAACAACTTAGACAAAACATTTACCTTTCATGTTCATCTCCCAACCGCAGAGAAGATATAACAACTTCTGCAGATTCATCGTCAAAATAGACATCCTGCCAGATATAAAATATATCAGTGTTTAACAATCACCATTGAAGATCTTTTATTTCAATCATCTTGATCTTGCCATTTTAGACAAATTGCTTCACATGAGAAATTTTACCCAAGTATTATCTATACAGATTCAATCATTTGTTCGTTCACATCAATTCCAACATTCCAAATTACCATTTAATGGGAAAATAAAAGTATACCTCATCATCTCTTTCAAGAGACCCGTGACCCTGAAAAACAAGAGCATATATCAGAAATCCAGAGCTAATGACACAAAACCATGATAAGCAATACCATACCAAACCAACCAAAAATTTAAAAACCCATAATCGAAGAATTAACCATCCAAAACTTAGGTCACCACTCACCAGCAGGAATTTGTCTTTTTATAATAAATTAATAATTATGAAAAATGAGTAAAGTGACACTCAACCACTATGGAAGTGATAAACAAACTACAAAGCTACATACACATTAAAGATTAAACTGGCCGTTTGTTGTTGGACATTTAAAAGTAGCAGCTGATCTAGTAGAGTTTGAGAACTGATTGGGTCAACAGTAGATAAATAACATCATTTCCATAAAATAATTGTGTCAACCATATAACATCATCATTCCTATAAAAGCACCATATAGCTCTTTGGTTATTATGAAGGAAACTATTGAGAGCCTTTACAGGAAGTGACTGTTAGCACATATCAACTGAGATTGGAAAACTATTCCTCCAATAAATCTCAATGAGAATTTCCAATGTGTCAGTTTGCCATTCAGATCGATATAAAAAAGGACATTATAAAATGCCATATATACAGCTGCATACACACAGACTCTCACAAAAATTACTGTACCTCTTCCATGTCGTCATCATTATTATAAATTCCATAACGGAAGGCCTGACTTAAGTTATTCGCCAAGGCTGCAACGTCATAGTCCCGCTCCTGGTAATCATCCTCATCACTATCCCTGTTTCTGTCATGCAATGCTGTCGGTCTCCTGTAAGATCAATAATTTTAAAATCTTCTTCAGAATCTTTTAAAGCACACAAAAATAACTGCCGAGTTAAGACGACCAATACAACGAAGCTATTAAAGACTCGCAATGCAGCTGCTATTAATTGATATTTTCTTTTGTTTTGCTTAAGAAATGAAGATAGCTTTTCAATGCAGAGTGATATTTCCAAATACGCTAACCAATATTTTTTAAATGCACGATGCAATTCAGAAGGACTGGCTATTTTTTATTTCTAAGCTCATTCAGATAGTGCAAATGGAGCCGTGGGATATAAAAAGATGTAGGTCAAGAAATATGACATACCCACACGCCCATTGAGAGACATTTTCCACACCATTCCGGTTTGATAGAACATTCATGTACCAATCTCTCCATTCACTAATTCCCTGCAGATGCTCCTGAATCACACTGCTGTTATTCCCTAACTGGATAAGTTTGTTAGATATACGGGTCAAGTGGCCTATGCATCCTATCCTGGGTGGTGTTTTACCCTCTGCTGGTGATGTTGGCTGCATGAAAATATTTTGCAAAAATAAATTTCAATTTAAAATAAATATCGTCAAAAAACTATATTAAAGAGGTTGAGTCAATCACTCATGCTGATACAATTTTATTTTTTGGGAGAGGGTGGAAGAGATCTCGACCTTGTCTGCACCAACTTCGAGTGTAAAATGCATTTCTGCTTGAATAATTTTCCCAACAAAATCACAATCACGGAGAATATGTTCCTGAAGAGATGAACTCTTGCTCTCCAAGCATGATATTATAATGTTTTCCACATGGTGATGCAGGAAGTTATTGTATGGATACCTACAACATTCAAACAGTGTATCAAGACATGAGATCAAAAGACTTTCACTCAAGATAACAAAATTGTTGAACGTACTCGAAGAACAAGTTTATAATTCTTTGTACTGCTCCAAAATCAATCAATTTCTTCTCCGCAGCTTCGCTACCAACAGTTAATAAGACTGATATAAACTCTACAATCTGAAATAAATAATGTTAAGTTAATACAACGGACGGAAGGGCTGCAATAATACACAACTATAAAATCTCAGATAATAAAAATATGAATTATATAAGTGTCGTGACAGAAAATATTCAAAACTCAACAACCAAAAGCCAACATGTTTAAATAGTCAATTGCAATAAGTCCAATTAAGTTGTTAACCTTCAAACGATGTTTTCCGAGAGGTGGTTTTAATTTTCCATAAGTAGTTGGCAAGAGATTTTCAGCGGAAGAAACATCTAAAAGCTTGAGTAGATCACCTGCACAAGAAACATCTTTATAATTACTTAAAGTGATTAAAATTTAAAGCAATGCCTCTATCCCATAATATAAGACCGTTAAGAGAATTTTTACTTGTCCCATAATATGTCCTCTTTCTAAATTGTCCTTTGGATTAATAATTTTTGGACCTAAATACTCCTAATTAATTGTTTAAAAGGTATAACCTATAAGCATCTGTTGTGTTAATTCTCGCTCTTTTGTCTAACCAATGAGATGCTAGTTTTTTCCCCTCTCCCTTTTCCCATACTGCATCTCGTAAACCCTTCTTTTATTTTTACAATTTGACATCCCTTCATATTCCCTTCTTACTAAACGATTATGTGCCCCTTCTTAGAAAACAAATCGTTAGAGTCGTCTTCAACCCAAGACAAGAGGGCATATTGTATTTGCATAGATAGTCTAAGCATCTTCAATAGAAGAGGAGATATTATGTCTCCTCGTGATTTTATTTTCTTATAGAAGACTTAATTTTAGATTTTAATAATTTGTGTTTATTTGGTTTGTCTCCCCGTGATATTTTTTTATGTTCTAAAGAACCTAGCAGGAAAACTCACAGACTAAGTGAACTCCTCATGATTTTTTTTTTTTGAAACATACTCCCCATGATTTTATTTTCTCTGTTTTTCTTCTATTTTCAATAAACTTTCTGGTGACATTGGATCAACTGGCCTAACAAATACTTTCTTAAATATGGATTCCTAGCTTTAGATAAAACTATCACCCATCTTGGATACTTCTCAAATAAATCCAAAGATACAACTTCCCAACTATTGTGATACCTTAATAAAATTTTGTATTCAACATAATTGGGCATTTATGTTAATAAATCTACATGAGTGTTCATAAGTGTGTGGGTGTAACTTATCTAGGTGACTAGTCTCTTGATTTTATAGAAAATTTTCATACCCACGTATCAATATTGTGCCGTACACATCATATTACTATTATGCAATCTGGGTTACTTAGATGCTATATAGAGCTGATACATAGTAATACTAACCAGATGATAAAATTAACAGGTTATTTGAGGGTCATAGTTGATAGGGGTAATCTTACCTAGGCTTTCTAGCATGCCTTCAATAGTCTCAGCATTTGCGGTTACAGTGGATCCATTAGTCATTTGACGGTTATAGGAATGATAAGCTCCAAAAGAAGTTCTCCTAGGGTCTAGCAAAGATATGCATATAGATAACGAGTTGACGAGAACAGATTTTGGCCGAGAGTCTTCTAGAGCATGACAGAATAATCTTCCAATAAAACTGCAAATAAATTATAATATCAGTTATCACTCGGAGAAATAAACGCATCAACTTCAAGTCATGAGAAACTGATGTAGCATTGTATTGATAACAAGAAGGAAAAAAAATTACCTCGGGCTGGAAATTTTGGCAGAAAGCCCTGCTGGAGCAAATCGGGTAATGGCACAAAGTGTTTCTGCTGTATTAGTATGCACTTCTGGAGAATCCTATGCAAGCCACACCAAAGGAACGTACAGTCAATGTGAATGTATGTTCTGGCCTTCTTAATAAAGAGAATCTGGTTATACACAGTATCCTTACACCATTTATTTGTTCATGCTTCCTAGGAAACTATCAAAACCAACTACAATCTGCGTACTGCATTTGTCTTTAAAGGTTGGAGTGGGTTTAAAGGATAAATTTTATTATAGAAGAGTGGTAGTATAAGTAAACACAGTGATAAGATATCCACCGGTAGAAAAAATAAAACTTGAACGCAAGGGAATATGCTCCACAGTGCAATACAGATTCAATCCTATAACCCAGAAAGGAGCGTGAAGGACAAGAAACGCCCCTCAAAAATTATATAGCATCAATGCACGTTCACATACTTAATATACTTTTTGCATTACATGTGAACCTAGTATACAAATATTAACACACCCAAATCCTGTAGACATTTTACAAAATTAATAATACTTACTGAAGAACTGAACTTGTCCACAATCATCTCAAGCACATCAGTGTGTTCAATCCACTGCATCGCATCCACGTGATTTACATACATATGCTCATCCGCGCCAATCAAGCGAATCAAAACCTGGTTTGTGGAAGAGAAAAATCACAATTACAATCAGCACGCAGGCAGGCACACACACATATATGTAAATGAAGATGTCTAGTTTTCTTATTCAATAAGGGTTTTTAATTTTATAATAATTATGGTTTTGAATAGTGATAAATCATTTTTTATGGCATGATTTGTTCTCCATATATATGGCCTACACCAGGACAATTGGGGAGTATCTGTTTAACAATTTTGGGGGTGGGGATGCCGAAAATTCTGTCCACTTCAGGAATATGTTAGGAGCTTTAACTATGCTTACTTTACCTTGTAAATTAGTGTAGATTCCATAAACCAAGGGGTCATAACATTAACGGTATTATTAGAATTAATTATATAATACTAGGAATCCTATATAAGTACCACTTGATTTTTATGAAGAGGTATTGCCCTTAAATTCATGGTTTATTTATATCAATCACCAAAATAGAGAAGTATAGCCTTTCTCAAAGTAGGGATACACTTGAACCAATAGATGGGTTACGGATGACGAAGGAGGAACTTTTATCATAAATTTTTTAATCAAGAAAATGAAAATTCTTTGAATTCTACTAGACTTAAATTTCGAGATGAGGGTCAAACTTACTTCTACTAGAAAAGAAAGTGACATTCTAAGGATAAAAGAAGCAAGTTATTTCTCCACCGGCCTATTGCTACTGTTCCTTTACACATTTCTTTTAAAACAACTCTAAAGTCTTTTTCTTCCATTTTATTTACCAACTGACCTTAACTGTAACTCTCTACAATTATAATCTAGCTTTAATTTGCAATGTGCTGCTCAATCCTTCAATGTGGGTGGGTGATTATGTTATGGTACATGTTCTGATGTTCATCCAAAATGTTGGATCTATAAATAGTTCTTCGTGTAAACATTTAGACATTTTTATTTGATGATGAATACAATAGAAGTAAAAAGATGATATACAGCAAAGCAAAGAACAAATGTTGCCAAAAACAAACCTCCATGATAGATGTAATCCCAATCAACTCAACTAGTTTCTTCATAATTTCCTGGTGAGCCTAGATAAACGTTAAACAAATTATTAGTTGCAACTCAATGAAAGCTTAAACACAATGAAAAAGCAATCAATCAGTCCATTATCAGAATATAGATGACTATGAAATAGTATTGAAGTTGTTTTCATCTAGTAACTCCTTTAAATATCCACACTTATCGCACCTTTTCTTCAGATGCCACAGATGTGGGGATATCAATAGGGCATTTTTCAAATTCACACACAACACACACACACAAACACAACACACACACGCACACACACACACACATATATATATATAGGGATATGCTACAATAGACCCACTCATTTTCATAAAGGTCTATTTTAGCAAGTAAGACCTTTTCATTTGGACAAAAAAAAAACCTTCCTTTTTCTTTCTTGAAAGCACACAAATTAAAGGACATAAATGTAATTTAAATTTTAAGGATTAATGATTTTTTTTCCTGACTATTGAGTTCCCTCTTTCTCTACCCCTTCTTCCTCTTCTCCCCGTTCTCTTCCTTCATCTCATTTTGCTTTCTAAATTTTTTCTTACTGTTCTCTTCCATGTTCTTTTGTTTTTATTGCTCTCTATTGGTACAATAAAATACACTCATTCAATCATATGTAGCAATTGTTTTGTTAAAGAAAATACACTCATTCTATCCAAATTTTGTTTATTCAATGTAACGCAGCACAATTGGAACTACCCATAAAGAGAAAAAATTTGATGGGCAAACAAATATAGTGTGAATGGAAAGAATTTTTTGGTTCATCAATAGGAAGGAGAAAATGTAAGAGTGAAAAAAGAGGGGAAGGGGAGGTCCGAAAGAGATAGGGAGGTTATGGTGAAACAGTGGTGAAAAGTCGTGGTGGGGTGGGGAGAGAAAGACAGAAGAAGAGACAGTAAATTAATGGATGAGAGAAAGAATTGAAGCAAGTAAAAGGAGGAGGAAATAAGAGAACGTGAAGAGAAGACAGAGCAACAGGGAAGAGAAAGAATTGAAAAGTAACCGGAAAAAAAATTGAAGAAAAGATACCATAAATTACACTATGACCCTCAGTTTCTACTTTTTCAAAAAACAAAAATATGGGTTTTTGGTCCAAATGTAAAGGTCTTGGTTGCTAAAATAGACCTTCATGAAAATGAGTGGGTCTATATATATATATATATATATATCAAACTTTATGCTTTAGTAGTTGTGCTATTTTAGCAAAGGTAAGAACGAAGAAAATCTAATTCACAAACTTAACATCATCAAATTGTTATAAATGTATATCCAATAAAGAACAAGAGAAATAGACAAGTTAATTTACACGCCACAATTCAATGTAATAAATGCAGGACATAACATAAAAAAAAGGCTTCTGAATGAAAAAGTTAAGATGTTCTGTACTTACTTGAACATACTGCATGAAAGGAACTATCTTGCGTAGCAACAGGCATACAACTACCTAACAGCATAAAAACTTAATTAAAACAAGAGCATGGATCGTTTATAATACAACTAAATAAAAACAAGAGCGGGGATTATTTTTAAAGGAACTTAAAGTATGAAGAAAAATGTGTACCAAAAAAAATATGAAGAGAAGGGTAGAAAATTTAAAAGAATCTGAGTTCTGATATCAAAGAATAAGTACTGGCCAACTCAAGGATTAGTTTTCATTTCAAATAATCTTAACAGTCGGAAAGCATGAGTAACTCTTGAGTTAATGGGGTTTTCTGGACAATATCAACTGTCCACACCAAAACTAATTCTAAACCATAACAAAATATGCAGTGAACTTACAAAATATTAAAATCAGTACCTTGCTAAAATATCCAGCAAGTAGGTTACAATGGGAGTGATTTGGCTCCAAAAAGGAGAATAACAAATTCATCAACTGCCAAGAATTAATGCAGTCAGTTACTTTAAAGATCAATGCCAGGAAAAAAGGGTTAAGAAAAGAAATTCTTGTGTCTTACTTCTTCGTCCTCAACAAGAGTTTTGAGTATGTTGTCAATTTCACACGTAAATATCTCACAGGCAATAAAAGGAAACCTGTTACAAAACAATAGCAATTAAGATGCATCACATCAAATATACAGCAAAATAGGAATTTAAATCAATCACCAATTTGTGCAACCTACTTAAAGGTCCGCTTCTTTTCAGCATCTTCGGGAGCCTCTTCAACAATAAATCGTACCAATTGTTCAACCTGTGCTTTTCCAGACAAACTGCAATAGATAATATAAAACTGTAATAAGCTCGATATACAAAACAATACTAGTGTAGTCAGCCAATAAGGGAAATTGGGGAGAAATGCTATGCCGAACACAACTATGCTGTCAGTATCCAAGCCAAAGAGCTACTGTAACTAAAAATAGTGCAGCAGAGTAATATATTCTAGACTTTATTGCATGAAAACTACTTTCCACCAACAATCTCCTACGAGGAGGAAGTAACTGTCCACCTAAGCATCCATAGATATTTTAGTAAGGAAATGAAAGAATTTTGTTACAACTTTAATATATGCATATATACATTCTTACTCGGAGCTACACCAAAAAAGCAACCATTCATTAACAACAAAAGAATATTCCCATTAGGTGGGGTCAGCGGCATAGATCAACCCTCGCCCTCTGTAATAACTAAATAAGACTGAAATGCAATTACGAGAGTTACAGTAGGAATTAGGAATGTTAAAAATTAAGCTAAATTAAATTTTCTCATACATGATTACACACTGGTTAGACATTGCGATAATTTCTCAGAAGAAACTTAGTGTCAACCCAGATGACAGTTTTTAAGTCCTTAAATCAGATAGCAAAACTAATATAATTTCTAACATTTCAAGCTGTGAGACTAAGTCAACAAAATGGAAACTCAAACCTATAGTTTGTTTCCTAATCTGATCATTTAGGATGTAGAGGTAAAAGTCCAATTTGGTAGAATATAAGGGATCACTTTAATGATTTAAGCAAGTATCTTAATTATAAGTCTCACCCCCTGATTCCAGAACAATACTACAAAGTCAAAACTACTTATCGTCAAGTCGGTTAAATAAATTGGTCTGATGAATAATATTATAATCCGCTTCAGAGATAATTTCTTCAACACAGTAACAGAACAGTAATCTCTAATTAGAAATAAATCTGATGGTGGAAAAGACCATTACAAATTTATAAGGCGGCTATTAAGAGCCTTGCATTCTTGAATTATTTCATCCTCGTCGAGTAGTTCCTCCAAAGTGAAATTGTCCCTATCCAAAATGGTCTCAACCTGCAGGATAATAATACACCGAATAACATTAACTAAGAGGTATCTAAATTTCACATTAAAAATTAAATCAAATAAAAAATAAAGTTATTCCAGTCCCCAAAGAGACATCAATAAATATAGTGAAATGCTAACAAGTGTTCCAAAGAACTTGTAGTTAACGGTTGCTATTTGTCCAGAAATTTTGACTTTTCTTTTGTTTGTGAAAACAAGTTAAGAAGTCTAAAACGGAAATTTTATTTTGGTAATGGTGCATTCAACACCTAGAAACTTTAAAAATCAACTTTTTCTTCATAAAACTTGTCATTTTTCCTTTTTTGTCTTCTTTACAAGTGCCCTAAGGGAATAAGGATCCTCTAATTCTTTCTCTCTCATGTTTTCTCATGTTTTTTTATTTCAACCATTACAATTCACTTTTAGCTAAATTCTTTTTCTCTCTCATTTTCAAGGTGGGGATTTCAATGGATTCTCACGTCACATGAGATAATCCATTCCCACCCTAAGGGCATTTGTTAGCATTCAAGACCCATAAATATAATCAACATTGCGAAAAATAACAAAACACCAAAAATTCACTATGTGAAAATATAAAGTTATTCCAGCCCCAAAAGAAACATCAATAAATATAATCCGTGTTGCGGAAAATAACAAAACACCAAAAAATCATTATGTGTAATAGCATAGTGTAGCGGGCAAATAGTGGAAGCCTTTTAGCAGTTGAAATAAGTCATTTATATATAAGAAAAGTCATGTTGCATACAAATAAAAAAGGGAATGGAAGCAGAGTCGAGCTTACATATTGAAATATTTCATATTATGGTGAATGTCGGAGTAACAACAAATCAAACCTCCTCATTTATATCCAAACTATACAACAGCGAAAACCATGAACAGCTCAACAGCATATATCCAAACTACACACAAATTAGTACCATTCATCTACCAAAAACAAAACCCATCTTAAACCCTCGGCACTGCTACATTCATCGTCTACGTACACTTTGTATCCAAGCACGGACACTCCTTGGATTAGGCGTGTCCCAGTGTCTGACACGACACATGTTTAACACGGACACGACACTTCGTGTCCGACACCGACACGACACTTACAATTACATTGAATTATATCACTTTTTCAAAAAAATTATCCGTGTCGACGTGTCTGTGTCGTGTCCGGTGTCCGTGTACGTGCTTCATACTATCCACCATTATTTATTTATCTCAACTAGAACTATGCAAATAATTCAAAATCAAACATCAACGATCTCATACTTCCATTAGTCCAATAACACTACACCTAAATTTTCAAAATTCCCAAACAAAAACATCAAAATCAAAATACACTTCATCATCAAACAGTAACTACAAACTAGCCATTAATCATCATATCAAAACCTATCACTGTATAATCAAATTGAATAATCCAACAGGTAGATACAATTCAAGCACAAATTACAAAAAATCCTAATCGGAGAAACCACAAACAAAACACAAAATTCACTATCTTGAACGTAACAAAGACGAAATCAACAAATTGAGAGAAAATCACCGGAGATAGTAAAACTCACCGGAGATGCGGTTGATAAACCAGCCATTCGCCAAAACATGATGAATTATGTGAAGGAAGAACGAAGGGAGGGTTTGGGATAGAAGAAATCGAAGATGGATCTGGTAGCGGAGGAACCCTAGGAATGAAGAGAATTGGGGGAATTGGAATTGGATTGGAAACCCTAGAATCGAGAACGATGAGTTTTCAAGAGATCCAATCGAGAGAGAAAGAAGAGAAAGCTTCAATCGCGGGAGAGAAAAAGATCGTTTACAAGTGTACAAGAACTTTACAACATCGATAAAAAAAATGTTATTTTTATTATATTTAAAATTTAAAATAAAATTGAGAAATAGGTTCGAAAGTTATGGCTCGATCGATAAAAAATGTCGAAATTGTAATTTTAGTTTTTGGTCGAGATTAGGGTATTCTCTGCAGAACAAAATGACTATTTTTTCGCTAAATTAGAGAGACATTTCAAAGGATGGACTAGTTAACCTAAAGATTTAAAGTAGAAATTATGTTTTTAATGGCTTATCATTTTGTCGATGTAGACCAAAAATTGAGACATACTAAGGTGTGTTTAGATGGTGTAAAATAATTGACATGTAATGAAGTTCTTGTCTTTTTTTTTTTGACAAAAAAGATATGATGATTTATTTTATATTGTTAGTGTATATCTATTAAATTCAATAAAATATTTTGGGTTTAAATAATATGTATTGTTGTATAAATTAATTTGATTAAAACATTCAAGTTGTATCAAAAAAATGGATGAATCAGGGTGATGTGACCGAATACATTATTTTATTTTCTTGACAATATAAAATTATTTTACAATATCAGTACATATTATTTTTTGGCTAAAATGAAGCGAAAAAACGTAAGGACTAAATTATCCAACATGTGTAATTTAATTGATTAAAATGAAACAATAAAAAATTTAAAGGACTAAAATAAAACTTAAAATTAACTTAAAGACTAAAAGTATAATTTAGTCTTCTTTTTTCTCGTATATTTTATTTTTCATGTATTAAATTGTTTTAAATTTGATAATTGTCGTATTAGAGCCCCACTAGTGTCGAGGTAAATCTAAACACTTAGATTTATTAAACATATGGTCATAGATTCGATTTCAAACTCGTACATATGAAGAAGAAAAAATTAGTTAAAACTTAGGAGAAGAGAATCCACCTTATGACTCCACTAATTTAAGAGTTCTTTTGTATATCTTTTCACTGATATTCAGTAAGTATGACCATGTTTATTTCCAAGTTCTAAGCAAAGGCCATTTGTTTGTTTGAGAAATTTATAGTTTAAAGATAATTGAGAATTTTGATTTTAGAGTTTAAAAGAAAATTGAGGTGAACAGATATCAAATAAAAAAAATTGAACAAGTCAAAATGTGTGTATCCCATGTGTATAAATCAATTTCACATAACACAAGACATGATGCTCATTACATGTCAATTATTTTACACCATCTAAACACATCGTAGTATGTCTTAATTTTTTGTCTACATTGACAAAATGATAAATCATTGAAAACATAATTTTGACTTTAAATTTTTGGGTTAATTGTTCCATCCTTTGATGTGTCTCTAATCTAGCGAAAAAAATAGTCATTTCGTTATGCAGAGAATACCCTGATCTCGACCTAAAACTGAAAATACAATTTCGACATTATGTATTGATCGAGCCAGAACTTCCGAACCTATATCTCAATTTTATTTTAAATTTTAACAAGAAAATTATCAAAATATAGAAGTATCCCATGTGGTTTGTCATGTCACCATTTTTTTTTAAAAAACTATTTAAAAATGATTAATTTGTGTATATTTATAAAGATAAATAATTAAATTGTTATAAATAAATAAGATAAATTACTACTAGTATATTTTTGCCAAAAATATATGTAGAGTTTAATTTCTCTACATTGTAAATTAAATTGTTTGATGTATTTAGTTCATAATATAATTTAAATATATAAAATATTTTATAAACACTAGCGGGCGGACGTGCCCGTTTGTGTGATATGTATTTTTTATGATTTTATGTATATGATAGTAATAATAATACAATGGAATTTAAATGGCTACCGTTTTATAATTTGAATATAAAGTAGTTATAGGGTGTTTTTCTTTAAATTTAGTTTTTTTTTGTTGACGATTTCTTCAAATTTGGTTGTTATGAGAATAATTTGAAATTGAGGGTAAAATAGGAATAAAAAAAGATTTCACCAAAATAGTATATCCTCTTTATATAAGTAAAGATTTAAATTTTCGCAACAAAAAAAGAAAATCATTTAATTATATTAGTGATTAAATGCATGAGTCATTGGATTTTGGTGATTCAAACAAACAAGACTGAAGTTGTTATTTGAAATAAGTGTGAAACACCTAATACTAGAAAACATGCACGAAAGAGATCAGCTCAGAGCATGAAATTTTCAATTGAAAATGTATTTGAGAATGTAGAAAGTTCAACTACCAAGTCATTTAAGTCGTTTAAGTTCAAATTGAGCCTAGATTGAGAGTTCAAGATGTTTATCATGATTATTCCTCCCTCTAGTTCTATATATAAGAAAAAATTGATTTTTTAGATTCATTGTAAAGTTGATGTATATAAATTACTACCTCCGTTCCTTTTTACTTGTCCTTTTAGACAAAAATATTTGTTCTTTTTTACTTGTCGTTTTAGCAATTTAGGTTATATTTTGTTATTATATTCTCCTTCTTATTTTATTTTATTGACTAAATTTTGTATAATTGTTTTTGAAGAAACAATGAAAAAAATTTATTGTATACAAATTTTGTTTGTTTTTTAATAAAGTTTGTTACAATTTTTTTGAAAATAGATAATGTTTGTGAAAAAGAAGGAATTTATTGGTGGATTAAAAATATGATATATTTAAAAAAATGGCATATTAGGAAAATAAGGTGCAAAAATATACCCTCCTATTTTGGTCTTTTTTGTTAAAACGACAAGTAAAAAGGAACGGAGGTAGTATAATATTATCTAGATACATCAATTTTACGATGAATTTAAAAAGTATAAGTTTTTCCATACTCCTAATTTTGAATCTGAGTTCTAAAACAGCCTTGAGTTTATAATTGCTTGAAGCTTATTTTTTTGAATTGAATTGCATAAAATTTAGACCATTAGTAATTTAGTAGACAAGCATGTGGGAATCTTCGTAGGCTGCCATGGAAGCACTTTTGAGGTTTGACCACTAAAAATTAATCAAACCATTAATCTAAGTTGGCCCGTCGATTTTGAATGGGCACAATGAAATCAATCATACACCTTTTATATATTTGATGAAACAATTGAGACGTTACTGTTGTGTATGAATGAACGAAGAAGTAGCCCATTAGAAGGTAACCACCTCTCTCATTTGATATGTTCTCTGTATATAGAAAAAAAAAAAAAACAATGTTGAAAAAGCAAAGACATTAAAAGAAAATTTGTATACCTCTTAGCTTCATGGCAAACTCTTCGCTCATATAAGCTCCAAAACCGTGAAAATAGAACTTGGAAATGGAGTATATCTTATCCCTGTAAAATAAAAACAACAATAAATTATAAAAATTTAAGAATACTAAAAGAAAACATTTTTTGAAGAAAAACTCACGCGTGTGGGCCCATCAAGCCAGCATAAAAAGCCTCGGAATTTGTGCCAAAAGGCAAATCACAAAACACCAACCAGTGGTTGGCATCCATCCCCGGTAGCAGTGGGGTGTCCAACGGTGTCGAGGAAAACATGGAGAAGAGGGCGGGGAAATAGAAAGAGCGGCGAGATAATGTTCTGTGGAAGCTGAAACATACAAATAAAAACATTATAGGCCTCTATATAACGACAAAAAAATGTATTTTAAGTTAATCAGATAAAAATAAACTCCCATGTCTGCATAGATCTTATCCATAATAGTGCTACTAATTTATGTTGACAGGCTAAATAAGTAAATAATACTGTACATAGCAAGCTTATAGTATTATAGTACTAGATTTGATTAAAAAGAAAAACTAAGTTATATTGTAGACTTTTTTGAAAGAAAAAAAAAGGTCAAATTTGGAATAGTTATATGAAAAGCATAAAATAACCTTTGATTTAATACAACCAGTACATAGGAAAGGTAAGGTACAAACCAAAGGGTGATATGATATGTATGGAAAGTGACGTATATTATCAACAAGATAAAAAGCAGTCATATTATTTCATTTTACTTTATGCTTAATTCAAAGGATGAAGTCAACATTTCATTTCGGTCAACTGTTCATACTCATATAAGAAGGAAGAAACTTCCTATGCAAGACTCTCCCAGATTGAAGGTTATGTTATGAAATGATTTATGGCTCTTTACCTGACTTAAATGAATTGAAAGTGTTTGGTTTTCTAGCATATGCCTCTACACTCAACTTGAATAGAACTAAACTGTCGCCTAGTGGCAGAAAATGTGTTTTTTTGGGCTATAGGCAATGTGTCAAAGGCACTGTGCTTTTTGATCTAAACACAAAAGAAATCATTGTATCTAGACATGTAACCTATCATGATCATACTCCCTTACCAAACTGAGTCATCTAAAATAAAATGGCATTATCATTCTGGTCCCAAACTCCACTCCTAATATTGTGCCTAATCCACAACCTGACACTAGCAATTCACAACTTGATGATTTACCACTTTCTCAGTTACATCCTAACACTAACCTTACTTCTGACACTATTGTCACTACACCAAATGACCCTTTGTCATCCAAACCTGATAGAGAGAAACGTAGGCCATCTTATCTTGAAGACTATGTATGCAATTCTTCAAATTCTTCAATGGAAACATCATCTTCGGGTACTCTCTATCCCTTGTCCTCTTTTCATTCTTTGAATCATCTGTCTAATTCTCATAGTGTCTTCACATTGTCTCTCACACAACACACTGAACTCAAAACCTATAATGAAGCTTGCAAATCAAAACATTAGGTACAGGCCATGAATTCTGAATTAGAGGCTTTATCTCAAACTGGCACTTGGGAATTAGTGGATTTACCACCCAATACTAAGCCAATAGGAAGCAAATGGGTATATTAAGTTAAACACAAGGCTGATGGCACCATTGAGAGATATAAAGCAAGGTTAGTGGCTAAGGGTTACAATCAAGTAGAGGGACTTGATTTTTTGAAACCTTCTCTCCTGTAGCAAAGCTTACTACAGTTCGTGTATTACTTGCTATTGCTTCTATCAAAGGGTGGTTTCTACACCAGTTAAATGTCAACAATGCATTCTTACATGGTGAGTTGCGAGAGAATGTGTACATGTCCATACCTGATGGTGTTCATAGTACTAAACCCAATCATGTGTGTAAACTTCTCAAGAGTTCGTATGGTTTGAGATAAGCAAGCTGGTAATGGTATGAAAAACTTACATCTTTGTTGACAAGGGAGGGATATAAACAGTCATCTTCTGACTACTCTCTTTTTACTCTTAATTCAATAATGATGTTCATTTAATTTTACTTCACTCTTGATCTATGTGGATGACACATCATACCTTCTAGAACTAGCTTGGAAGAAATAAACAGAATCAAAACCATATCGGACAACAATTTCAAAGTTAAATATTTAGGCACTGTCAAGTACTTTCTTGGTCTTGAAGTTGCACACTCCAAAGAAGGCATCAGCATTTCACAGAGGAAGTATTCCCTAGATCTGCTACATAATTATGGTTTACTTGGTTCTAAGCCTGCTTCAACACCTCTTGATCCTTCCATCAAACTACATAATGATGATGATGGAAAAGCTTTTGAATAGAAGATTAATTGGTAAACTCTTGTATCTAACCAACACTAAGCCAAACATAGCATATGCAACACAACAATTGAGCCAATTTTTGCATAAGCCCACTATGACACACTACAAAGCTGCTTTAGAGTCATAAGATACATGAAGCATAATCCAGGAAGAGGCCTCATGTTTCACAGAAATGCTGATATTCAGGTTATGGGATACTCAGATACTAATTTGGCTGGGTGTTTAGACACAAGAAGATCAACATCAAAACATATAGGTACCTTAACCACACCATTAACCAAACCGTATCCAAATTTAATAATACACACAACACACTGTGCAGTCAACTTTTTTCAACTTAAATCTTTTACACTTCTTTTTTTAAAAGGACGATGTTTTATCCATTCCCCTGATACGGACAAACGCTTAAGCCTCAGTCGAGCATACAAGCAAACTGTCGTATCAGTGGAATGCGACATAAACGTTGTTAATTAAAAACAACCAACAAACTTTTTTTTCAGGAAGAACTACGTGAGCTTTGAATTTCTCATTGCACATGGGGAATACGTAGGAGCGAGATCGTAATCTCGTCAAGCCAAATAATAAAAAACTCTTTTTACCTCTTCTTAGTTTAATATGCGATAATCTTTCCTTTATGCGGTTTAATTCTGTTTATGCAAACAAAAATTCCTCAAATGGTTCCCGTTGAGTACAACGGATATGAGGGGGTGTTAATGTCTTCCCCTTATGTAACCAACTCCCGAACCCAACTCTTAAAGGTTTTATCATTATTTTTCTTTCCCCTCACGGAATAAATAAAATATGGTGGCGGCTTCATTGCAATATTATTTTGTACTTGCGCCGGGCGTTACAACCGCCACGTACGGTGAATGGAGACAATAAATAAAGCGCATGTGATTCAACCAGGACGAATTAGGCGGAATGACCTAGTAAACGGAGCGGGGGAGAGAATCTTGTCAAAGAAGGTTAATAAGAATACATATATAGGAGAATACATAAGAAAAATCTCTATTTAGGGAATACACCCAGTTATACATTTTTTCATATATATATATATTGTTCTCATTTAGGGAATACACAAGAAAAATATCTATGAGCAATATGAACATTTCGAGCTATATGAGTGAAAAAATAGTAGGCTCCACTTATCGAATAATTTCCCAAATCTATTTATCAAAAACATTAACATGCAAGAAAATATATTCAAAAATTGCACAACATTCTAAATTTAACCCTTCTTCTCCAGCAAAAGGACACTTACGCCATCTCCAACTTCCACTACCAATCTCTCAACCCATTCGCCAATACTCAGCTAATGTAAAAATTTTATCTACTTCTACATCAAGAGTAGGAAAATAAACACTAAGAGGTTCCTCTCCCAGCTACACATCTTATAATTTTATAAAAAAAGAGATATTTCCACCACAATGAAGCCTTACACCAAAGACCACAATGAACAACGATGAGGATTGCCTCCATCGGAAGATCGATATATCTGCCTCCATCGGAAGATCGGTATATCCGATAATCACCTTGAGCTCATGATGTGTTGTTTTTTCTTTTTCTTCCTTCTTCAAACTCTCCGACTTTTATTTATTTTTCTTTCTTTTTCTTTTATTTTTTCTTTTGACGGATTTGTTATTCTTCATCCATTAAATGGAATTTTCTTTTTAATTACGGAAGGGTGGCGGTTATGGCTTTTCTAACATGCACTATTTGATTAAACGGTGGATGATACATAATTTACGATTAACACAACGAATACAAAAAAAATTAAACCCATTAAAGATTTAACCGTATTCAATAAAAATTAAAAACTTTAATCTTGATGAGTCTCAATAACATATCAAATGCTTTTCAATTTCTGTAAAATGTGACTCAATAATCTATATGATATAAACTTATATAAAAATGAATTTTGTAAAATATGTATTGGTTATAATATTACAACTTATATCCAACTTGTGCACCATGTACCACTTAATTAACTTATAAATGGTGCACCGTAAACATGGCCACTAATTATAACATGCTCTCTCCGTCCTTAATTATAAGACCATTTTGAAGAAAAAAAATTGTCCTTTTTTATACGGTTCTTTTCAAATTTCTAAGAGCATTAAAGCTTTATTTACCATAACATATCCGTAATTAAAGTGCATCTTTTTCTACAATCTTATTAAATACACTAAAAAACATTAACTAATTCTCTTTCTTAAAGAACTTCTCTTTCTTAAAGAACAAAATTCTAAAAGCAATATCAATTATCAATCAATTTCAATTCTAAGTCGTTTTGACCATATTACACAAATTAAGAAATGTAATCATTGTTGTATGAAAAAAATAAATTATGTGTTAGTTTACAAAACTGTCCTTCATTAATGGTATGGAAAAGATAAATTGAAGAAGTAAAAGAAGAAAGAGTAATAAATAGTTAAGGGTATAAAAAGAAAAACATCATTAAATGCTTCATTGGTAATGTAAAACGACTTATATTTTGGTACAATTTTTTTTCTCAAAACGACTTATATTTTGGTACGGAGGTAGTAACTAATTCTCTTTCTTAAAGAACAAAATTCTAAAAGCTATATCAATTATCAATCAATTTCATATTAAAATCAACTTTCTTAATAATTGTGTTTTGTCAAACTAATCTTATAATTAGAGACGGAGGGAGTGTTATACAAGTATTATATTAAAAAAAAGACACATTATTAAATTAACTATAAAGCATGACCGCCTTTCTAATTTTGTGCGCCGTTTTTTCTATTAATCTCCTTCTCAAACTTTAGCATTGCTATTTGTCTCCATATTCACCAATTTAGGAATACATTGTTTTAATTCCTATTTTTCCTTTTATTTCTCTCAGCACCATTTCACCATCATCATGTCCAAAAATGCAACACCACAAACATCCCCAACAAATACCAAATCACAACCATCACCGAAAACCATTATCAAAACCACCATTACCTCCCTTCATCCTGCTCTCACTGTCAACAATATCATTAACTTCATTAAAATTACTCTTGATATTGAAAACGACCAATATAATACAGGGCCGGAGTTGTTTAAAATCCATGCTGAAGTTTATGACGTTCTTGACCATATCCTTCCTACCTCTCCATCTCCTTATCTGAAAGAAACAAACTCAACCTATAGTTCGACAATGGATTTATGGTACCATAACCACTAACCTTCTCCATACCAACATTGAGCATGACTCTACCACACAACAACCTGGGAAAGTCTTTTCAATATCTTCGATGACAACAAATCTTCTTGTGCTCTCTATTTATAGCAAGAATTCTCTCATGTCACTATGAAGAAATTCCCAAATGTATCGTCATACTTCCAACACATTAAATCTCTATCTGATCAGCTGTCTAATGTTGGTGCACCAATGTCCAATGAAAGCATGGTTCTTATACTCGTTTTTGGTCTTTCCGATGCCTATGCTAATGTCGGTGCTCAAATCTGTCATTTTAAAATTCTGCCTCCTTTTTACAAGGCTCGATCTATGGTTGCCTTGGAAGAAACATCATTGGCTAAACACACACCGAGCAACAATGACAACTCTGAGTTTATTGCTTCTCAAGAGAACAAACCTCTCAACTCTCTCCATACTTCCGCCGGCAGAAACTAAAACAACACTGCCAGCCGTCGTGGAGAGCGTGGTGGCTCTGATAACTATCGAGGCAGACAGACTCGCGGTCCTGGCGATGGTCGAGGCATACAGACATGTAGAATCAGCCATGGGCATATCCTCCTTGAGCTTCATAGTGGCAGCCATGGGCCACTCCTGCTTGCCCGTATCCTACCACGTGAAATTGACAGCACCTGGTTATTCCAAACTATCAACCCGACATTCTTGGGCAGAGACCGCAATAAGCACACATGGCTTCATCATAGCCGTCATACATACCAACATACATTTAAGCTACACTACACACTCTATCTATGGCTCCCCCTAACGAGCAGTGGTACATGGACACAGGAGCCACATCTCACATGATGGCAAATCAAGGTAATATCACGTCTTAACTTTAAATCATGTTCTACATGCATTCCTAGATGTGGGATTTAGTACCCCGTCAAACTAATGCTTATGTCATTCGTAGTTTGTGGGTTTTCAGGCATAAGCAAACACTTTTATTTCGCCTAGTAGGGAATGGCTCAAATCATTATGTGGAAACTTTTATTTCGGTGGTAAAACCAGCCACTATAAGAACAGTTCTTAGTATTGCTATTTTAAAATTATGGCGTCTACATGAATTGGATGTTAAAAATGCATTCCTACATGGCAACATCAATGAAGCTGTTTATATGCATCAACCTCCCGGGTTTCCTGATCCTCACCATCCTAATTATGTTTGTCTACTAAATAAGTCACTATATGGCATTAAGCAAGCCCCTCAAGCCTTGTACCAACGCCTCACTTAATTTGTTTCTACATTGGGCTTATCACATAGTACATGTGATCACTCCTTGTTTATCTATCTCAATGGTAATGACACAACATACATTCTCTTATATGTTGACGACATCATTCTTACTGCTTCATCTGATACTCTTCGTCAGTCCATCATGTCTAAAGTGGTGAATTTGCCATGAAAGATTTAGGCCACATTAGTTACTTCTTGGGTATCTTAGTTACTAGACATTCAGGTGGTATCTTTCTCTCTCAACATAAATATGCTGAAGAGATAATTGAGAGAGTTGTCATGTTATCTTGCAAACTGTTGCGGGTTTTTTGAGACATACCCCACTACAGTTGATTTTTTTCATTTCCAATTGGAGGGGAAAAGATCGAAAACCTAAGAGAGATTCTAGATACGGGGGTTAATTGCGCAAAAGGAAGGTGTGTGCACCTTAAGCGCCCATGGTATCCCATGGTACCCTCTTATAAACTTCTAGTGCTTATCTAAACATACTTTAAGAATGGAGGGAGAAGTTGTATAGAAGAAAGAAAAAGAAAAGACTAATGTCATTTTAAATTTCATTCTTTAAATATTCAATATAAACACACTAAATTGTTCCCTTTTGTAAAGAGAACTGTAACACCCCGATTTTCATAGTCCCAAAAGTGGGTGTTTTTTTTTTTTCTTTTTAAAATAAACAAATACTTTGAAATGAACATTCACGGTCGCCCTTAAATTAAATCAGAGTAAACACTTTTCAAAATAGCGATCGAGATGCAATGCCTCTTTTATAAATTGTTTTCACAATAAAAGTTAAGAATAAAAACCAAACACTATGTCTAAACAAACATAGCGGCACCATTTATTTCGAAATATATTATAATACAACTACCCCTAAGCTGATCCTTAAACTCTACTGTAGACCTCTGGGTGACGAAGACCCATAGACAGCTTCAAGCTTCGCCGCTTCTCAACGCGGTACATGTAATTAGCTAAAAATGATCGTAGAGGGTCACCAACTAAAAATAACATATAACTAAAAATACGCAGCACAAGATATACAATACATGTCATCATTTAAACATTTAATCATATTAATCACACATCATATAAACCAAATGCATAGATAATATATCAATCACACACAACAATATTCAAATGCACAATTAGCCTATCAATGCAGACTCTATATGGACGTGATCCCCCTAACCGGGTTCCTCACCGTGATCCCCCTAACCGGGTTCCTCACATGCATGAATTCCGAAATTTAACCTCTCCGTAGAGAGTCGTAGGTCCATCCCCTACTATACCCCACAGGGCCATCAATAAAATCCCGAAGGATTAAGGTGGATCCACTCACGCAATCACACCTCGTGGTCCACTCACGCAACCACTTATTGGACTCAATAAATCCCGCAGGATTAAGGTGGGTCCACTCACGCAACTGCACCCCCGTGGTCCACTCACACAACCACGTACTATGAATGCATGAGCATATGATGTCTCTTATCTATGCCAATGCATCAATTACATACCAATCATAAAAATCCCAGAGGATTAAGGTGGGTCCACTCACGCAACCTCACCCCGTTGTCCACTCACGCAACCACGTTCTACGAATGGATATGTAATCACAACCACAAGTCAATACATATATTTATAACAAAATCATATGTAAGACAAACAAACATCATGTACAACTAGATATTCAAATCAAGTACAAACATCAACATTTCATATTATCCATACATATGAAATTCACAACCAGTCAAACATGAGTAGAAAATAGCACGTTCTCAACAAGTTCTCATCACGAGAATACATCACCAAATAAACATGTTCATAATTCACATTGCATCACATCAAGCAATAACACATATTCAAGCAACAGTTACACATGCATAAAAAGCACTCGATATTTCGAGGTATATGAAATCGTTAGAAAGTGCCCCTACCTCAGCAAGCTTCCAACATTTTCAAGTTACGCTATGCGAGCAATATCCGTCTCTCTCGATGAAGTCCCCGATCCGGCTAATCTTCTTAACCTTAATTATTCAACTTAATTAAGTTAATACATATTCTAATTGGTCACTCAAAAAGTTCTAGCTTGGCTACTAATGGATCAAGACCTAAGATTGTTCTCTCTCAATTAAACTAGGCTCAAAACATGTTAAAAAAAACTCTAACAATATTATAACTTAAATAAATAGTTTTCATCGCAAAAAAAGTCGATTAGATAAAACTCAACTATTTTGAAACTTTTCGAAAAGCAAACCCTTATTCGAACACTTAAACTTTAAATCATAAGTTTAAAACTTTTTATACTAAACAAGTCCAAATTAAAACTTTTCTCAATAAACTGAAAATAAATTACATTTTGCGCGTACATAGCTAAAACATTTTTCGAAATATTTCACAAGCATCAAATTTTTAAAAATATAAATCTTCGACAAAAAGTTTCAAACTAAAATTGGTCATAACTTATTCAATCTAAATCCGATCGAGACTAACCATATGCCGAATTCTTCCACTCGAAAAGGCGGATTAAGTGGTTAAGTCTTTAGGACCCGAAACAATTTAAAATTTACCAGAATACCCTTTTAATTTCGGGCAGTACCAAAACTCACCTCAAAACAATATTTTCTAAAACCAAGCTTAGTTATAATACTTAAACCATTACCAATTTCTCAAGAACTCAAACTCTTATACCAAAATCATTTCAAATCAAGACATAAAGCTCTTTTCTCTTTTCATAGAAAAATAATACAAATATATTTGAAATCCAAAAATGACGAAAAATAGTTATAAACTTGAAACGACCATAACTCGGTCATCCTTCGTCCGATCATCGCAAACCATATGTCCATTTTCATCGTTTTAAAAAGGCGGATCTATTGGTTCACTTCTTAGGACGATTTACCAATTTAAAAAGGATGAAAATACCCTTTCTAAAATTCGGCCAGTACTAAAATATTTTCAAAACCATTGTTTTCAAAAATCAATCTTAGTTTAATACTTATACAATTACTAATTACTCAAAAACAAACTTAATTTAATTAAATTCAACACTTTAGCAAATTTTCTTCAAACCCTAGAATCAAAACTAATAAAAATTGGGGATTTTGCTTTCTCACAATTTCTTTCAAAAAATTGAACCATTAAAACAACTAAGGCCAACTTCAATTGCAAGAAAATCACGTCATAATTTTATTTCATGCATAAACAAAATTTTCTCTTGAACCTTAGCTACTAACTCCATGGATGGACATGATTTTCAAGTATGGAAATCTATCTATTCTTTTAGATCTAAGTTCAATCATAAAAGATAACAAGATTTAAATGCAAAAACTCAAAATCCAACCCTCAACAACACTAATAATTTTGAGCCAGCAAGGAAAGGAGGGAGAGAGATTTTCTTACCACTTTGCTTATGCCAAAAGCTCCATCAAGTTGTGATCTACACTTTCTCTCTTGAAACCTTGATCCAATTCTCACTCAATCTCTCACAAAATTAGAGTTTTAGGCATACTAACACTTAGAAAAAGAAAAAGAATGAAAGATGGAGAAGGAAGAGTTCTCTGTGCGTGAGAGAGAAGAAGAAATGAGATTATGATTCAACCATCCACTCATATAAATATAAATAGTTTACTAAAATGAATTCTGGCCATTGGATCAAAAGTGCAAACCATGTGACTTAAATCCTAACCTTCCATTTGGTCACAAAGTTTCTTCCCAAAAAAATATCTACTTTTGTCACCTCTTCTCGCTCAGCCCCCGCGCTCGTTCTTAAACGAGTCGTATCTCCCGTACCGATAAAATTTACGGAACATAAAAATTCTACCGTAAACAATTTAATTAAAACAATTCATAAATTTTCGAATAAATTTTATTCAGAATAAATTTTCGCTCCTTAGCTCGGAAAAATATAATGAGATCAAATTCTCATCACAGTCGATATATAAAGTATCCGTTTAAATTTTGACGGCAATTGAAAATAGTAAAATTTTCAAACCGCGAGTATATCTTGCCCGTTTTCTCAAAAACTAATAGTAAATTATTTTCGAAATTCCGACGAGACAAAAATGTTTCAAAACTCATTTAAAGCTTATAAAATTATTGTACTCAATTTTCAAAATTTAAACTAACGCGCATGCTCAATCACAGTTCAAATTATGTTAAAACAGACAAAAACAAAAACAAGAATATCATTTAATTTTATAAAAAATCTAATATCTGCTACAGTATTCCTACGGGTCTTACAAGAACGATTGAATTCTTGCAATGTTTATATGAATATTTAAAATTTGAAATTAAGAATGATAAAAGTCTAATGATTTTTATTCAAAATAATAAAGATAGAAAAAAAATCCATTTTTTGTTAGAAAAGAAAAGAATAGTGTAAATGTTGTGTTTGTAAAATGTTGTTGTTGAGTAAAGAAGTTATGAAAGAACTTGTAAGAGGAAAAAAAAGTAATTGTTGTTGTGTAAGAAAAAGATTAAGCATTGTAAGATAAAATGGCGTTGCGACTAAATGGACCTAAGCGCTTTTTTTTAAACCTTTTCAAGTATCGCGTTTTGGGTAGGAAAGAGATTTTGTCGCGAGAGATCTCATAACCAATCTAAATTTGATTACAAGTTCTCTCGCTTGGAAATGATTTTTTATGGCTTGGTGTGCGTAGTGTAAATTAGGAAAGCAATAAAGCAATAAATAAGGTCCTACGCTATTACAACCCAATTGAATAATTAATATTTACAACCATATCGAATTGAGCAAATAAATAAATAACGATATAAATAAATAAATGCAATGCATAAAGCTATAAATAAAATAAGATGCAAGTGCAAAAATAAATATGATAATGAAATGCACCTAAAAGACATAGTAAAGAGAAAAAGTATTTTAAACTAAAATGTGAGATGTGTGTGAAAATGAGACGGAGGTAGAAAAAGAGTTTTTTATACTTAGTCACAACAAAGCAAATGGAGACACAAATATATAGAACACTCATGAGACCCAACAACAAAATTATCAAAGAAACAAAGCAAAGAAAAAAAATAATCATATTGGCATGTAAAGAAAACATTCAAGAAGCATTTATGATTCATACTAATTACATTATATCATGAAGTAACACAAATTTAATCACAAAGAAACAAGCAAAAGAAAAGAAACATAAATCAAAGTATGAATGCATGAATTTAGGCCAAAAATGGTCCTTAACTTTTATTGCAAGTGTTAGAGCTCAATGATCTAAAAATATAAGATCTTGTCTCTAACATGCATTTTTGAATGATGCAATGTCCTAATCTAAGATGCATGCATGCATGTATGTATGTATAAATGTGAAATGAAACATGTTATGTAAAATTGTAGTGTGATTTAAAAAAAAAAAGTAGTGTTAAATGTCATGTAACCATAAAAAACGTAAAATGTGATGTAGTGTAATGAGAAGGGATGGTAAAAAAATGTAATGTGGAAATATGATATAAAATGTATTTTATCTTAGAATGCATGATCATACATAATGCAAATGGTTCTATGTCTAAAATGCAAAAACATAAAGACAATGTCATATAAGAATATAAAATAAAGAAAGAGAAAGCATGTAGAAGTCAAAACTTCACTTAATCATTTTTCATGGCATATATAAAAAACTTAACAAAATTACCTATTCGATCAAACTAACAAAACTGAAATAAGAAAACAAACATGTGACATGTTCATGAAATTAGCATAAAGCAACCATAAGGAAGACATACGAGCATACACATTAACTTGGCATTTTTTATTCATGGCGTATTGAAAGAACTAACACTTTTCAAAAAAAAATGCTAAATCACAAAGTCAAGAACAATTAAGCAAGGTCAAAAATAAAAGGAACATATCATACCTAAAATTATACTAAGTCCAAGCATATATATATATTTTGTTTGATTTTTCATGTTATAAACAAGTCATAGCAAAATAAAAGGAAAAGTCAAAGGGAAGAAAGAAAAAAAAGTAGAATTTCAACCTTGATACTTAAGGAGAAATAAAATTTCAAGTTATAAGTTTTTTTTTTTATATACATTTTTTCTTAAAATAACACATACTAATACCACATCAAGATTAATTAATTTTTTTGACATCATGATTTTTACTATCTTAACCAAGCATGAAAATAACCTAAAAAAAACCTAACATTTAGAAGAAAACAACCAAAAAAGGAAAATTCTTAGACTACTTTTTTTTTTACATGTTGAGAGAAATTTTTTTTAGCATTCTTACTAACATAACATAAAAATAAGATAAAGAGAATTAAATTTAAAAGTCCTCAAAAGTGTTAAAATTTTATCGTATGTTGGTTCAAAGTTCCAAAATAAAAGGGCAATATCATTTCAATGTTACATTCATAAAAGGCTAATTTAAGAAACAAAATCACTAAAATAAAAGGAAATAAATCACACAAAAAAAAACCCCAAACAGATCAGAAAAAATAAACAGCAAACCAAAAAAACGAATAGGGCCAAAAGATTGGGCCCAAAAAAAACAGATTTGAAGCAGCAGCCCCATTGGGGGCGCGCCGAGAAAGGGCCGGGGGGGGGGGGGGGGGCGGAGAGAAATTCTGGAATGAGGGATATTAATTTTATTTTTTTCTGTTTTTGGTAAAAAAAAGGATAAATTCTTTCTCTCTCGTTTCTCTGTTTCTTCTTTTCCTTCTTTTTGTTTCAGAAAAACAAACAATCAAAACCTCAACCTCTTGCCCAGAAATCGAACCAAAGCCGAAAAGAACAAACACAACCCTAACCTAAAACCTTCTTCTAAACGTGAATCAAACAACAGAAAGAACAAACAAACCACAAACCAATCGAATTGGACTCTAAATGTCTGAAACCCTAATCCCCATTTGAAACCCTAAGCCCCAAATCTGTTATAATCATGCAATCAAACACTCATACAAGCAAGAATGATCAACAAATCTGATTACCTAGCATGTGAAGGGTCTAGATCTGAAGCCAGATCTATATGTTTTTTTATTATAAAAAACGATGCAAGAAAGAAGATGAATGGGAAACCACTGACCTTCCTTTGCCGTGAACCTTCGTGTAAGCTTCGTTCCCTTCCTCTTTTGTCTCTGTTTCTTCTCTTTCTAACTCTTCTTTCTCCTTCTCTGTTGTGCGAGGTGATAATGAAAACGGACAGAAAGAGTATCAAGAACCTCTTCACAGTGTGTGAAGAAATTTTTGATTTGATTTGATTTTTTTTTTGTTCTTTGTTGTTTCTGTTTTTTTTTTCTTCTGTGATTTCGTTTTTCTCCTTCTCTGCCGTTTTCTCTATTCTGTAAACCCTAGAAAAAACTCAGTGACACTGTTTGTGGGTTTATATAGAGAGTGGTTAGGGTTTTAAGTTGGGTAGAAATTTGTGATGGATTTTAGAGCTGCCAAGTGTAATTGTACTGTGATTGTTTGTGGTTATTTTTGCTGTGAATCTGGTAATATGAATTTTTGTTACTGATTCGGCAGTAATAATTTTGTTCAAATTATTGGCCTTGCATAGGTCTTGTTGTCCTCACTGATGCACTGCCTTCTTGTCACATAACGAGAAGTGTTTTTTTTTTGCACATGACCCTCTTTTTTGATTTATCCTTGTATTTTTCTGAAAGAGGGAAAAAAATGGAAACAGACAAAAGAAGAGGAAAAAACGAGAATACAAGTTCCTCTTTTTTGAAATAAAATTAGAATATGAGTAAAAATTAATAAATAAAGAGTACAATAAATATAACATCTTTGTTAGAAGTAAGCATAAAGATACTAAATTAAAAGTGAGTTAAAAGGGTTAATCGCCTTTTTGTGTATTTTCTCAATTTACCTTTTTTTATAACTTCATTTTTTTAGCGGAAAAGAAAAGAGAAAAAAAAAGAGAAAGGAAAAAAATGTAGATAAAATATAATAATGTAATATCGAAAAACAAGAAAAAAGTGGTAGTAAAAAGAAACTATTTTCCTTATAAAAGGAATTTTCTTCCCTCCCTTTGTTTTTGCTAATAATGATAATAATAATAATCATAATAAAAGGCAATAAAAAGGAAAAAAGAGTAATAATCAGTAATCAATAAACAATAAAAATGAAAGACTAGATGAAATCAAAATGTATCTCTATTCCAATTTTGACTAGTTCCCAATACCGTAAATTGCTGAAAAAGAAACAAGAGATCGTTAATCACATTAATGAAATGAAAACAAAATAAATAAATAAATAACTAAACTACGACGGTTATAATGAAAATGAATAAGTAGTAAGAAAAAGTGAAACAAAAGAATGAAATAAATGCATGTCTTGGTTTAACTGAAAATGCGTATGGGTTTTAGGTCCAAAATTGGGGTACAACACAAACCAATATCTATCCCCGTGGACACTAAAGCAAAACTCAGTGGACTATCCAGTAACCCAAAATATCGAAGCCTTGCAGGTGCATTGCAATATTTATGCATGATCCACGCACACAACATATGACTGTGTTGAAGCGAATTATTAGGTACATTAAAGGTGCCATCAACCATATGGTCTGCATCTCTCTCCTTCCCTAGTTGATACCCTCACCATATATACAGATGCTGACTAGGGAGGGTGCCCCAATACTAGAAGATCTACGTCTGGATATTGTGTTTATCTTGGGTTTCGTGGTCTGCAAAAGGACAACCAACCTTATCCCGCTCTAGTGCTGAAGCAGAGTATCATGGTGTTGTTAATGTTGTTTCCGAATCATGATGCCTTTGAAACTTACTGTTAGAACTCCAGTGTTCGATCATGAAAGCCACTCTTGTCTACTATGACAACGTTAGTGCTGTTTACTTGTCTGGTTGTCCTATCCAACATCAACGCACTAAACACATTGAAATGGATATCCACTTTGTGCGTGAAAAGGTTGCTAAAGGTTAAGTATGTGTTCTACATGTTCCTTCTCGCTATCAAATAGCTGACATTTTCACCAAGGGACTTATGCTGCAATTATTTGATGATTTCAGAGATATCCTCAACATTCGTCAACCTCCTGTTTCGACTAGGGGGCGTATTAGAATATAAATAGTTATTGTATACATTAAATATGTTCTGCAATTATGTTATGCATCTTCTATGATTTCTGTTTTTTTCCTTATAATTTGGGACGAAGGGTTGGAGTATTGAATACGATTCTTGGAGTCATACATGACAAATAATTTTTTCTAATCACCATGTATTAAATATGATTATTGGAATCATCCATATATCACCACATCAACCAACTACATGCATTAGAGGCTTTGAATGGTCCTGACATCTCATCTGACCTTCGGCCATTCCCACCAAACTTTGCCAAACAATATCTGAAGAAATCTGGTCCATTTATATTTTAAGCAGGTGTATTGATGGTTTTAAGCTACTTATATATGTTATCATTTACTCTGTCGACAATAATAGTGATGAAGCTATCAATATTATTTGGGAACTGAAACCAAGGCATGTTAGAATCTAAGGTTTGTTTTAAACCCCCTTGATCATGTTAATTATTAAAAAATACTTTGACATAAACGGAAGCGTACCTGAGTTTGAATTTGCCATAGGTTAAGATTACAGGTCACGAGTATGTGTGATCTTCTAACTGCAGAATAATTTATTGGCTCCTTAAACCTCCTCTAATGGGAATGAAGAGAATTTTAGACTGAGCGGTCGTTTTCAAGTTATTCTGCAATTGGGGACCATAACCCCTATAAATACTTATTTCCTATTTTTTCAATATTCTAATTTGGCCCCTCGTCAAATTAGATATTGACTTATGGTATCTTTACAATAAATTACCTTATATGATATTTATGATTTTAGCCATAAACTTATATAATATTTTGACTAACTACATAATGGCTCTAACATATATAATATTACAATTGTGACCGAAAAATGCTAACAAGAAATGCTTTCATTGTAGACACTTTTACTCACTAGCCCGTTCCATCAAATATGTACTCATACACTAGAAATAAAATTGACAGTCAAAAAATTTCTATCAAATAAATCCTAATAACTAGGATTTAGCAACAGTAATTATAAATAGATGGCAACGTGTATAATAATAATATGTGGAGAGGCAAAAAAACAATCTTAGGAATGATGCTTGTCAAAAAATGAGCTCGTTTAAATAAATAAATAAAAGACCTATGTACCAAAAAAAAAAATAAAAGACCCTTAGTTGCTACTATCTCCGTTCTTTTTTACTTGTCATTTTAGAAAAAAAGACCAAAATAGGAGAGTGTATTTTTGCACCTTATTTTTCTATTATGCCTTTTTTAAATATATATCATATTTTTAATTCACCAATAAATTTCTATTTTTTCACAAACATTATCTATTTATAAAAAATAGTAACAAACTTTATTTAAAAACAAACAATATTTGTATACAATAAAAAGATTAATGTTTCAACAAAAAAAAAATTATACAAAATTTAGTCAATAAAATAAAATAGTAAAGAGACTATAATAGATAAAATATAACCTAAATTGTCAAAACGACAAGTAAAAAAGAACGAAGGTAGTAATAGCGGATATCATGAATTTACATCATCATATCATAAGTCACCTTTAATCTAATCCTCTATATCTCATGCATCAAATTGATGTAACAAATTTTATAAAGAAGTAGTAGAATGATATGAGTTAACAAAACAATAAAATTTTGTATTCGCGTGTTAATGGTCTACCATTCGCATTACAGTGTTGTGCATTTAGGCCTCACATCACATGACATTCATAAGAGTTCAAAAGTGAATAATTTTAAAGGGAGTTTCTATGGTTCATTCGAAAATTTCGAATATACAGTACATGAAGTTAACAAATTAAAGAATTATTTATTGATTATTGTGTTTTAAAGATAATGAATTTCATAAGAAAAACATAATTTTATTGTTTATAAGCATTACAATAAGTTTTTACATTTTTTCATAAGAAAATTCAATATTCACCATTATTAAAAATAAATGTTAAAAAAAATCAAATTTTATATTTTTGACAGATTCGATAAATAATACTTAAATATTATAATATTTTTAATGATAAAAAAAATTCCTTTTAAAATATACTAGTACTAATTTAACTATTGATTTCATTTCATGATCTAATATTCAAATATACATAGAATTTCTCAATTTTAAAATAGAATAATGAATTTCATGAATAAGTGAAGTAGAAGACTAAAAGTTTTGTTCAGAAGTTCTAGCTCAACTGGCAAAAATGCCGAAATTGTTAGGCCAGATATCTATCACATAGGTTCGAATCCTAGTCGCTCTACTTGTGTGTATGAGTTATTGGTGACTTTGTCATCTCGTCTATGTACAAAAAAAAAAAAAAAAAAGACTAAAAGTTTAATTAAACCTAGTACATTATTTTTTTGTCAGGGTTTTTGTTGGGTTCATGTCAACCAATTTCATTTCACTCTCTTCTTCAAACTTCAAACAATGTCCTGAGAAAACAAACTCATCACAATGCGACGCCGTTTCACCCTCTTCACTCTCCAACTCCTCACCCACACCAATCCTCTACACCCACACCCCACCATAACTCCCATACACCCTCACCTCCACCGCCATTTCTCCACCACCGCCACCTTCCGCCGTCCACCACCCGACCCAAACGACCCTTCCACCCTCCTCAAAGAAGACGCTTTCTCCCTCTGTTCCCAAATGTGGATCGACAATTTCCGCCACCCTGACAAAATCATCACCAATCTCTCCTCCTATCTCCGCCGCTTCGAACTCTGGCTCCTCGCTTACCAGAAAGTCACCACCGACGAAACCGGTTCCTACACTCCTCGCAGTTCAATTCAACGATCACATCTCGAAGATCTTCTCGCGCTTCGCAACGCTGTAATTGATGGTAATTTCAAATGGGGTTCGCGTCTTAAGTTTCATATCAAATCACCTATTGATAAAACCGATTATGAATCGTTATCGAAAAGAAAAATTAAAATTATTTTGACTACTACTCAACCTACACCTTTTCAGGATAAAATTGTGCAGGAGGTTTTGTTGATGATTCTTGAACCTATTTACGAATCTAGGTTTTCGGAGAAATCTTATGCTTTTCGACCTGGGAGGACGCCGCATACGGTTTTGAGGGTGATTAGGAGGAATTTTGCGGGGTATTTATGGTATTTGAAAGGTGATTTGAGTAGTTTGTTAGATGGGGTTAAAGTAGGGTTAGTTATTAATGCTGTTATGAGAGATGTTAGGGATAAGATGGTTGTTGATTTGTTGAAATCTGCGTTGGTTACGCCGGTTGTGGTTAGTAGTGTTGATGATAGAGAGAAGAAGAAGACGAAGAGGAAGTATCAGAAGAAGAGGGTTTTGAATGAGGATGAGCCGAAGCCGGATCCTTATTGGTTGGATACTTTTTTTGGGTTTGCACCGGAGGAAGCTGAGAAGGTTCCTAATTGGGGGCATTGTGGTGTTTTGAGTCCGTTATTGGCGAATATTGTTTTGGATGAGTTGGATCGTTGGTTGGAAGGGAAAATGAAGGAGCTTTATGTTCCGTCTAAGAGTGATGTTATATGGAATAGTCCGGAAGGGGAAGCTGAGCAAGGAAACACTTCTTGGCCGGAGTTTGTTCCTACTAGTGGACCTGATAAAACTAGGAAGATGGATTTTATAAGATATGGTGGTCATATTTTGATTGGTGTTCGCGGTCCTAGGGCGGATGCGGCGACGTTGAGGAAACAATTGATTGAGTTTTGTGATCAGAAGTTAATGATCAAGCTTGATAATGAATGTCTTCCTATAGAACATATAACTAAAGGTATAATGTTTCTTGATCATGTGCTTTGTAGAAGAGTTGTTTATCCAACTCTTAGGTACACTGCGACCGGTGGTAAGATCATTAGTGAAAAGGGTGTAGGAACACTTTTGTCGGTTACGGCGAGCTTAAAGCAATGCATTAGGCAATTTAGAAAGTTGAGCTTTCTTAAGGGTGATAGGGATCCTGATCCGCAACCTTGTTTTAGGATGTTTCATGCCACTCAAGCTCATACCAATGCTCAAATGAACAAGTTTTTGGCAACCATGGTTGAGTGGTATAGATTTGCAGACAATAGGAAGAAGATTGTGAACTTCTGTTCTTATATCATAAGAGGCTCGCTTGCAAAACTTTACGCTGCTAAATACAAACTTCGCTCGCGTGCGAAAGTGTATAAGATTGGTTCTCGAAACCTGAGCCGTCCACTGAAGGAGAAGAAGGGGCAGTCTCCTGAGTACCATAATTTGCTTAGGATGGGCCTTGCCGAATCAATCGACGGGCTCCAGTATACAAGGATGTCTCTTGTACCCGAGACGGATTACACCCCATTCCCCGGTAATTGGAGGCCTGACCATGAAAAGTCATTGCTAGAATACATAAAACTAGAAGATCCAAAGACTTTGGAGGAGCAACAGAGTTGCATCAGAGAACAAGGTCTTGTTACACCTCAAGATTATATTTCAATGCTTGTTTGGAATTACAAAAGGAATTCACTTCCTATGGAACATCTTTCTTTAACAAAGAGCGACGAAAGTGTTGTGGGGAATCAGCATTTGCTAGCTGGTCCAAACCAGGATAACACAAGCAAAGAGGAAGAAAATGATGCGAGGATGAACGAAGCACAAATGTAACAAAAGGGTTCGTAATGTGCACTTGCATAGCAATATTTATTTTTAATACTTTGTTTTGTATGTGTTTTTTGAATAGGATATTTCAAGATACTTTAGTTCTTTAACTTTTCATTTCTTCATCTATGCTTTCTCTACCTTATAACCTGAGAGGAAAATGATGAATTAATTAAAATGTGTTTCAAAGTAAAAAATGATGACTGTTACAAATATAAAAGCCATTCACGTATTTTTACTTAATAGCTTAAGCTTTCAGGAGACTTAGCCTTTGACTTATTATTGAAATTAGAACCTTTATGGCCAATAAAAGATAAAGAGTTAGTTCCTTGCTAATACTTATTCATCTAAAATTAAATTAAATTTCAGCACTAGGTAAAGCTTGTGCATTATTCACACTGTAAACTGAGTGAGGAGGTGTATTAAACTTAAAGATATAGAGATTGGATTATTTCTGTGGTTTCACTTAATAGCTAAGCTTCTAAGAGAGTTGGTTTTGACATTAACTTATATTTCTCCGGAGGGGTTTATCATGAATAAGACTATGTTTTTTCAGAAGTTTTCATAAACTTCGTGCTCTTCGCAATCTTGGCTAAAATCCAGTGTTTTGCATAAGTTAGAGCATAAGAGTACTGTGCTGCTACATAGTTCATACATCAGGACTTATGTAGTTATGCTCCAGTTTAAAGTTCATTTGGTGCTGTAGTGGTCACCTTTGTGAGGTAGTTATTGGTTTATGAATAGCAGCCACAGGAAATAATTGCTCTAATTCTTAGTATAGTAGTACTTCGATAGATATACAACATCATGATGATTCACTTGGATGACAATCTTTTTAGCTACTGTCACTATGAAGCTATTGGTGATGATTGCTTAATTATATTTCAGATGATGTCATAACATTCATTAGCAGTGGCATGATACTGTAATCATTAGAGGGATTTGCTCTTGCTTTTTTGTTGAGTATCTCAATCATATTTGGAGGGGTTGGATGCGCGAGATCTAGTATGCCATTGTGCTCGATTCCCAATCACGGATTCATGAAACACGAAGTCCTGTATATATTTTTTTAAACACTTAGGATGGATTTCTGTCAGTTTCACTACATTGTTTTTTAACTATGTACTAGGCTTTCACTCATCATTCTTATTTCCATTTGGCTTTTGGTGTTTCATATTTTATCAAATATCCTTTAGTATATGTGTACCAATATCTTTGGTTCCTTCCTTGTTTTTCCTATGCTTGTTGAGACCCTTAAAAATCAGGATGCTCACGTTTATTTCTTAAAGTGTAAGAGTTTGCTTACCTTCCCACCGTTTATGCTGCATTGGCTCTTACCTTCTGAGCTGATACCCTTCTTCCCTTCAACTTTTAACTAGGGGTTGGCAAAGTTTGGTTTAAAACCAAAACTGCATGCAAACCAACCAAACCAAACTGTTTTTTCAGTTCACTAAAACTGAACCAAACTGGTTTGGTTAGCCAGCGAACCGGTTATGTATAGAAAGTTTTAACATTGGTTTTCCACTTATTCTGTTGTAAACAGTGCACTATCTGTTATTGATGTTGTCATCTACTTTTATGGCTTAGTAGTAATGTCATGTTAAGATTTCACTCAATTGCTTATAAAGTTGCAATCCTGCAACTCCAGTTGTCTTTCATTATTCAGAAATCCAAGTTTTGGAATTAATCAATGCATGTTTTGTAATATGTTTGATGGCCTATAAACCCTTATTTATCTTCAGGTTTGTATGATCATCCATCTTCCCACCATGGGTGGCTTGCCAGAGAAAGGACACAATATCTGAAAACTTGAGTTTCTTTCGTGCAAGCATCTCATCTGAATCGGGCGAAAATGTAAGGATTGCCAACAATCCTTGTGAACTGCGGCTATATCAGATGCAAATGTGGAAAATAATTCCACTTGATGTTTCGGAGTCCTATAATGACGTCCATCGAAAGGAGGATTCAATTTTGAATGAATTGTCTAATAAAGTTCGCTCCTTGTGGATGCATCCGATAACGTAAGTGAAATTGAACAACCCAAGCAGGATCATCTCAAATTTATTGTAACACTCTCAATTGGTTATTTGTTCATATGTACTAGTCCCATTTTTTTAAAGAATTGAGTACATGCTCAACCCCTTGGGTTTTTTTTACTATTCTTAATAACAGTTAACATATAATTTTGTATACTTTGTTTCTGTACAAATGGTGTACTATGAGGAAGAAGCTTACATTAAATCTTGTTACTGATTCCACCCAAAGGGGAAAAATGAAGGAAACAACATAATAAAATATGATGCAGTGTTTATATATTGATCATTTCTGAATATAATCCTTCTTATGTATGTATCTAGAAATTTTAAAACATGGAAGTTGTAGTTAAACCTCTGATAATAAAACATTTGTTTGTGTAATTAGGTGTGAACTGTGAAAATCCTTCATTGTTGAAATTTCATATAACTTCGGCATGAAATTTTCAACACAACAAACCAGAATTGCTAAAACTTATAGTAAATTTCAACAGTCGTTGCAGTAGCTGTTGCTAGTAATAGGATACAAATTAAACAGCTCACATTGTGAGTTTTAATTTCTTAACTTCCGTACCAAAATATACGACGTTTTGACCATATTACACAAATTAAGAAATGTAATTATATGTTATATACTTTTTTTTTTGAAACATATATGTTATATACTTATATGGAAAAAAGAAATTATAAGTTAGTTTACAAAATTATCCTTCACTAATGATATGAGAAAAATAAATTGTATAATTGAAAGAAGAAAGATAAACAAAATCTTAAGGGTATGATAGGGAAAAAAGCATTAAATGATTCATTGATAATGTAAAGTGACATATATTTTGGTACAATTTTTTTTCTAAAACAACATATTTTGGTACGGAGAGAGTAATTACTAATTTTTGGCGTGATATGTTATTTTAATTCATGCAAATTAAATTTCGCAGAAAGACAACCAATGACTGAAGCCTAAACTCAAAAAAAACATAAATACCGGGGAGTAAAAGTAAATAAATTATCTGTATAGAAATAAGAATAATTTTATTGATTTTTAAAAACATGTTGGTTAATATTTTAGTATTTTTAATTGGGCAATTAAATAATACAATAGTTTTATTTGTTTTGGTATATTTTTTTTTGTAAGAAATTGCTAAATGGAAATTAAGAACTGACAATCATTTCATTTTCTCTTATTATTTGGTTTACAAAATTTAATTGTTGATTTTACATTTTTAATCTTTTTTTGTGGAACCAATAAATGAAGTTGTTGCAGCAAGCTGAAGTTTAAGCCGGAGCTTGCAAAGGGAGCAGGGATACATTTCATTTTCACGTGATACAGTGGATAGTATTTCTTTTTTATGCTTTTTTGTTTTGTTTGATGATTTTGGTCTGTCTCATTCTCTTTTACTTTTGTTCTTGATTTTGTTTTCTTTAGCATATGATTAGTGTGCTACAATAGGTGAACTACCGACTCTTCTGCACCCATATCTCATTAATGATAAATTATGTAGATATGTACTGTATATTTCCAAGCACACATCACATAGATTTGTTGGGTTATCTCCAATTGTATGGAGTTATGCTATTGTTCAACTATGACATGGTAATGACGATATTTACATGTATAATTTGTTGCTCGTTTACTTTTTTTTTGTCAGATAGTCTAATGGCTAGAAATTCACTCCTTAAAGGTGAATAAGTGGGCATACCGGGTTCGGACTCTGGTCCCTACACTTCCGTGCAATATGTCCAATCAATTGAGCTAAGATACTTTTTATTGACATGTAATTATGTTTATATATATTTTTGATTAAGTAATTATATATATATATGTTCGAACTAAAAATTAAAATAGAATTATCTTATGTTTTTTAATTATAAAAAAAATGAGAAAACGAATTTATATTTGTACATTATAAAAGATAAAGGATCTAAATGAAATTAAAAAAGAAGATAAAAGACTAAAATGTTATAAATAAATTAAATTAAAATACTTAAATGGAAAAAATAACAATATATTAACTTATAAATATGATAAAAGAGCATTAGTATATTTTTGCCAAAATAATAACCAAAAGATGTCCCATGAGCTTAACTCAATTAGTTGGACATATTGCACGGAAGTGTAGGGATCGGGGTTCGAACCCAGTATGCCCACTTATTCACCTTTAAGGGGTGAATTTCTAACCACTAGACTACCTGACCAAAAAAAAAAAAACCAAAAGATAGCTGAAGTGCATAAAAGTTACAAGTTACGGAAAAAAACACTATCAAGTGATTAAACAAAATAAATAAATGGCATTGTTTATTTAATAAAGAATAAATAAAAGAGTATTTCTTCTAAAAATGACAAATATTTTTTTAAAAATGTTCCTTATAAAAAGGATCTCATACTCATAATAAACAACTTGAACTCTCGATTAGAATTTAGAAGATTCTTATTTGGCATGGGTCTTGGTAGTTGAACTTTCTACATTCTCAAATACATTTTCAATTGAAGATAGATTTCATGCTTTGAACTAATCTCTTTTGGGCATGTTTGCTAGTACTATTAGGTGTTTCACAATTATTATATTTTTTTTGGCAAAAGGTGTTTCACAATTATTTAAAATTCAATGTTCATGCATTTAATCTTGTTTGTTGAATCACCAAAATTCAATGTTCATGCATTTAATCACTAACATGAGTAAATAGTTTTTTTTTTTTTTACAAAAAGATAAATATATATAATGATTATATTAATCCTTGAATAAAGTCAGTACTATACGTACCAAAATAAAAAAGAATAAAGTCAGTACTATTGCGCAATATTTTAAAAACCGGATCGGGGATTGAATTGGTATGACATTCGGTTCACAGTTCAATCGATTGAACCGATTAAACTGCATTGAATTGATTAGACCGGATAATACATAATATATACGGAGTACTATTAGGATTACTACCCCGTCCCTAAATATAAGATCATGTTTGACCACTGCCAATACACAATTTCGATCACTAATATATTTTATTGTCTAGCCGTAAAAATTATAAATATTTAATATTTTGAAAATACTCATCAAAACAAATCAAACAAGATTTTATATGATAATATTTATATATATATTATTAAAAAAATACGGTCAAAATATGATAAATGAATAGTCCAATTTGGTCGAACAAAATCTTATATTCAAAGAAGGATGTAGTAATTTTAATAGGAAATTTATTAAATCATTGCTCTCTCACTCATGTATATTTTTTTCCTTAAAAAAATTGCAACTAATTATATTCATGGTTTTTTTTGACAAGAAATTATATTCCTGGGCTTATGAGCATGATAACTATCAAACATCTATATTTATAGCCCAAATCTATTTTTGTAAAATTAGCGATTAGACTGACAAATGTAAAATAATATAAAAAAAATATAAATTTATTTAATATTTAATTTTTTTGAAATAGGATGATAAAGATAAAATGAAAAGATCATAAGCTAAAAAATATAAACTCACAAACTAATTGAAATAGCTTATCAAAAATAAATTATAGATCTATTTGACAAAAAATAATGAATGAACTTATAACTGATAAATGAGACAAGGATGACACAAACAAAGAGGAAGAAAATGAGGCAAGGACGAACTAAGCACAAATGTACAAAACGGTTCGTAATGCGCACTTGCACTACATTTTAATGTTTTGTATGTGTTTTTTGAATATCCCCAACGTTCTAAAATATAAGTGGTCACATTTAGTTATTGGTTTATCGGTAGAAGCCAAAGGAAGTAATTGCTCTAATTCTTAGTATAGTGTAATTCTATAGATGTACATCATGATATTCACTTGAATGACGATCTTTTTAGTTACTATCATTTTGTTTGATCATATTTCATATGATGTGCTACTTCTCGAGGTCTCAAGTTCGATTCTTTCCCGTGTCAATTTGTGGATGCATTGCATACGATACGCAAGAAGTGAAAGTGAACAACTCAAGCAAGATCATCTCAAATTTATTGTAACATTCTCTCTATTGGTTATTTGTTTATATGTACTTGTCCCTTTTTTTTTTAATGAATTGAGTGCATCATCAAACCTTAGTTCTTCACTATTCTTAACAGTTAACATAACCTTGTATACTTGTTTGGGTAAGAAGCTTACGTTGGATCTTGTTACTGATTCCACCCAAAGGGGGAAATGAAGGAAATAACATAATAATATATTGACAGTTTTTATTTTTTATATTGTTCATTTCTGAATATACAGTGTATTGCACTTCTCTCTTTCATTGGATTTATCATATCTAACTAGAGCTAGAATGTAGATTAAAGGGTTTTTAGTCCCAAAATTAGGGATCCGGACTCCCCTGCAGTAAAGAAATCACACATTTACACGCAGCAATTGATCATGACCGTTAGGTTGAGATTGAACAATTTAAATTACACGACAGAAAAATTGGTCCAAAACGATCTCATCCATCAACTTCAGATTGGACGGTCAAAATTAAAAACTACGTTGTGCAGTTACTGCGTAGAACCCTTATCTCACTTTATTTCATGGAACTGCCATTAATTTCTTAATGAAGTGTTAAAAAACATAATGCTAAGATTTCTTATATGTTCAACTTCTAAAAAGAAATGGAAGACTGAGTTGATCATAAAGCTTGTTTGTGTAACGAGGTATGAATCCTCCATTGTTGAAATTTCACATAACTTCGGCATGAAATTTTCAACACAACAAACCAGAATTGCTAAAACTTATAAATTCAACTGTCGTTGCAATGGTTGTTGCTAGTAATTGGAAACAAATTGAATGGTTCACATTGGGAGTTCTGTAAATTGGCATCGACTGCCCAATATTCATCGCGTTTGACATGCACATGAAATTAATTTCATAACATGTCAAATTTCGACATAAATCATTTCGTGTATCATAATTAGTTAAGTACTAACTATTGGCGTGATATGTCATCTTAATGTCATGCAAATTAAATTTCGCCGAAAGACAACCAATGCTTGAAGCCTAAACTCAAGAAAAACATAAATACCGGGGAGTAAAAGTAAATAAATTATCTGTATATATACCGAAAAAAATTTCCTAGTTCATGAATAATAATAATGTCATAATATAATGAATTGGACTAAAATAGGACTAATCTAGGAAGTATCCCAAGTTAGTTCTCTAGCCTCAAGCTCCAATAAGCTCCTTGCTTAACCTATCAAATTTAACAAACAATCAACCATAAGAGTATTATGTTGCTGTCATTTGAAGAAAAATAAATAAACTTAATTTTGACTGAAGTAACGAGAACAATCACGAACATACCAATTAAATATAAGCTGGTGAGTAGTGTCACCATAATGGTAAATATACAAGCCCTTACGAATTCAGAAGCTGAGGTTGACCTGCACAATCGACAATTTGATAGCTCCGTCAGTATATAACATAACAAAGTGAGCTTATGTTGGCAATATGACGAGTTCTCGATGCATATTCATTAAACTCTAATACTTTTTTCTTTCATTGAGTTGGTATTTATTTTTCTTTGGAAATGTTCTACAAGAAATGTCATCGAAAATTACCTTGTTACTAGATCTCGGACAGATTCGGATGTTAGTCCAAAACCAAATGGAAAAAGTGGATCATAGTGAGAATCTCCAACATTCATTGGGAGTTGATCTACAGATTTGAACCATGTCCTTGCAAGCTTACCACTGAAACCATAGTCACCAAAAAGAACATCTGTCACACCTTGTCCCTCAGTCCCCGGTAACCATGCTGCAACCAATGCATCTATGGAAGAAAGGTACGGTTCGATCACAATAGGTCTTCCAGTAACGGTGACAACTACACACTTGACAGCTCCACAGACATTGCTGATGATATTTGGACCAGGATCCATCATTGTAAGTGTTGTGCTGTCTCCGGCAGTTTCGGCATAAGGAGGCTCGCCAATAACAACAATCGCAAAATCAAAGTTGTTGGATTTAAAAAATTCAGCATCAGGGTTCTCACGAAAAACAACTTTTGTGCTTGGATCAACTGTTGAATTTATAGCACTGAGAATAGTAGTTCCTGTCCATAAAAAGAAAAAAAAAAGTCTTAATTTCAATTATAGCTTACTAGCTGAAAGACAGACATTTATGTTATATTGACTCGAGGGTAAAAATAAAATTGAAAAAATATTTATGTTGCCTAGAATCTCATATGCTTACACATGAAAGACCTTAACTTGCTACTAGTGTTTGAGAGTCACTTACCACTTGTGTCAGTGTTACCGACGAATCCTTGCCATTTGATTGTCCATCCACCACATTGGTAGCCTAAATTATCAGCATGAGTGCCGGCAACCAAGAGTTTTGGGACTTTCTTTGGAAGAGGAAGAAGTGGAGCATTTTGATTTTTCCCATTCTTAAGCAGCACAAGAGACTTTCTCACAGCTTCCCTTGCTAGATTTCTGTGTGCCTAATTAAACAGCATATTTGAATATCTTAATTCTCGATCTCTTAAATGTAACTACAGAAAATATTGATAAGTTGCATGCTACTTTTGTAATGTAGTCAATTTATAATGTTTATTTTCTCAATAAAACAAGGTTTCAAGACTTATATTCATTGAATTCAAATTTACTATTTTCATCGGAGGAAAGAGATCGTTGTTTTTTATTGTTCTAACTGAACTAAAGACACAAATCAAGTTTGTTACTGAATATCCATTTTAAGGTTTATATGGTTTGAATGATTTACCTGGCTTCCAAGCTCATTCACTAAGCTGAAATCGGCTAGAGGGTTCTCAAAAATACCCATGGTGAACTTTACAAGCAAAATTCTCTCAACGGCATCATTAATACGATCCATTGGAATGACATTACTCTTGACCAAGAGCGTAAGGTCTTGAATGAAATCGTCGAATTTGAATGGGACCATAACCTATAATGAACAGTTGACAAAAAGAATGAGTTATATAATCTATTCTTCACTAAGCATTACATTGTTTCATAAGCTACACTTGTGCAGAAATTTATTTCGCTCTAAGCCTATAGGCAAATTCAGCAACAACAAAAAAAAAACATACTAACCATATCAACACCGGCTTCAATGGAAGCCTGTACGGAGTATGTGTAGTTTGAACCAGGAGGTGTTGTGATTTTGTCGATACCTTGCCAATCTGAGATGACAAATCCCTGACAAATAAGTGAATAATAGTTTTAGTTAGAGTTAATACTAAACTCAAATAGTTGTAGTAGTCGATTGCATAAGAAAAAAGATGAATACAAGAAAGCCAGTCACCTTAAACTTAAGGTTATTCTTGAGGAAGCCGGTGATTAGATCACGATTTGCATGCATCTTTACACCGTTCCAACTGGAGTATGAAACCATAACTGTAGAGACACCCTTAATGATGGAATCAGTATACGCAGGCATGTGAATGCTCAACAATCCATGCCAGTCAACCACCGCATTATTCTCATTTACTCCCTTGGTTGTACCACCATCTCCAACAAAGTGCTTGGCACAAGCCGCTACCTTTGTCCTACAACAAACGAATAACTTTATAAGCCTAGCGAAGGATAGAGGAACCAAATGAACCTTTTCTATATCAGTAACTACATACAATACAATACAATTCAATCATGCAATAATGATATTTTTGTTGCAAATTTTTACATACTTGTCGCCAACATATGGATATCCCTTCCTGACATGGGGCGGGATTTCTCCTTGTAGACCGGGTATGATCTCTGTCATTTGTCGCACAATTTTAGGATCCTCACTATAGCTTTCATAACATCGACCCCATCTTGGATCTCTACAAACCTATATTTAATGGTTTAGGATTATCAGTAAAATTTAAAGAAAAAAATTACATATTTGATAACCGCAAACCTGTCATATAAAAAGTATTTTTTTATAAGTATATCATTCGTATCTTTATTTTATTTACCGCAATGCATGGAGCAAAAACATAAGGAATCCCTGTAGCTCTAGCTTCAAGAGCGGTTGCCGCACCAATCCTTTGTGCCAAATCAGGATCCCTGTTGATCGAAGATTATTAGAAGAAAGAAAATAAAGGATGCATCCAATAAATATACATGCAATATAAACAAACAAACGATAAACAGAAAAACTAAACTTGCCTGGTACATCCAAGCCCAACATTATGGGGAAATATCGTGGCATTATAGACATTATTGTGTCCATGAACAGCATCAATACCATATATCATTGGAATTCCCAATCTAGTTGCCAGAGACCCTTTCTGAAATTCGTTAATCATATTCACCCAATCTTGGGCAGAAGCCTTTGGAAGGGGTTCGCTACCGCCACCACTCAATACACTGCCTGCTCGCATTTTAATGCAACCAGTTAATATGTAAATGCAGTAAGTACAAGTTAAATGCTGTTGACATTAAATAATTGTCTCAGGTTGGCATCCAAAATGATGACAATGAAAAAAATAAATTACACCGGAATCTTGATTAACATTACAAACGATATCAATCAAATGTACATATAGTTTAAGGTTTGAGTTGTCAAAAAAACGTGTTGCAAACACAAGCTAACACTGCTCAAAACTGATCAGCGATGCAAAGAGGGAGACCTTTATAGCACAAGGTTGCTATCTTTTTACAGGAAAACATGAGATTCATAGCCAACAAAGCATTTAGTCGAAAACATTTATCATTGTTGCGATGTCAATCACGGATCACAGAAAATAACAAGTAGTTCAAATTCTACTATGTTACACCGCCAATATAGCCACTATTTGACAACACTTTGTACTAAATAGCGTATCACATAACAAAAACAACTTGTTCGTATATTGTTACACTATAGCCGCTATTTAACAACACTATAATTACCAAACTTGCAAAAACTCAAATGCATATGTCAAAAGAAAAACATCGCAATAAGACATTAACTATGAAGGTAAAATAGAGTTCTTAGTTCTCTCACCAATGAAATTAGTTTTCATAACATCAGCATTGGCAACACTTCTATCAATTTGAACCATTTGACCAATCTTCTCCTCCAAAGTCATTCTACTCAACAAGTCCTTAACTCGAACCGCAACCGTTTGCTTTGGATCTTTGTATTTCAACTCATCAACTTGAGCTTCACCAGTTAACACCAACCAACAACATAAAACACCAAACAAATGTAACATCACCCTAGACATTTTGAATTTCTCAACTTTTATGTCATCTACAAAATAAAACATCATAGGTAAGATTAAGAACTAAGAACATAACATTGTAAGTTGTAACATATAAACATAACACAACATACCCAATAGAGATTAAACAATAAAGATTTAATTTTGGAGTTATACCCCACTTGGTATCTAAGGCAAATCAATAAAAGAAGCAAAAGAAGTAAAAGAAGCAAAAGAAAAGCATATCCAATGAAAAGGGTTGAAGAAAACTTAAACCTCATAAACATAAAAAAGCAATCTTTTTTTATTAAAATATGATAAAAGGCATGTAACGATAAGATATTTTTTTGGCTTTCACTACTAGTTTAATCTTAGTTCGGGTCGGTCTGACATCAAAATCAAGTGGTTACGGCCCTTTTTAATTGCAGTTGCGAAAATCAAACTGTGGTTCTTCATATTAAGTTCAGTGTCAATCACACTGAATCAACTAACGATTGATATGACAATATGATATTAATAAAGCATAACAATAATACCAAAAAAATCAAGCACACATTTTTATTTTGGTTTTGCAGGAAAGAACAAATTGTGAGACAGTAACAACTAACAAGTAAAGTATGTGTTGTGTGTGATGAGTCATAAGGAAGATGAAAACTCACCAAAAAATAGTGACTTTGATTGAAAAAAAATTGTGACTTTATGAGAGTATTTGGAAAAGTGATTGAAATAGGAGAGTAGTGGGAGACACTATGCACTAGTTTCGATATTTATGTGTTTATGAAGTGGCAAAGTTGCTAAAAAAATGGGGTTGATGAGGACAAAAGAACCACGTATGAAACTGTTATTTTTCTATGTTGTTTTTTACTAAGAAAAAAAACATGTAGATCTTGTATTGGATATACAATGATTTTTTTTTTTTTCTTTTGGTACTAGATATACAATGATTTTTATTGTACTGTGATGTGTTATTGTTTGTTGCAATAGATTAGTAGTTACAAATTCTAAGGTCGGCAAAGTGAAAGTACATGAGAGTTTTGTTAATAGTCAAAATCAAATTTATAAAATATAAAAAATATATATGTTCAATTAATATTTTTTAAATAAAATAATAAGGATAAAATAAAATAAATAGATAAACTATAAACTCAAATTTAGCATGTCAAATAGATTCTTTTAGAGCCCGTTTGATATGCGTAGATTAAGGAAACAAGATATGTTAAAGTTTTTCAATTTTGTTTTAATCTGTTGTTTGGTGCACCAACAGAAAAGGATAAATTTAACTTACCATTAAGTTTATCCAATTACTCTTTGTTATTTTAATTTTTTTTTTTGGTTGAGTATATTAACATGAAATGAGTATATTTTGGCTGAGTATATCAACATGAAAAGGATAAATTTAACTTACCATTAAGTCTATCCTTGTTTTTGATACGCAATTTCAATTTTGATCATATATTTTTTTGGATTAAATATGTTTTTGGTCCCCATAAATATATCAAATTTTACTTTTAGTCCCTCTAAAATTTTTCTTCGACTTTTAGTCCCTATAAAAGTTTTCAACTTCACTTTTGTCCCTTCTTCTAAGTAAACTCATACGTAGAATTCATATTTTTGAATAAAATTTTGCAAAAAAAATTATTAAATTATAATAATCTCTCCCAAAAAAATTTAGAATTTTTAATAAAACAAGAATTATATTTGAATTTTTATATTTTTTGTGGTTAAAATTTCATATTAAATTCATGTTTTGTTAAAAAATTCCAATTTTTATTAGGAGAAATTTTCATAACACTTTACACATTTTTGCACAATTTTATTAAAAAATACAAAGGTTATACATGAGTTGAATTAAAAATAGGGACTAAACATGGGAAATGAAAATTTTATAGGACTAAAAATTGAAGAAAAATCTTAGAGGGATTAAAAGTAAAATTTGGTATATTTATAGGGACCAAAAACATATTTAACCCTATTTTTTATGTTTATTTTTTATTTTTTTAGTTCCATTTATGCATGTGTCAATTTTAATTTTATCGATATATTTTATCATGTCAATATCAAATGTGCATCAAACACATGATATGGGCTAATCTTGTCATTATCATATTATATTATTATTCAGTTTCTTATCATATCTTGTCTTTATCTATCCGGCGCATCAAACGAGCATGTAGGGTCCGTTTGGATTGATGGTATAGAACGGAGCGGAATGGAATGGAATGGAACGGAACGGAATGTAATACATATTCCATTCCATTGTTTGGATAGTGAACGGAATGTAATGTGTTATAACTTTTTTATTCCAATTATACCCTTTATTTTATAGATAGGAATGTTTAGCAAAAAAAAAATAGATAAGGGTCCGTTTGAATTGATGAAATGAGATGGAATGAGATGGAACGGGGTGGGATGGAGCTCTATTACGTTTTTTGGTTTTATAAAACATGAACGGAATGGAATGGAGTGGTATATGGAGTGATAAAGATGAAATGATACACAATAATTATGGTTTTACAATTTTACCCTCAATTTTATATTTTATAAGACTTTTCTCATTCTTATCTATTTATTTTATTTTTGCTAAACATTCCTATCTATAAAATAAAGGGTATAATTGGAATAAAAAAGTTATAACACATTTCATTCCGTTCACTATCCAAACAATGGAATGGAATATGTATTCCATTCCGTTCCGTTCTATTCTGTTCCATTCCATTCCATTCCGCTCCGCTCCGTTCTATATCATCAATCCAAACGGACCCTTAAGGTTATTTCAAGAAGGAAAAAAATCCAGATAGCTCATAAACTAATTTATAGGAGTAATTATTAATTTTTTTAATACATTGCAAAATAATAGATAGATAAATTATCTGATTAAATACATAATGTTTGATAAAATTAACAGTTGAATTAACTTTAAAATAAAAATCATATTATTTATTAAGAAATTCAACAACATTAAATTTTCTTGAGGGTGAGTTTTGCCACCCTTTGTGGTCCTATCCAACTTGATAGATTAGTCTATGCAGTTGCAAGTAGGGGATACCCGATTCAAGCAAAACAACTCTTCAAGTTATTCAAGAAAAAACTCTTAACTTAAAACTAACATTTGGGTTAAAAATAACAATAATTATAAAACAAACGACGACCTAAGTAATTATACATAGTACTCATTTCATTCCTTTTAAATGTCACAAAATGACAAATTTAGTGTTCTTTTTTTTTTGATGAATTTAGCGTTCTTATTTATTGTCGTTTTTGTATTTTAAGAGTATGATTTGTCACTTATACCCTTTGTCAATTGGTTAGATCTTGGATTGATTTCTTGTCGGTAGATTCTCAAAACCCAGAGAAACACTTTATTCAATTTACTTATTCACCTGGTGATAGTCGCCATCGAATGTCATTTTTACAGTTTATATGGTTTGTTGATTGAAAGATATCATTGTTTCTTCAAAAATACAATAAAGACATTACTACAATTGAAGGAAATAGTCAAACGTTATTCTTACTAGTGGTTGAAAACGAAGAACTTTAGTTTGGTTGCGAACTTTCATAATTGGTGGTCGAGAGCTTATTGCTTTGTTTAAGTATTGACTAATATTATGTTGTTATTGTTTTATTGATGTAAACTCCCGTAGTCATCCCCAAGCTCATTGTTTTGTCTTAGATATTGACTATTTCGGTTTTGGTATATATATATATATAATTCAATTTTGTCTGTTCAAAAAAAATTATACCCTTTATCGATTACTTTAATTTTTTTTCAATAAAATATTATCTTGGTTTTTTTTTTACAGATATTATCTTGGTTTTATATTTTTGAAAAATAAAGTATTTTTTTTTGTTTTAAACAAAGTTTGTTTCTTCTTATATTAAAATTTAAACAAAATTTTGTTACATATAATAATGGTTCTATGAAGAGTTAAATAAATTTGCTTCAAAAAAAAATGAAGAGTTAAATAAGATGAGTAATAGTTTTATATATTGACTTAAAATAATTAAAGAAATGTCCACAATATTTAGAAAATTGACAATTAGAAGTAGTAATTAACACTTTACAAGGCTTGAGTTCTCCTTGTTGTGCTGTAGATAGTGGTTATGATGACCAAGTAAATTTTGAAAGTAGTTGTTAAACTGTAGTCAACGCTATTGTCAACAACAACATTTATGATAATGAGTTTGGACTCATTCTAAATAGATGTAGGTCCATTATTACATCTCATGCTAGTTATAATCTAGTTTTTATTAGGAAACAAACTAATAAAATTTAGCGTTAGTACCTTTTATACTCTACCTAATTGTATTGCTCCTGTTATTTTTAATCAAATTAATTGATTTGTGTTTGTTTTAAAAACTAACACTTGACAAAAATAAGTAGTAACTAACAATTTTATTTTGACGAAAATAACTAACAATTTGTTTGTTACGAAAGAAAAAGATAACATATTAATTTTTTTTGTACATTATAACATTAAAAAAAATGCTTTTACCTTCTGATTCTAATAGGAAAGGGGTCTAGTAGTCGCGATTTCTGACATCAAGTGGTTTAATTCCTCTCTAAACGCATTTAATAAGCTGAATATTTTCCAATAAGCAAAGTTTCATTAAACATGGAACAAATTAAGATTGCCTCTTTTACGCCTATAAAAAAAAATTGCTTCTCTTACTCTTGTAATATAATGGTTTTTCTTAGTATCGGTTGAACCGACTAATTCAGCTTAAAATAAATTCTGATATTAAGTAGTTTCATTCTTTTTTCAAACGCAGATAAATAGATCAAAATCAAATTGTGATCATTTTTATCAAATTTAGATTCAGCGCCTATTACTATCAAACCAATTAACATTTGGTTTTGGTTGTAATCTAATAGTTTATGCCAACATAAAAAAATGACTACAAAAAATTTATGGTTAATATGGCACGTGACCCCGGTGGTTCTAGATAATATGCACTATAACTTTAATTTAACTTAATTACTTGTGTCAAAAAAAAAATCAATTACTATTTTGGTTTGGTAAAGTTGAATGATTCTGCAACACCAAAAAAATTAGAAGACATAAAAAAGGTAGATTCCTAGACATAAAAGACAAGTCATATTATTATTCAAAAAGTTTTATCATAAAAAAGGGAAAGGATATGGATATGGATCCTGTTGTAAAAGTTTTGAATGGTTTCTGTAATGTGGTGCCAAGTCCAAAAGTATAAAATATGCAAAGAATAACTTGATTCTCTTAATCTCATTTTAATTATGAGTTTAATTAAAACTCGCTCCGTTTATTGTTAATAAAAATGTTTAATTATTCTTTTGATGCCTTAACTTATTTTTTGGTTTTGTTTTAATCTCAACTATTAAAAATGATAGTGTATGAAAGTTTAATTGCATAGTGATTATTGAGTAGAAAAATCAATGGCCTATAAATTGATATATGTTGGAAGATTCGTTCCATATAACATAATGAAATTGGAAAGCACCATGAAGAATCACCCCCTGTATACTTGTTTTTCTCTTCTTTTTTTTTAATATAAACAATTGAGTTCTCACATAGATAAATCAAGTTTTTCTTGTTTTATGTGATTTCACTGTCTGTGTGCAGTGTTTTGTTAATCGTTGTCTTGTACGGTATTATATAATTTTTCGTATTGTTATGGTGTTCATTGAATTTTTATTTAAATATTTGGATATCAACATTGCAAATTTGAAGACATAGATATTCCAATGACTTTAATTTTATCATATTATTTGTAGTGGATATTTTATCGTTGTATGCTATTAACTTGAATGATGTAAGTTTATTTGCAGATTTATCCTTTACGATTTTAGCGATGTTGAATATTAACTGTTTTTTAAGTATTCAATCGATGAATATCATTTTATTTTTGTCAAAAAAAATCTCTCGTTAAAACCCCAACTTATTTATAAAATTTACAGATATTCTTAACACGCCACGAAGAAGAGGAAAAATTGACTTGAAGAAGGGACTTATACTCAAGTTAGGTCCAAAAGGAACAAAGCTAGATCCAAATATTTGAAGTTTCTAACACGAAAATTGTTTGAATTTGCTAGGTAGTCAACTTTGATTGAATTTGCTAGGTAGTCAGCGAACTGTGTTTTAGTTTGATACCTAGGTAGTGAACTATGTTTGCTCGTTGTACAGTTAGTGAACTGTGTTTTGAATTTGTTACCTAGGTAGCGTATTATATTTTTTCATAAGATTTTCATTCGCACAGGGCGCAAAGGGTGTGTTGCGCCATAAAAAAGTGTTGTTCTCTACTTAGGGTGCAATCAGTGTTATAAGTCTCACATTAGCTAGAAATATGACATAGATAGTCTTTATAAGAGTAGTACAAACTTCAACTCTCAAACTAACTTATGTGGTTGAGTAAAGGCCTTCAAAATTCTAATAATCAGAGTTCGCTAATCGCTATCTAGGTAATGAGGGGGATATTCTGGTCAATTCTAGGACGCACAAGAAATAACAGGGGGAACGAAAAACAATTTTCTTCTATCACATGAAAACAATATTCTGTTTGGGGTAACTTACCTTTAAGTTAAGTCAGAACAATCTAAAAAAATTGCTCTTTAAGCCCTTCAATATGTTCGTAGACCAGAAAATATCGAGGACAAACGAATAAACATATTGAAGAGTCTAAAGAGTAAACTTTATATTATAGTCGATAGTTAGATAGGATTGTGTGTAATTTCATTTGTATATGTATAAATATGATTATTTTTCGGTAAACCAAATGTATCATCTGTACGCAACTGCAGAGATTAATCCTTTCAAAGTAGTTGAGATCCATTTAAGGGGTTGAACTCTCCCAACAATTGCTTCTTCATACGCACCAACCAGGAATCAAACACATGACCAAATGATTAAGGGGTTTAAATATCTACTACTTATGTCACATAACGTTGATATCTCTATAAATATGGTTGATGCAAATTGCAATGGAATAATCAAGAAAGTATTCACTAAAAAGCTAAATCAATATTATAGAAAATAAATGAATTTTTATGTATACAAATTAAACTTTATAAGAAATTTGTTTTTCTTACTTTGTGAACATTTTGTAGATTTTTACTTTTAAAATATACACCGTTTTTTTACAATTGATGTTTTAATTATTAGTTAGGGTAAAAAATGACTGTTTGTATATGATCAATCGAATCATGAGTTGTCGAATACTAAAAGGTGAGTGAAGTCATTGTAAATGAAATAATCAAGTTACCATGGATTCAGTGCTTATACATGAACCACTGGTTTATAGCGGAGTATTATGAGCCACATTCCTATAATTTGGAGTACTTTTTATCAAGACGTAAGTAAAGTTTGATAAAAAAATCATCTTAACCAAGATTCAAACTCATGTTTTACCACTTGAGCTCAATCATTTCATTAATTAGCTATCATTTGTCAAATTTTTATTTTATGTTGTTTCATATTTGAATGTAAGACACTAAATTTAAGACGAGAAATCGGGGACGTTTGGAGAACATACAAGAGGCACGACCGCACAAGATCTGATTTTCAAAGGTTACAAATTATTTTTATTTAGTGTATCTATATATCAACTAAACTATATAATAAACAAAAACTCCATTATCAAAAAAAAAATTGCAAACATAGCCACTCACCATGTAAACTCCTTCTTCCAATTAACTTGATCATTACTAAAATAAAATCCATATTGTGTAACCCTCCAATAACACAACCTATTTAAGCCACAACGTTGTATGTCCCTAGAAGCCTCAAATGCATCAAAACTCTTCTTTTTACCATCATATTTCATTGTACACTTCACATGGTTGCTACTCCACAAATTGGGCCTCATGATCCAGCTGAAATCATCATGTTCTTGCAAACCTCGACCACCAAGATCCATTTCTTTTGATGAACACCAAATTATCAAAGGGACAGATGAATTGTTTGTGAATCCATTAACCACACTAACATAATATTCATCACTACCAAATAAGTATTGTTTTCTTTGCATTATGATCATCACAATGATAATAGAGGCAGAAAAACATAGTACTTGGAAAAGACACGTTGCAAATTTCATTGTATTTTCTTATGGCAATATAAAATCAATTTGTGATTTGTATATGTTACTATGAGTTTGTATGTGCCACTTTTATGTAAGAGTTAGATATTATAATATTTTATGTTGGTTTTTGTCAACAGAATTTTTTGGGGTTAGGTGTATATAAGATACATATAACTAAATTGCCAATTGGGAATTTCTTTAGCAAAACCAATTAGGGAGGTTTTTTTTTACTAAAGCCAATTAGGGAGGTTAATAAGTAGGATATTGGTTATTTGTCTCCACAATCACTTTTATTAGTCATAGGGAAATAAATTCAATAAATAAAAAAGTATATTTATTAAAATTTTACCTAATTAAAAAATTATTCAAAGATTTGTGTTTGACTTTATTGAAATATAAAATATAAAATAATAGGATTACTAAATAAAGTACCGTGCAGTGTATCAAATAAAAATACTTTACATATTCAAATTAATTAAAACATATACCAAAAAAAACTTAATTGAAATACAAAAAAAAAAGCTTATTCGAAAACAAATACTGTACAAAATAATAAGTTTCCCAATTAATTCTGTCAAAAGAATAAAGTTTATTACTAATATTGTGTTTTTTTTTTTACAAAAACTAATATTGTGTTCATAGTGAAAAAACTTTACAATAAACTTTAATATAAGTAGGATGTGAAAAAAAGAAAAAAAAAACTAGGATGTGGATTCCCTGCTGCTCTGTGGGAATGAATAACTTAGTTAAATGCACGCAGTAAAAGAACATTAATCGTTGATTTTTTTTTGGTAGAAATTAATCGTTGATTTAAGATCGAACGGTTTAAATCACATTAAGAAAATCTACTTTAAATAATTTTGAGTGTTGGTTATGATCAGACGAATGAAAATAGTAACTACATGGATCTATTTTCCATAAAAGTAGTGGTCAAAAGAAAAGAAAAAACAAATTTATTTTAGTTAAAAAATATGGTTGTGAGGCATTGTCGTAAATAAAAATAAATAAATTTGGGTGGGTATTATCCAGAACCGTCAAAATGGGTCGGGCTATATGGGCTGGGCCGTCAAGCCCGAAAAACACCGGGCTTGAGCTTGAGAATTTATACTTAAATTATTATTCGGGTTTTTTTAGCCCGGTTTAAATTTATTCGTTAAAAATATACACTTACCCGCATGGTCCATGGGCAGCCTGTTAGCCCGCATATATGTATTTTTTTTGTTTTTTTAGACACAACTCAAGTCCAAGTATTGCAAAATAGTCACAAAATTATAATTATGTTTGATTATGCTCATTTATGTTCTTTTGTATGATATTTTGATTGTGAATTATAATTGTATTGTTTGATTATGCATGAACCTAGTTTGTTTTGAAAAATTATTTGAATTTATTTTATGTTATTTGGTTGATTGGTAACTTATTTTGAATAATATAAACGTATTTGTATTATATTTGGAATGTTTAATTTTTTTTCCTCTATAAAATTGTTTTTTGATAGTGAAAAAAAAGAAGAAGAAAAATAGTCAAATCCGAGCCAGGCTTACCCGAAAGCCCGCTAGCCCGTAAAGGGTCGGGCTCAGGTACTAATTTTCTAGCTTATTTTTTATTCTGTACTTTTTAGCCCAGTCCGATGAAACCCACCACCCATCTGAGCCGTGCCGAAATGGGCCAAACCACTCATTTTGACAGCTCTAATCTTATCCTAACTAACCCTTAGATAGAGAAGGTAATTAGTTTTGATGTTGTAACTATTTCACGCAGTTACATTACATGCAATAAGCAATTTTAGTCATTCATAAAAGATTTAATGGTTTAGATTTATAGAATCAACTTAATTAATTTTATACTTCTTCCGTTCCAAAATAAGTGTTACAATTGATCAGTTTATGTTTGTCAACATTTTGATCGTTGATATCTTTAATATATCTTTAAAAATTATAAAAATTGTATATCTTAAAAATACTCATTGAGACAAATCAAATAATATCTTAAATACTGATATTACATTTATATATTAGTAAAAAAATATGGTCAAAGTAGATTATGTGAATAGTGCAAAATGGTCAACTTATTTTAGGACGGATGGAGTAATAATGAATTTGATCACGACCATTAATATTTTGATCGAATAGTTAGAAACAATTATTACGTTGACGCATTAACTGTGTCCGATATGTTTCCCTTTAGTTCGGCCTTACAATTATTAACATGAAATTAGTTTAACCACATTTCTCTTTAATTACAACAATAGTTTATGAGGAAGATATGTTGACTTTAGGAGTAACTCTAAGATGAGTTACTATGTTTAGTATCTCATTATTCAAGATGAATTTTACCGATTCGACTGTTCAATTAAAGTTCTTATTGAATAAATCAACTCTACGCATTTTTTGAAATTTTAAAATCATTTGATACATCATTAAATAATTTTAAATGAATGTATAATAAGCTTTTAAAAAACACAAGTAAATATCAATACTTATATTACATAGCTACGAATTTCGAATTTATATAAAAATACGTACACTTGATCATTGATATATAATGATAATAATCAACGGTTAGATTGATAAAAATCATCGTGAATAATGAGTAAACAAAGTAATTCATTTCCAAGTTACTCTTGGAGTCAACAAATACCAACTCATAGTTTATATATAAACACTTAGATGATAAATATGTATCCAATAAACACTTAATTAAGTTGTTTAGTTAAAGATATCTTAATTAGTTATGTTATATATTATTCAACTCATAATTAATATTGATTCCTTACAAAACACATACCTCGTCTAATAATTATACAAAATTGATTCCTTGCATCTTTTTACTTAATAATATAGTCGCTAGAAATTCACATTTTAAAAGTGAATTTATAGAGGTCAAACTCTAGTATATGCATATTACGTGTAATAAACCTACCGGCTGAATTAAGCTCGCGACCGATTCATCACATCTCTATACTACAACTTCTAACTAGCATACATGGTTTGGTGAATCCAAGATAGGAGAAAACCTTGGCATCACATACATCACACACACTCACCATATGAAATCTTTCCTCCAATTAACTTCATCATTACTAAAATAAAATCCATCTTGTGTAACCCTCCAAGAGCATAACCTATGTAATCCACAACGTTCTATGTCTCTAGAAGCCTCAAAAGCATCAAAAATCTTCCTAGTACTATCCCATTTCATTGTACACTTCATATAGTTGCTACTCCAAAAATTCAGCTTCATTATCCAACTAAATTCATCATGTTCTTGCAAAGCACGACCACCAAGATCCATTTCTTCTGATGAACACCAAATGACTATAGGGACAGAGGAATTATCAGTGAAACCATTGATCACACGAACATAGTATTCATCACTTCCAAACATGTGTTGTGTTCTTTGTACTATTGCCATTACAATGAAAATGGAAGAGGCAAAGCATAGTATAAGGTAAACACTCACCACAAGTTTCATTGTTTTTTGTTTTGTTTTGTGTTATGATATGATATGTTTTGTTCTGTTTCTGAGGCTTTGTATTTATATGGCTACAAATATTTCATATATTAATTAATTTATAGTTAGAGCATATTAGTGCTTGAAAACTGGTTGGTTATTAACTTAGCTCAACTTGAGTAATCATTGCAGTTTAATTTAGTAGTACTAAATATAGTGCTTGCAAAAATCCTTTTCATCCTTTCTTTTATGTGATCTCAATCTTATCATTTTGTTTGATCTTTGTCTTTATTGTCATTTTCTTTATATAAATGTGGCAAAGTTAGTTTAAGGTGAAATAGTGCATCAAATGGGGAGGAATTTTATAAAAGTCATCGTTAAATTGAAAGTTTATATCATATAAATTTTGTAAGTTAAATTTTGTTGAAATTGAAAATCATTTAAATGTAATTGAAATTCATCAAGATTAACAGAAATATTTGATATGATATAATATAAATTTTCAATTCAATTAAAATTTTGTAAAATTCATATTCTTTATAATATAATTTACAACTTATGCACCTACAATACTTGATCAACTATTTTACCATATTCAACTTAGGTGGACAAAATGTATATCTACTCTTAACACAATGAACTTTATCATCTCTCATATTTATAGGGAAGGAAATCACTGTGCAGACAAACTTGCGGCAATTGGTCTTACTTTGACAGATTTCACATGGTGGGATTCTGCTCCTGTTAGTATTTGGGGAGATTTAGCTCATAATAGGCTAGGTCTACCCCAATATAGATTCTGTTAAGTTTGTTTGAGGGTTTGGTTTTGCCCCCCCTCCTTGTATTTCTCTCTTTCTTTAATATATAATTTTGGTTTAAAAAAAAAAAAACTATTTTACCATATTCGATGGCTATAAATGTTATTCGTAGTGATTAATTTCTATTGAAAAATATGTTGACTATATGATCTAAAAAAAATTATATGCTTGTGATCACTTAATTAAGGTGGATTAGTAGCATACCACTCATATCAATCATATGTTGGAGCCTTTATTTTCACTTTATGTTTGTGGTGTAGATATCTTATTTTAAAGCATATCCATGTGACAAGATTATGCCTGTTTGTGTGCTAAGATATTGTTTTCAAGATTCTATGCTTTTTCTTCTCTTGTTAACAATTTGGTTATATTTTATTATATATATATATATATATATATATATATATATATATATATATATATATACTTTTTAGTATATCTAAAATATTATTGAAAAAATGGTTATTTTATTAATAGTGAATTAATCAAAGCTAAGTGATAAGAGACTCTTAAATAAATTATTAGAAGTTTGATTCTTACACCTAAGACTATGTATGAAAAAAATGTTGAAAGAAGAGAACTTACCTTACATGTTCTAGAAATTATCCGCCAAAGACTAATTATCTTTAAAACAGTGTGAGAACTTCATGCTAACAACATGATATATAAAAGAATGTTTAGCTTTTTTTTGTTCTCTTTTGAGTAGTTTACAAGGGAAATAATATTTGATAATACAATTTTTGGATCACAATTTCTGGTATAAGTCAAGTCATATAGCTAGGTTCCACCACTTAGTACTTGTTGTTAGCTACAAAAGATTAGTAGATAGAAAAATAGTGAAAAGAAAAAGAGAATAAAAAAGGGAAGGTGGTCTCTCATTTGTACGGAAGAGAATAGGACAAAAGAGTGAAAGAAAAAATTGGTGAGGTTTACATTTTTTATTTTCCAAATTGAGAATAAAGATGACAAAAGTTAATTATGCATTTTCTATTCACACCTTTAACAAATATAATATAATCTAAATCTTAGTTGATTTAATAGTAATTGATGTTGAATTTAGTAGAGAGGATTACAACTACTCTAAAAAGATATTGAAATTATTTGATGTCAAAATTTATTCCGAATTAAATTAAACTAATAATGATAATACATGTCTTTCTATCTTTTGTAACAACATGTCTTTCAACTCTTTTTTGTCCTGTATAAACTAATCTAATATAAATTTCTCTTTCTATCCAACTAAATAAAGGGAGTAAATAAATAATTGCTTATTGTTTTTTTTATATCAGAAAGATAAATTATTCTTCCACTAAAAAATTAAAATCTTTAGATCTTTGTATAGACTCACATGTACCTTAACTCTTGAGCTATCCTACATGGACAAAAATATATATACTTGTTTATTTCTCTCAAATCAAGCAATATAAAGTAAGAAATATATAACTTTCAATATAAAATTGAAGTGTTTATAGTATGCTCTATACAAGTGTGCTTTTGTAAATTTATGTGGGACATATATCTAAAATTGTGAGAGCATATAACTTTCAATCAATAAAAAAGATTTTTGAAAAGATAGTTGCAAGCTAAAATAAACCCTTCACATTTTTCTCTTCGTTGATTCAGTCTAATGAGTCTAAATGATTTGGCTGTAAGAATATTATGTTGGTATTCAGATCTCCAGTCACCATACTTCTATCTCTTTATATATGAGTTTATTTGAGTATGTATTGTTTATTACATCAATAACAACAAATTAAAATTCTCTATCTTCGATCTTGAGTTTCATTCCTTTCAAAAAATCCTTAAACAAAATGAAATGTTCAACTCCTTCGAAACCACCGAAGTTAAGAAACATTCCGGTGGCCTTTTCGTGTCAAGTATTGTCTAATTTCTAATAGTTTAGGTTGCACATAATTTCGACTTTCACGCATAAAATTATGTTGAAAATACTAACAGTGGATCTACACGAAAATTTATATTAACATTTCTTCCTTCATGTGAACTTAAAAAATCAATATGCATAATTCAATACTAACGGGATGAGTTCATGAGGGGTAGTATGGTTGGGGGGATTTGCTAAAGTCATTGAAGTAGGTAATGCTTATTTAGCGGAATTGTGGGGTGTAATAGAGGGATTGAAACATGCAAGGAGATTGAATTTTAGAGCAGTGGAGTTGAATGTGGATTCCATGGTGGTGGTTCAAGCTATTTTAGAGTCCGGTAGAGGGAGTTTTATTGAGAGTGCTATAGTTCTGAAGCTTCGTCAAATATTAGAACTAGATTGGGAGATTGTGGTGCATCATTCTTATCACGAGTCAAATATTTGTGCGGACGCTCTTGTTAGCATTGGGTGTTCTTTAGGTTATGGTAGTGTGTTTTATGATCATTGTCTGAGTCATTTAAGTAGCATATGTTACTTTGCTGATATGTGTGGGATAACTTCCCCTACACTAATCGCTTTGTAATTCTTTTTTTTAATCTATTGTCATATTTGATATAAATTTACATGAATTGTAAAATTCTATTGAACTACAAAAAGTTAGTTGGTCAAATTATAATTGACGTTGGACAATTGATAGAAAGGACCACAATTTTATCTCTGCAACTGTGTTTGAAATGAGATTAAAACCACTTGAACACGTCCCAAATCATTAAATCAGATTAATCGATTTAATAAATTTGGGGAAAAAAATTATTAAACCGTGCATGGATGGACACTAGTATCAAGACAAAATTAAGTTGCTTATAAAAAAGGGTTAAATATGTTTTTAGTCCCTATGAATATTTGACTCTTCTACTTTTAGTCCCTCTAAATTTTTTTCCCACTTTTTGGTCCTTCAAATATTTCCGATCATGATTTTTAGTCCCTGCTTTTCACTCAACTATGTGTACTATTCAAAAAATTTAACGAGGTTTTGTGATCATGTTTATAATATTATAAAAATTACTCAAACCAAAATTCATAATTTTTTAACAAATGATGAATTAACTATGAATTTTTAAGCGCAAACACTTCAAAAAATCATATTTAATTCATCACTAATTAAAAATATTCAAATTTTACAAATCAATTCAATTTTTAATATACTAAACATTACTGCAATACATAGTTCTAAATTTTAATTAGTATACATAAATTGACTTAAAAGTAGGGACCAAAATTCATGTTAAAGAATTTTGTAAGGACTAAAAAATGAAAAAAAAGTTTAGAGAGACTAAAAGTAGAAGATTCAAATATTTATAGGGATCAAAAACATATTAAACCCTAAAAAAAAAAAAAAGACAAAATACAGTTGCTAACAAATGCTCACGTACGTAGGAGTATTAAATTGTTTGCAACTTTACATTTTAATTTCCGAAACAAATTTTTATTTTATGCACCAATAATTACTACACATGCACTGCACCCATTCGTGTAATATATTCAAACCAAACCGTGTGTGTATATATACACTTATTTATCTTTTTATATGTGTAATATATATTACATTAACCCATTATTTGTTGCCTTTTGATTTTTGTTTTTTTTAATACTACTTATTAGTTTTAGTTAATCTATTTTATTTACTTTATAATATAGTTTAAATATAATTGATAATTGACATTTTGTAATCTATATGATATGATTATAATCTTCATGATTCCAACTAATATAATTTTTAGATAATTTTCAGTTACAACGTTTAATTATGTCAAAAAAAGTTACAACCTTTAATAACTATTTAATTATTATTTTGTCAAAAAAAACTATTTAATTATTATATTAAATTTATGTTAATTTTTTTCCAAACTAATTAAAATGTTATTTCTACATATGATTTAATCTTCATCTTAATTTCACATTAAAACAACTAAAATGTTGTAAAGTAAATTTCAATTTTTTATAAAAAAATCATATATTTATCATAAAATATAATCACATTATGTATAATTTACCTTGTGCATTGCACGGTGGAAGTACTAGTATAATTAGTTGCAATTTTTTTTTGTCTTAAATGAAGTGATAATCCACTGAAATTAAATAACTCACAATTATAAGATCCTAGATTCAAACCCGGATCACGACGTCCGGCCTAATAATTTCGGCATTTGCCATACTTCTAGACAATTAGTTGCAACTTTTATTAAGAAAAAAAAGTATACATGAGTGAGAGAGCAATGGTGTAATGAATTTAATATTATAATTAATACAATATATTACTTATTTATTATTCGATTTATTCAGTTCAATTACAGTTCAATCGAACTGTAAATTGAATGTCATATTGATTCAATAATTTTCATTTGGTTTTTTATTTGTGATTTTGTCGTCTCGGTGCGACGTTTGTTTTTTTCTCCGTTGTGTGCGGTGTTTTTGTTTTTCCGTCATGTGAGGTGTTCTTGTTTTCTCGTTTGTTGCGGTGTTTATTTGGTTTGGATAGACAGATCAACTTTGATCGGCTACAGATTAAACCAGTGATCAAGTTTCTCAACGATGCAGATCCGGGAACATAGGTATTCCAGTTACTTTATGTTTATCACATTATTTGTAGACAAAATCAGTATGCCGTCTTATGCTATTAACTTGGATGCTGTGAGTTTGTTTGCAGATTTATCCTTTATCTTTTTAGCGGTATTGAATTTGTATTTGTATCTGATATACTCTACCTATTTGAATGAATGAACATCATTTTATTTTGTCAAAAAAAAAAATCTTCGATCCGATTTTAAAAATATCGCACAATAATACTAACTTTATTCAAGAATTAATATAGTCATGATATAAAGTTAGTAAAAATAACTATTTATACTTGTATCAAAAAAAAAATTATTTACTTATAATGATTAAATCCATGAGTCATTAGAATTTGGTAATTCAACAAACAAGACTAGAATTGTTGTTTCAAATAATTGTGAAACACATGATACTAGCAAACATGCAGGAAAAAGATCAGCTCAAAGCATGAAATCTTCAATTGAAAATGTATTTGAGAATGTAGAAACTTCAACTACCAAGTCATTTAACTTTACCCATGTCAAACAAGAATCTTCTAAATTCTAATTGAGAGTTCAAGTTGTTTATCATGATTATTATTTATTTATTTTGTTAAGATAATATTTTTTTGTAACTTTTAAGCTTTATACACTCCCGCTATCTTTCTTTCGATTATTATTTTGGCAAAAATACATCAGTGTTTCTTTATTTTATATATTTGTAACATTTTAATATTCTTTTTTCTCATTTAAATCTTTTATCTTTTTTTATTTCATCTCATTTAGGTCATTTATCTTTTATAATGTACTCCATCTGTCCCAAAATATAAGAGAAAATTGATCAAATAAAGTTGATGTATTTGGTAAAGAATTTGGACTAAATATATTGATTTTTGTTGACCAATTTTTCTTTATATTTTGATACAGAGGGATTACACATATAAACTCGTTTTTTATAATTAAAAAATAAGGTAATTCTATTTTAATTTTGAAAATACATTTTTATTTTAAAAAAAAATCCAAAATAAGATGAACATATTCATCCTCCTCCTTTAAATCATCATCTTTAGTACATGGATGATTGGAATCCAAAACTTATACTATCTCCGTGCCTAAATATAAGATCTTGTTTGATCAAATTATTCTATTTATCTATTATAATTTGACCGTATTTTTTTAATAATCTATATATGTAAATATTAGTATATAAGATCTTGTTTGATTTGTATTTTTAAAATATTAAATTTTTATAATTTTTACTACTACATAATTATAATTTTTACTACTACATAATTAAGGATATTAGTGATCAAAATTATACATTGACATTTGTGCAGTAGTCAAACAAAGTCTTATATTTATGGATAGAGGTAGAATTAAAGATTTGAGATTAGGATTTAAAGATTTTGAAGAAATACACACCTCCCAAGGTATGGTTGTAATAACTTAGCATCAAATACACACCGATTAGGATCATCTCCGATAGCGAATTGTCGGATGGTTTTTCTTTGGATGAGAAAAAAGAGGGAAACATGGGGAGAAGGTGCGGGAATATAGAGGGCAGTATAGAAGGGATAATGTTCTTTCATAATATTTTGTTAAAACTATCGAATAACTCTTCAGCATCACCAGTGTAGATAAGACCATATAGACTTATTGTTAGAATATCTTCCCTCACTTGCCTGACAAACAAAGTGTGTTCATACGGGCATTTTTCAAATTTCTCATAAACAAAATAGAATTCAGTTCTACTATATCAAGCTCTTGGTGCTTCTTTCAAGCCATACAAAGTTGTCAGTGTTCAATAACGCTAAGCCCAACAAAAATCAGTCACCCTAAAACAAATATAGATAAATAAGTCATTTGCTTGACCACAATAGAGCTGATAGGTGACGTTTAGGTAGACGTCAGATATCAACAACAAAACTTATGGTAGTTCTGAAATTCAACCAAATTATTGTTGAACCTGTAAATAAATCAATATTTATTATATATACATAAAGGAGATTGAAATGTTATGTAATGTGTTGTCTTATTCATTATAGTCAATGACATATATATTGTTACAATCGGTACTTAAGAGAAAAATTATAAATAATTACAAACATAATGAAGAATAAATATAAACATAATTATCGCTTCAAAAAAATAATATAAACATAAATTAATAAATAGGAACATAATTATCTTTAATTGGAAATTATTCTAGTCTATCAATACAGACACCATAATGGTATACACTAATTTATTACATCATTTAATCACTTGTCTCTTTTTTTTCTTTTTTTGGTATATCACAAATATAAATTGCTCATGTCAAGGATCGAACCCTAGACTTCCTCCTACTCAATAGAATGTTTAGGTTCAAACTTCGGTCTCCTGCATAAAAAAATAGAATGTCCTATCAATTGAGTTAAACTCACGGGACATTTTAAACGCATACACAAATATATATATATATATATATATATATATATATATATATATATCATTTTTTTAATTCAAAATACACATTATTTTAATTCAATATTATTTTCCCATTTTATCTTTTCTCAGTTATGTGTGTGCGCCTAAATAAAATGTCCAAATATTTGTGCCCAAATAAGTATTTTCCTAAGAATACCATGTTTTTAGTCAAAAAAAAAAACCATGTTTATCTAATATTAGCTTTGATTAATTAAACTTAAATCAATGATTCAAATTTGTTATTGAGTTCTTTCTAAATACAAATTACTTTGAGAAAAATAATTTTTTATAAGATATTACTTATTTTCTAATCAAATTTTAAGGGCTCAATTATTTCTATAAAAAATTGGAGGTTAAAAAAGAGTTTAAACGATAATAATTTGAATGATTAATAAAGAAACTAACTTTATCATCCAAAAAAAATTAAGAAACTAAAGTGGATGTGTTTAGATCAAACATGATAAACCCCATTTGAAAACGAACAAAAACAATCTAAAGATCGATCTAAGATGACTGCCACTCCTTTTGTAAAAAATATCAATCTAAGATTGTTTTGAGATTTTACTTTAGGGTCTTATAATATAAACAATCAATTCATATGACAAAAAAAATTACTGGCCAGGTGTACAATACATAAAAGTAAGATTAATTATTAAAGGATTGCAAAAATTCTAAACCACTAACAATGCCTATTGCAAATGTCAATTTGGGACAAATTAAATGAAATTTTCTTTTTGCGTCTTTTGGCAAAATTTCGCGCTCCTGCATTTCGAAATTTATCTTTTTTTTATTCACTATGTATTTAGCGAATTAAAAAATGATCTGTTGAATTTGCTATTTAAGATGTGAACGTTATAATCATCAATTTTTTTGTCTTTCTTGCTATTCTCTTTTCCTCATATTCTTTTTGTTAAATAAAACATACTACCTCCGTATCAAAATATAAGTTGTTTTGACCATATTACACAAATTAAGAAATGTGATTATTGTTGTATAGAAAAGAGAAATTATGAGTTAGTTTACAATATTGTCCCTGCAAGTCCATACAGAGCAAAAACTCTGGCTTTAAATGGGGTCCCCGCAAGTGGGCGATGGGATTGATTCCTTCGGATTAGTCGATCTTTAGGCCAGATACCGAGCTTTCAAAAAAAATTACAAAATTGTCTTTCATTAATGATATGGAAAAGATAAATTGAAGAAGTAAAAGAAGAGAGAGTAATAAATAGTTAAAGGTATAATAAGAAAAATAACATTAAATGTTTCCTTGGTATTGTCAAGTGGCTTATATTTTGATACAAATTTTTTTTCTCAAAATGATTTATATTTTGGTACGAAGGGAGTAGTTTGTAAGAAAGTGTGAACCATTCTATCACTTTCAACTCTCAAGTGTGATTGATTAATAATATTGGATAATCATAGAGCAAATCAAAAGATCATGCATGAATGTAATTATACAGTATTTTAATTTATAAAATTATATTATGTCTGTGATTAGTCGATACTATGTTACAATCACTCCAATGTCAATTAAAATATGTTCTTTAATAATAGGGGTGCGAAAAAAAGTTTTAAATTAAATTTGTTACGGGCCCATAATCTTCTAAACTGGAATTTGTACCATAAGTCATTTGGCCCGTTTCACTTTCATGATATTGTTTTAACTTTACGTATGTTTGGATGGAAGATTTTAAAGGGAAGAAGAGTAATATTTTTAGGGATTGATGTTTAAATTCTAATATACGGTGTACACATATTTGTGAAATTTTAATCACTAGATTAACTGTAATTTTTTTTTGAGATGTATGATCATGTTAAGCAAACTTTTGTTGATATCTCTTTTAGAAAATAAGTTTGACATTAATATTTAGTGAATTAATTTTGACCGGAATTGAATGTAAAATAGTTTATGTTTGAATAAATTAATATAAAACAGTTGAAAAATAAATTTCAGTGTAAAAATTATGTTTAGTCTCAAAAGCTATAAATTCTAACTACAATTTAGAATCAATTTGAGATAAAAAAATCTTTTCTATTTGAGAGCACCAAAACACGTCAAAATTAATTTTACAGAATAAATTAAAATTGTCATATACATAAAATCAAACATATATAAATTTAGTTAGTCTACTCTGTTTTGTAACAGTCCGAACCCCCGACAATGTACTATTTGTCACCTCACGATTTTCTCTATGTACCCTGCAGTTTAAGTATATATTCAATCCATTTTTATTATCAATTGAGCTAGTAGCTTATTGATAGGGAGAATAGATTGAATATTCACCTATTTATCTCTTTTCTATTTCTCTCAAACCAAACAAAAGCTTCTGATTTATTACTATAAGTTTAGATTTCTCATTGTTTCATCAAAACCGGGTAAGATATCTATATCATTATGAATCAAAAGCTTTGTTATTGTGGTAAGTGTAAAGTTAAAGGGAGTATCCCCATTTTAAAATATAAAAGAAAATTGATCAAAAATATTTGTTGTACTCATTCTTTCCAAAATATAAGCAAAAATTTGTCAACAAAAATGAATATATTGATCCAAATTTTAAACTAAATACATTAAATTTTTCTGACTCACTAAATATTTTGAGACAGAGTAGTATCTGCTCTAAATTTTTAATCAAATATATTCAATTCATTTACCAATTTTTATATACTCTCTCTGGTCTTTATTACAAGAAGAAATTTATTTTTTTAGATACATAAAATGTTTGATGTATATAGTTCATAACATTATCTAGATATATATATCAAATATTCTATCATTTCTATGTATTTAAAAAGTAAATTTCTTCTTATACTAATAAAAATCGGATGAAGTATTTTGAAGCGGAGGAAGTGCCATTTTATTTTTATGATGCTAATAGTATAAGGTAGCCGTTTGACCCGGACAAACATAACTAATCCTTCACCCCACAAACAATAATTGTCGGTTTTAACTCTCACAGTGTATAGCAGTGAGTGAATGATATTTCTGTTGTTGTAGACATTAGTATTGTGAACTAAGCAGTTGTCAATCAAAACTGGATTGCTTTCTTCTATTAACAAATGTGTCATAAAAATGTTGAGCACCATTTAGTACTACTACCTAGCTAGCTGAAAAATTACAGATAAAGTGTTGCTATACTATATGCTTTAAATCTGTTGAGCAAGTTGCATTGGAGGACTAATTAATTTTCTAGCTAGTTAGTGCAACACAATTGTGCCTCCAAGGTAAATGAATCAACTAGTAAGGCTTATGATATCTTAAATATAAAAATTGGATAAAATAGTATAGGAATAAATAATTTTGTATAAGTTTGATGAACAAATAATCATATAAGAAAAAAAGTTGTTGTGATTCAGTGATGAATAAATTTTTTAGTTTTTGTTCGGCTTTTTATCTCTAATTTGTCATGTCACATAGACAATTTTAAAATTAATATAATATAAATAAAGTTGTCTTGTCTCTTTTTTTCGCCATCAATTCAATTTGGTTTAAGATTTGTGCTGATATCAAATGGCTCAGTCTCTCAAATACAGTTGTAGAGAATCGAAGCATGATCCTCCTTACCAAATTTAACGCTAATCATCGATGAACCAACTAACTTTTGGTGTCTTTTTTATTTTTTTTAGCACAAACATGTGTGTTTTGTTTCAATTTTAGAGAGTCTAGAATTGATTCTATGTTTGGTTGATTAGAAATAGAACTGATTATGTAGAATTGATTCTACTTCAAATTAGAATTTATAACTTCTGTCTTTAAAATTAATTTTTACTCTAAAATTTACTATTCAACATTTTAACTTGACTTTTAATTAAATTTATTCAAATATAAATCAATTCTACTAAATTCTAATTTTGTTAAAATTAATTCTACCAAATTCACCTTTGCTGGTCCTAGTACTTAGAAAAGAAAATTAGGAACTATAAATTCTATTTAATTTTTGACTATCCCTATTTAATTTGAATCTTGAACCAAATCGGTAAAGGCCTATACCCTGACCCCCTAAAGACCCAATTGACAAAACAAAGAAAAAAACAAATCACAGTCTTTCAGTCAACAACTTTCTCTAATTAACACACTAAATTTAACACAGATCATCATAACCTATAAATACACTAGTATAGTATAGTGTCCTATTACTACTATTCCACAATTTAATTTTTCCTTTTCTCTGCAACCCTCTTTAATTTATTTTTCTGCTTAACTTAAATTTAATCTCTGCAAGGCTGCAAACAGAAAGATATGTTATGTTATGTTTCTCTCTCTCTTTCTTTTATTTTTTGAACCCCCCACCACATTTGCCATACCCCTACTAAATGCAATTTTTGTAAGATCCTTCCTCTCTCATAAAAGAAAGCATCATAAAGCCTAGGGTACCCTATGTGACATAACAAAAATGTAGCTACAGTAATTAGGTGGAGGACTATAGCACTTTCCTTGGATTTTGAAAAGCTGAAGATCTTTAGCACTTTAACATGTTTGAGAAGAAAAGAAACCAAACACCTTCAAACCATGCTTGCTTATTCAGAATCATCTTTAATTCAAAATACAAATAGGTAAAGTTATTTATAAATAAAAATTATTTTTTAAGCCAAATACATTACTTCTTCGATAAATCTAAAAAACAATTTTTGTTTATAAATAAAACCGGAGGGAGTAGTAGTAAGACAAAATAAAATTAAACTAAATGTAATTTAATTTAGTGATAATTGACATTGTACTCGCTAAAAAAGATTACAATTCAATCTCTTTTAATTGCACTTGAAAGAGCTAGAAGTACTTGATATCAAAACTGAAATCCGAATCAGATTAGTCAGTCCAATAAATTAGACGGTAAAAGAAAAATAAAAAATAACCAAAAAATGTTGTATTTGTAGAGAGAGAAAGTGAATTTGATGTGTATGACTGTATGTGCAAGCATGTGAAGCATATGAGACCACACATAAGCATAAACAAAAGTGGAAATTTGAAGGGTCTCCATGAGGAACACAGATAAACATAAACACTTTTTTGTTTCATCTTTTTGCTCTGCACTCACCAATATACACAGCAACATTGAATTCACCTTCAAGGCCTCAACAATTAAATTATGTTTCAATGGAGTATATATGCAAATTGAGTTTAATAAAAAATTGAGTATATAAATTAATTTTAATATTAGAATCTTGAGATTAAATAGTTTTAAAAAATTAAATATATTAAAATTAATTTTTGCCATATAAAAATAAAACCAAACTGCAAATTTGAAAACACATCTTTAATATATCTTTTGTTAGTAATTTTATGGATAAAGTGACCACTAAAAAACATATTTGAAGATCAAATTAACTAGCCAAAAGTAAATTTTGATATATACTTTTCAATTTTCATGACCAAAATGATGGTTTGTCCAAAACCAAACATACATTTAGATGAAAATTTCGATAAAAAGTAAAAGAATGCAATTAAGTGTCCGTTTGTTATAGTTTTTTTTAGACAATAATCACTTATTTTTAAAAAATAATCACTTTTAAGAAAAAATAACATCCATTTGTTATAGCTTTAAAAAATAATCAGAATCTGAAAATAATCTAAAAACTGCTAAAAATCTTAAGCTAGTATTAGTAGCTTATTTTTGTATAATTTTTTTAGAGTAAAGAGAAAACTTGTGTCAAAAAATTTCGGACAAAAATATCTTTAAATTTATTCTAATATTCCAAAAATATCTTGTTTACAATTTATAGGATTAATTTGTTATTTTTAGAAGATAAGATTTAGAAATTTGTTTTATTTGTAACTATATGTATAAAGCAATATGATCATAATGAAAAACAAGAACTTCAGTATTTTTATATATTTATTTTATATGATATATTACATTTGGATATTATACTTTATGGTAATTTTGTGATACAAAATCACTTTTATATGGTTGTATCCAAACAAGTTAAAATTATTTTTTTTATAAAAATCACTTTTTATAAACAAATACAAAATAGATTCTGCTTTTTCGTAAAATATCTACAAAAAAATCTATAAATTATTTAATGTCAAAATCACTTATTATTTAATTCATAACAAACGAGCCCTAATATTGTGTGTGTTTGTTTTCACAACCGATATATCAAAATTAAGATGAATCATTTTGATTTTTTAAAAGCTACATTCTCTAGTTTTTATAAAATCACACTGAATGGCCGTAATTCTGACATATATCATGTAACACAACATTTATTTTTACAGAATTACAGCGGATCACCGCAAACTGTCACATTCACCGTAAATTGTATTATCTCTGGTCTTTATTATAAGAAAATTTTACTTTTTAAATTTATGAAATGTTTTATATAGCTGGACTAAATTAGAACTAAATACATCAAACATTCTATGAATTTAAAAAATCAATTTCTTCTTATAATAAAACCGGAGAGAGTATACTTTTTTGGGCTTTAATTATAAGAAAAAAGGTATTGCTAACTAATGTCTTTGGAGCATTAGTTTAAGTTATTAAAAAATGTACTAGTAGTTACATTGGAAATTATATTTTATTATTTTAAAAAGTAAAAGCATAAATTTCAAAAAAAAATTTACTATTTTTATTTCTTTAATCATTGTCTTAAAAGCAATGTTTATTATTTTTTAAAGAAAAATCACCTTTAAATACATTAATTAATTAATAGTACTATCTAAAAGACTTCTATTTACAATTGGCAAAAAAATTTCTCTAATTACTGGGGTAGGCTTATACCGTAATTAATTTAGGGTTAAATATATTTTTAGTCCCTATAAATATCTGACTCTTTTACTTTTAGTCCTTCTAAAAATTTTTCCCACTTTTTGGTCCTCCAAATATTTTCGATCATGAGTTTTGGTCCCTGCTTTTCACTCAACTATGTGTACGATTCAAATTTTTTAACGAGTTTTTGTTATCATGTTTATAATATTATAAAAATTACTCAAACCAAAATTCATAATTTTTTAACAAATGATGAATTAACTATGAATTTTTAAGCGTAAACACTTCAAAAATTCATATTTAATTCATCACTAATTAAAAAAAATTAAATTTTGCAAATCAATTCAATTTTTAATATACTAAACATTACTGCAATACATAATTCCAAATTTTAATTAGTATACATGAGTTGAATTTAAAGTAGGGATCAAAATTCATGTTATAGAATTTTGTAGGGACTAAAAAGTGGGAAAATTTTTTAGAGAGACTAAAAGTAGAAGAGTCAGATGTTTATAAGGATTAAAAACATATTTAACCCATTAATTTATATCTAAAATGACTTGTATTTATAATTGGCAAAAAAAATTCTCTAAATTACTAGGGTGCCTTATACCGTAATTATGGAATTGGACAATTGGTTAGGGTACACTACAGAGAGTGATAATAGGAAGGGGAAGAGGAAAATAGGGCACGAGGCTCGAAAACAAAATAAAACACAGTGCCTTTCGCTCTCAAACTTTAAAACGACTACCTCGAATTTTCAAACCATGAAAAGGAAAGGATATCTTCAATTTAACCACCCAAATTAAATTAAACACTTTTTTTAACTGTTAGTATTATGATTGATCGATGTGTATATAGTAATAAATAAATATTTTTTACTTCTAATATATTTAATTATATATTATAAAAAATTTATATAAATAATGTGTACGATTTCTAAAATATACAAAGTTGATCAACATCATATCATTATGTTATTTATTTTCGGTTTAAGTAATATTCAGGTCCCATAAATTTACGTTTTTTGTTTTAAGTAAATCCCTGCAATCATAATTTTTTTTCAAATTACTCGCAGTTTTGAAAGTCAAAATCCACAGAAAAATCTGCAATTTTCGTGCAGATTTTTCTTCGAATTTTCCTGGAGATTTTGACTTTAAGGATTAATTTAAAAAAAAATTATAATTGCATGGACTTATTTAAAATAAAAATACTTACAGAAACTTATATAAAAAAAGTGCGAATTTACAATGACTTGAACGTTATTAAGCCTTTATTTTCTTTCATATGTACTATTATCTCCGTCTTATATTATAAATACATTTTTAAAAAAGTATTGTTCCAAAATATAAATTCTTTAACAAATTATTAAGTTTATTTATACTATTTTTTTCTTTATACATACCTTTAATTATTACAATAATTTACATTGAAATACAAAATAATTATTAGGTTTATTTATACTATTTTTTTCTTTATACTATTTTTTAAATTAATATCATAACATATAGAATTATGACACATGACAAAACAAACTTAATTTAGGTCATAAGTGAATGAGAAGCTGTGGTATGCAATCAGCAATTTATCCAAGTATAGAAGAACACAAGAGACATTTGATAGACAGACACAGCAGAAGATGAATAGCTTGAATAAGAAAATGGCTACCGTGCAAATAAGCCATATTATCAAATCAAATACAGTATCATATAAATGAATACAAAGGTAATATGGCCAAACAGATCAGAGATGTAACACGTGTGGGGCCTGGACATGCCTATAATTGTTTCTTCTGCTAAATAATTATTAAAATTAAAATTACCGGACTAAATATTACTACCTCCGTCTCAAAATATAAAATTCATTTTAATCAATGTAAGTTTGTTAATGTATAATTTTGATCACTAATAGTATATTTAATTGTGTATTGATAAAAATTATAAAAATTTGATATCTTAAAAATACTCATCATAACAAATCAAACAAGATGTTATATGTTAATATTTACATTTACAAATCAAGAAAAAAATATGGTCAAAACAAGATAAGTGAATAGTAACATTTTGTCAAAAGAGGTTTTATATATTGGGACAGAGGCAGTAATTGATTTAAGGACGATTGATTTTAGATTTTGTAGAAAAAAATTATGTTTTGATATTTCACAACTATGTTTTATGGGACTGAAATCATTTAATATTAGAATTCCTTCTGAATCGAATTAATCGGCTCAATTGATCTGATACTAATAATGAAAATCAAAAGAAAAAATTTATAATTAAAATTACCATATTGACGATGACTAATTAATGTAATGTAAGTATGTGTCATTTTTAATAAAAATAAATTAAAAGAGTCAAAAGGAAAAAAATAAAATAAGTGAAAAACAGAAAAATTTGTGAATGGTTATTATTTGTAAGCTTAGAGGCAATTTTGTATCAATAATGAATTAAGGAATGATAAGGAAAGCAAATCTCTAAAATAATAGTTAGAAGTTCAATTTCTAACTCATGTACAAAGAAAATTTATGTACCAAAACAAAATTGAGATGAGAGAAGTTACATATATATGTGCAAACTACTAGTATTAGAGTACGTTTAAATTAAAGTGAAATTGATTTTTATTATAGAATTAACTTAAATTTAAAATGTGTAATTTCTGATTTTAAAATTAATTTTTACATTCAATTGTTCTAATCAATTTTTTTTTACATAAATGTACAAAAAAATTAATTTAATTTATCTTCAACTATAGTTAACTTCTTCCTCTAAATAATTTTAAATAATTATTTTATCTTCAACTATAGTTAACTTCTTCCTCTAAATAATTTTAAATAATTATTTTATCTTCAACTATAGTTAACTTCTTCCTCTAAAAATCAAAGCATTATAATATAAACCCAAAAAAAATTAAAAAAATTGGCATGAAAGAAGGGAAGGGAAGGGAATGCACAATGCAGAGGAGAGAGGGACAGGATCCCTTGGATAGGATAAGGTGGTAAGGTCAGAATAGGACAGATATTCAGTCTTGTGATGAATCAAACAGAAACCAATTCGTCACCACTTGACCATATATTTAGATTCTGTGGGTCCCACAAATCTCTATTCAATTCCCCAACAACAGACCACAACCAGCCAGCTAGGGAGAGAGGAAGGAAGGAAGAGAAGAGACCCTCCCCTCAAACCACAGTCCACCCACCATGACTTATTATGCCTTGCCTCTATTTTTCCATCTAGTGCAATTCTTTATTTTTTGCATTTATGTATGTTTTGTTTCATTTTTTAGTATAGGATCCAAAATAATTATTATATTTCTTTTTGTCAGATAATTTTAGTAGTTAGAATTTCATCCCCTTAAAAGAAGAATAAATAGTGTACCGGGTTTGAACTTCAATTCATGTACATTACGTACAAATGTCTTATCAAATGAACTATGTTCACCCGAAACATACATTATAGCTTAAATAAGGGACATCAAAATTATTATGATTCTAAGTATGCATAATGTATGTTTGGTTTAAATTCTAGAGTAATCGACATTAATTTTAGAAGTGTGAAATTAATTTTGATATGCTTAATTTTTATATAGCTGAAATAATTTTTACATTATTAATCATTAAAAAACCAATTTTGAATAAGAAAATCTTCAAGGTAGTTATTATGCCTTGCCTCTATTTTTCCATCTAGTGCAATTCTTTATTTTTTGCATGTATATGTTTGTTTTGTTTCATTTTAGTATAGGATCCAAAACTATTTTTATTTTTTTAGATAGTTTAGTGGTTAAAATTTTATTCCCTTAAAGATAAATAAGTGATGTACCAGAATCTCTATTCATTGCGTACAAATGTCTTACCAATTGAGTTAGGTTCAAAGGAATTTTTCGATAAACATAGTGAAAAATTCTAGAATTTAAACCAAACATACGCAGCTTAAATAAGGGACATCTATAAAGCTCAAAATTATTACGATTCTGAGCATGCATAGTGTATGTTTGGTTTAAATTCTAGAACATTCAACATTAAATTTGAAAGTGTAAAATTAATTTTGATATGCTTAGTTTTTCTATAGCAAAAATAATTTTAAATTATTAATCATTAAAAAACCAAATTTTGGACAAGAAAATCTTCAAGATAGTTGTTTTGTTAGTTAGCATAAAACTTTAATCACAACAAGTGAGAAAAAAAATATGTAAAATAAAATACTCCTTCCATCCCATTTTAAGTGTCGTAGTTGACTAAACTTTAAAAAAGTGTGTAAAAGAAAGAGAGAGAATATGACATTTAGTAAAATAGCCTCTATTTTTATTGGTAGTAGATATTGGAATACTAAAAAGTAGATTTTTTAGTGTACTTTTCTTTTACCTAATGATTGTTTTAATGGATAAAATAGTAAAAATTAATGTTATAAATAATATATGACATTTATTTTGAAACAAATAATTTTGACAAGTATGACACTTATTTTGAAATGGACGGAGTACTAAGGTTGATGTTGGTTTCCTCTGAGGCAACATAATCTTTCTTCTACAAATTAAGCCCCCCATCTTCTTGCACGTTATCATATCAGAATATTTAATTCTCATGCAAAAATTGAGCATATATATATATTGCTCTTCATCAACCTTTACTTCTACATAGAGTTAATTTTGTACTGTACCTTCAATTTGAAAAGTTGCAATTTCATCTCTTAACTAAAATAAGACTAATAAAGTGTCAAATAATTTTTGTTCATTAAACAAAAAAAATATATCTTTTTAGGAAACATTTTAAAATCAAAGAAAAATTTACATTTTTTGTGAAAGGAATGAAAATTTTAGATATTACTTTGGATCATCATTTTTGCATCAAGACAAATATAAAATCTTCAATATATTAATGTTAAATATGAAAAATGACTAAATCGATCGACTTATGGACAACATCCCGTAAATATAACTCAGTAATAAAAACATTGCAAATAATTTGTAAAAATTAAAGATTCGACATTTGATACACCTACTTTTTAATTACTAGACTACTAAATTAAAAGAAAAAAAATCACTTTATAGAACAAATGACTAATAATTATAACCTAGTGTATTCTTAGGTTGGTATTTAACTCTAAGACATCTTTTTTTTGACAAAAAAACCCTAAGACATCTTAATTTACTATATCTATGGATATGTATGTTTACTTGCTAGCTAGCTGCTTGACCAAACTTTGACACTTTAACTTTGCTTTCCAGCTAGCAACTCATACCAACTCTACACTACACACACTACTACCAAAATTAATCATCAACACATACCATAGAACAATGTCATATTATATATAGTTATATACATATATTTAAATTAAATGTGACTATATAAAAGTCCAGCACAAAAGTCACTTTATGTCTTGAAAGTTGAAATTAAAAGACAACATCATACATCTAATTTCATTACACTATGTAAAGTTAAAATACACAATCCTCATTACCTTATTGTGTATGTAATAAAAAGTTGAAACCAAAACACATTTTTCATTTTTTTACTTTAGAAGCAAGCATAACATCATCATTATATTCTTGGTTTGTGAAATTTTAAAAAAAAAATTCTACATTATCAAGATTCAAAATGAACAATAAAAAAATAATAACAAAGCAAGTTAATATTTAAAGGATAATTATATATATAAGTCATAGAGGAACATTAGCATAGTAAGTTCATAAGGCACATAAAACAAAGCTGAAAATTAGTAGTACAATTGTCATAAGGGTACTTAGTACTGAAAATAACTTAAATATATTACTTAATATTAATATAGTTAAGTATCTTGATTATATAATTTCTTCATCAGACAAAGGACCAGTTGATGAACATGAAAGCTAGACAGTGATTGGCATCATCATCATTCAGAACTTTCCATGCAATGGCTTGATCATAAGAAACTGGCCTATTCATACTTGAGACACATATCCCTGCTGGCAAATATGCATAACCCTGAAAAACAAAAAGTTAAAGTAAGATTAGTTAAGCATAATTGAAAAAACTTGTTAAAATGTGTATAAATTATAATAATCTAATTATAACTTCACAAGCTTATGTTTAACTGAACAAGAGTATGATGCTGTTTATAGTTACCTGATGCATTATCTTAGGGAACTCAGAGCAAAGAATCTTTCTACCGGCTTCGTCGAGAACTTTATCGAGCATGATATCTTGAAGAGCTACTAGAGTTGTTTCGAGCATGTCTAGTCCAGCTTGGTTCGCAAAGGTGAATATTGGAGATGCCTGAAGTAGAGTTTATTCGTAAAAATATCAGCATATCATCAATGGAGAATGAGTTTAACATATGAATAAGTTAAGGAGAAAAGTGATTACAATTGTTTTAACAGAACAGCACATAATTGCATCTGAATGGTGCCAAAGTTGCTTCAAGATCGCATCGGTGGCAGTGGACTCAACTCGGAGAAGCTCGGCACCAGTGTGCATCCTAACAAAGACATGATAAACAGTCACACAATTAAGAACTGAAAATTTAACTTTGGCGGCCTTTAAGCTAGAAAAAGGTAAGAGATTTGCTAACAGACCTGTAGCTTCTACTGATCCATCGGGCTAAAGCATGAGCTTCTGGCGAACCGGGAAGTGATTTTGACCCTAGCTGAGTACCTGGGCGAGAAGGAGCAATAGCCATGGCGACCCTCTGAACTGATCCCACAACACTACGAACATACTGACGAGCCATAGCAGCCACATTGTCGCGCAAATGATTCTCAAAGGTAAATTGAAATGCAATTGTAAGGACTGATCTAAGGTTGTATCCATTGGCATCACCTTCACCAGATGCACGAGCATTACTCGATCTTGGTTCAAGTGTTGATGCCAAATCCAATGTCCTTGAGGCAGCCGGACCATCCTGAGTTGCAAAACGATGCAGCACACAAACATATACATCAGGAAATATAATTCAATATAAATTATAGTACATTGTATTAGTGGAGCAATGATACTTACAGATTTGGGATCCAAGGGAATAACACAAAAACCAGAAGGCAACAATAGGGCATCATCCGCAAAGGATTCATCAATAGGTGCAAACACAAGTTGAGCACATGCTCCAATTGAACTTTCATCAATTCCGCTACACAGCTGCAATAAGTTTCATACAAAGATTACAAAAAATGTAATTAAACCTTACCACTAGAAAATAGCAAAAACGGACCAATATTAACATTACTTTACCTGCAAGAGATACATATCACGTGCCAATGCAACATCTTCAGGGGAAAATGCATGACCTTCAATACGAACTACCTCCAGAAACTGAAAACAATTCAACAGATTACAGATGAGCATAAATTATAAAAAATACACAATACAATGGTCGGCCAATTGTTAAGAACAATACCTCTTCATGCTCAATAGTAGGAGCAAGAGGTAAAATGACTTGGCTGCTAGGGAAGCCACCAGGTCTAGCACACGGAACCGCATAGGGGCTAGATTTGAGACAAGCAGCGGAGTATGCATCTACGCCATAATCAGCCCACTCTGAACGATGCTCCCTCAAAAATCGAACAAGTAAAGCAGGAGGAACATTCTGTGATCGATAAACAAAAATTCAGATTCAGATAGTTAACAAATCGGGCTTAAGGAGGAAGTTGTAAGCATCATATAGTTCATGAAAATGTTTGCTTTTGAATCACCTGAAGCAGCATTGATGCCTTGGCACACAAGACACCACCTCCAATTGTTGGGAACATTGTTGAATAATTAGACCCCAAAAACTTGTTCGGAGATGAGTTCACAGTTATCGTCACATCTTCCACACCATCATTTCCCAGCAAGGACCAACCATCATCCACAAATCCATTCACAGCATCATTGAAACCCCTAAATATTATTGGCATCAAGGAAGATACATCGAGTATGAATAATTAATCAACTTCAACTAAATCACATCACATCAAGAGAATTATTCAAATGCCAAACTTCATATCTTTTCATGGAAGTATGCAAGGGACTTACCTGCAAAGTCTCTGACTAAAAGTTCTCAAAACAGCAGGTTGGCGCCCGCCACCATACTGAATTTCACCACTTGATTCTTGAGCTATTTGTCTTATATGTTGCAATGCCTGTAAAGTAAAGTTTAAATGGATTAGTAACTAACATAGACATGATTAGTTGTGTAAAATCTATACAGATAATCAAGCTTACCGCAATAGTCAATTTTTGAGCCAAGATTTTTGATGACTCGTAGAGGGGCCTTAGTACTTCAGGGACACTCCAAACCTGAAAGCAAAAACAACGTATAAAAATACAGGTCAGAATCATTAAATGTGTATGTTACAAAACAAATTTGAATTTGAATTATAGATGTCCCTTACATCTAAATCAACATGATCAACAATATGGATAATGGATCCACCGCCCTCGCATGGTCGAATTAGAAATCCACTAGGAAGCATTTCAGCTCTCACAAAATTCGACGAAGTAGGCCCAGTAGGACCACCAGTTGAAGCATTCAATGATCTCTCACATATCTGCAATCATAATCATTTCACCAAATTAAAATTAAAATTGTTTCAAAATATCAATATTAATTAATAATTCATTATTGCAAAAGAGTAGTAGAGTTTTCTTAGTACCACAAGACTTCCATCTTCCAAACTAGTAGTGTATCGCAGTGTCCAAAAGTCTCGTGCAGCAGCCAATGTTGTAGGCGCATAAGTCTGATAACATAAGTGTCAACAACAGAAGCCGATGAATTAAGTATAACACAATATTAATTTCAATATTACTGTTTTCGGAGAACAAAATAGTACCTGCATGTACATAAGCTCTATTGTACCACCACCACCAGTAGGGACAATACTCAACACATCAATACATCGGCAGTCACGATACCATGACATTCGATCTTTAAGAATCTCGGCAACCTAAGACAATTTTCACAAAACAACTCCATCATTAAAAGACACCCAAAACAAAATTTCATTGTACATTACCAAGGAAGAAACAAATCAACTTAGAAACAGCAAAAGACTACCTTAGTGGGCTCTAGACTCACAAGGCCGCAGGCACGCGCCGCTATCCCACTACAATTGCGGGAAACAGCAACAATACCAATAGAATCCGGACCAGGCTACACAAAAACAACAAAATTGAACAAATGTTATTAAAACAACAAAAAACATGAACAAACAACATCTATAAAGTTGTTGAATAGTTGATATAATACCTTCATCCCAATCATCTGGACCCAGTCGACAGCAGTTCCGGTAGCCTTAGAAAGGAACTCTGCCAGGGTCTCCTCAGCAACCGCGAGAAGACTAATAAAACAAACAAACAAACAAACAAACAATGAATCATGTCAACATTGAAATTGAAATTTGTAACACAACATCAAAACACATTGCAAAAATCAAAAAAGGTGTTACTAACCCAGCTGGGTTGTTTGCATCCCTTTGAGGATGCTGATTTGGGTTTTGCTGTTGGTTTTGACCACTCATTACCACAGAATCACAGCTATTATCTGTAGTAGTTGCAGCAGAAGCCTATTCAAAACAAAAACACACCATGTGAGCATGTGAATAATCAATCATTACTTACAAACTTTTAACAATAAAACATTATTCATTGCATCCAATGAAAACATTTAGAAACAAAAAAATCAATCAAAACTAAAAAACAGTAAAGAATAGTGTCTTACACTCACGGTATGAATCTGTTGCTTCATGTATCCATTTTCATACACAAGATGAGAAACTTGCTTCTGCAAACGGTCATTTTCTTCCATTAACAACTTGTTCATTGCAGATAGCTTTCTATTCACTGTCTGCAAACGAGATGCTTCCTTTCTTTGCTTCTCACGACACCTAACAACCAATTTAGCAAACACATTGTAAGAAAACAGAAAAATCATGTGAAAAAAGTATAAAAAAATGGAATCATTCAAACACATTTTTAGACTAAAACAAAGCATTAATGTAATGTTTACCATAAACATGAACCAAAATCTACTAAAATCTACATTTACATTTATCTAAAAATGTTACAAATATTAAATGGTTTCTTGAAACAAACCAAGACTTAAACAAAACTAAGCAAAAAACACACACCCCACAAATTATTTGCATCCAAGTTCCTATCTTTTAACCATAAATGTTAAAAAATAAATATTAAAAGGGTTGAACAAAAAAAGACTAAAACAAACAAAAAACACAAACCCCACTTGTTATTTTCATTCAAGTTCCTTTCTTTCAAATAACCAAAAATAAAAAAATAAAATTTTTATAGAAAATAGTATAAAAGGAATGAACACAAAAACAAAAACACCCCACAAGTTATTTTCATTCAAAGTTTCTTTCTTTCATAATGACAAAAATAAATGTTAACAAAAAGTGAAATTTTGAAAACATTGTTTTAAAGAAAAAGCTTGAACAAAACAAAACAACAAAAAAGAACAAAACTTAAAACATTATTGAAAACAGAAAAGTGGTACCTTCGATTTTGAAACCAAACTTTGATCTGTTTAGGTTCAATGTTATTAAGAATAGGACATTCTCTAATAAGTTGTTGTCTTCTCAAAGAACTAGGTTTAGGACATTCAGAATAAACTCTTTCCAAAGCTTCAACTTGTTCAGGTGTATATCTAACATATTTTCCAGCATCCATTTGATTGTTCATATCTTTGTGCATAGAAAGTGCCATTTTTGAAGAAAAAAAAAGTTTGAAAAATAAGAAGGTAACTAAACTAGTTTGGTTCTTCTTCTTTTTCACTGTGTAGGCTCTCTTCTGTAAGAGAGCCTGCACTCTCTTTCATAGAATGTGTTGAAGAAGCTGAAAATGCAGAGATGAAGAAGAGATTGAAGGTGGAAGATGAAGTGGTGAGGTTTGTAGAAAAGTGTGATGTGAAGATTTTGAGAGAGAAAAATGATAGAGAAATGTGGTTAAGGAAAGAGCGGTGATGGAAAGTTGAGAGTGTAGTGTGTTCTTATTTATGTATGAAGTGAGTATTTGTTTCTGTATAAAAATAAAAATATTTTGAGAAAATTGTTTTGTTTTTTATTGGAAACATAAATTAAGTTAATTGAGATTCTGAAAAGTAGAGTAATAGACTCTATTAATTAGAGACTTTAACATAAATCAAGTTAATACATGTAGTTGTCAAATCATTTTCCTATAAGATTTCATCAAAAAACTTTTTTTTTCCTTCTACTATCTCCGTCACTAAATATAAAGTTATGTTTGATTATTATACCTTGTGCGTATGTAATACACAATTTTGATCATTAATATATTTGATTATCTAGTAGTAAAAATTATAAAAATTTGATATTTTGAAAATACTCATCAAAATAAATCAAACAAAATCTTATATGTTAATATTTACATTTATATATTATTAAAAAATACGGTCAAAACATGATAGATGAATAGTACAATTTGGTCAAACAAAGTCTTATATTGATGGAAGTAGTATCTTGTATTGTATTTGTATAGTTCTTTTTTGACAAATGTATTGTATTTGTATAGTTAAACTTGATATATTGTACTTCATCTAGCATTTATTATAAGAAAAATTGACTTTTTTAATATATCTAAAAAGTAGTTTTTGCTTATAATAAATGCCAGAAGAAATTATTTTTCTTTATCAATTTTTTTACTGAAAATAAATGATATTCATATATTAGAATCTGATACTATTTTACAAATTAAGTTAGGTCCAACTTAATTCTACAAAATATACTTATAAGATGAAATTATCACTGCTTTATAAACATGTACTATGTATTCCATTTCGCAACTGATATGAAAATTCTTAACAATACATTCAAATTAATTGAGCACATCTATGTGATACAAATTTAAAATACCCAAAAATTCATTATTGGTTAATATAACTGTTATTTTATCAAGCAATTTAGTGATGAAAATTCATATGATTAATATAATTTTATAGTGAATAAGACAATAAATAAGGGAGAAATCTCATCTTTGAATTTCAATTCATACATATTACAATATTTTTATCAATTAAGTTATGCTCACAAAGAAAAAGAAAAATAAAGATTGATTTATAATGAACGGTTAAGTTAAAGAACCAAATGTTAGTTAATATAGTGGTGATTGACGCTGAATTTAGTAGAGATGACTACGGTTTAATTCCTCGCAACTGTATTTAAGAAGGGTCTGGAACTATTTGATGACAGAACTCAGCGCAAATTATAGGCTACTAGAGCTCCTTTCCCTTACAAACTAGAAGGTAAAAGCCAAAAAAAAAATTATATAAAAGAAATATATTTTTGTCAAATAATCTAGTTTTAAGAATTTAACTTTTTTCTTTAAAAATAATAATTTAACTTTTTAATCATGAATAAAGTGATACTTTCAATATATGGGAATATAGCTCTATTGGTATTATATGCAGTAAAATTTTAAATTTTTGGTGCATACACTTGTGAAATTCTACCAGAACAAATAAAAAAGTAGTTTTGTATTTGACAAAACTACATCTTGAGATCCACGAGACACCATATTGTTATGTATGACTCTTTGAATTTTTTTTTAGAATATTCACGGTCTCTTTGAACTATTTTCAAAATATCCACAACCTTTGGCACTAAGAAACCAAAAATGTTAAATGCAAAAGGTATGAACGCATGTTGATTACGAGAACACGTTCTCTCATGTTTTAGCATTTTACTTGAAGTAGTTTTGAGGGCAGTTTGTCTTACAGTAAAATTCTCAGTCGTCAATACCACAAGTGGAGAAACTTCAGTCAAGTTCACATACACATGCATGTTTCCCTCCTACCCATCCGTACATCAGAACATCAGCTGGCTTCAATGTAGATCTCCCCTTCAATGGGTCGGTCCAGAAGTTGATAGGTGTCTCTTTCTTCACAAATATTTCTACGCGCTTAAAAACATCAAATAAAACATCTCGAACAAGGTGGTGTTTATATTTGAAGTCTAGAAGCTCTCGGCAATGAACTGCATGCTTCCCAAATCTATCCATACACGCCTTATGACACACCTCATCAATGGGAAATAAGAGAATCATCGAGCGACATTTGAGGATATTGCGATACTCAATCAGGGACATATGTTGGTCTAATCCATCGATGGAGATAGCTAGAAGAAAATCTTGAGCATGAGGGGCCAGCAAATATCTAAAAAAATCATTTTTTATCTAGTTGTCAATTGAAATGTAACTTATATAATGTTAACAATTTTGCTAAACAAAGTACTCGCCAAAACATGTTGGGTTTTAGGCGGACGATGTCCTTGCTAATGAAACTACTAAAGTCAAAAGTTGGAATTATATAATGAGAACCAAACAAACTATTGTCAAAATCAGAATTCATACCACATACTCCAATGTTTCTCAATATATAATCTTGTAGGGTGATCATATCTGAACCAATCCAAAAGTAAAACCGCAAACCGAACCAATCCAAACCGAAACCGTAAAAAACCGCATTTAATTAAAACCGCACGGATCATTTTTCTACTAAACCGCACGGTTTGGTTTGGTTCGCGGTTTTCATTTCATAAAACCGAACCAAACCGAACCAAACCGCAATACTTAACTTAACTATATCAACTATAAACAATCAACCTATTACACAATCCAACTTAACAAGCTCAATCAAAATTGAGTCTATAAAATAGTAGATTGTTAAAATATGTCAGTTTACACGATTAAGAACTATAATGTTGTTATTAAAAATAAACTCTTTTTATAAAATATAGAAAAGTTTTAGGATATATGCAATTTTTGTATATACGTATTATTTTATGTAAAAATAAACAATAAAATACTAATATTTTTACGTTTATTTTGTTATAAGTTGATAATATTTTCATATTTTTATATTTCGATAAACCGCGGCGACCGAACCGCACCAAGCCGCATTGGTTTGGTTTGGATGACTTTTTAAAATCCAACCAAACCGAACCGCATGTATTTTTATCTCGCGGTTCGGCTGGTTTTTTTGGTCAAAACCGAACCAAACCGCACCGCGATCACCCCTATAATCTTGCAACACCAAGATTGAGCTCTAGAAACCATAAAAGCATATGAGGTTGCCTCTAATGCTGAGTACAACCCCAACCCCAACCTCAATAGGTAATGAAGTTATCCTCCATTAAAAGTCTCTAAAGAAAAGATTTCCGCCAACTACAATATCTTCAACCGCATATGCAACACTTTATCCAACAAAATAGATGCATCTTTCATATAATTTAGTTGACACGTCCTTAATTAAACTGATTTTTTATAGAAATATCCATCTAAGATCGAAGTCGTAAAATAAATAGACAAATTAAAATTCAAACTCTAATTTTTACATTATATATATATAATTTTTTTTTGTCAGGTATATATAATTTTTTTATTGACTAAACTAAATACAAACAAGATAATATTTAGGGTGTGTTTGGTTTGTCTTTAGGTTAGAATTGATTTTGATAGAATTGATTTTGGTAGAATTGATTTTATTAGAATTAAATTTAGTAGAATTGATTTATGTTTAGATATATTCAACAAAAAGTAAGTTGAACTGTAAATTTCAAGGTAAAAATCAATTCTAAAGCCAGAAGCTACAATTTCTATCTTCAACCAAAATCATTTATGGAGACAAAATCAATTCTACTTTACAGAAATCAAACATGTTAGAATCAATTCTACACACTCAGAATCAATTCCAACCACTCTAAAATTGAAACCATACTTACACTTATTTTGTAACATTTCATACATTTACTCGTGTATTATAGTACGAAATATAAAAAGAAAAAGATAGAGAAGACAGGACAGGTGAATAAGAGATACGAATTTTGACGAATGGTTATTTTCGTGTTATTTTCTCAACAACTTTCTGTTTCTCTCTCTCGTGCGTGTGTGCAGGAAAAAGGTTAATTACAGCGCTAAACCAGGCATACATACCAAAGACCAACAGTGTACTGTACACCCCATCTCTCTCTGCTTTCATCAACTCATTAGGATGTGTGATGCATATATCATCAATGTATGTATGTATATATGGATGGATATGGATGACATGCATGCTTGATATGCATCTATCTATTACTCTTTATTTATTTTTATTTATACATGATGATATAATGACAATAAATGATACTACTAGTAATATACTGTAATATGATGAGAAAAATAGAAGAACGTGAATTTGCGACAAACAAGTCGGACAAATATTTGGTACACCCATTTGGTTGTTTAATTTTTTTTTGGACAAGACAAAAATGAATTATATGTATAATTAAATAATCAAAAGTTGAATAGTCTCCTCATCATCATAAGGTGTATTGTGAACAACTATACGAGTATTTATAAAAGTATCAGATAAATAAACACCATATATAACAAAATTAGTCTATATTCAAACTAAATAATAAACTTAACCACTATTACTAACTATAATAGTTTGCAGTTAGGTGGTTTCCTTTTCTAAATTAGAAAAAATCTATAATAGTAATCACTTCAAAATTAACTACTTTTTCATATTAAAGATTTGAGAGAGTACTACTTATGTTTTATGTGTTGATAATCATTGTGGCTTGTGATTTTTTTCTTAGTGACAAATTATAAGAATATTGATTTTTGGTTGGCTGAGGCAACTTTAGTTCTGGGTTGTTATGTGGGTAAGGTGCATTTTATGTATTTCGGCCTTCCGATCAATGACGTATTTTGTTTTTAGGATGAAATTGTCTGATTGGAAGAGTCATTTTTTTTGTCTTTTGGCGGCCGCTTGGTTCTGATTTAGTCTATTAAGTCTTCTATACCTGTCAATACTCTTTCCTTCTTCAAAGCGCCGTCAGGTATAATCTCTTCTATTGAATCTTTTTTAACTATTTTTTTTGGGGAAGGGGAGAGGATAATAGAAAAATCTATTGGGTTAGTTGGAACGATATTTGTTTCGGGAAGGATTGTGGTGGGCTGGGAGTTAGGAAGACGAGGGAGTTTAATATTTGCTCTTTTAGAGAATTGGTGTTGGAGGATGCTAGTAGATAAAGGTGGCTTGTGGTATAGAGTTTTGTTGGCTGGGTATAGTGAGGAGGCAGGCAGGTTAGGGGTTGGGAGACATGGAGGTTTTGTGTGATGGAGGGAGGTTGATAGGGTTCGGGATGGGGTGGGGAATGAGGACGGGGGTGGTTTGAGGAGAGTATTGATCGAAGGGTTGGTAATGGAGTAGAAACTTTCTTTTGGATAGATCCATGGCAAGAGGGTGTTCCTTTGAGTGTGGAGTATAGCCGCCTGTCTTGGCTATTAATAAATGGTGTTTAATAGCCGTTTATGTTATGTATGATTTAGGGTGGACGGAGGGGGGGCGGCCTGACAATTGTGCCGTCTGTTGTGGGTATCCGAGGAGGAATTGCTAGGGGAATGTGTGAGTGCTCTTTATGGTATTTCGTTGCAGCACAATATTGTAGACAAATGGGTGTGGAGACCCGACCGAAGTTGTGGCGACTTTGTGAGTGGTGCGTACAACTTGCTTACTAGTCATGATTCACTTGGTAAGACATTCAGATTTAATTAGGCATAAACAGGTACCTCTAAAGCACTATTTTGACTTGGAGGCTTTTGCGAAATAGATTACCGACTAAAGACAACTTGGTGGCGCGTCATATCATTTCTTTCTTTTTTTTTCGACACATCGTCACATCATTTCTTAAGAAGCTCATTTTTGTGTGACTGGTTGTGGCGGTGTGGAATCAGCAAATCACTATATTAATGAATATCTAATATATCAAATCATTTTAAAAAAATCGAATAAACTGAAATAATAATAATAAATTGGATCGAGGCGGCTCATAAACCCATCGGGCCGGGCCAGACTTTTGTAGAGCCAGACAATACTTATTAAATATGGTCCAACATAAAATGGGTCGGGCCAGTCTAACCCATGAATATTGCAAAGCCGGGTTGGGCCGAACCGGCCCATTTGACAGCTTTAAAAAAGTGAGGTGAAATATTAATTTTTTGATATTAAAATTAATTTTTATTAGTATAGTGTTAATATCTGTGTTTTTTTACATAAGTATTAATATCCAATTATTATATCGTTTCATGAAAGTCTTTGATATTTTTAATAACACTAATTCAACATAATATTTTGGGAAAATGTAATGGCATGTGCATATTACCACACAAACAAGTATAAAGTGCATCAAAATTGGACTATAGATCCAAACAACACATAATACATAACATTACTTATAAAAAGGGGCCATATGTACATTTTAGCCAATTAATAATAAAGTGAATAAATGTGAGATTTTAAATGAATGAAAGATACAATGTATTTATAATGGATACTTATCAAAGTCCTGCATAGAGTAGTTAGGAGAATAAAGAGGTATAGAGAGTTATATTGAATGATATTCACCACTACAACTTTAGGAAAATTCTGAAATACACCACCGATAAAAAAGGACTAAAGTGCACCACCTCAAAAAGTCAAAAAATTGGATGAAGGACATACTATGGTCCTTAGTCAAACCACACCCTATAACAACACCAAATTTTTAAAAAAATAATTAAATGAAGTTGGATCAATGGGTATCCAATTGGACATTTTTTTGCAACTTGGATCAAAACCAAATAATCAAGTTGGATCATCAACTATCCATGTTTCCATTTTTCTTCATCATTATTTACAACATCTGAAACATCTTCATTCATCATGTTCACCAGCTTTCATTTGTGTTCTTCATTTTTTCTTCGTTCATCAGCTTTCCTTTGCGTTCATCAGATCTAGTGTTCCTGTTCATTGTTGTTGTGCGAACCAGATCGCGAACCAGATCTACATCTCAGCAACCTCTCACATTCAAACTTTTAAGGTAAAATCATTTTCGATTTTGCTTTGTTGATGAACTTACTGAACAATTTCAAAGAAAAAATAATTTAATTTCACTTTTGGGTGTTATAGTTCAATTTGTGTAGTTGTAAATGGTGTATGAGTTGTTTAATTAATGTTCGCTTAAATTGAAATTATTTGTTGAAGGGTGTTAATATTTGTGAATTTTGATTTTGTGTTGTATGTCCTTTAAAGCAACAAAAAGATGGTGCTCATTACTTTAGAATCCAGCAGCAACATGTATGATTCAACTGATTCAAATCAGGTGTGTGTGTGTGTGTGTGAACTTTTTGTTGTTTAAATTAATACTGAAGATGCAGCAAAAACAATTACTAGTTTAGAGGATTTGATCATTGAATATTGATTATGTAGGGTATGGAGAATTTTTAGTTGGGTCAAGAAGAGTTTGTTAGTGACGACGCCGAAGGTGAAAGAGTAGAAGAAGACGTCGAAGACAGTAGAACTCAAAGTGCAGCTGGTGAAGATGGATATGCAGTGAATTTGTTGGATGACATAAAAAACTGTTTTCTTTCTTATTGTTGTTTAACATTTAAACCAGTCAATATAGCACAATAATCCCTGACTAATTAAGAGCTGCTTCAAATCAGTCCCTGTTTCTTATTTGTGTTAGTAATTCATAAAGTGCATTTTGCATTTGCAGGTAATATAGGACAATTTTGGTGTAAATTTTGATGTATTCAACCATAGATTTGACATTATATGATGTTTGACTATTGTGTCAAAGGATCTTATTAGTATCTAGAGAATTTTGGCTTTGTTTAACGGATATTAGTTACTTCCTAGTTACTCAGGGTAATGTCCTTTTACCCATGTGTTGCTTGACAGGTCACGTGACTTGCCCAAAGTATACTAACATAAAAAGTTGTTTTCTTTGTTGTTGTTGTTTAACATTTAAACCAGTCAATATAGCACAATAGTCCATGAATAATCAAGATCACCTTCAAATCAGTCCCTGTTTCTTATTTGTGTTAGTAATTCATAAAGTGTATTTTGCATTTGCAGGTAATATAGGACCATTTTGGTGTAAATTTTGATGTATTCAACCATAGATTTGACATTATATGATGTTTGACCATTGTGTCAAAGGATCTTATCAAGTGGATTTATATTACTTTTAACATTTTTGTTGTATTAAGGATGAATGTATGAGTAATCTATTTCTGAATTTTTATTGATGCAAATAATTAAACACAGGGACTATTTTTTTCATAATAAAGATGTTATATCATTAATTAAACTTGAATACTGAAAAGACAACCACAAAAAAACCAAGTACATCCTCAATTCTTAATTCTTAACAAATGCCCATGATATTAATCCCATTTTCCCCATGAAATGAAAAATGATAAGCATATGACAACCAACATGAACATTGTTGCGGGTTTTCTGAGACATACCCCATTACAGTTGATTCTTTCATTTCCAAGGGAGGGGAAAGTATCGAAAACCTTTTGTGGGAGATTCTAGGTACGGGGGTTAGTTGCGCAAAAGGAATGTGTATGCACCTTAAGCACCCATGGTACTCCATGGTAATCTCTCGAAATGCTTTTTGTGCTTTAAATGTGTGCTTTGAGAATAGGGGGAGAAGATGTAAGAAGTGAGAAAAAGAAAAGACCAATGTCATTTTAAATTTCATTCTTTAAAGATTCAATATAAACACACTAAACCGTTCCCTTTTGTAAAGAGAATGATTGAATTCTTGCAATGTTTATATGAATATTTAAATCTTGAAATTAAGAATGGTAAAAGTCTAATGATTTTATTTAAAAGAGTAAAGATAGAGAAAATTTCAATTTTTTGTTGTGAAAGAAAAGAAAAGTATAAATGTTATGTTTTAAAAAAAGGTTGTTTGTTGAGAGAAGAAATTGTGAAAGAACTTGTAAGAGAAAAAAGTAATTGTTGTTGTGTAAGAAAAAGATTAAGCATTGTAAGATAAAAATGGTGTTGCGACTAAATGGACCTACGCGTTTTTTTTTAACACCTTTTCAAATATCGCGTTTCGGGTAGGAAATTTTGTCGCGAGAGATTTCATAACCAATTGAGATTTGATTACAAGTTCTCTCGCTTGGAAATGATTTTTTTATGGCTTAGTGTGTGTAGTGTAAGCTAGGAAAGCAATAAAAAGCAATAAATAAAGTCTTACACTATTACAACCCAATTGAATAATTAATATTTACAACCATATCGAATTTGAGCGAATAAATAATAAACGATATAAATAAATAAATGCAATGCATAAAAGCTATACAATAAAATAAAATGCAAGTGCAAAAATAAACATGAGAATGAAATGCACCTAAAAAAAAGCATAGTAAAGAGAAATAGTATTTTAAAATTGAAGTGAAATGTGTGTGAAAATGAGACGGAGGTAGAAAAGAGCTTTTATACTTAGTCATAACAAAGCAAATGTAGACACAAATACATAGAACACTCATGAGACCAAGCAACAAAATTATCAAAGGAACAAAGCAAGGAAAAATCATATGGCATGTAAAGAAAACATTCAAAAAGCATTTATGATCCATACCAATTATATTATATCAAGAAGCAACACAAGTTTAATCAAGAAGGAACACGCAAGAGAAAAGAAACAAAAGCCAAAGCATGAATGCATGAATTTAGGCCAAAAATGGTCCTTAACTTTTATTGCAAGTGTTAGAGCTCAATGATCTATAATGTAAGATATTGTCTCCAACGTGCATTTTTCGAATGATGCAATGTCCTAACCTAAGATGCATGTATGCATGTAAGAAATGTGAAATGAAACATGTTATGCAAAATTGTAATGTAATTTAAAAAAGAGTAATGTCAAATGTCATGTAATCGTGTAAAAATGTAAAAAATGTGATGTAGTATAATGAGAAAGAGTGGTAAAAGAAAATGTAATGTGAAAATATAATGTGAAAAATGTATCTCATCTTAGAATGCATGACCACACATAAACATGTTCATAAAACACACATAATCATGCTAGTAAATCAAGTTCACATATAATTCAAAGAGTACCAAATAAAAATCTAACATGTGAGAATGAAATGGAGTAAATGATAGCATAATGTGAATGTCAAAAAAAAAATAAAAAAATGAATGACCCTAAATGCATAAAGTAAATGGTTATGAATATGTATGTATGCAACTATGTGATAAGGTAAGAAGAAAAATAAGTAGTAACAAAGTATATGCAAATGCAAAAGACATTTAGTAAGGAAGCATAAAAATAATAAAGTGAACATGAAACATCATTATGAAAGAAAAAAAAAAACAATCAAGCTTATTATGCAAAAAGGCATTAATAAAGCACCTAGAAATTAAAATTAGAACTCATGAGAGATCCTTAAATATTAGTGTAAAAGTTTGAGCTCAATAAACTTAAAATAAGTTATTGTTCCAAAAAATTACTTATTAAATGAGCTAGTAATAAAAATCAATCAAATAAACAACTAATAATAAAAATAAAATTAAAGTTTAAATCTCAAAAGAGAACCTTAAATATTAGTGTAAAAAAAAAAACTTGGACTTAATAAGGGTAGAAAAACTATAGTCCCAAAAATCACTTATTCAAATAAACTATCAAAAAAAAATGTAGTGGTGTAGCAGCAAAATAATTAATATTAAGATAAATACGTATCGTCTAACATAATAAGTAGAGGATATATGTCTCGTCTACTATAATAAGTCAAGTTAACCCTAAAATAATTAATATTAAGACAAATACTCATCGTCTGCCATAATAAGTAGATGATATACGTCTCGTCAACCATAATAATTCAAGTTAACCCCAAATTAATTAATATTGAGACAAATACGTCTAGTCTACCATAATAAGTAGAGGATATATGTCTCGTCTACCATAATAAGTCAAGTTAACCTTAAAATAATTAATATTAAAACAAATACGTATCGTCTAACATAATAAGTAGAGGATATATGTCTCGTCTACCATAATAAGTCAAGTTAACCCTAAAAACAATAATAATAAGACAAATATGTATCGTCTGCCATAATAAGTAGAGGATATACGTCTCGTCTACCATAATAAGTCAAGTTAATCCTAAAATAATTAATATTAAGACAAATACGTATCGTCTGCCATAATAAGTAGAGGATATACGTCTCGTCTACCATAAAAAGTCAAGTTAACCCTAAAATAACTAATATTAAGACAAATATGTATCGTCTGCCATAATAAGTAGAGGATATATGTCTCGTCTACTATAATAAGTCAAGTTAACTCCAAAATAATTAATATTAAGACAAATACGTATCGTCTAACATAATAAGTAAAGGATATATGTCTCGTCTACCATAATAAGTCAAGTTAACCCCAAAATAATTAATATTAAGACAAATACGTACAGTCTACCATAATAAGTAGAGGATATACGTAAACTCTAAACCCTAAACCCCAAATTAATTAATATTAAGACAAATACGTATCGTCTACCATAATAAGTAGATGATATACGTAAACCCTAAACCCCAAATTAATTAATATTAAGACAAATACGTATCGCTTACTATAATAAATAGATGATATATGTCTCGTCTACCATATTAAGTCAAGTTAACCTTAAAATCACTAATATTAAGACAAATACGTATCGTATACTATAATAAGTAGAGGATTTACGTAAACCCTGAACCTTAAACCCCAAAATAATTAATATTATTACAAATATGTATCGTCTACCATAATAAGTATAGGATATACGTCTCGTCTATTATCTTCACTCACATTCACATTCACATCCGTTTCATTCACATTCTCGTCATTCACATCATTCATATTCTCATCCACATTCACATTATCTTCACCCTCTTTCACATTATGTTCATCCTTTTCATTCACATCATTCATATTCTCAGCCACATTCACATCCTCTTGACCTTTGATCATGTTATCTTTAGCGTATTCCGGTTCAGATACCTCATGTTCAAAGAATATATGAACTTCATTTTTGAAACGTGCAGGTTGTATATTCGAATTATGTCTGCATCTTCAAGCACTTGTGAAAGAAGACAACCGTCACTATGCAACCACCATATTGCCTTAATAATGTAGTACTTGTCATGTGAAGAATTGGTGAAGAATAGGTCCCTCACTCTTGTGCCACATCATCCACCTTTTGTTTTTGTAAAGAATTTATTAAAAAAGTTTAAAAATCCCAAATTGATTTTTTTTTACTGTTGATTTTGAAGCAAAGGACTAATATGAATGTTATTTTTTTTTTATTAATTTTAAAGGTTAAAAGTCCCAGACTTATTTATTTGTTTTACTTAAAAATAGCCCTTATTATTCAAATATCCAAAAAAATTATTTGCAAAGTATTTAAAAGATTCAAAGATCAAATTCCGATGAGAGTATTTATATATGTCCGATGCGATGTAAAAAAAAACTAAAAAAAAAGAAAACTGAAAAAAAAGTATTTAAAAAATAAAAAAACTGACGCAAAAAGACAAAAAAAAACAATTAAAAAAAAAACTAGCCAAAAAAAAGGACAAAATCTGAAAGAAAAAAAAACTGACGCAAAAAAAAAAGAACAAAATCTGGAAGAAAAAAAAAAGGTGGTGTAAGTTGGTCCATTTTATTATGTTGATGAAGTGGTGCTCCAATTGGGTCAAAATAATTCAAATGGATCAAAATTGTTTTTAAAATGGGTTTGACCCAAAACCCATGATATTGGGATTAAATGTGAACAAAACTACATGTGCTCACTTTTTTGTCCTTTCAATCTTAGCCCTTCAAATTTTGGAATGCAATTTTGGCTCTTGAAGATGGGTGGTGCACTTTGGTCATTTTTTGCAGGTGGTGTATTTCAGACTCACTTTAATCTTTTGGATGTATTGGCGGTTGTGAATATTTTGCGAGAGTTTGTACTATTTTGTCTTGTAAAAATTAGGGATCAAATAACAAATTTCGTTGTGAGTTATTTTTTTTATTATATGATTTCTTTCACAATAATTACATATCAATACGGTTTGTTGAATAAATGTAATGTTCAAAAGTCTTAACTCAACTAACATAAAATGCCAAAATTATTAGGCTAGACGTCCATGATCGGAGTTCGATTCCCAATCCCTCTATTTTGTGTGTATGTGAGTTTATGATGACTTTGTCATTTAATCTATGTACAAAAAAAAACTTTTTTTTATAGTTTAGAAAAAACACTTTTAAGAAATAATTTATTTTTTTGATTATGTTCACAAATAAAAGTTTCATGAGACTTGAGTCTAAATAATGGTGCAAATGCTTTTGCTCTTTGCTCACCAAGTTAGGAATGAACTTTTCAAAAAAAGGATTTGGAGCTCTTATATATGTTTTTAGATCATCTTCATCTATGCCTAAGTGATAGTAATATTTTTTGAGATATATGCACTTTTTTACACTATATATCCATGAAACTCATATAGTTATTTAACTAATTATTATTTTTGTTACTCCATTCAAAATATAAATAAACAATTTATTGTTTGATTAGATTATCAACGCCTTAAATTATAATTATTTACTTATAACAAAAACCAAATTGACCATAACATTGATGAAACTTTTTGGCAAGAAAAATATTGTAGAATCATAGTATGACCAATTATTATATTTCATTAATATTTTCTAATGTTTCCAATAATTAATACATAAAATTACATACACATGTCTACTTTTATTTAGACAATATATTCATGTTATATAATAAAGAATCTCAAATACATTTTCGTCATCGTGAAGTCACTTAATATATACATCCATGCTAGCTTATAATCGTCTCGTCTAAGCATGCACGACAAAATATTAGTTTAACATTTTTCCATGAACTACTAGTACGTATATTTAGTGATTAAGAAAGAATTTAATCATTAGTAATGGCTTAAAGAGCACTAGTGTATCCTATGTAGAATCTAAATGCTTTAATTAATAGTAAGATTAAGTGTTGAATAAGTTTTAGGCCTGCGCAAGCTAGCTAGTATATATATATATATATATATATATATATATATATATATATATATATATATAAACCATGAAATATTTGTTGTTATTAGTAATTCAATTAACTTTGTGGTAGAGATCCACCAAGCACCAACCTATCCTCTCTTTTGTTGACAATTGATGAGTGTTTCCCACCTCTTTCCCTTTACTCATAAGTATCCAAAAGGAGAGATATATAAAGTGCATAGAAAGATAATGCCTTAGAAAAGCAATTGACTTTTTTAAATATTTACAAGGTTGACATTTTTACATTAAGGTACTTTCTTACATGTTTTTAAAGTATCCAATGATCCCAAAAAAACTCATTTATCTTTTGTTTATGTATAGTAGTATTTCCTTATAGATATAAGTTCTATTTTTTCTATTCCACACTCAACTGTAGAAATCAGATAGAATAAGTATTTATGTCAGATATTACTTATTATTTTGTCAATTATATTCATAAATTTATAGGAAGATAAATAAGTGCAAAGATTAATAAATAGTTAATGATATTAATTATAGAAGAAAATATAAATAGTTTCATTAAAAATAGTAAAAGACTTTAAGCTCAGATAGTTAATGAGTTTCATTAAAAGAACGATTTTCGAAAATTTAAATTTGATTTTTGGGTGAAACAATTTCTTAGTCAGATTTTATTTACTTCGTGACCAAACTTTAAACTATTAAGATCGCATTCCTTTAAGAATTAGAGGATTAATATAAAAACTAAAGAGTATATAAATAATGGATTTTTTTGATAGAGACTCAAGAGGAGTCAATGGTTGGCTAGCTATATATACACACAAACTCACTTGTGTTTTTTTGTCTCCTTTTGTTATATGTTATGATAATAATGGAGTCCTATGACTTTCCTTATGGAATTGAGGAAGAGTTTGAGACATGTGACCCTACCATTGGACCAAGCCCACTTACTATTGTTTTTCATGTAGTAACATTTTTTTGAATTAGAAAAAAAAACATACAAAGGTGGAGGTACCTTTTTATTTGCTTCAAGTCCCATGCGAGGACCCCAAAAGGTATTTTGTTTTTTTAAATATATATCCTTTGGTGGAGGTGTGATTAACCCTTTTCCTTACATGCACCAAAAGAGTGTAATTGACACCCCCCACCACCATATTTCTCACTCTAGATTTGTGTGCATGCCTTTGCTTCCATTTTACATTTCTCACTCTTAGGTTGTATTTTTTGAGGGTCCATGCATGTATGTATATATGATATAAGAGGTGTAAAGGTGTGGATGATAGGATGCTCATGTGAATGAAAATCTAATGTCTTTTGTAGCTAATTATGGCAAGATATATCAATTGTAATGGTTATGATTAGTAGTGGTATTTAAGTATGGGTCTTGTTAACTAGTGCCTTTAGGGCGAACACTAGTTAAAATTACTAAAAAAGGAAATATATGTATTGAAAATTGTATTTTATTGTTTTAATAAAGTAGATTATACAAATTCCAAGATCTTTTTACTTCTTTTGTTTCCTTAACCATTGCCCTTAGGGCAATGTTAATCATTTTCTTTTAAGTATATGCTATGACTTTAATTTTTTAATTGTACTTTAGTAAATGAATCAAAAAGGGAAGGAGATCATATTCCTTTCATCTTGGAATCCCATGGATGTAGCTTGATTATAATGTATATCTCCATCAATTCATCATGCATTCACACTGATTTTGCTTCTTTGTTTAATAGCTTAACTTTCATATTTAATCAAGTATTTGGAAGGTTCTCATTACTTAATCTCCCTCTTCTTTCTTTATTTTTCTTTCAAATTAGTTACTTAATGTAATAATATAAACTGTATAGTAGAATAAAAACTAGTAATGTTATAAGTAAAACTCAGTTGGTAGTTTAGAAGGAGACTGAAACCACTTGATCTCAGAACTCGCCCCGACCAAAATATTTTAGTCTTTTAATAGCGACCAATTTAGCGATTGAATTGAAAAATTGGTTGCTAAGTTGATTGTGACTGAGTGATATAGAGAACGATTTGTAAATAATCGCTAATCAACAAATTGCAAATGTTAGTGACGAATTTGACATTTTCAATCTCTATATCGGTCACTAAACTATAACAAAATGCTCATCCTATTCTTGTTCTTTAGCTCATGCAAATGTTTAATGCTAGCAGAAGCTTAAAAGGACACAAAACAATACAAATTGGCAAGAGTGACTTAACATCAAAGAAAGAAACTTTATTTTTTTTGTATCAGTTTTATATCTTTAATTTTTACTTCATGTTGCATCACTACTAAGTAGTAAGAATCATAAGCAAACAAAAATAATGCAGAACATAACATGTCATTTTCTGAATATTAATAACTACCTTACTGATTTTAGTTTCAGTAGAATTCAATTTAGACAGAAGAGTGATTAAATTGCAAGAAGTTATATGTATACTATTTTTGTAGAGACAAACACTACCTTTCAACTGCATTATTCAACAGATGAATAATACAAACTATATGCAGTATATTTGTCAGTTCTTAAAATTAAGGAACATTAAAAATAAACTTTTCTTCTAGCTACCAAACAATTGCAAATTAAGACTGACATAAGGTTGTTATGTTTACACATGTTACTTTTGGTCTTCGATGTTTTTTTTTAGTCCTTACAAAACTTGTTCATATAAAATTAGTTCCGATCTATTAAGCACGGCGACACGATACGCAAATAATGATAATTTTTTTTGAAAAAATGATATAATTCAATGTAATTGTAAGTGTCAGAGTTGTCTCGGTGTCAGACACCACGCGTGGCTGAACCGATTCTGAGGAGTGTCCGAGCTTCATAGGGTTTTTGGTAATATTTACTTTAGTCCTTATTTCCATAGAGATAGATTTAGATAGTTATCATTGAGAAAACTATAGCATAAATTTCATTTTTCATACCATAGCATCATTGAGATGCTGAATATTCTGACTTCTGAGAGTTTCACCTACTTATTAAATACTTGTGATACACATGAATGTACCAAGCTTCAGACATATATCAAAATTATTGAATCTTAACAATGATATAGTGTGCAAGTACTATAACCAACCACAATGCAAAAGCATTTAAGCCAAAAAAAATGCCATGCATGTTACTGTTACATAATTTGGTATTTGTTTGTAAAGCTTTTCTCGTCTACATAATAGTATAGAGGATGTTTCTTCGTAAGTTCTTGAAAAAAGAATTATAGCATTTCTAAGCCGCCTCCCCTAAATGCATTTCTACGTTCGTGCCATAAGCAGCATAACCATGTAGAAACATTTTCACCTAAAAACCGAACTACTGCATTGTCTTGTTCAAAAGTTTCAATCCGATAGGTGATCGGAATGTAAGAACGAAGGTTATTGAACGGAAGATATCTTCCGAATGGTTCGGAACACGAGCAATTTGAAAATTTTAGGTGGTCTGTGAACATACAAGGGGGCCTAAATAGCAATTTTCTAGACCTTTCATATATTCTAGTCTAGTGGGCAGGTGCTGCTTAGCCCAATCCATCTTAAAACTCTATTCCTTATACACCACTAATCAAAATAGTCCATAGGATTAACATTCATTAGTATTTTTACAAAATTAAAAAAAATCTTAAAATTAACTAATTTTTTAAATAATAGTTTCTTGTATATACATCAAATTCTCTATAAACACCTGTAAGTTTCATAAGACTTTGTCACAAGTGAAATACCGTACTCATTTTTCTTGGCGTAAACCAAGTATCATCTGTGCACAACTGCAAAGACAATCGTAATATTAAATTAAATCTCTCGAGCCTTGTGGGACAATCGTAAGCACATTTTGATTGAGAAGTTATCTTAAATTAAAAGCTAATCTAATATTCAATTCAATCAATGCCCTTAAAGCAAAAGCTCTAACATGGCCTTCTTCTAGACTTGCTACAATAGCTAAACAAACATGATACAACCAAACCATCATGATTTCTGATAATTCTAATCTCTCCATAATACCAAATAGTACAAAGAAATGGCCATACAATAATAATCTCACCTATCATCTAACCTACAAAGGCTAGAAAGGATCACATTGGAGATAACATTTTGATATAAAAATGACTTCATTTGACAAATTTTACTTGCTTTGTCTTGCAACCTCCCTAACATATACCTACCACACAAAACCTATACCTATACATATGGGATTGTACACTGCCACAATGAAACACCATCAGCAAGATATATCTGAGGTTGCGGTTGGTTGGTGATTCGTCTCATGATATACATAGCTTCATCACCATTTCTTTGACTTTTTTTCAAGAATTTTTATCGGACGGTGCAAGATCGTTTCTATCAGAATTGAGATTGATACTGGAATGTGAATTGTCAGCTGATCCAACCTCGTCTTGTTGATTCTCATCTTTCTTTGAATTCAGAAACCGACCGCCACATCCTCTTGCTCTTTTCAGTGCGTGCAAATGTCGAGATTCGTGCAAGTATGGCTGAAAGATTTGTTTAGTTATCAAGTAAATTCATAGATGATGCATGTGAGTCAAATAAATCTATATGGGGGAATACAAAAACATCAAGAAGCTTCCTGATAACATAACACAAGTAGACTTTAAATCAATGTTTTTAAAACCGGACCAGATGTCGAACCGGTGAGACCTCCAGGTCATAGTTTAATCGGTTCAACCGTACGACAAACAAATATATGTAAGTAAATAAAATTATGAAAATAAAATGTAAAAAATGAAAACCGGTTGAACTGCGATTCAACCATTCCACAACTTGGTTCAACTTTGGTTACACCCTGCTCAACCAGACTGCAGTATAACCCAGCTCAAACCAACCACCGAATGGCTAGTAACTGTCGAGTATGGTTGTTAAGACAATGCTTTAAATGGTGGCACATTAATGCTTTTCATCCTTGATATTGAGAAAAATCACAGCCAAATGCGATTACTGCAGTTACATTGCAGTCGTGGAGTGGAGACATAAAAAACATTGGTATTGAGACCCAAAATTGCGAACTGGTCGCAGATCTTTTAAAACACAACTTCCATGAAACTTCTTCCCTTCATTATACTTTTTTATAATTATTATTTTCATAATCGACTTTTGGTATCATTAAGAAGGAACTACAAGAAAGATGAGGATTATAGCCTACCTTCCGATTCCTTGTAACTTTCTTTTCTGATTCAGCTTTAGCACGAGACTGTCTGCGTCTTAAAATACCATGATACTGTTTTGCATTGACAAACACAGGCTCCTCAACTGCATCAGTAGGCAAAGGAACACCTGGATGCTGGATTCCCATTAACTGAAGATTGGCCTGGCACAGGATATGGTTCAATAATACGAGGATCAGAAAATTGCTTTGACAAGAAGCTACCATATTACAAAAATCAACAACAAAAGACTAGAATGAACCATTGGATGTCCACCATAGGGTTGCAGCGGGTATGGCTGTGCATCATATGGAGCAAAGATGCTTCTGTAGTAAGGATCCGGATATGGATAAGCAGGTGGTGCCTTCAATAAAATGCAAAAACGCAACCAAAATCAGTACAATGCAGACAAAGTTTACATTTTAATATATGACAGGACAGAATAAACAACAGGAATATAGAAAGAAAAAAAATCAAATGGCCCAGAAGGAGGGGACTAGGGTAAATCGACGCCCGACCAAGTCTGACCAGCCACTTCCTACTTCAATGATATTACATCAACATGACAATCACTAAGTAATGTTACTTCAAGAAAGCAACCTCAATTCGCCAAACACTACCTCTAAGTAATGTTAATTTAAATCAGAACTTCATACAGTTTGCTATGTAATTCAGCATTATGTCAAATCAGAATTCTTGAAGCCATCCTACAGTGCAGAAAAGAAAAACATAGTCTAAACCAATGAGAAAATCCTAGCATCGAGTAACATAATTTATTTTTATTAGAAACAATAATTATTATTTTGTTCTAATTATAAGAACCATTGACCAATTTTCAACATTATTAATTGTTGAAATTTCTTTGAGGAAAAAACTTATATGCATTGCTATATTATATATACAGTTGATACTTTTTTCCAATCAAAACATGATATGTTCTTTGCTAATTGTGAATTTGTGATAATTCTGTCATGGAAAAAAAAAAAAGACTAAATCAGAACACACATGCAGCCTGATCCATAGAGTCACTGCAAGACTACCGTTATGTGCAGCACTGCCACAGGGTCTTGTCACAAGGTGGTGCACTTCCATGCTCGATTGCCACAAAATGATGTATTCTCAATGCAGAACCACAGCAGGAGGTCTGACCACAACGACCATGACTCCACATGACCACATCATCTTGCCATCTTGCAACCGCACGGCTCTTATTTGTCACGATTCTCTGCCTGCTGTTTGGCAATGCAGACCGAAAACGTTGCAGTATCGAACCATTCCTCAATCGGATTATCATTTTTTTCCATTGCAAGAAATGGTAAATTTCATTTTCTAGAAGGGTTGACAAATACAAACTGAAAAAGAAGAGGGTTTTAGTGGAAGAGACGATAGCCCTCAATGAACGTCCATGTGAGTTTTTTTTTCATAAAACTAAAACCCTCTTATATGAGGGAGCACAAACTAGAAGGCTTGACAAATACAAACTAAAACCCTCAATGACAACAAAATAGCCACGATGTTTATCTCTGATAGGACAACATCAAAAGGCTATGGCTTAGTTAACAAAATGAAAAGAACGCCAGTTAAAATGTGAAGTTCATACCATAGCATGTCCGGTGCCAAGCTGCGGAGGTGCTACATACTGAACAACCTGAGTATCGATACCAGCATGAGAAATTCCATTTGCAGATATAGGCGGCTGCATCTGTGATTCTGACTGCTGCTGTCCATCAGCCTCGTTATCTGGACAACAATTTGTTTGATAACTTCAGGCTTCAGATATTACATTTTGCACTCTTTTGGGGCCGGGGAATAGGACTAGTCAAAGGCATCCCCGTTTAAGAAAAACATAAACGACTTAATTAAGAACATAACTAATAAAATAGTAACTGAAAAGTAAACCTAGAGAATTTATGGCCCTGTTTGGATTGGATAAACGACTTAATTAAGAACTTAACGCTTATCATATAGTAAGTTTTTATTCACGAACTATTTCTATAACAAAAGATAAAATCAAGTCAAACTGTTTTCATATAGGCTATACGCTGTTTACATAAGCTATCTTGGAGAGCTTATGAGAATAAGCTGAAAACAAGTTATGAGCAACTCATCACATGTTTCCATAAGCTATCACAAATAGTCTCACTAGTGCCTATGCCAGTGCATTAGCTCAAATAAGTCAATCCAAACAGACCCTAAATGAGTGAAGAAGTTAAGCAAAGAGCATGCACCACAACTAGAATGAAGAAAAGTTCCACATTTTTGTTTAGTTTTACAAGAAATAGAGGCTACTGTTTATATTCAGTTTGAAAGAATAATATGCACAAGAGATTTACCTGTAAATTGTTTACTATTGCGATATGATTGTAATCTGTTATTTACGAATAAAAAAGGTAGCTTTAAAAAAAACTGGATTCTATATGTATTACCTGTGAGCTCATGTGTAGATGAAGTCATGGTTTCCTGATTCACATGCACTCTGTCCAAATCTGGAAGCAGAACAAACACTGTTAACATAATTCAAGATTACAGCAACTACATCGTATGCACAGTGCAGTGCAAAAATAGAATCTGGAAAAAGGAAATTACAGAAACCGGTAGTCTATGCAACTATAGATTCTTCTATTATAGTCTAGGCAAAGCAACTGCGATTCACTGCAATATAAAAAATTGTCACGCAACTGTGATTTAAAACTTCGGCTAAAAGTCGCTACAACTAGAAAAACAAAAACGAGAGAGAAAAACTAATATCTAGGACATAATAGAGCCCACAAACGGTGGATAGAGGCAGTTGATATTATAATGAATTTAATGATTAAAGAAAAAATTGATGTTGATTTACAAAGTCACCATATTGTTACATTTACAATTGTTATTAAGATTGCATTAGCTCCCTAAGAACAAGTGAAGAGCTAGGAAGAAAAGACAGTTCGAGTTTAAAATGTCAAAACCAAAGAAAAGAACAAAAGCCATAGGGTTGATGCAGCATGCAACCAATTAATCTGTTAGACCTCTTATTAGTACTGTTATTATGTTATTAGGCTGCAATTATTGTGTGATTAGGCAGCAGTTAGGTATTAGGCCGTTATAGAATAAATAGGGAAATGGAAAGAAAAGTCGGTAGGCCTTTATTTTGGAACTGGACATTGATTGGGAGAGACAAGCTCTCGAATTTAATACATTTTCGCTTTTCTCATTCACTATTTCTATCAAAACTACTATTGCAGCTATGGGAGTGACTATAGCAAGTTAACTTATTATCATGCGGTATAGAATACAAGTTAAGTCCACTAAAAGAGACTGCACAAGTCAATCTCAATCGTTCGCATATATTTGAATTGTATAACGAGCATCTATTAATTATAGCCTTAAGAATATGAACCCTTAAGGGATTTTGGATCGGACTACGGTGGAATACTCAAAATAAACCAAACCATCAATCCATTTAAGTTCTATCAAAATTCTTAATCTGACAAAACAAGTAAAGGAAAATTGTCATAATATCCCATGTTCAAATTCAAAATAAAAAATTGACACTCCGTCATAATAAGCCTTTTTTGTTATTAACACGCCATAGTTAGGATCTTTGACCCCCAGTAAACACCCCAAGGTATTCCCACGGCTTAGGCCCTTTGGATCCTGCCATGGTACTACTCCTCAAATCGGCCACCTAACATTTGATTTATTTATTAACGCTCCATTTATTTATTTTACTAGGGTTGGACTACCTTCCCAATGGACGACTCCAGGAATCATACCCCGATTTTTTTTCTATAGGGGCGGGAGAGTCATGTTATCAAACGCTCTCAACACCGAGTTTGAATCCTCATAATAAGCTTTAACTACTAACTAAATAAAACTATAATACATAGCTGTCTACCAAATTAGCCTATGGATACTAATTAAAATATGCACAATCATAGTCAATATATTAACCTCGCTCCTAAGATGACAATTCTAAAATTTTCATAAAAGGTATGAAACATTAGTTGGTCCAGAGATGATTGGCGCTAGACTTGGGAGGGAGGATCACGGTTCGATCCCCCGCAACTGCGCTTGGGAGTGGACTGTAACAACTTGATACTAGAACTCGCCCCGAACTGGATTAGTCGGCCCAGTGGGTCGGATACTAGTGGTGAAAACCGGAAAAAAAATCATATAAGGTCATTGATAAAATTAATGTTTGTAGTCTAATTCTAACGTGTCAAATCTCAATCTCATGCCATCAAGTTCAAAATCAAAGACTCACCAATAAGCATAACCATCTAATACCACAAAGATAGAAGAAGTTCACAATAACCCAAAAGCAAAACTTTCACTCAAGAATCAAGAAAATCAAATATCCAAAACAAAAATTGAAAAAGGGATATTCAAGAACACATGCAAAACAAATAAAAACCCTCTCTTTTTCCAATTTCCTTTCCAACCCAATTTTCCCAAACACAAGATAACTCATAATTAAGTAATGAAAAGCAAAACCCAGAAAGAAAAATCCATAAAGATTAGAAATTTGAAATGAGAAGCTTCTGTTGAAAACAGTTACAGTTCAAAAAAACCAATAATTTTACAGAAAAAGCATGAAAAAGAAATAACCTTGATGAAGAGAAATTGTTGCTGTGATTTGAAAATGATAGAAGGTTGTGATGAATTGATGTTGTGGTTGAGAGTGTGGTGGTGATGATGGTGGTGAAAGAAGAGAATAGAAGGTGTTGCTACAAGACTACAACAACATAGTACTGTGTCTGTGTGTGTGTCTGTTAATGTTTGTGTTGTAGTTGAAGCTGCTGCCACCAATCCACACGACACCCACCCAAATTACATAAATAAAAGGGAAATAAAATTAAATTGAAGAATTTTAATTATTAATTTCAAAATTTAAAGATACTTATTAAAGACTAGAATAATATAAAAAATTGAAAATAACATATTTGATCTATATAACAGGTTTTCACATATATTAGATTTTTCAGGTTTTATTTTGTGATTGTATCGTGCGATGTTGTTTGACTTTCCGTTTTTGTACGGTATTTATTTAATTTCTCGTCTTCATGCGGTATTCGTTTTGTTTAGATTGATAGATGAATTTTGATCAACTAATGATTCAACCAATGACAAAGTCCTCAACGATGTAGATCCGGAGACACGAGTATTTCAGTAATTTTTATTTTGTCACATTAATTTGTAGGTTTGAGTATGACTATGACATTTTATGCTATTAAATTTGATGTTGTGAGTTTGTTTGTAAATTCATCCTTTTCATTTTTAACGACGTTGAATTTGTGGTTATATCTTATGTACTCTATTAATTTGAATGAATGAATGAATATATTGTTTTAGTAAAACAAAATTATTTGTTGTGTTAATAATTTAAATTATTAAACATTAATTGGTCTAATGGTGATGTTAAATTATCAAACAGGTCTACTTAATGTCAGAACTAACTTCAAACAGATTAAAAATAAATTAAATTGATTTTTTTATCTATACAAAAATATTGTAGATGTTTTGTGTTTCTAGGTTGGAGTTTTGACATGTTTAGAAAGATATTAGGATTAGTCATCAACAAGTGTATGGACTATTACTACTTCTTTTAAATGAAGAGAAAAGAAGAAAGATTGGGAAAATGACTTGTATATTTTTTATAAGCATTTATTTTTCACATGGAAACTAATTATTTTCTCTTGATTGTGATACATTGAGAGAAGGGGTGAGTGTATTAATTGATTGACCAAGTTTGATGTTAATAGTGTGGACACTTGTTGTGAACTTCTCTAGCTTCTTAATTGGATCATATTTTGTCTTTGAGGTTTTCATACCGAGTGTTTTAATTTTCTTTGTGTTGTCTTTTTTTCTTTTTCTTTCATTTGACAAAAATAAAATGTTAACTTCTTACCACAACGTATTGAATTTTTTATAGTATTAAATTGAAAAAGTAGAGCTGAAAACTTAATTTTTTTTATTTATATCATAGAGGGATTCAACCAAAAAAAATAATATTGCAAAACAATTAAACGTAGGGTGAAAGGCTTGCATTGGTCACATCTATTCTCAATTTAATCTCAACATATTACATATGCATATGAGGTTAGTTCCTACAAGTCTAGGGACTCCTTAGATGTGAAGAGAAGAAACATGGACTAAATGATTTCTATATCTTTTATAAGAAGTACAACTTCTTAGATAAGATAAGAAGATTTCAATATTATTTCCAGTTTGGATAAAATTTATTTTAGATTAGATTCATGGAAGTAGGGATGGCAAAAGTACCCATACCCGCGGGCCCTGCCCGAACCCTAACCCGAGTCAACGGGTAAAACCCGAATTGACTGGGTTTGGGTTCGGGTGCCACTCGATATTTCGGGTTCGGGTTTGGGTAGTGTCAAACCCACACCCGAAACCCGAAACCACACCCGTTATATATTAATTTATATAATTATTTCTCTTACATTAGTATATTGTAGACTATTTTTCATCCTTATTTTAATGTTGAAAACAATGTTAGCATGTTGTAGACCGTAATTTCGTTGAATTTTCCAAATTTTTTTTACTTTTGTTAATGTAAGTTCGGGTTTGGGTTCGGGTGAAAAAAACCCGAACCCAACGGGTTTGGGTGCTATTTTGCCACCCGAAAGCCCTTTGGGTTCGGGTTTACCCGATATTTCGGGTTCAGGTTTGGGTAGTGCCAAACCCGCGCCCGACCCTACCCGTTGCCATCCCTACATGGAAGTACAATGTACTCAATAAAATCTCAGGCTTGCTTTAGTTAAATTTATCCTCAATTCAATCCTAACCTTATATGGAGCTAAGTTGACTTCATTTTTTTTTAGTTTTTATTCTCTGGTTTCTAAGGGTCCGTTTGGTTAGAAGGAAAGAAAGTAGGAAGGAAGAAAAACACGGAATTCAAGGGATGTATTTGGATTATAAAATAGTCTAAATACTTGCATTGGTTTTCCTATTTTCCTTCCTTCCTATTTTCTTTCTTTTGAACCAAACGAACCCTAAAGGAAAGAGATCCTAGTAATTTAGAGTTTGGGAAGAATTCTTGTATCAAGTGATTCTAATTTTCTTTCAAACATAACTACGAGTTTTGGACTGTAGTCCTTCCTACCAAGTCTAACATCAATAACTATTGGACCAACAAATATTTTGCTGCAAAATGTTAGATAAAAGATAGCCACTTGTGGCATTCTGAACAAAATTATAAAGAAAAAATAGAGGGAGGTGTTACATGCTTACATTGGTTATATTAAAAAGTTTTGGAGTTTGATTTTGCTTCATTTACTATTCTCTATTTTTTTGTCCATTATGACTTATGAGAGAGACACAATTGAAAAATCAGTGGAACCCATAAATGTCAATCTCTCTCATAAATGGATAAAAAATGGAGATTGATAAATAGAGCAATGAGAAACTCAAAAACTTGTGTAGGAAAACTATAGTCAATATAATCAGTTGCTCTATTTTCTATGCTATATATATGTTGTTTATTTATAAAAAAGATAGACACGAGTGGAAATTAATAAGACCAACTTTTATTAGTGAACATCATTAGTAAATCTCATTAATCTTCCACTTATATATGTCTTTCTTATAAATAGACAAAATAGAGTATAACATAAAAATGAAACAAACTTAAGCTCCTTGGGCTCATATGCTTCATAATAGGGTGGATGAGCTTAGCATTCCAACTTCCAAGTGGATTTATTTTTACCATGATGATTCAATTAACATCAATCTTTGAATTAAATATGCTCATAATATATTACTATGGTCTACTCTAGAGGTGGCAAAATAATCCATTAACATAAAATCCATCTAATCCATTCATTAATGTAACCATCAAATTCATTCACAAGAACAAAAATTTGATAATTGGATTGGATGGATCCATCCACTAATTGATTAGATGGATAATCCATCCATCTTAATTTTAAAATCCAATTGATCATTAATTATAATTTTTTTTGAAATTTTTTCCGATTTTAAGAAAAAAGTTTTCAGAAAGTTTTTCGATTTCAAGAAAAAAAATCTCGTCATTTTTTCCAATTCCGACAAAAAAGTTTTAAGAAAACTTTTCGAATTCGAGAAAAAATCGTAGAAATTTTTCCTATTTCTAGAAAAAAGTTTTCGAGTTCTAGAAACAAGGTTTTCGTAATTTTTTTCGATATCGAGAAATGGGGTGAGTGGGGGTGCACGAGATATAGGGGGAGGGTGGGGGCACGCGAGAAATATATGGGGGTGCGCAAGTAAAACATGTGGGAGGAGGCTTGCTAACCTCCTCCCATATATATACTAGTATAACTAACCTGTGCAATGCTAAGGTCAATATTCAAAATTATATTAGTATATATAATTAGTATATCTATATTATTTAAATATGAAAAATAATATATATCTTAAGGGATTTTAAAAGGATAAAGTAGAGTAGGGAATAATCTCGCGTTCCTGTTTCAAAGAATATGGTATTTCCTTTCTGAATCACGTAGAAATTATAAAAATGATAGGGTAATGTATTAATATATGAGTATAAATATTGGTCCCCGTGTAAATTATAAAATAAAATAAAAACTCGTAGTAATATGAGTGTAAATATAAGTCATAATAAAAAAAAGTAGGTTTACCGTATTAATATGTGTATAAATATTTAAGTTCACATAGAAAAATGTCTTCCGTCTCGTATTAATAAACCTCGTATTAAAACATTTATAGAAATATAATTCCGCAAAAGTTACAAAAAAAAACCCTTGTATGTGAGTATAAATATAGATTACGTAGAAATTACAAAAAAAAAAATGATCCCCGTATTAATATATGAGTACAAATATTTGTCCTCATGGAAATATATACTCTCGTAAAATTAAAAAAAAAGTTTTCGTATTTGTATATGATTTTTATTTTGATATTGATTTTATTCAAATATGAAAAATAATGCAAATATAGAGATTTTAAAAGCATAAAATTAAATACTTTAGAGAGTGATCTCCCACTTTTTAATCTCAACAATATGGTATTTTCTCTCTCGTCATCGTAGAAGTTATAAAAAAATATATAGATCTTTTATTCATATATGAATATAAATATAAATATAAGTCTAATGTAAATTACAAAAATATTATAGAGTGATCTCCCACTCCCCATTTTGAACAATATGGTGTTTCCTCTCCGGTTCCCGTAGAAATTAAAAAAAAAAGATAGGGTCGCATATTAATTTATGAGTATAAACATTTGTCTCCGTGTAAGTTATAAAATCAAAAGAGACCCGTATTAATATGAGTGTAAATATAAGTCATAGTAAAAAAATAAATTTCCTATGAGATTTTGTTAATGAGAGAGACATCCGTAAATATATATTATTGAGATTGAGATAAAGACATATATTATAGAGATAGAGATTATATTGAATTATTATTTTTCATAATGTGTAATTCAAAAAGTAATAATTTTTTTAAATCTTAATTTTTTTTGTTTTATTTCCGTTCATTAAAAAAAATCAAAATAATTTATATAAAAATGATTCAATCATAGAGAAATTGATGTCTTTCCATATTAGTAAATGTTCCTTTACAAAAAAAATATATTAATAAATGTTCCCAAAAAATTTAATAATATATATGATAGAAATATATCGATAGTTGTCTTATATATACAAGAGGAGCATGTCTTGTTTATTTTGAATTGAGAGACTGCCATGTAAATAAATGATGAAGGAGAGGATATTACATAGGAAATTTTTTAGAAGAGAGACATTCTCAATTATAGAATATATATATATATATATATATATATATATATATATATAGGATTGTTAACTTTGACTAATGTAGGTCAAAGTTAACAAATATGACCGATGTATATTTCTCCGTGTCTCCTCCACCCCCACTTCTACTCCACACACACACACACCCCCCCCACACACACACCTTTCTAAATATTTGATAGAAATATATCAATAGTTGTACATGAGGAGCATGTCTTGTTTATTTTGAATTGAGAGAGTGCCATGTAATTAAATGATGAAGGAGAGGATGCTACATAGGAAATTGTTTAGAAGAGAGACATTCTCAATTATAGAAGATATATATATATAGGGGATTGTTAACTTTGACTAATTTGGGTAAAAGTTAACAAATATGACCAATGTAAATTTCTCCGTGCGTCCCCTGCACGCCCTCCCCCCCACTCCACCCCCTTGTATATTTTACACGGGTCATATTTGCTAACTACGACTCACATGATCGTAGTTAGTAGGCCCGGCCCTGTGGGGTGTGTCGGGTGAGCCACCGCGCAGGGCCTAAAAAATTAGGGGCCTCTAAATATTTGTATGTGTTTATTAAAATTTAAATATATGTATAAAAAAATAATGATTTTGTTATTTTTTAAAAATATTTTGTTTTTGCTAAAGAAATAGATTTAGTAGACATATTTTTAATTTGATAAGTAACTTTGTGATCTATCGTAAAAAAGATGTAATATCACTTAAAAAAGTGTAAACTAATTAACAATATTTTATAGATACAATCACATGTTCATTTTTAAGCATAAAATTTTCTCAAAGGAAATTGATGTATTTGGATAAAAAATTGAATTATATATATTAACTTGGGTTGACCAACTTTGCATTATATTTTGAGACGGAGAGAGTATTAATTAAGGTTACTATAAAATATATTAAACTTAGTTGTCATGGGGACATTGCATTTTATAAGTGAAATTTTTAGCCACTCATTTCAAAAAGCTTAATAGTATATCATAGTTATTGACTATTTCGTCATAGTTGTTATTTAAGTTAGAAGATATTATGTTGTTATTGATTAGATTATGAATCTCTTTATTCTAATTACATTTTTTTATGTTATTTATAATTTAAATTAAAGATTAGTTCTTTTTTAAAAAAATTACATTTATTTATTAAAGACCTATTTTTAATTTTTGAACAAGGCCTCTAAAAACACCGGCCGGCTCTGGTAGTTAGCAACCTCATATATACACACACAAGTGGACTTGAGCTACAAATATAGATGTTTGATAACTTAGAACATCATGCTCATAAGCCCAAGAATATAATTAGTTGCAATTATTTTAAGGAATAAAAAATATGTGAGAGAGCAATGATGTAATGAATTTACTATTAAAAATTAATACTAAATTTATTATTTATTTATTATCCGGTTTAATCGGTTGAATAATAGTTTAATCAATTGAACTAAAAGTATGCCGGTTCAATCTCCGATCTGATTTTTTAAAAATTGCACAATAATACTAACTTTATTCAAGAATTATATATTTATATTTTCGTAAAAAAACTAATTACTTATACTAGTGGTTAAATGAATATAAGTCATTGGATTTTGGTGATTCAACAAACAAGAATGAAGTTGTTATTTCAAATAATTGTGAAATACCTAATACTATCAAACATGCAGACAATATATAAGCTCAAAGTATAAAATCTTCAATTGAAATGTTTTTGAGAACCTAAAAAGTTCAACTACCAAGTCATTTGTTTACCCATGTTAAACAAGAATCATCTAAATTCTAATTGAGAGTTGAAGTTGTTTATCATGAGTATGAGTATGTAGTATTTATTTATTTTGTTTAATCTTTTCATAATGTTTTTTTTCCATAACTTTTAAGTTTTAAGCACTCCGATTGTCTTTTGATTATTATTTTTTGCAAAAATACAATAGTGTTCTTTTATCTTATTTAATTATAATACTTTAATATTTTATTATTTTTCCATTTCAGTCTTTTTATTTAATTTATTTGTAACATTTTAGTCTTTTATTTATTTTTAACCTCACTTAGGTTCATTATCTTTTATAATGTACAAATATATACTCATTTTCTCATTTTTTTATAATTAAAAAATATAAGCAAATACTATTTTAATTTTTAAAATACATTTTTAATATAAGAAATCCAAAATAAGATGAATACATTAATCATCTTCATCTTCTTCCTTAGAATTTTCATCATCTTTCTTGAATCAATTTATATAATGTTATGAAAAAAAATTTGGGTTCAAACATATATATATATAAATAATTACTTAGTCAAAAGAAAATATATAAATAATTCCACATGAATAAAAGATAGACAAATAACAAATTGTACACGTAAATAATTACTTAATCTAATGGTTTTTCTACCGATGAGGAAAAAGAGGGATTTGTCAAATAGATTTTTGGTACATATCAAAATGCGGAAATACAAAGGGCAGCCAAAAATTCATAGAATTTTAGAAACTGTCAAATAACTCATCATCATTACCTTGTCATAGTTGAACAGTAGCAAACCTCCATTGCTATAGCAATTGGAGACCCAACACATCTATGCTCTGCTTGCCTGCAAAACATACACACAAACTTTTTTTTTTGTACATAACCACATAATTTATCATTAAAGACATATGAGTGTAGAGGGGTCGGTGGGTCACTTATTGTAGCCCCTTAATCAAATACTAAAGAAAACAAAATCAAGAACAAATATAAAAAAGAAAGAGATATAAACCAAAATCATCAAACAAAACAAAAAAGCATAAAAAGAAAGTTGAACCTATGGAAGTACTTACCTGCTAGTATGTGCTACCCACCTTGTCGCTTGAAAAAAGCTACTCGTACAAGGCTTTCCAACTCCCTTTGCAACATCTCCATAAAAAGGATTAAAAATAAAGAATCAACAATTCAATTTAGTTAACCAAATAATAAGAGAAAATGCAGCGATTGTCAGTTCCTAATTTCTATTTTGCAATTTCTTACAAAAAAAAAATTAAAACAAATAAAATACTGTATTACTTATTGGCGTTAACATGTAATTGTCATAGATAGGTATACTTTATCAGAATCATAGTCATCGATGCTACGCTCAACTTTGACGCGAGTATCAAAATCCATGACCAAGTTCTTTACAAATGTACCTTAACTTACTTTTGTGATGATAAAATAAGATTACAGTTTCTAAGCGCAATTAAAATTCTCGAGGAGTTATACATTTGTGTATTGATAAGACCATTCACTATTTCTTGAAGTTCTATCCACAATAAATTTCATTTCTTTTTCAAGATAAATGAAATTTGTTGGGACATAACATTTTGTTCCTTCTGTTTAGGTCTCCTTTGCTAACAAAATGATAATTTTAAATTTCAAGTTGGATTAAATTCAAGTTTTTGATGTCTTCCAACATGTCAAATTTTAATCTCACATGAGGGATTATACAGCTTTACTGATTTGAGTAATTTAAAAAATTAAATAATCGAACTTCAAATTGAACCCTATTGAAAAAATATATTAATATTTCATGCTACTTCATTCATTTTTAATAAAGTTAAACAGTGAAACATTACTATATATCAATCTATTTCATTCCACTTAATCATATTTCAATCAATCCAAACATAACCTTATTCTTCAAATCTGTTTTGTCTTCAAATATTAATTTTTACACCCATATTCATTACACCTATGACCTATGTGAAAAATAGAAACAATGGGAAATCTAAACTTTAAGTGCCGCGCGCCCCCCAACACCCCCACCCCCCAGTTTCTCCGGGCGCCCCCCACAATATATTATGGTTTATAATAAAATAAAAAGAACAATGAAATAATTATTGTTAAATGGTTTTAAATAATGATTATGACTGAAATCATAAAATAGATATTTGAAATCATTAATATTGTTAAATGGTTTCAAGATATTATAAAGTGAAACCATTAGTATGGTCTAATGGTTTCGATACCCCAAAAATATTAATACAATATATTATGGTTTCTAATAAAATAAAAGAACAATGAAATAATTATAGTTCAAAATAAAGCTATGTAAACATCGAAAATAGGTTCTTATAATATGTACTACAAAAGAATAAAAAAAATTTTACTTCAAAAAAAAGTAAAAAAAACAATTAAAAAAAACTAAAAAAAAGGTATAATTTCTAATAAAATAAAAGAACAATGAAATAATTATACTACAAAATAAAGCTATATAAATATCAAAAATAGATTCTTATAATATGTACTACAAAATAATAATTTAAAAAATACTTCAAAAAAAGTTTTAAAAAAAAATTCAAAAAAAAAAAGAGTGGTGGTGGGGGGGGGGGGGGGGGGGGTGGTGTTGGGGGGCGCGCCCAGCAATTGTGGGGGGCGCGTGGAGAAAACTGGGAGGGGTGGGGGTGTTGGGGGGCGCGCGGAGTTAAATGGGGGATGCGCGGAGTAATTTTTTTTTTTATGCAGGTCATAGTTGCTAACTACGACCTACATTGGTCGTAGTTAGAATTCCCCATATATATATATATATATTATTTTTATACTTTTCAACTATTTAAGCTACTCACCTATATTTTTTAAATATCTATACCATTCACCCAAAATTCTAACATGGGGTCCCCTTAAGATAACTCAAGTGATAAGAGTTAAAGGACATATGAGTTGAGTAGGGAGAGATCCAAAGATCAATTTCTAACAAGAGCCATTTAAATTTTTTTGATATACAAAAAAAACTCAATTATACCCAAATTTTATTAAAATTTTAGCATACAACCATAATTGCCCTTTTTAAAAACTTCTTTTCTTCTTCATTCTATTTCGCTTCGTCCATGGTTTTTCTCCCAAACCATAAAAACCCTATCAAAACTTGAATTTGAACATTTCAATTAAAATTTTATTCCATAGGTTAGTAAAAATTTATGCTTTGGCATTAATAAATCGCATAAGATTCTTTTCTGTTGTTTTGTTTGATACAATTTTCAATTATAGAAATGGTATATACGTTAGAAACTAACAATATATATAAACGTAAATCAAATTTACGTACTTGGGTTGCGATTTGCCTACATAGTTCATGTAAATCGAGTTTACACATGAGATTATACGTACTTGATTTGCGACTTGCGTGCATCTGCATAGTTTGAAAAGAAATACGCAAACTCATCTTACATATGGTACGCAAACTGAGTTTACATATTATTAAGGGTAATTTTGTCATTTTAGGATGTAACTCAGATTATTTAGAATGTGGGAAGAAAAATTCAATTCATAATACGTTTCCAAAAGCTTTTAAAATATAACAACAATAAAGTGATGGACATGGTTCCATTAATGACTACTTAGTTGAGATAAACCACTTTATATGCATTGCATTATACATGCTACTCTGACATTAGTGGTAACATGTGAAATATCACAAACTAATATTTAAGTTTCCTGTGTGAGAGTGCATACTCCAAGTCTTCCTCTGAGCTTCTAAAATGTCTCCAACTTCAATGGTTTAGTCATTATATCAGCTAGTTGTTCATTAGTGCTATAGTGGAACAACTCCATCTTTGGCCAAATTTCTCAGAAAGTGGTACCTGATGTCTATGTGTTTGCCTGCCATGCAGAATGAAATTCTTTGACAACTTAATTGATGAACTATTGTCACAATAGATCACCGTACAACCATCACTTCCTTGACCTATCTGTTTCATAATCTTTCTGAGCCAAATAGCTTGACAAGCACAGGAAGAAGTAGCCACAAATTCAGCTTCTGTTGTGGAGAGAGTGACTATAGGTTGTTTCTTGGATGACCATGACACACTTCCAGATCTAAGTTTGAAAACATACCCTGATGTGCTTTTTCTGTAATCAATGTCTCCTGCATAATCGTAATTTGTCCAACCATATAGCTCTTGTTTGTCAACTCCCTTTTCATACAAAATTCCATACATTAAAGTCCCTTTAATGTATCTGAGAATTCTCTTAGCTACTAATAGATGTATCTTTGTTGGCCTATCCATATATCTAGCGATTAAACACACAGAATAACATAGATCAGGCCTAGTAGCAAGAAGGTACATTAAACTTCCCACCATTTGCTTGTAGCTTGTTGCATCACCTGGAACAATGGGACTACACACAGAGTTGCACATTTCCATTCCAAATCTTTTCAGAATGTCAGAAGCATATTTATGTTGACTAATGAATATACCTTTTTCATTCTGTGTAACTTCTACTCCAAGAAAGTAGCTCATTTTACCCAAGTCAGTCATATCAAAATGGCTTTTCATAGAATTCCTAAAATCTTGCACCATTTTTGAATTATTGCCTTTATAAATTAGAGCATCAACATACAAGCTCACTATTAGGATATTGCTATTGTCTTGTTTCACATACAAGGTATGTTCATGGGAACATTTTTCAAAGCTTTGCTGAGCAAAATAAGATTCTATTTTGCTATACCAAGCCCTAGGGGCTTGCTTGAGGCCATACAATGACTTCTTCAACTTATACACCATATCTTTGTTATCTTTCTGATAACCCATTGGCTGTTCAACATACACATCCTCTGTCAATTCTCCATGGAGGAAAGCACTCTTAACATCAAGTTGATACACAATCCAATCACATGCTGCTGCAGTGCAGAGGATAGTTCTTATAGTATCCCATCTTGCTATAGGGGCAAAGACTTCATTGAAATCAATGCCATGTTGTTGTGAGTATCCCTTTGCAACTAATCTTGCTTTATACTTTTCTACTTCACCTTTTTCATTCAATTTGGTCTTGTAAATCCATTTTACTCTTATCTTCTTTGATCCTGAAGGTAGATGAATAAGCTCTCATGTATCATTCCTTTCAATTGCATCAATTTCTTGATCCATAGCCTTTATCCAAACTTCAAACTTGGTAGCTTCATCAAAGGTGACTGGATCATCATTGTTGCAGAAAACAGCTAGGTTGTGCAATTCTTCTTCTTCATCTAACTCTTCACCTGTCACATAGTTGTCAAGATAACTGGGCTTCTTGTGTGGTCTAGGAGCTAGTGGTGAATCATCTTCTATATCATGATCTGACTCCTCATCACTATCACTTTGTGCATTGTGATTTCCATCACTAGTTAGATTTTCAGCATTGTCATCTTCACCTTGCTCAGGTTGCACATGTACTTCACTGTCACTGTCTTTATTTTGAATTACCTTGGGATTTGATTCAGTTGATTTTAAGTTATTATTCCAATAACCTCTAGATTCATCAAACACAACATCCCTGCTGATGACAATTTTCTTTTCTTTAGGATTGTACAGCTTATAGGCTTTTGATTCATCATTGATCCCTAAATGTACACAATTAGTACTTTTGTCATCCAGCTTTTTTCTCGTAGCATCTGGTACATGAACATAGGCCAAACAACCAAATATTTTGAAATATTTGACAGAGGGTTTCACTCCACTCCATGCTTCCTCTGGAGTCTTGTCTTTAACAGACAATGTTGGGCATCTATTCAACACATGTGTTGCCCATTTCACAACTTCTGGCCAAAATCTTTTTGGTACACTCTTCTCAGCTAACATGCATCTAACCATATTCATGATGGTTCTATTTTTCCTCTCTGACACACCATTTTGTTGAGGTGTGTATGCATTTGTCAGTAGTCTTTTTATACCGTGATCATTGCAAAACTTGTTGAACACTTCTGAAGTATACTCTCCCCCTCTATCTGTTCTCAAGTTGAGTATTGATAACCCTGATTCCTTTTCAACTATAACTTTGAATTGTTTGAATGTATCAAAAGCACTTGATTTGTTTTGCAAGAAATAGACCCATATCTTTCTACTGTAGTCATCAATTAGTGTCATAAAGTATTTGTTACCTCCATTTGATGCAGGATTGATTGGTCCACAAATATCAGAGTGAACCAATTATAGCTTCTTGCTTGCTCTCCAAGTTGACTTTTTTGGAATGTTCTCCCTATGTTGCTTTCCAGTCATACAATCACTGCATATTTCCTTTGTGTTCTGTAAGTCAAGAAGATCTCTAACCATTTTCATTTTTACCAGTGTATTCAAACCCTTAAAGCTCAGGTGACCATATCTACTATGCCACAATTGAATATCACCAATGTGGTTTGTGTTAAAACACATGGAGTTGATGACTAGTGCACTGATTGAATACATTCTATTGGCAGACATAGTTGTAGCCATGATCAATCCCCTTTCTTCATGATACACTTTGCAGGTGTTGTTTTTGAAAACCACAGTCAAACCTTTTTGTTGTAATTGGCCTATACTGAGTAAGTTATTCCTAAGGCCAAGGAGATAGTAGACATCACTAATCACATGAACAAGTCCATTCATGTGCAGCTTGATGGTACCTTTTCCCATAACATGCATTCTTGAATCATCACCTAATTTTACAGATTCCCTAAACCCTTCATCGAAATCAAATAACCATTCTTTTGTACCTACCATATGGTTACTACACCCTGAGTCTAAGAACCAAACTTCATCACTAACAGGTTTAGAAATCATACCATTCTTGGTCATGAGAAGCATTTCTTCACTGTCATCAAACTCTGCGTAATTTGCATCATGCTCCTTCCAACTAGGACACTCATGACGATAGTGACCTAGTTGATGACACTTGTAGCATTCAACTAATGCATTTCCATTTCCTTGGCGACCTCTACCACGTCCTTTGAAACTGCCACGCCCTCGTGAGCTGCTACCACGTTCATAACAACTATTGTTTGTAATTTTCAGTGCTTGTTCTTCTTCTTGATCAAGTTGACTCTTCATACATTGTTCTTGGACCCAATGTGGATGATCCCCCGGCTGCCCCCTCGATGACCCAACAGTGGTATCAGAGCCGATGGTTATAGATCAGGCTCCTTGTGTCGAAAGTCTTCCTGACAAAGGTGGTCAGGCGGCGGGTTCCGTGTGCAAGTGGCAACGGCGGTACAAATAATTGGATTGTTGGAAAAGCTTCCGCTTGAGGGGGAGCATAATGAATGAAGACTCACACTTGAGGGGGAGAATGTTGTAGCAAGTGTGAGTAAGTCCCACATTGCTAAAAAAGAAGTAGATATTGAACACTTTATAAGTAGAAAGACCCATAAACCCAATGCCTTATGATTTTGGGTAAGAGTCTGGTGTCCGACGCTTAAATCATTGTTCTTGGACCCAATGTGGATGATCCCCGGCTGCCCCCTCGATGACCCAACACATCTTGATTTCAAAATTTACCTTTTTATAACTAGATCAAACACTTCAAGTTAAACATTAAATTATTCATTTAAGAATAAAATCCTTTACATACATGTATTGGGGTTTAACAAAATGAAGTAATCTTATACAATGTAAAGAACAAAAGTTATCGGCTCAGAAAAATATCTTGTTTAGTATTCATTAACAAGGATTGAGGCATATGATCGATTGTTGCGTGATGATCAAGGGTGCTGAGTCGAAGAATATGCAAAATACAGTATCTTGCATCACTATCACTATTAAATATACGGTGGAACAGTGAGGGTTTTATGAAAGGTTGTACATGGTGAGAGGAAATAAATTATGAATCTTGATATTCCAATGGAGTCCATGATAAACGTCCAAAGTTTAAGAAAGAAAGTGCAACAAGGGTGATTTAGCTTCTTACTTTTGAAAACTCCACACATTATAAACAATAACTCCAAACTCATAGTCATGCTTCTAAAAACTTTAAGAACTTGATTTCAAAATACTTGTAACATTACAAAATCAGTTTACAGACTTTCCTGTAAATACTAGTTGAATTTTTTTTGGTATCACACCAATTTGATTTGTCCACACAATGGTAAAGAGATTCAAAACACATCAAAGCAATTCAACTTACACAATTAAGAGCTTGATTATGTCATTGTATGCAAGCAAGTAAGAGCATTGCACAACAACATTTATAATTCAAAACTTTGAGGATGAAGAATTTTGAGGTTGAATTGAGCAAAATAAGATGAACAACTCATCCTTAAACAAAAAATGAAAGATTGGTGAGAAGAGAGAAGAAAATTTTGGGTTAATCGAGTTTTATATTTCTATCTATGTTTCAAATTTTTGGATTCAGTCCCTTATAATGTATAAATTTTTTGGTTTTGGTCTCTCTTTCCATCATTAATTTAGTCAGTCACTATATCTATGCCACGTTATTATGGGACCAATGACAAAAAAAATTTAGTCGATATGGGGATTATTTTGGAATTAAATCATATATAAAGATTAAAACCAAAATTTAGTATACATATATGAACCAAAAAGGTATTTCAGCCTATTTGAATCAATCCAAACATAGCCTTAATGTGCTTGTCAAAAAAAAAAAAAAACCTTAATGTGCTTCTATTTCTCAAGTTGAGGGAGTCGAAAGATAGAGAAAAGAGGGGGCGTAGGTAGTAAAGTTTAAGGGGTTTTAGGTAGTAACAATACCTATTTGTTTTTGTTTTGACAAAATAATATCTGTTGGGTCATTGAGGGGGAAGCTGGGGATCATCCACATTGGGTTCAAGAACAACGATATAAGAGTCGGACACCATATTCTTACCCAAAACCTTCAGGCAATGAGTTTATGGGTCTTCCCACTTATAAAGTGTTCAACCTCCATTTTCCTAAGCAATGTAAGACTTAATCACACTTGCCACAATATATTTGTGTGTGAAAAAAACAAATAGATGTATTGCTTTGTCAAAACAAAAACAAATAGTTTAGTTGTATTTATTAAAAAAGTTATGTTATGTACACATCCACGGCCCACTCATAATAATTGATTTTTTTTTTTTGGTGATGACACATGATAATTGATTTTGATTCAGCTTTAAAATAGTATTATAGTAAGTATGCGGCTGAGATTTCATTGATATGACCATGGGAATTTGTTTTATCTAATGGTTGAAAAGATTAGTCCTTCCCACTCTAGAATTTGCTAGAAACCAAATACAATTTTTATTAAGATTACTAGTTATATATGTCAAAATTGTTTTCTCCCCAAGTATTAATTTTTTATGAAATAATCTTTTACAATGTAAAGAACAAAAATTATTGGCTCAAGAAATATCTATGTTTAGTACTCGTCATCAAGGATTGAGGCATGTGGTGGATTGTTGCATGATGATCGAGGCTGCTGGGTTGAACAATTTGCAAAATATTTTGCGCATATATGGCGAAATAATGAGGATTTTATGAATATCGACTAAATACATCAAATATTAAATAAATATAAAAAATATATTTTTGTTTATAAATATGATCGAAATAAATATGTGTTAATACTTTTGTGAGCTAACTACATCAACTAGTATGCTTTTTAATGAATGCCAAATGTTTTGAATTTAGATTAGTCGCAATCGTGACTGCACGCAATCATTGACTGTGAACCGTCTGATCTTGATCAGATAATTTAGATTTTAAGACAATTTTTTTTAAATTTTGTTTAATATGAAATTTCGAAGTAATATTTAAATCTTCATATCATAATCATACGATTCAAAATGATTTACTGCATAACTACACCTAACATTGAATTTATCAAATCCAAATTCAAAGTAGTTTAGGTCCTTGATGATCATAAGGTGTGTACACACCTCAACTAGTGCTCGTATACTTTCATTTTTTAAAGTTTAAGTAAAAACAGATGAATTTAATCTATATTATAGACTAAATACATCGATTATTTTAAAAATCAAATATTTATTCTTATTATATTATATTATATTATATTGTACCTTAGGAGTTAACAATTCCAAGTTGAAGAGTTGAAAGACATAGTATTTGGTGTGAGAGTGAAGAGTGTGATCTGTAGCAACATTCTGAAGAGACGAGACGAAGTGAAACTAAAACCTGACCTTTCCCTCTCTCCAAAGGATCCTTTCATCAAAATCAAATTCTCAAATTCTTTCTTCTTCAAATCACAAACTCATATACTATATATTAATCCATCAACTTCTCTCCTTCTTCTTCAATCATCATCATGTCTCACCTCTCTATTTCTCAGGTATATTATATTTTGCTTTCATCCTTTTCTATGCTTTAATGGGTCACTTAATCAACAATCAAAATTCAATCTTTTCTTTTCTTTTTCATTTTCTCTATATATTTTCTATATGGGTTTTTATTTATTTTTATGTTTTCAGATTCTTTAGTTTTTGAACAAAACTTTTGTGGGTTTTTGCAGATGGGTGTAACTGTTCCTGTTAGCACTGATTTCTCCGCCAGAAGATCTGTGTTTAAGGTTTGCTACTTTTACTTTTACTTTATAAACATGGTCAATCATATGAATCATTCTGCTTGTTTTGTCAGAAAAGGGTAGCGACGCAGGTTATTGCCTGTTTACCTTCGGTTCATATGTAATTATCTTAAATATGTCATATTCTCTTTGTCATGTTGAATTTATAAGCCCCAAGTTATTGTCAAGTGACTGATTATCCCAAAAGCTTAAGCTGTTAAGAAACGCTACATCAATGGTTTTATATTATTTCTATCAGTTATACAGCACCAACACTGTAGATTGATAGTGTATTGTGTTGTGTCCGTGTGACAGTGATACAACCTTGACACAGATGGTTATATTTACTTTACTTGTATTGAATTATAACGAGTTTTATGTTATGTAAGTGAAATCGGATTATGTGCTGTAAAGCTTTTGCCGCTTTCACGCATTCGATGTATTAGTTGTTGGGTTGAGAACTTGAGATTGACCGATTTAACTTTTAATATAGGTTTTAACTTTTTAAAAATAAAAATATACAACTTAAAATCTAGACTGTCCAATCTTAGCCCAATGACTGCAGATACACCAAATGCGTCAACTTTTGACGGCTGTGGATCATGGTTTGTGTTGTGTCCGGTGTCTGGGTTTATGTTTGTGCTTCATAGACTCCACTCCAATTGTCTGAAGGAACTGTACTTATGTTTTGAGCTTTTGACTACTCTGATTTGGTAAATGCCAAATGGTTGTCTTTTAAGAAACCTTAAAGGAACTATTATTGAGATTGATGGATGTTTCATTCTAAACGAGTTTAGAAGAAATTATACTTTACTATACATACACCCATCCAGGATGTATGTTTTGATTGAATGCTCCTTGAAAATTTTGAGAATGTCAAACTTGACCTGCAAAAGCATATAGTTAAGTATTGTTTGTTCAAAGGAGGATGGGTTTCATAGGAACGAAATAAGCCTGAGTCAATACCTCCTGAATGGCCCTTCTGTTTATAATGATAGGTTTGTTTTTCCATCACTTTCTAGTGTTATGTGTCTCAACACATTATTTGGGATATCTTTAATGATATGCCACTTCACAGAAAAGATCAAGTTCTGCTACCCAGGAACGATATTTAAGATGAAATTTGACTATTTTCTATTAATTAAAAAAAAGTTGGTTGAGGATAATAGGGTCCATCTTGTGTCCGTGTTTATGTTAGTGCTTCATAGACCCCATAACTGTCTGAAGGATCTTTACTTATGTTAGATTTTTATGACTACTTCGGTTTGTTATTTGGTATGGCTTTTTGAGTTTTGAGAAACCACGAAGGAATTAATATGGAGATTGATGGGCGTTTCTTTCTCAATGAGTTTAAAACTATACTTTTGTATACACCTTATAATTAGTGCAACTTAATATTTTATATTAGGAATGTAGAACTTTGCTATGTGGTATTTGAGGACCATCTCTACTTGTCAAACTTGTGTAGTTTTCATATGTTTGTCTCCAAATTTTACATCTTTTTTATGCAGTACAGAGATACTTGTTTTATGAGAAAGACAATGCAGTTTTAATTTAAAAGATTTTGTTAACTGCTAACATAATTATGTTTTGAAATTTATATTCCTGTTTAGGTTATATAACTTGTATTTATAATTGCATTTGATGTTGCAGACATCTAACTTAAATGTTCAAGATAAATCATGGGCACCGGTGTTTACTTTGGACATGAAAGCAAAGAACTGCGGTTTGAGGAGAAATCATAATGTGATTTGCATGTCCGTGCAACAAGCAAGTGTACCCAAAGTTTCTGTGTCCCCTTTAGAATTGGAAAATGCAGCAGAGCCTCCATTGAACTTACACAAGCCTAAAGAACCCTATACGGCAACAATTGTTTCCGTTGAAAGATTGGTGGGACCAAAGGCTCCTGGGGAAACTTGTCATATTGTGATCAATCACGAGGGAAATGTTCCTTACTGGGAGGGACAGAGTTATGGTGTTATTCCACCAGTAAGTAACTTGTCAACGATACTCGTTTTATGCTTTTTTACTGATTTTTTTTTATCCCAATATTGAATGTGAATTCATAATGATACCTGTTTAGCTCCTTAATCCATGCTGAAAGCATATTTTGCTTTCTTTTTCTGAGATCATATGTGTGAGTTCACGTAGATAATTTCACAACTCATTAATACTATTGTATATGGGTGGCAGGGTGAAAATCCAAAAAAACCAGGAACTCCCCATAATGTTCGATTATATTCAATTGCTTCCACAAGGTATGGAGACTTTTTTGATGGCAAAACAGCCAGCTTGTGTGTGCGTCGTGCTGTTTACTATGATCCTGAGACAGGAAAAGAAGATCCTTCCAAGAATGGTGTTTGCAGCAATTTTTTGTGCGACTCAAAGCCCGGAGACAACATTAAGATCACAGGTATGACAAAATACCTTTTACTTGGGAAAAATGTAAAGTGTTTTATAATTTCTCCTAGTTTCATTTATATTGTAATTCCAACTTCCAAGTTCCATCAACGTAATGCGTTGGTGGGTTTCTCGCTATGAATGAATGGTGTGATCTATATGTGAAAAATAATCACTTAAATGATGAATGCAATGTTTTAACAACTGGATTGAACCAGAACCAGCTATTCACTGGTTGGTTTGATCCTGGCTTCATTACGATCTGGTTGAACTGGGATTGAACCACACGGTTGCTTCAATTGGTTATAATCTTTTACATTTTTTTACTTTATTTATTTGTCATCCGGTTCAACCGTGGCTGAACCATTTGAACCATGATCCCGAGGTTTCACCGGTTCCATCTCCAGTCTGGTTTTAAAATATTGGATGAATCGTATTTGGGAAAATTTCCTATATATTGTTGGTTTGTCAACAAATGATGTTTAAAACTTCATCCTCTTGAGTAGGAATTAAGTCATAACTAATATTCTACAATTGTTTGGCAGGCCCCTCAGGAAAGATCATGCTTTTGCCGGAAGACGATCCAAATGCTACCCACATAATGATTGCCACTGGCACTGGTGTTGCTCCATATAGAGGCTATCTTCGTCGAATGTTCATGGAATCAGTCCCTAAATTCAAGTTTGGTGGACTAGCATGGCTCTTCCTCGGTGTTGCAAATTCCGATAGTCTCCTCTACGACGACGAGTTCACCAAATACCTGAAGGATTATCCAGACAACTTCCGGTACGACAAAGCCCTCAGCAGAGAGGAAAGAAACAAGACCGGTGGTAAAATGTATGTTCAGGATAAGATTGAGGAATATAGCGATGAAATCTTTAAGCTTTTGGATAATGGAGCACACATCTACTTCTGCGGTCTGAAAGGTATGATGCCTGGAATCCAAGAAACACTGAAAAGAGTTGCTGTGGAGAGAGGAGAAAGTTGGGAAGAAAAGCTTTCCCAACTGAAGAAGAACAAACAATGGCATGTTGAAGTTTATTGAAATATTGTTATTGTATTCTCTAGTGCATTCTGCATAATAGTCTCTCTCAAAAAAAGGCAAAAGTGTTAACAGTTTCATTCTTGCTCTAGAAATTGTTTTGGATTAATAATGTTCATTAAGCAGCTTCAGTAGCTGTATCTATTCTGTATTAGTAGATTATTTTGATGTATTGTGTTCTTGATGGATACAATTAAAAAAGTTAAGTCATTAAGAGTACTAGAGACATGTTTGGGGTCATTTTTGTAAGGGAAGTAACATGTTTTCTCTTGCCATATTTTCAATTATCATGTTAAAATAATCAATAAGGCTTATTGTATTGTGGAGTTTTAGTATGAACTAGAATGATACGTTAGTTGGTCCAGTCGCGGTTGCACTGAATTTAATAGGGAGGACAACAACTTGATTTCTACAACTGCGTCTGGGAAGAGATTGAAACCGCTTGATATTAGAACTTGTTCTAAGCCAAACTAGTCGGCCTAATAGACTAGATGAATTTAAAAAGTGTGAAATTGTGAATGGTTAAGAACTTGAATGATGAGCATGTTTGACTTTATGTTGATGTAGTTTCCAAAGGACATGTTAGTATTGGGTATAGGGTGTCCCTTACTCACCCTTCATTTCTAGTTGTCATACTACAATGATGTTGAGACTTTTACAAAGAAATAATATTGAACATGAAATCTATACAAGAAATTTTGGATAATAATCTTGAAGCCACATACTATTAATTGAATAATTATTTAAGAATTTTATTTTTATTTTAATAGTCTTTGAGGTCGACCAGTCTTGTTTTAAATAGATCTAATTTAACTCGTAAAAAATCAAATTTGTTCAAATTAAGAAGTGTAAAAAATGATGTTATTGAAATTTATTCCGGTTCGTATTTTAGTCACTCCAATTATCGATGTAAGAATTTTGTATAAATATTTTCTGTTAGTAATATTTTAGCTTTGAAGTCTTCTTTGACCTCATGGATGAACTCATGAACCCTTAGAAGTTAGAACTTAACTTACATTACATAACAATCTCAAAAAGAGAAAAAAAGAGCAAAACAAACTAAATAACACATATTTGAAATATATAATTTATCTCTTACAAAACTATACTACTTAAATTCAATTATAAACTTTTGCTTGGTAATCATTCCATCATCCATTCTTAATTATAAGCACCATTTTTTTTTTAAAAAAGTCCCTAAATATAAATCCACATGCAATTTATGTATTTTTTTCAAACATACTTCATATTAATACTACTAACTTATCTTATCTTATCTTAGAACATGAAAATTAAAGTTTAGGCATATTAGGCAGGGTGTAACTCTCTATTGCTTTACATAAAGTGCATTTGTCTTCATCTAAATTTTATCACAAAAAAGAAATACTTAAAAGCTAAGCAACAAAAATAACTTTATGACATACTCCCCATAACCATTGAATAACAACACTTTATCATACCCCCAATATTTGTTTTATCAAATAAACTAGAATCACACACTTTTTTTACATCAGAAATATTAATTGCTCCCGTCAAGAATCGATCCCTGGACCTCCTTTTACCCAACACATATGTCCCTCAACTTTTACACACTTTAAGACAGTTAAATGATTTATTTTGGTAACAAGTAAAAAACATTTAAATTTAAACTCTTACGTCTCTAATAATATGCTTAATAATTATTTCTGAGAGGTTAATTTAGTTGGTAAGAACATAACATTCATAATATAATACAGATGTCACATATACGTATGAGTCGTTCAAATTCTAAACATTCTATTTATTCATCTTAAAGGTAAAATTTCTAACCAATAAACTATAAAACCAAAGTTCAATCTTTAATCATAAACATTCAATCTAATAATTTTGATATTTTCTGTCGGTTGTTATATGACTACTCGATAAATTTTAATACATTAAATAAAGTCACATAAAAGTAGTTTATTTTACAATAGTCACATAAAAGTAGTTGTTCAATGTCAAATCATCATCTAATTAAATACTTTATAATAATACAATACTACTAAATAATACAATTTTATCTCATTATATATCACATAATCAACAACACTAGTCCTTTTAATTCTTTTCTAATTAACTCTCCGATGTCATCTCTCACGAGATTCATCACCGCAATTATCATAACAACCGTCGTACTCGCCGGAGCCACCACCGGAAGAGACCTCCGTCCATCCGACCACGGTCTAAGTTTCCAGTCACCACCGCCAGCCAATTCTCCCACTGACATGAAATCCTTCTTCAACACCAACAACAGCTCTTCATCCTCTTCTTCTTCATACAATTCACCTCTGAATGTCACTGATTCTCTTCCGCCGGAGATAACCACCGGTAACGGCGGAGGACGGTTGGGTAAGGCTTTAGTATGGGCGAGCTTGGTGTGTGGAATTACAGGTGGCGTTTTATTATTGGTTTCTATTTTGCTTTATCTGTTTAATAGAAACCAAAGAAGAAGAAGAAATTTAGAGCAAAACGATTCGTTTCGTTTTGATCATAATAATGTTGCTAATAAAGTTGAGTTAGTGCAGAATTCGTGAGTTTTTTCTTGATGTCTCATGTGTAGTTTCTGACACTGATACTTACAATTACATTGAATTATATCATTTTTCAAAAACAAATTATCCGTATCGAAGTATTGCTATCCGTATCAGTGTCCCTGCTTCATAGCTCTCAAGTAATAATTCATAATTTGGGGCGAATTTTAGCATAAGTGATTTCAGTCTCTTCTCAAACGTAGTCGCTAGAATTGAACTGCAACTCACTCTACTAAGTTCAGCGTCAATCTCACTGGACCAACTAAGTAGTTATTTTTATCTTAGTTTCCATTCTTAGCTTGTTGCTTTTATTTTTCTTCTGTTATTTAATGTTGTATTATTTTTATGTAAAGGTGAAGGGTTGAGGGTCATTGTGTAAATTGATTGATAGTACTTATATAATAACCACTAAGATGCTTCTTTGTATATTTTAGGAGTATTATTTGTTAGGCCTTAGTATTATTATTGAGATTACGTGTTTCAAAAGTTATGGTTGTGAACTGTAATGTGGTGCTACATTAACATTAATTAATATACTTGGACTAGTTTTGGTTATTTATGTTTATTTTAAGTTTTAGATCGATTATTTGCATTGATATTTGAGAGAAATAATTAAAAAAAAATGCACAAAATTGTATGACGTTGTAAGTGATTTGAGGTGTTAGATTTAAAATCGGTGTATGAGATTATTTTAGTATAAAATTAAAGTTATAATACGAACTGTTCAATTTAAAAATGATGGGTGAAATTAATATAGAAGAAAATTGCGTATAATTTTCAATGTAGAAAAAAAACTACGACTGAGTTCATCACATTTCTGATAAATTACTTGAATCCTAAATAAATATACACAAAAATGTTACAAAAAAGCTTCATGCCCTAGTGGCTTTATTTGTCATCTTCTAAGACTTTGTGGTGCATATGTGACTTTATATATAATACTTTCTCTGGTCCTTATTATAAGAAGAAATTGACTTTTTAGATTCATGGAATGTTTGATGTATCTAGTTCATAATATAGTCTAGATACATAAAACATTCTATGAATCTAAAAAGCAAATTTCTTCTTATAATAAGGACCGGAGGGAGTAGTACCATTGAGAAGGTTCTATTTATGGCCTTAGGTGGGGCATGCAATAAAGTGATGGTGTAATTTAGAAATGCCCTCAATTGTGACCTGTCCTCAAAATGAATAAACATAGCATATGGTTATCTCAACAAACTAAAATAGGTATTATCCCACTTGAGTTTTTTGAACAAAAGTTTAAAGTCAATAAAAATTTTATTTAATTTTTAACATTATAAAATTTATAATGAAGTGTTCATAAAATCAAACATAAACAGCTTTGGGACAATGATTGAAATGGGAAACAAATATTTTTCTGCCTAATGCATAAAGTTTTACATAAAGCAATTGACATGCACACTGGCAAATTGGCAATTGTACATGAAAATAAATATCTGATTATGAACATGTTAGCAAAACTATGTTTTTCTCTCTCACTCTTCTCTGAAGAAAATGCCCTCAATGTTTGGTCCAATAATTTTACAGATGTAAAAAATATAAATAAATAGGCAGATTTATTTGTTCCTCTAGGATGATAAGCCAAAAGCAAAAGAGAAAAAATTACAGGTCTCTTCATATGCTAACAACATTCAAAATAGCTATTGATCAAGAGGAATCCATTCAAGTTCTAACTCTATTTCTCCAGATTCAACATTTTGGAGCTTGAGTGTCATCATTTGTTTAACCTTACCATCACTAATTTCGACTGGACTATCCTCGACAAGTGGATTGTCGTCAGATTTTAACCATTTTCCGATCTGCATATCTCCAAACATTCTAGCATCTCCAAATGCCATGGCGGATGTTATCAGTGACTGAAGATCAATGTCCGCTTCTCCCATTATATCATCAGCAGAAAATGTGTCATAATCATATACTTTCTGCAACAGTCAATCGATAAGATTAAGTGTCATGTTCTTTTCCGTCACACAAAGAAAAAGAACAAATACACAGCAAGGTGCATCATACATACACACCCAAACACCAACCTACACTTAAAAGATAAGGATAAATGAAATTTAAAAGAAGATACTGGAAATTTATTCGAAGTTCTGAACGGATGAAATAGGATACATATTTCTAGCTGCGCTGCATTAACAATAATATTCACTTGAAGAGCAATGAATCATTTTCAAAAAATCCAATTTTCCTCTCCATCCACTCTGGCATGATTGTATTGCGGATCATATACATTGTTTGGCTTATTTTTCATCATTATTGTATTTCCTTTACTCTTCCTTCAATTCCACTATAATTCTAGATTGTATATAAAAATAATGACTTGCACAAACACATCTCTGGTTCAATTGAACTCATTAAATATGACGTCGACTTGCAGAGGACAACAATTATAAGCGATTCTCTAGATTGTATAGTTCGATTCCACTAAATAATTCTAGATTGTATATGTAAAAATAATGACCTGCACAAACTGATTCACTAGTTCTTTATTTATTTATTTATTTATTCTCTAGTTCTATCCCATAACATAAGGAGCTAATCAGATTGCTTAATACCAAGATGACAAGGCAGGTAAATGAGGGATGCCTAGACAATGACGCAATTGTATAAGTTAGTTTATTCTATCCACAAATTCATACTTCTGTTTTGCTTTCAAGCTATTGCAAGTTACTATAATCAATTAGGAACTGTTGGAAGGTAACTTTATTATTTTTTCCAATGGTGAGAAAGGGTGTGACTGTCTAAGAGAAAGGTAACTTTGAATTGGATTAGGTTGCTTGCATTAAATGGAACTGGGTTCACAGGGTGCCAGATGTTAAGAAATGAGGAGGGAGGAACACATTTTTCGGCAATCACGGTGTCCATTATAAAGGGATACAAACATAATTTAGTGTCTATCATTCACAAAATAAAATTTAATCATACCAATTTCAATTGTCCATAATGCTCGGGAACAGACAGCATAAGTTCCTCATTCCAGACTGGATTCAAATCACTCCTCATTACAGTTGTTTGCATAGTCTGTAAGCCATAGCACCAATTCAAATTTCAGAAAGAAAATTATCACCATTTATGAATTTTAAACTATATATATATATATATATATATATATATATATATATATGGAGGCTGCTAACTACGACCCACATACGACCATGTGAGTCGTAGTTAGCAAGTATTACCCATGCAAAAAATACAAGGGGGTGGGGGCGCGCACGAGTAGAGTGTGGGGGGGGAGTAATTCATGTGAGTCATACTTGCTAACGTTGACCCACATGGATCGTAGTTAACAATTCCCTTATATATGAGAGTTGAACCTAACTCAACCTCACAAAACCGGCTTGTAAGGTGAGGGTTGCCCCTCACTTATAAACATATATTCAGGCCATCTCGCAACTGATGTGAGACTTCTTTCTTAACACACCCTCTCGCGCCCAACACTATTGGTCTTGGAGCGCGAATATAAATGGTGGAGGCCCCGTTCAGAAACTGATAGCAGGCGGCCCGACGAAGTGACCCAGCGAATCGTGGATAGACTCTGATATCATCTTACAATTGAGTGTTGGGCCTAACTCAACCTCACAAAACCGGCTTGTAAGGTGAGGGTTGCCCCTCACTTATAAACACATATTCAGGCCATCTCGCAACTGATGTGAGACTTCTCACACACACACAGATATATATATATATATAACCCAGCAGTTTCTCCAAGGAAATATATGGCAAGAAGAACAACCAACCTGTGCGCCGAGGTTCAAAACAACATATGGGTCACTTGACTTTATATCCCGGATTGCTAAATTTGTGCCTTTAATCACTTTCACCTTCAACATTCCAATGAATTCTATCATACCTTCCTGTTGTCACCACCAATATCAGTCACCATTCAAGGTAATCACTAACAAGAATAACTGCACTGCCCTTACTACAGAAGTAGTAATGTTAATGCAACATGCTTCATGTCATCTTACACAAGAAAACTTTTAGGTTTTCATCTGGGTACAACAATGATTCAACGGTGAAAATCTAGTTCACAAAAAGATGCATGCCTACTCAAATGTGGTCTCCCTCACTCATAAAAGCAGTTAGATAAACAACAAACTAACACATTATCAAAGTTACCATTCTCTGTGAACCAGCACTTCTAAAACTATCCATAAAACTGTTGGAAGTACTTGATAGATTGCTTTTTCCAGACACAATGCGCAAACTAGGCTTCAAAAATTCTTGCAACTCATACTTTGACCTGCAACCAAAATAGCCACAATTAAAACGGAAGTAGTTAACTAAAGCGTTCACATGACTGTTTCAAAGAACAGCAGAATGCAGCACCAAAGAGAGGGGGAGGAAAAATCATCTTCAGCATTGCCTACTTCATGGTGATCATACATACAGGATTTTCAAGAGGAACTGAATGATGCAGAATGTAGATAATTCATTATGTATATGAAAGCATGTCTAACCGTATAAACTTTGAACGCTGCTCATGATTGGCATCTGGTCCGGGTTTTGTATATCCTTCAGGAATATAAGCCTCATATATTGAATTAGCAGAAGCATTTCCCCCAACTTCTATCATGGCATCTACTTCATCATCTGACCATTCATCCAATGTTACAGACAAAACCTGAAAATAAAAATTAAGGCTGTCAAATAAATAAATTAAATTTAGCACTTCCACCATCTTAACTTGATAGACACGGCCTATTGCAAAAAAATAATAATAATCACATTATATGGTTCAATATCATGTTTGTGTAAAGAGAAAAACAAGATCATAGCATAAGATTCTATTTAACACCACCAAAACAAGATCATAGCCAAACTAATGAACTATTATGCATCTAACATATGTAACTGCAATTTAATATACTTAAACATGTTTTGTGAATGACAAATTGGAAGACAAACATGTTTTTGCAAATCATGAAAGTAATTAATTGTTTTTCTTTTCCTCCATTATCATGTCAATTGCATTTCTTACACAAGTTCTGGAAAATGAACAGCTGAAACATGAGTTATCAACTTTTTAAATTTGTTGAAGAAAAAAATGGGGAAGCTACTTGGTTCGAATTCAAACTTCAAATATTTCACATTAAGAAATAATTTCTGATTAAAGTGAACTCAGAAAACAATGCTTCTACAACAATGAGAAAACAAGTAAATAGTTTTCTTTTCTATCACGGTACATATTAATGGTTTACCTTCGAAATATGAGTACCAAGGCTTCTGTGCACGCCACAACATTTTAAGCATATAAACACTCCAATGTTGGCAGACCTGAAAATTAACTTAAAAAATTGAATTCAAAGTAGCAAATTCATGTCATATTATTCTTTATTTTATTTTTACATTTAGTTATTTTCCTATAGCTTATGGGCATATTCATTAAAGTTCACCTAGAAAAAAGGATGAAAATACTCACTCACTCATTAATATAAACCACAAAAATCATGAGTGCAAGAACGAAAAACTTACGCCCATTTAGGATCTGGAGCATTACAATCAGAACAAACACGATTATCCTTTTGATGTAATAAATCTTTCAGTCTTCTTCTACCTGTAAAAGATCCGTCGATCATTTCCCTCTCCAATTAACAAACCAATGACTAATATTTGCCTATAAAAAAAGGGTAAAGTTTACAATGACAGTGCATGTCGAATTTCAGCACCTGATGCGGGCCTTGCAAGATCCATTCGGAGATTATTCACTGCCATGCTTACAAGCCCACAATCATCAAAGATGCAACCTCTTTAATTAATAGTCAAGCAACAACAACCTACAAATAAAAAAAAAATTAAACAAAAGATATAAATATTAGTGCGAGCCTATGAAGCACGGACACATACACCGGACACGTCGATACGGATAAATTTTTTGAAAAAATCATATAATACAGCGTAATTGTAAGTGTCTGTGTCGTGTGCGTGTCCGACACTGGGACATGCCTAATCTGAAGAGTGTCCGTCTATGAAGCACATACACTGACACGGACACCAGACACGACACAGGCACTGATGTCTTCGACACGGATTTTTTTATTTAAAAAGTGATATAATTCAATGTAAATGTCGGTGTCGTGTTGGTGTCGGACACGACACATGTCTGACACCGGGAGTCCAGGACACGCCTAATCTAAGGAGTGTCGGAGTTTCATAGGTCCGTGATGAGCTTCATCTGAGCAGAGTTATTTTTAGTTTTCCACTAAAAAATTATTCCAATTTCCAAAAAACCAAAAACTAGAAGCAATCGTGTAATTGAAAAACATATCCACCCACACCACATTATTCATTCTTACAAAGCATGAACAATAATACACGGATCATAAAGAAACTAATTACATAATAATCAATCAAAATTCAGTATTTAATTTGATATACACAATCAGAATTGTAAATTATGAAAAAACCGTGGTTTCATGATTTGGATCGAAATTGCTATGATGAAGAAAAAAATGAACAGCATGTTAAATTACAAAACAAAAGATGAATTATGAAATTGTTAAGAAAATGGAAAATTTTGAGTGTGGAATTTCATGAGAATGAGAGAGAAATGAAGTAGCGTTACCGGTGAACGGAGAAGGAATCGGAATGGCGGAATAAGCGAGAGAAACGCGATTGCGACGGTGATTGGCTGGTGGTGGTGATTTTGATGATGATGATGATGATGACACACGTTGAATTATTACATTCATTTTTTTCTAACATATTCAATAAATGTTTTTCTTTTATGTTTTTTTTGTTGACATAATCAATAAATGTGTTCAACTACATTTTTTGACATTATTAATAAATATTTGTTTCTTTTAATATTTTTTATATATTAACAATATTAATAATAATAGTAATCGAGTCTCTATGCCAGTGCGCTTAATTCAGTTGATAAATATATCAAACACAATATGCTGAGACTAATGTTAGATCTCAAGTATGTCAACTTATTTATAATTTTTGAAAAATTATGATGGATCATCGTCATCATCCTGACACACCAATTGTGATGTTAAACATATATTAAACCCTTAATAAGAACGATTAATATTTGCCAATTTAAATTCGTACCAAACAAGTATTCTTATTTAACTCAATTATAATAACATCCTATTTTATATACTTGAGTTGAATCCAAACCTCATACATATTCTTGAAATTGAAGCTCCAGACTATTTCATAGAAAAAACATCTGACTCCAAAAATAAGAACATAGAATTTTTTGTTTAATTTTCATAATAATTTTGTTGTAACCAAATTATATTGTTTGATATGATACACCAATAACACCATAAATTGAATATCATTTTTTTTTTGACAAATTTTTTTTGGTATATTTTTTTGACAAAATTTAAATGTCATGTTATATTTTTATACTATTATTTTATATTTTAAATGAATTTTTCTTATGGAATATTGATATTTATAATTTAGTTATCAAATAATTTTTACAAATAATTTTAAATTTCAAACTATTAATAATTAGGGAGCTTCTACGGTACACTTGAATAATTCAAGTGTACCGGTACATGATATAATAATTTAATTAATTTACGATTATTTTTATGAATTAAAAACACTATTAGTTGATTATTATATTGTAGATATAATAATAGTACAAGAAAAAATACAATTTCATTATTTATAATGATTACACTAATATTTTTATATTTTTTCAATAAAAAAATTGAATATTGACTATTATGAAGAATAAAAATTCAAAAAATATCAAAATTTATATTTTTGATAATTTTGATTAATGATATTTGGTTATTATAATGTTTTTAATGATAGAAAAATTATTTCACTTAAAAAAATATTCATTTTATTTATTAATTTGATACCAATGTACCAGTACATTATAAATTATCCAATGTACCATAAAACTTGTCTAATAATTATTTATATTTGGTCCTATAATATCCTTTTGAATTGGTGCTTGTAATCCTATGTCATCCTTTAGCAGACAGACACGTGAACAAAGTCAAACTCACAAATGAAACAAAAAGATAGTGAAATTTTGTAACAACCAATAAACTATCAACACGTGTGATGATAACATAAAAAAATTCTTTTGTTTCGGAAAAGATAATAAATGCTTGTTTGAAAAACAAAAACGCTTTCACTTTACTTATGGCTCATATTTGTCAATGTCTGAGTCGCATGTTAAATTTCCGGCGAGAAATTCCGGTGACCATCACCGGCAACAACCGTAAAACAGGGGAACAGTTGGTGGAGGAAGTGGTGTCACTAGCACATGGTCTTGTCCAGCTTGGTGTCATGCCTGGTGATGTTGTAGCCATCTCTGCTTACAACAGGTACTTACATACCTTCTATCTATGGCAGTTTTATTCGACTATTGACTATTGATAGAGTCTTAATCTAGATACAATACTATCATAAAATGTCAAAAAATGTTTATGTTAGAGAATTTATTGGCTTATAATATTTTAAGATTAATTTAGCATGTGTTTGGTTAATTAAATATAGCTGAAAATTAATAAGCCATCTCATAACAAACGAACTTAATTAGGGAGGATAATTGATAAGTTAACTTACGATGAATTTTGGGTTGTTGAAACTCAAGAAGTGTCAAGTGTGAGTAGTATGGGGAAGAAGTCCCACATTAGAAAAATGTGTGGAGAGTTGAACATTTATAAGTGAGAGGACCCAAAAACTCATTGCCTTAAAGTTTTGGGTAAAAGTGTGGTGTCCAACTCACTTGTATAATGCTCTTGATCATCATGTGGATGATCCCCCAACTGCCCCCTCAATGTCCCTAACTGGGGTGCCATTGTAGTATTGATTTGGAACATGAGAATGTCTTTTTCTTCGAGGTCTCATGTTCAATAAGTTAATTTAAGTGAACTAGTTTATTCTTTAAATAAAAAATCATTTATAGTGGATAATGAGTAAGTTAGTAATTTGTTGTTTTTGATAAATTAGATTTGAAATAGTCTTTAGTCTTTTGATAAATTATTGTTAATTAACATTTAACTTTTTTATAATTAAGATAATTAGGTAAAATATTATCATTCATTTTATTAAATATGATTATACTTTTTTTTAACAGAATATGATTATCCTTATACTTATTATAATTATGTATTATTTTTTGTTTTAAAAAAATGTTTTAATTGTCTATTTTAATTAAACCCGTGCAACACACGAGCTTATTATTAATTTTGATAAAAGACAAAGGAAAAATAATTTAGAGGAATATTTTAGATACCAAACCTCCTTTTTAATGGATGAAAAAGATGAGAAAACTAAAATTATTGACTTCCTTTTTACTTCCTTTTCTAGACGTTAACAAGTAACAACATTATTGACTTTTTAAACGAATGAAAAAACCCAGCGCATACTAAAAAAGAAAATGTAAACGAAGAAGCTTCTAAATCCAAGTCAAATAAAAAATAATACTACCTTCGTATTTAAGTATAAGAATTGTATTATTTATTTATCTTATTTGATTTGTTTTGATAAATATTTTTAAAATATTAAATTTTTATAATTTTTATTATTAAATAATTAAATATATTATTAATGATTAAAATTGTACATTTTTTTTTTTGGTGGATAAAAGAGGGCAAAGCTCCAAAAAAAAAATTAAGAAACTACACTAACATTTCTAGGCATGCAAGCTCCATATATGTCATCAAATAGGAGACTCCTAAGCTTTGTAGGAGGAGACTCCAAAACTATTACATCAAAAGAACTCTGGGTGAGACTAAAATTAACTAACCAATCTGCACTACGATTTCCTTCACGCCAAGTATGCTGAAAACAAATCTGCTAGTGCAAGCTTGTGAGATCATGAATTCGCTGAAGCAAGCTTGGGGTCTTTCCGTTAGGCTTACACCTTCCTGTTACCATATCGACTAGAAGTTTAGAGTCACTCTCAATAATAAGCTTAGTATAACCTTTACTTTTTGCAAGTTGCATTCCTGAATACATGCCCCGCTTTCAGCATAGAGGGCATTACAATCTCCAATCTTCTGAGTCCCGAATAAGACCACCACAACCTGCAAGATCCAATGACTCCTTATAAGCTCCATCACAACATAATCTTATACGTGCAATTAATCTGCAAAATTGTATATTAATATACGTGCAATGATCAAACATAATCTTATATTTATAGACAGAAAGTAATACTTACATTACATCATTATCATTGTTATTATCATAAGGAAAATGCCACAAATATTTCTTAATCACGTAGTACAAAAGGTATATTCCTACCATAACATGTTTTTGATATCAGGATATTCACCGATGAAGAACGCACTGACTAAGGATGAGACATTAGACTCAAATAATTAAAACTCAAACACTATTTTTAGTCAAACATATTTTTGATTCTTATAAACATTTGAATATTCTACATTTAAATGGGATTCTCACAAATAGACGGTAAAATTAATCCTCTAAAATTATTCAGTTTTTAGACCGGATACTAAACTTAAAAAAAAAAAATTCTACCTTAAATATTCTAAATTTTTTTCACACGAATATAAAAGGCAGTTCGCGGCAACGACGCAAAAAACCAATATCGGAAAAAGTCCAGTCGCGCTTTAACGTGCTAAAATGGATTTTCAAACAGTGCTTTCACTGTTACTACTTTTCTCTACAACTCTAATTTCATTCTTATTCTTAACCACACAAAAATCATCAAAATTACCAAAATCACCCTCCTCCGCCACCGTAACCGCCACCGCCATTCCCAAATCATACCCCATCTTCGGCTCCTCTTTTTCATTGGTAACTAACTTCAACCGCCGCATCCAATGGATCTCCGACATCCTCCAAACTGTTCCTTCCTCCACCTTCATCTTCCACCGCGCCTTTGGCTCCCGCCAAGTCTTCACCGCCGACCCCGCCGTAGTCCAACACATTCTCAAAACCAACTTCTCTTGCTACGGCAAAGGTCCAACGTTCATCACATGCCTCCGCCACTTCCTCGGCGACGGAATTTTTAACGTCGACGGTGCAACTTGGAAGTTTCAACGACAAATTTCCAGCCATGAATTCAACGCGAAATCGCTGAGAAAGTTCGTTGAAACGGTTGTTGATATTGAACTCTCCGATCGACTATTACCTATTCTCTCTGAAGCTTCTAGAAACCAAACGGTTATAACTGATTTTCAAGATATATTACAGCGTTTCACATTTGATAACATCTGTATGATTGCATTTGGATTTGATCCGGAGTATTTACTTCCTTCGCTACCTGAGACCGCGTTTGTGAAAGCCTTCAACGATAGTTCGCGAATTAGTATCGAGAGATTAAGCGCGGCGTTTCCAGTTGTATGGAAGGTGAAGAAAATATTAAATATAGGAAGTGAGCGACGGCTGAAAGAAGCTGTCGCGGAAGTTAGAGGACTTGCTACGAGGATTGTGAGAGAAAAGAAAAATGAGCTTAGGGAAAAAGTGGAGTTGGAATCGTTGGATATTTTATCGCGTTTTTTAAATTCTGGTCATTCGGATGAATCGTTTGTAATTGATATTGTTATAAGTTTTATTCTTGCTGGGAGAGATACGACTTCAGCGGGGCTCACATGGTTTTTTTGGTTAGTTTCTAAGCATAGTCGCGTTGAGAATGAGATTCTCAAAGAGGTTATGGGAAAAGCGGAAATAGTTAGTTATGATGAGGTGAAGGATATGGTTTACACTCATGCGGCGTTATGTGAGAGTATGAGATTGTATCCTCCGGTTGCGTTAGATAGTAAGGAAGCAGGGCATGACGATGTTTTGCCAGATGGGACTTTTGTGAAGAAAGGGTGGAGAATGACGTATCATGTATATGCTATGGGTAGGTCTGAGAAAATATGGGGACCTGATTGGGCTGAGTTTCGACCTGAGAGGTGGTTGAGTCAGGATGAAGTTGGGAAGTGGATATTTGTTGGGATGGATCTTTATAGTTATCCGGTTTTTCAGGCTGGGCCGAGGGTGTGTTTAGGGAAGGAAATGGCATTCTTGCAGATGAAGAGGGTGGTTGCCGGGATTATGAGACAATTTAGGGTGGTTTCGGCGATGGTTGAAGGGGTTGAGCCGGAATACACTGCGCATATTACATCGTTAATGAAAGGTGGCTTCCCAGTAAAGATTGAGAAGCATAGCCACACAGATGAATAAAAGAACAAAGCAACAAATTTGTCGTTGATTTGTGATTCTCTCTTCAATTTCGTTCACTTGCTATAAATAAAGGCATTGAAGAATGTATTGATCATCAATGCAGCAAAACAAATGAATGAAGTTAGTTTTAGTGTTTGTTAGTATAATATTTACGGTCTCTTTTAGAAGTATTTTCCACTATCAATGAACAGCTTAATTCTTGTTCATAACACACATGTACTACTTACTACTACATTCTTAGCGAAATCGATCAGAGCAATAAATTCTTAGCAACGTTACAAAGAAAAGAGAAAATTAAGTTTGATGGTTGAGATGTAACAATAGAAAAATTGAGAAAATTCTGATGGAGAGAGTCAATTCATGTATGTTTGTGTAAACTTTGATTGTTTATAGTAATAAATTAATTTATACCATAGTTCATGAATGGTAAATAAATTTTATTTTTCTTTCCAGTGATTGGTATCTAAAATGGTTATTAGCCATTGCATTTGTTGGAGGAATTGCTGCTCCTTTGAACTATCGTTGGGTAAGTAAAATTGATGTAGACATTATTGCATAACTTTGTATCATTTTTAACGATGCATGTTTGGTTTGACAATGAGTTTCTCAGAATCACACTGTCAATGTAATTTGGTCAAAAGCTGCTACTAAATTGCTGAAACAATTTTCAGAAATCACAGTGTCATCGTGATTTTGTCAGAATCATAGGTCATCGTGATTTTTAACGATATATGTTTGGTATTTGCCATTTTGTTGTGATTTGAAACAATTTTCTATGTTGTAGAGTTTTGAAGAGACAAGGTTAGCAATGAAAGCAGTGAAGCCAGTGATGTTAGTTATTGATGAGAGCTGCTATTCATGGTACTTCAAATTCCAACAAAATGATATTTCATCTCTAAGGTGGCATGTTTTGTTGGATCCCCCTTCTTCAGATTTTACAAACAAATGGAATGGTAGGAATATTTCTGCGTATTTATCTGTATATAAAAGTTTAGGCGGGTTGGGTCCTGGGCGCTCACCAGTATACAAAAGTAAAACTTATGCATAAATTTTTTTATAAGTTTGAATAATCTTTTCATGACATATTTCTCGTATTGTTATGTAGTGTTGACTTCAAGAATACTTATGAAGCATCTTGTAAAGCCTCTAGAATTGAATTACTCATGGGCACCAGAAGGAGCTGTTATAATATGCTTTACTTCAGGTTCAACATTCTCACTTGATTGCATATGATGAATGAAATGGAATATCGAAACCTTTTTTAAGAAATTAAAGATGAAAAAATGTTGCTAGTATGTAGTTCCAGAGGGAAATTGCAATTGAAATTTTAGAAGATTAGGAATAAATAAATCATTTAGTAAGTTGAGCTATATAACAAAAGTGAACTTCAATATAAAGCAATCACTTACTCCCTCCGGCTATATTTATAATTAAAAATTTACTTTTTAGATTCATTAACATAGATCAGAAGCATCAGTTATTTAATGAATCTAAAAAGTGAGTTTTTGCTTATATATGTGACTCGAGGGAGTATGTACTATCATTTACTATGTCTGAATGAATGATTGGTTCTGATTAATTTTTTGAGACTTAATTTTCAAAAGAATAGTAAGAATTTGAAGGTTAAAGTTTGTTCAATGAGCTTAAGAATGGGAAATATTCAATCAAGAGTTTCAAAATTGATATTTACAAGCTAGTTGCAGATAGTTATTAGTTAGTAGTCATTTTCTTGATAAACAAGAGTTCCTTTGAACGTGCTTACGTTAGTGTAGCGAATTCAGTTCTAAAGCAAGAAGATAAACACACACAAACGCAACAATTGATCATAGAGTTCGTTCAATTGTGGTTTATGCATACACCTGACAAAAAAATGCATATTGTACTATTCTATTATGCAATGAATTAAGATTACAAAGTACAAAACTTATGTAATATAAGTCATAGTAAAAAACATGCCATAATATTCAAATACTACTCTACGGAATGCACTTTCAAATTTCTGAAATTGTTGTGTTCTTTACTCTAGGAACTACTGGAAAACCCAAGGGAGTAACAATAAGCCATGAAGCTTTGATCATACAGTCCCTAGCCAAGATTGCCATAGTTGGATATAGCGAAGATGATGTATGACATTCCCCATTACATCCGGTTTACATTACTTATCGGTTAAGAAAGCTTACCATTATATCATAACATGATGAGGTTGTCAATATTAACTATCAAGATTATTTTACATACTTGCATGTTACATTATAAATCAAGCTAAAACATTCAAATATCTAAGTGATGATTGAGTTCACCGTGTTTATTTGCTCTTCCATTTGTTCTATAACAGGTCTATCTTCATACTGCTCCATTATGTCACATTGGTGGCTTGTCATCGGCTATGGCCATGCTCATGGTTGGAGGTTGCCATGTATTCATGCCAAAGTTTGACGCAGAATTAGCCGTCGATGCCATAGAACAATATGCAGTGACATCTTTTATCACAGTTCCTGCAATAATGACCAGTTTGATTTCTATTGTTAGGTATGTTCCGGTTTCAAATAGGAAAAAAAAACTGTCTCTTTCTGAAACATAAATTTTCATATTATACAACATCTAAAGACAATTTATTTTATAAATAAACTATCGCAAAAGTGGCATTTCAATATTTTAATCTGAAGAAAACAAAGACTTATGAAAACTGTTTACATGTTATCACATATCCATAATTTGTTTTCAACTTATTTCCATAAGCTCTTTAAGATAGCTTATGAAAACAAGTTATTGCTTATATGAAAACAAATTAAATTTATGTTTTATTTTGTTATAGAAAACTTTATACATAAGCACTTATGTGATAAGTGTTCCTGCTATAAGTGCTTAATTAAGTTTTTTTATCCAAACTACCAAATAAAGGCTATATAAAGTCTTGATTTGATGTTTTGATATTTTAGGCACAAAGAAACATGGAAAGGAGGAGAAACTGTCAAGAAAATACTCAATGGTGGTGGAAGCCTCTCTCTTGAGCTTATCAAAGACATTAACATATTCTTCCATAAAGCTAAGCTTATTTCAGCTTATGGTAGGTCTTTCTTAACCCAATTTTGATTCTGGATTAGCTTATTTGAGATTATCTACTAGTATAAGCATTTGTGAGATTCATTGAGAAAGATTACGGAAACAACTTTTGATATGTTCATATGTTGTTTTCAACTTATTTTCATATAGCTTATAGATTATATGAAAACATTTTGACTTTATCTTATCTTTTGTTATAGATATAGCTTATACATAAGCACTTACTCCCTCCGTCCCAAAATGTAAGCAAATTTGACTTTTTAGGTACATTTGACTATTGATGTATTTGGTTCATATTATGAGCCAAATACATCAATAGTCAAATGTACCTAAAAAGTCAAATTTGCTTACATTTTGGGACGGAGGGAGTATATAATTAGCCCTTAATCAAACTGTTTGTGCAAACAAGGCCTAATTTTAAATGGAAAAAAACATTCTTACAATATTACATTTGAACTGCTGTACTTCTGATCTCATTATTTGTAACAATTTTCATTTATCAAAGGGATGACAGAAGCATGCTCTTCACTGACATTCTTGACGTTATATGATCCAACGCAAAAAACCACTAGCCATTCTTTACAAACATATGGTGAAGTAGGATCCAATCTCATTCACCAACCGCAAGGTATTTGCGTTGGCAAGGCTGCACCTCATGTAGAACTGAAGATATGCACAGATTCCTCTGGCGAAAACGGGAGAATTTTAACTAGAGGACCACATTTAATGCTGAGGTATTGGGATCAAACTCTCACAAACTTATCAAGTCGGAAGAATGACGTATGGCTTGACACTGGTGACATTGGATCAATGGACTGTCATGGTAACTTGTGGCTCCTTGGACGTACAAATGGTCGCATCAAGAGTGGTGGAGAGAATATTTACCCTGAAGAGGTAATAAACTTATGCAACTGCAGAGATTAATATCTAGAGCCGAGTAAGACTATACAACCACTTATTTGAGATCAGTTGACTCACATTACATTTTCACCAAATTATATTTAAATAATAGATTAATTTCCACGTCACAAATTCATCACATGAACATGTAATTTGTTTGCAGGTTGAGGCAGTTCTACTAGAACATCCAGGGATTGCAAGTGCTGTGATTGTTGGAATCCCAGATGCTCGTTTCACAGAGACGGTGGCAGCATGTATACAACCAAGAGATAATTGGAAATGGTCAGAACACTCTACTTCAAATGAACACAATCACTTATCTAGAAAGAATCTCCAACAACATTGTGCACAAAACAGTTTAAGCAGGTTTAAGATACCAAAGATATTTATAGAATGGAGAAAGGCTTTTCCGGTGACTACGACAGGAAAAATAAGAAGAGACCAAGTCAGAAAGGAGCTTATGTCTGAGCTACAAATTTTGCACAGTAATCTTTGAAGAAAGTTTCTTTTCCACATTATGTGCTTGGAAGAATATTTTCAGAGGGCAAGAAAATAGCATTTTTGTTTCTAAGTATATTTTTAAGTGATTATAGTGGTGATGGGATTTTTCAGGTTCCAGTGCCACAGTTTTCAGTTGATAAATCAATTAAATTTTTTCTGTAAAATTTTGTAATTGCATAGTATTACTGTTATACAAAGATGATTTAATAAATGAAAACTAAGAGAACTATTTATTTGAACCGTTTTTTCAACGGCGTCGTCCACTGCTTCATCTGTAACGACTCTAACAAAGTTATGCTTTCCAATTGCTATTGGTTGAAAAAAAATTCCATCCTTACAAGATGATTATGGAAATTTCAAGAAGTTTCATTGATATATGAGGTGCATCTTTGTTAGTAAACAAAAAGAATATTTACAAGAATTCAATCACATAACATTCAACGAACGAAGCTCTTTGTCCGTCTTAGCTGTTACTACCTAGTGATTTGACTATGAAGACATTTATGTGAGTTTTTGAATCTGAAATTGCACAATGAAAGAGATTAAATTGCACAATATAGGAGTTGTTGAATCTTCAAACTTTCTCCTTAACGGGTTGAATTTAGAAGTTTCTCTTGGTTAAAAATTTTCAAGTCCCACAAGTATCCAGGGTAAAGCTGTCACCAACATATACAAAAAACAAAAATTCAGTAAAAAACTGTGAATACTATCAGAAAATTAAGTCATTTAAAAGCAAAGTGATTAAAGATATTACTTCAGCATGGCTTCTTGGTTCCGACAGCTTCAAAGTTGTCTGAGGCGGATCCTAAAAACAATACACAAAACAAGACAATTATGTGATATAAGTTTCCATTAAAACCAAGATGGGGAAGTTAATGTCATTGAAAAAAAAAACCTACTTACCGGATTATATGGATCTTCTACAGAATACTCATCTGGATATCTTGCAATCCCGACAATTGAATATCTTACTACTAACCCGTTAGTAAGATAAGTGTCTCCTGATCAAATAAAAAACAAAATAAAATAAACTACGTTAAAAATGTTAGGTAATTTGCTCTCCAATAAAAAATATGATGACATGTTCACGTTATCAAACAACTTAAACTAACAAAAACGGATCCATTAAAAACTCAAATCTTACAAAATGCAAAATATGCTTGAGAGAAGAGAAAGTAGAACCTATTGGAGAATATCTATTTCGATATTCATCATCATCGATGCAGTATTCATGTACGGTAACTATTTCCCCAGCATGAGCCACCGGAATCATCTGCTCCCAGAAGAATCCCAATTAGAAATTAAAAAGAGATATGACAGAACAACTATACAAAAGTTCTCCCAAGTTATTTGATTTAATGGGAAGATCCTAATCATGGTGAAAATATTAAAAATACCTCCTTCTGACCATTACGCCTATGATACAAACGAGGAACCTGCATTTGCAGAGATGAAAGGCTTCAGCCACAAAAATGCTAGTCTCAATATTTTGATATAAAAGCAGATACAAGAAAATGGCTGTATGAGTGTGTAGCATTGCGTATTGTTTTCAATCATAATTCATTCCTCATGAAACTAATAATGAGATGACAAGACCAGAATATGCAGAAGAAAACCATAATTTTGTATATTCTTCCCAAGGCAGAATTTAATTACAACTATAATTGTAGATCATCATAAATGCAATCTTGAATTGAGTCATACATTTAAAAAAATGAACAAATTGAGAAACAAAATAAGTTTAGGTAACATAACAAAAAAGAAAAGAAGATCCACAACGCAAAACACCATGTGCACAAGACCAATGCAGTAAAACTAAAATAGTGAGGAGCCTTAAACTTACCTCGAACCTCTTGCCAGTGTTATCGTCTACAAGAATATGTCCCCTCTTCATGACACCCCCATCGACTCTTCACTCAATAAATAAAAAAAACAACAAACACGCAAGTCATAATATGTTAGGTGTCAAACTCAAGATACTTAAATCTTCAATAACTATTTGTGGAACGTAATCCTAGAATTGAAAATTCTTATCAAGTAGATCAAACTCAAACCTAAAAAATTCATAGCATTTTAAAACATATGATATCTCATTAACATCATCTTATTTTAAGATAAATCAGTATCTAAATTGTTTGAAGCTCTGAACTCTATATCATCAACATAATTTTCCCAAGAGCATTTGGATGAGATCTAAGGAATCTCTTCCAACTTAACCAATGGTCCTAGGTTCGAATCCAAGTTTGGAAATGCATCAATGTTAAACTCTCTTGAAGGAGAGTTTTGCCACTCTTTGCGGTCCCACCCGACTTGAGAGATTAGCCTCTACAGTTGGGCGCAGAAGATACCCGATTAATACTAGAAAAGAACAATAGTATCAAAATAATGATTCAACGATTAAATTGATATAATTCAACGATTATTGAAAGTGCAAGTATGTTAAATTTAATACTAGGTGACAACGGCTCCTTACTCATTTATATTTATATATAATACAAAATAGACAATTTGAAATAAGATTTTACTGTACCTTAGATATCTTATTTTACCCCACTTCTTCTTCAATGAGAAAGCCGATGCCAATAGTGTATGCTCCTAAAATAGCAAAATAATTTTTTTTTTAAAATTTAAAAATAGCATAACAACCATGTTTTTCAAGATTTTGCGGAACAAATAGCCCAATAAAATTCTTTTTTAGCACATTAGAAAGTAGCATAACAACCATGATTATCAAGATTTTGTGGAACATTGCAATTTTGCAATTCTGTGGTGCATAGGATTAGAGAGTGAAGAAATTTGAGTGTAGAACTGAGCTGTTATTATTTTTACAAAAAGTCTTGAGTTTGCCTCTAAGATTACAAAACTAAACATTGGTCAATGGTATTGTGAGAATGCCAGCAATCTAAGCCTAAGCAGGAACATAAGTCAAAAATGGCAATTAGAGATTTAGCAAGAACAAATCAAGGTCCATATGTTGGTTCTAGAATGCCAAGTCAAAATATGACTCATAGCAAAAGTGTTTTGATTAATGCAGTAAGTAATTATCATTATCATGATTTACATACATGGGCTAGAAATTTAAAATGTTAATGCACACATATGAATAAGTCTAATATTGATATTTCGTTCTGAATGAATTTTGTTTCATTAGGTAGAACACACTATGCAATTTTCAGTATCTTATCAGTGAATCTAAATATTCAAGATTCAAAAATTTGGCCGCCAAATTAAAAACTCAAATCACAATTTCTAACAATCAAGATATTAAAGGATTAAGTTTCTTTGAATTTCGTACCTTTTCCCCATTCTTAGATTCGTCGAGAGCATAATTACTAGCTATAGTTGGACATGGCAAATAATTAACTACACCGTCTAATAGTAGTTGTAGCCCCTGTACCAAAAACAATAACAAATGAAAAATATAAGATTGATAAAATACTATGAAGAGCTGGCAAAATTCAAGATAATGAAACTGTATTTTTATTTATGGAAACGGTTGAGCAAAAGGCTCTAAAAAATGGTGTAAAACGCTAATGAAATGATAAACCAGAGTTCAAGAACTCCTAACCAGAGCAATTGCTCCTACCAGATAAACTTTACTCAACAAATTTCTAACAATCTGTATGAATGAATCCCTCACCTTTCCTTCTCTCTCTTATAACAGAATATCAATCCTTTAGAAGGTGTGCTCGTGTAAAGTGGGCCCAATAATTGGGCCAGCTAGCATAGTAAAACTAGGTGGTCTATCAGTGTATTATTCAAGCCAAAAGAAATGTTATCAAATAGTCGCCAAGTCAATAATAATAGAGAATCTGTTTTGAAAAACTGAATCAAACAAGCCCAAACCCAAACTCTCCTCAGTGTCCCGCCTTTCTTCCTTCTAGTGTGGATAATATTGTCAAGTGGGGATAATACAAAAGGATATAAGACACATACTGCAACTGCAAGTAAGCTATGAAAAGAAGCAAACCACTAATGATGCATTTTTGTCTGACATTAATATCAATGAAGAGGATGATGATGTTGTCAGGAAAAAGACCTGCAACTGGAGCTGCCAAGGACAAGACTAATGTTAAAGGCATGATGGATGCGCTTATGTTTCAAAATCCACAAGTATCTCAACTCTCAAAAGAAAACGATGCGAAAGGCTAAAATGGAAAGACCAATCAAAGACTTTGCCTTGAAAAATGCAAGGGAGTAAACTGTTCAACATGTTGCTTGTTCTCTGATGGGATTAGCATACCTTTTAATGTTGTGAAGTCTAAAAGCTTCAAGTTGATGATTGAAGCTGTTGCAAATTATGTTTAACACTCGAAGCCTCCAAGTTACCATGATCTTAGGGTTCCCTTTGCTAAAAAAAAGAGCTAAAGCTCACAAAGAAAATGTTAAAGGGGCTTCAGATAGAGTGGACTCAATATGGATGCTCTACAAATTCTAGGATATTGATCAATTTTTTGGTCAATTCTCCAACTGGGACTGTGTTTTTAAGGAGTATCGTTGGTTCAAGCTACATGAAGACCGGATTGAAGATATTTGAGCTCTTGGACTCACTTGTTCAATAATGTGATACAATATAATTGGTTACTCCTCTAGCTCAATTGCTTTGGTCTTCGAAAAATATTTAAAGGACAAGTACTAAATATCCTAAATCTTTTTTGGACTCCTGTGCTGCACATTGTTTGGATTTAATATTGGAAAACTTCCTATTGTTAAGAGGACCATGACAAGAGGAGATTTCTTGTTGGGTTCATCTACAACCATGCCATGGCCCTTAACATTATGAGAACACATACTGAAGGAGCTGAATTGATTAGAAGTGAAATGGCAAGTGCTATAATTCCTTACTCTTCAAAGGTTGTATAAACAAAAGCATAACCTTAGAAGGATGTTTGCATGAGAAGTCTGATGGAACACAAAGACAGAAAAAGAGGCTAAGGGAAAAAAGGGCAATGTGCTATAGTTCACATGACATTATTTTCAAATGATGTTCTATACTCTGTCAAGGTGATCAGGGAATTGGTGGAAGTTTTAAGACTATTTTGATAATGACAAAAGGCCCGCAACACATTACAAGTGAGGCAATGGATTGGGCAAAGGAAAGTATAGTAAACGCTTTCAATGAAAATGAGAGTAGGTACTCAATTTTTTTTTGAAATTATAGATAAAAGGAGTGTTAAGTATGGGCCTAACTCATCCTCACAAAACCGGCTTGTAAGGTGATGATTGCCACTTGCTTATGAAGACTTACTCAGGTCATCTCATATCCGATGTGGGACTTTTTAACACACAGCATGGGACAAAGACATTTACTTAACCCATGTCTCTTCTTCAATGACCCAAACATTGCTAGAGATACAAAAGTGACAAATGAGCTCTATAGATGAAAAAGTGAATGATATCAGCTCTGACTGAGATTGCTCAATATTGAAAAGCCTCTGGCACGTTTGCCATACCATCTGCAATTAAAATGAGGGACGATGTGTCCCTCGATAAGTTAAAGTCCATTGTTTTGTTAACTTAGAATGACATAGTCAATAGTAATTAGTTATTGCATTACAATGTACATATGAGTAATGGAATAACTAATTAGTCTTGATCTCTAAGTAGGCTGCATGTATCGAAACCAATGTCCACCTTTGCAAGAAATTGCAATCAAAGTGTTAAGCCTTACTTGGAGCTCATCAGGATGCGCACACATTTAGAGTACTTTTGAGCAAGTAGATATTAATAGGTTTTTCTATTTAGTTGTAGTGAGATTGGTTGGATGTAGTGAAATTTGAAATTACTTATATTATTTAAAAACTATAATATAGATTCATTCGAAAAAAGAGAAGCAAGCTAAGACATAAAGACTACAAAACTTGGTTTTTGTGAAGTACAAGCAAGCTCTGAAATTGATGTTTTTCAATAAAAAGTTGCTACTTGTAATTGCTTTAACATGTGCAATATTGCACATATTAGACACACCTTTAAGTACTTTTCAATCTTGAGTATCAATATAGTTGGAATTCAAGTTTACTTTGTACATTGTATTTTAGTCTTCACAATAGTGGTAATCCCGCTATAGCATTTTTTGGGGTTAGCGCTACACTACTTTTTAATTGATGATGGATATTGATAGCAATTTGAATCAGGAGGTTAATCCCAATAAAGAAAATATTTTGCACTAAAAGCACACCAATCGAACCAGTTTCAACCATTGTTTTAAAAAGCAACTAACATGGCTGACAGTTTCAATCAGTGTTTTAAGAAGAAAAATTGATCCGTTCGTGTTTTCACATGTTAAATTTTTTTGATAGCTATCATATCACAGTGGACCTAGGTAAATGCAAGGCTAGCATAGCTTTATTTTATTTTTTTGGCTTTCACCCTTTGGTTCCTAGGGGAAAGTGGCCCTAGTTATCTAGAGTTCGGGGCGAGTTATGGCATCAACTGATTCCCCCTCCCAAACGCAGTTGTGGGGGATTGAACCGTGATCCTCCCTACCAAGTCCAAAGGCAATCACCACTTGACCAACTAACATTTAACTATAAAAGGATGAACTATAATAAAAGGGTAATGTTAGAGACATCCCATTCACCCATTTTACACCTTGGGATAATAATAGGCATCTAAGTCAACAAGACTTTTTTAAGCCAAAATAGTATTTTAAAATCTCATAGCATGATTGAAATATAGAATGTTCAAGTTTGGATAATATTGATCATTAATTAGTGTTCGGGCATGTCTAAGCGTGTCTGAGTTTGTGCGCGCGCGCATTTATGTGAGAATAATGTTTGTGTTGTGTTTGCCTTAAAATCTCAAAAAATATGTTGGAAAATTTTGTTTGATTCTGCCTGGAATGCTAGGCACGTGGTTTTATGCAGTCAGTGTCTTTCAATCTTGTCCAATGTGCTAGGCGCGGGGACTGGTGTTCTAAGCACAGGAAGCATGTGTGAGGTAACAACATATGGTGTGCTAGGCGCAGAGCCCAATAGAAGTATTAAAACTTGTGTTTTCTGATAGATTTGTAGGTTTTGGAATATTTCTTGAAAAACACTTATAGAGGCAAAAAGATAGGATCATTGGGTAACCGAGATCTGATGATTGAGAGCTTTATGGGTTAGATATGAGATTGGAAAACACGTCATAAACACATTGGGATTTGGGAGTCAAATTCATTTTTCATCATTGTTCTTGAGTGAAGAGGAAAAAGTGGAGAAATTAAGTATTGCTTTTGGAGAACAATTGTGAGCAATTTCTTGGTGCTTTTGTTAAATCACTTGTTCAAGAGAAGAGATAGGAAAGTGGGTAGAAACTAGAAATTAGGATTGTTCTTTGTGAAATATTGGAGCTAATTTCTTGTAACTATTTGTATCTCTAATGAACATTGTTTAATAGTAAATTGGAGAATTGCTCTTTCCCAAACTACGCATAAAATTCTTCGGTGTTTTGTTTCTTTTTACCTTTACCTTTACTTGGTTGGATTGTGCTTACACTTAATGCTTTGTCTCCTACTATATGTATAGGCCTACTGCAACAAAGCCTTATAACTTATAAGAGAGGAAAGTTGCCAACTTCTCAAATGAATGGTAGATTATAAATCAGATTTTCCCCTACATAACCATAGTACGGGATTTAAAAAAAACTATTTAGCTTTTAATACAACAATATTCGAAGTAGTTTTTATAGGACAAATATTGCCCGTTTATTATTTATTGTTTACCAAGCAACATTATTCTAAGATTTATATGACTGTGATTGCTTTTTTATCATTAATATGACATAAGATTTTATCAACCCCAAAAAGCTTGTAAATTGACAGGACATGTATGATTGGTCATGGTCATGGAGCACTACAGGCCATCATTGTACTAAGAATGCTAGAAGTGAATTCAACTTTCAAAGAGGCCCAAACCAAATTAAATCATAATCTCAGTAACAAGTCAAGATTAAAGATAAAAAGAAAACATAATGCATCTACCTAAGAAAGGGGAGGAATGAAGGTCAAGACCATTCAACAGAGAATGCACATATGAATTCAATGTAATTCAATTGTTACCTTATATTTAAAAGCACTGCCCATGAATATTGGTATAAATCTCTGTGTTATGATGGCTCTACGAACTGCTTCCTACATATAAAATATTAACAAATGAAAACTACTTACATAATAAGATTTTGAAAAACGAGGAAGGGCGAAGGAGACAGATCAATATATCACTATAGAAAATACATCTGCCTTTAGAGGTGCATGGACAAAATGTGGGATTTCCATATGATATAACCCTAAAATGTAATATGTGCATAAACTGGATTTGATCATGAATTTGTTCTTTAACTTCATCCTAAAACCCCGAGGGATAATACTGGTCCTTGTTATCAATGGCGGATTAAGGTTTGGGGTCCAAAAATCCTCCATAAACATATATGGCAAATTGTGTAATAACAAGTCAAACAAAGTACAAAAACTATTCAAATACTCCTTCTTGTATCTTATATACCGGAGGTAGTATATTTTAGGGTTAAATATGTATTAAGTGGCCCTAAATGTACTAAATTTTGTTTTTGATCCTTCTAAATGATTTATCTTATATCATTATTAATTTTAAAATATTATTAGTTTAATAATTTAACCATTTAATCTTTATTTTTGTGGCTTTCACCCTCTGGTTCCTAGGGGACATGAGCCCTAGTAGTCAACAGTTCGGGAAAAGTTCTGTCATCAAGTGGTTCTGGTCCCCTTCCAAACGCAGTTGCGGGGGATCGATCTGTGGTCCTCCCTACCAAGTCTAGCCTCAATTACCACTGAACCAACTAACGCTTGGTAATTTAATCATGATTTTTAAGTTATTGATAAATTAACAAACATTGAATATTAAACATTAAAGAATAAATTAACAAATATATGTTACGTGAACTTTTTAAAAAATGCAGACTAAAAATTAAAATTTTTGAGGACCAAAATTCAAAGAAAAATTCTAGTGGGACTAAAAATGAAAATTGGTAAATTTAGAGGGACTAAAAACTTTATATTTAACATTATATTTTACATTTAATTTTTTGTGTGTAAAACCAAATAATTAACATGTGAAACTCCGATGAAAAAAAGAAATAAAATACATTGTTACCCACATACCTCAAGATCAATTGTTGATATAGGCCTTTTCATGCAAAAAGCTTCAGCAAGTTTATCGTCTAGTGGTGCTACATTTTCTATGAGTTCACGCCTTTTTTCTGCTACAAAGGCTTCCATATTTGCAGGAACTTCTTCAACAACAACCTTTTTCTCTACAATATGAAACAAATGAGTAATTTGAAGAATAATCGCAAGTATGTCTAATGCAGAAGTTTTCGAAACAAACCCGTTAGAACCATGAAAATAGTACGCCTTTAATTGAACGAGATCAACAAGTCCCTTAAAATCATCTTCCAAGCCTATTGGTACTTGGATTGCAGCACTACGACGATGAAGTTTAGATCTCACCTGAAAAATAAAACAAAATGGTCTAAAATAAAAACAATGTAGAAAACCTAGAACCTGTGATTATCTCAACAAGTGTACCTGATTTAAAACTTACCACGGATTTGCTCCCTTGTGGTCAAGATTATCAGTCTAAAATAAAAACAATGTAGAAAACCTAGAACCTATGATTATCTCAACAAGTTTACCTGATTTAAAACTTGCCACGGATTTGCTCCCTTGTGGTCAAGATTATCAATAAATATAAGTCTTGGAAGTTTATATCTTGTCATTTGCTCATCAATAGTAATGGATTGACTTTGCACCCCATCAATACTAGAAAGAACATGAATGGCGCCGCTGTCAAAAGCACCCAAAGCAGTCTCAACCTCATCAATGAAATCATCAACACGACGGGGTGTGTCTATTACGCTTATCTACGAGGACGGACATATTTTAAAGAAAAAAATAATAAGGGCATTTGTTTAAGTCTTTTTTTTTTTGACAAAACAAAATGATATTTATTCATTCACTTAAATTGATAGAATACATTACATACAAGTACAACCACATATTCAACATCGCTAAAAACGTAAAGGATAAATCTGCAAACAAACTCACATCATCCAAGTTAATAGCACAACACAGCAAAATGTCTACTACAAATAATATGATAAACTTAAAGTGACCAAAATATGCATGTCTCCGGATCTGCAACTTTGATGCCTAAATCATTGATTGAATCTGTAATTGACTGAAGTAAATCTTTCAATAAGAATCAAATGAACACCACAACAATACGGGAAATCAAATAGCATCGCACAAGACGATGAACAACACAACGCCGCACTCAGACGACGAAATCACAAAAAACACAAGAAAAACTTGATCTATGTGAAAACCACCTATTTATATTTAAAGAGAAAAATCAAATGTAGAGGGGTGATTCTAGGTCCAAAATGACTTAAAATCACCCCTCTCTAATAAACAAAGGAGAAAGAGAAACTAAAAAGAGGAGATAATTTTTCTCTCAAAGAGAAACTATGGTCGGCTCCGTGTGCAAAATCATGGTGGATCACTGTGATTCTGCACAGCCACCGTGATACCAAACGTTTACTTGGTATGCATCAAAATTCAAAACTATTAGACATAATGTAATATTATTGATTGTAATTGGGCTAAGGGTAGTTTTATCTCTTTATGCTTTTCTATATAGTCCTAAGATAACACTTTGTATTCAAGCTTTGCTCATTGTAATGAAATCCCTATTCTTAACAAAAACATCTTGTTCTAAAAATGAATTAAAACTGAAATTTTCGATATTATAATTACCTTATAGTCTTTCCAATTGAGGAAAGTGATACCTGCCCGTACATGATTAGGAACACAATCCTGAACAAGCTTCTGTTCTTCATTGAGACTTGCGTGCATCTCTTCAATCTTACCACTGTATAACATCGACCTTTCATTCGGACCTATCTTATCAGGATCGATCAGCCCTGATATCCAGACATGCCGCAGACGCTCCACCGGCACCTTCGAATACTTTGTGTAAGCCATCGAGGGAGAAGGAACGGCGGATGAGCATAGGGTGCAGCAGAGGAGGCGCGGCAACCGTAAGAAAGGAACCAAGGTGGGGCGGTGGTCTTTACTCTTTATTGAGGTCTGAACAGAGAGGACCCGTCTATTACAGTTTGGACTTCACTTAGTTACATATTCCCTCCAGTCTTGGAATATAAGAAAATATATTTTGGTTCGGTTCGGTTTGGTTCAGTTGATATTTGAAAAGTCATCCAAACTAAATTAATTAATGTGGTTTGGATTTAATCGGTTACTGTGTAGAAAATATAACAATATTATCAACTTATTACAAAATAAATGTAGAAAATATTACTATTATATTGTATAATAGGTTGATTGTTTCTAGTTTATAAAATTAAGTTAAGTATTGCGGTTTGCTTCGGTTTTATGAAATGAAAACCGCGAACCAAACCAAACCGTGTAGTTTAGTAGAAAAGTTATCCGTGTAGTTTTAACTAAATGCAGTTTTTTGCGATTTTTACTACATTACCATTACAACATATATTACAATTTGGAAAGATTTTGTACTTCACTTAGTTACACACTCAAAGCCTATTTACTACAGTATTTAGTGTGTACTTTACATTACCATTACAACATATAATACAATTTGGAAAGATTTTGTACTTCACTTAGTTACACATAAAGTACTTTTTCCCGACCTCTTAGGTTTAGGCAACCATTGTACACCCAACCAAAAAAAACTACTTTCCCAATTTTTCATATCATTTTGGAACCACATTTGATGTTAGAAGTGACCTACAATTATATTAAACTTGTGATAAAAACTATACACACACATGTTATTTGCTATGATCGAATCTCTCCTACATAATTTGAAGTCGTCAAAAATCATTATATCAATAGATTATTATATTTATTGGGTTTACGGCGTTACAAAGTGGTATTAGAGCTCTGTTGGTTAAAACCGACTGTCAGAGTTGTGTATTAATTCGATTGTTGGTATTAGAGCTTTGTAGGTCTATTGTGTCAGACCAAGTGGTTGTAGTGTCAGTTGTATTCGTCTATCAATTGTAATATTCTTATGTTTTGATTTATTTATTGTAATTACAATTGCACTTTAATCACTATTTAACTTTTGATCGATTAAAGTATTTAAAGAGAATTATGTGATTTTGGTCAATTCAAATATATAGTGGAGACCACTTATACTTGGCTCATACGATGACAAGGACAAGTACATAAGTCCAAAAACATTTCCTTTTCTCATTATTTTCTCGCAATTTTAATGCCTCCATATACATTTATGTATGTTTCATTCGATATACTAGTTAATCGATATAGAACGTTATAATATAATTAGACATAACAAAAATCACCATCATCACACTCTATCAACTCTAAGATAAGGGGTGGGTGATTTCATGTATTTAGTGTGATTTCTCTGATTATCATCAGTTGTAGATGCCATTTATGTAGAGATAGTCTCAGAAAATGTCGACGAACAAGAGGAAATGGTTTCGACGACCATTGACATATACCTTAGTTCTGCAATTTCTCATTCCTTCTTTGAGATCCTTAGTTGTTTCAAATTCTCACCTCTTATGTTGAACGATGACCCCTTATCTAATATCATAGGGCCATCACAATTCATGCCTTTCATTCCAACCTCTTAGCCACATTCGTGAACACTCACCGCCACCAAACCACCTAATAGAGTTAGTAACCTCACACTATCACTCAATTTGTCTATGTATACATCATATCTCAATTGTGACGGATTCTATTCTAAATCATTAGAATTCATTTTTTAGTCTCGTTTAGATTTTTTTTTTTTTAATCAATGTCAGGACTAGACTCTCTGTTTTAAATAAAATCAATTTACACAGAAGTAATTTATTATTTATCACTACTTATTTTTCATTTTTCAATAGTGAAGTAATTCTAAAATGGAATTGAATTAGTAGTGATAAAGTAACAAAACATTGTCCTCTGAGCTTAACTCAGTTGGTAGGACAATGCATTATATATGCAGGGGCGGAGGTACGTATCCACTTATCCACCTTAAAGAAGGAATTTCTAACCACTAGACTATTTGACAATAACAAAAACAAAAGTAACAGAAAGCATTAAGAATAAAAATGAATGATTAAAAACATTAAACATCAATACATACAGTAGCATAAATATTACAAGAATTCAATCACATAACATTCAACGAAGTTCTACTGTAAAAAAAAAAATCCAACAAAGTTCTTTGTCAGTCTTAGTTGTTACTACCTAGTGATTTCACTATGAAGACATTTGTGTGAGTTTTTGAATTTGAAATTGCACAATGAAATAGATTAAATTGCACAATATAGGAGTTGTTGAATATCTTACTAACCCGTCAGTAAGATAAGTAGTATCTCCTGATCAAATAATAAACACAATACGATATTCTACATTAAAAATATCTCTTTAGGTAATTTATTACTCTCCAATAAAAAAATATGATGTTCACGTTATCAAACAACTTAAACTAACAAAAACGCATCCATTAAAAACTCAGTTCTTACAAAATGCTTGAGAGAAGAGAAAAGTAGAACCTATTGGAGAATATCTATCTATTTCGATATTCATCATCATCGATGCAGTATTCATGTGCGGTAACTATTTCCCCAGCATGAGCCACCGGAATCATCTGCTCCCAGAAGAATCCCAATTAGAATTTAAAAAAAGATATGACAGAACAACTATAAAAAAGTTCTCCCAAGATATTTACGGGGAAGATCCTAACAGAGCCGTATTTGGACCCGGGGCCTCGGGCCTCAAAAAAAGTATTTGGTTAAAAAATATATATATAATGAGAAGATTTTATTGAAGAAATTGCTTTAAAAAATATTAGGACGGAGACTTTTTTAAGTAGCTAACATGTATTTTGATGATATTAATTAGAATATGATTTTTTTTTCATGTTAATTACACGGATAAATGATTGTTTTTGAAGTTGTTGATGCTATTTATAATTTAAATAGATGATGTTCTTTTCAAAAATATTGTGTATATATTTTTTTTTATTAGGGGTCTATATTAGTTATTTGTCCGGGACCTCTAAAATATCGGCTACGGCACTAGATCCTAATCATTGTGAAAATATTAAAACTACCTCCTTCTGACCGTTACGCCTATGATACAAACAAGGAACCTGCATTTGCAGAGATGAAAGGCTTCAGCCACAAAATTGCTAGTCTCAATATTTTGATATAAAAGCAGATACAAGAAAATGGTCGTATGAGTGCGTAGCATTGCGTATTGTTTTCAATCATGATTTATTCCTCATGAAACTAGTAAAGGCTAAAACTATACTAAGTCTTGGTTGTAGATCATCATAAACGCAATCTTGAATTGAGTCATACATTTATAAAAATAAAAAAATGAACAAATTGAGAAACAAAATAACAAGTTTAGGTAACATAACAAAAAAGAAAAGAAGATTCACAATACAACAAGACCAATGCAGTAAAACTAAAATAATGAGGAGCCTTAAACTTACCTCGAACCTCTTGCTAGTGTTATTGTCTACAAGTATATGTCCCCTCTTCATGACACTCTCGTTGACTCTTCACTCAATAAAAAAAATAATTCGGTGATTAAATTAACTCTTCACTCTCGAGGGATTAGCCTCTACCGTTGAATGTGGAGGATACCCGATTTACACCAAAAAAGAATAATAGTATCAAAAAGATTAAATTGACGTAATTCAACGATTATTAAAAGTGCAAGTATGTATGTTAAATTTAATACTTGGTGACAACGGCTCCTGACTCATTATATATATATAATACATTACAAAATAGACAATTTGAAATAAGATTTTACTGTACCTTAAATATCTAATTTTACCCCACTTCTTCTTCAATGAGAAAGCCGATGCCAATAGTGTATGCTCCTAAAATAGCCCAATAATATTCTTTTTTAAATTTAAAAATAGCATAACAACCATGTTATTGCACACATATTAATAAGTCATTTCTTTTCTGAATGAGTTATGTTTTATTAGGTAGAACACATTCTATGTAAATTAAAAACTCATACTGCAATAAAGGATTAAGTTTCCTATAATATGGTACCTGTTCCCCATTCTTAGATTGGTCGAGAGCACAATTATGAGATACACACCATCCAAAAGTAGCTGAAGCCCCTATACAGGAAATAACAACAAATGAAACATATAAGACTTGGCATGTATGTATCATTCAAGCCAAAATCAATGTTATCAAATCACGGCCATGGCAGATTGCAGTGAAGGAAGGCAGCACTATGGCGTTTTATGGCGGACCATTGTTTATCATCTGCAATCATTACACACACCAGCCAAAATAGCAGAAGCTCTTAAAATGTAGTATAGATTAAAGAGAATAAGAGAACATAATGCATCTACATGAGAAAAAGGAGGAATGAAGGTAAAGATCATACAACAGAGTGAATTCAAGGTAATTCAATGTATTTGAAAGCACTGCCCATGAATATTGGTATAAATCTTCGCGTTACGGTGGCCCTACGAACTGCTTCCTACACACAAATTAATAAGAAGAAAATTACTTACATAATATGATTTTGTGTGAAGGAGGAGGGGTCGGACGAGGAAGACGTAACAACTGATTTTCATATATGATCATTGTATTAGAAAATGCATCTGCCTGAGGTGCATGGACAAAAAGTGGATTTGAATACATCCATAAAATGGATTTGAATCAAGATTTTTTTTTTTCAAATTCATACTAGAAATCTGAGATAATACTGGTCATTGTTATCGATGGCGGATTATGGCTGTGAGCAAAAAATCCTCCATAAAAATATATGGTGGATTGTGTAACGGTAAGTTGCACAAAGTAAAAACCTTGTCAAATATATTTTTTATATGTAACTTTGTTGTGTGTGTGCGCGGGCGCAAAACCAAATAATTAAAATGTGAAACTCCAATGAAAAAAAAGAATACATTTTTTACCCACACACCTCAAGTTCATTTGCTGATATGGGCTCCTTCAAGCAAGTTTACTACCTGATTTAAAACTTGCCATGGATTTGCTCTCCCTTGTGGTCAAGGTTATTGATAAATATAAATCTCGGAAGTTTATATCTCATCATTTGGTTATCAATAGTAATGGAGTGGCTTTGCACCCCCTCAATACTAACTACTTCCTCCGTCCTAAAATAAGTGTCAGCCAAAATTATTTGTCCCAAAATAAGTGTTATATACTATTTATAACATTTGTTTTTCCTATTTTATCCTTTAAAGCAATCATTGAGTAAGAGAAAAATTACACTCAAACATCTACTTTTTAGTATTCCAATGTCAACTACCAATAAAAATAGAGGGTATTTTAGTAAAAGTCATATTCTCTCTCTCTTTCTTTTACACATTTTTTTTAAAGTGTGTGATTTGGTCAACTGTGACACTTAAAATGGGACAGAGGGAGTAGAAAGAACATGAATGGCACACCTAAAGCAGTCTCAAACTCAACGTTGAAATCATCAACATGGCCGGGTGTGTCAAGTATGCTGCTAATCTGCAAAGAAAGAAATACTATTAAAAAAACCATTAACTGATTATAAAACACATACACTCATTAGATTAGGCGTGTTCAGGTGTTGCACATGCGTCGGTGTCCGTCACCAAAATGACATGATTACATTGAATTATGTCATTTTTTTAATTTATCGTAGTGTCAACGTCTAAGCATTTGTGTTGTGTTCGCAATTTATAGTTAACCGAATATCTAATGCTTGAAGAATAAATCAGTTTACTTACTAACATTCCATCATCAATAAGGCAAGCAAGAAACGAAGAATATTTCTTACTTTAGTTATGCATACTTCAAAACTTCCTTAGAGTGCGTTTGGATGGGGAATATGTTGACGGAATTCAAATTCTTGCAAATTTCATTCCTTAGTGAATTTTCAAATTCATAGGAATTTATTAAGTAATTTAACGACACCTAAAAGTTAGAAATTTATAATTCCTCCCCCACCTTTCCAACTTTTCAAAATAGACCTCTATAAACTTTCAAAAAAGCTTTAATTTTGTAACAATTGCAAATTGACCCTAGTTTTTCAATTTTAAAATTTGACCCAAAACTTTTAAAATATAAAGCTGGCCAAAAATTCTAACTATGGAAATTTAGTAATCTATACAAACACACCCGTTAAACAAGAAGGTAATCAATTGACTTAGGCTATGTTTCGCAATCTTAAATTTGAGCTTAAACCTTATAGCTTATAAGTTCATTGGATAAAAAAAAGACCTGTTTGGTAATCATTTTTTAAAAAGAGCTTATAACTTATTTTTGATAAGTTATTTCAATTAGTTTATGAGCTTATAGCTTATCTTCTTTACTTCCAATTTTACCTCTATCATCCTACTTCAAAAAAATTAAATATTAATTGAACTTATATTTTTTTTCTATCATTTTACAATTCTCAATCTAAATCTAACCGCTAATTTTATCAAACACTTCAATTAGTCTGTCATCAGATATACTCAATTTTTTAAGATGATTCTATATAGTGCGGATTCAATCATTGAATTGAAGTTGAAACTAAAATTAGAGATATTATTATTATTATTTACCTTATGGTCTTTCCGTAAGAAACGAGTCATGGTGGGGCGGTGGAACATATTTTGTAGCATGCAATGAGGACCACGAGAAACGACCCATGCTGACGGTGGCGTGCGGTGGAAGATATTGTGGTTTGTAAAAGGGATTTGGATGCGGTGAACTTGCGGGTCGGGTTCAGGTTTTGGTAAAATCCGTTACTTTACACTTGATCAAGGTCAAACTTATATTGCTTATAAAAAATGTAATGTTAACATGTAGGGTGAAAGCGGATCGGACAAATCCAATGAAACCGGTAATTCAAACCGATCCAAACCGGGAAAAAACCAATTTTTTTTGGTTCAGATCAAAAACCGAACCGAGCTAAACCGAACTAATTTGGTTCGGTTCTTGGATTTCATTTTTGAAAACTGATGAACCGGTGAACCGAACTGACCATCTTACAACACCCTACTCGGCTCGTATTTTGACAGTCCATACTACATTGTATTTTATATTTTGTGATGAACACCACTTAAGATTTGTATTTTGAATTAAATTGTAAACTTCATTGTATTTTGTATTTCAAAATTATGTTATTGATTATTTAGTTTATGTTATTATTATAAGTCATTTAAAAAATATATCGTTTGAAAAAATGATAATAGATATTACATCGAAAAAACAAAATGTTACGAACCGAGTATAGTATTCGATCCAAACCGACTAATTCGGATCGGATTCATTTTTTAAAACTGAATCAAACCGACCTAAACCGAACCAATTGAAAGTTCATTGGTTCGGACATCGGATTCACTCGAAACCGATCCAAACCGGTCCAATTTCACCCCTATTAACATGTGCCCTAACATGATTCAAAAAAAAAACATGTGCCCTAACATTTTAAGATGTTAAAAATAGTAAATTTTTAAAGTAAAAGTCAATATTTTAACTTTTTGAGAATTTCAATATACAATTTTTAAGATAAAGTTTCCCCATTTAAATCCTTAACATGTGCCTTTAAGGCACGTTTTAACATTTTCCAAAAAAAAAAGAAGGTCAAACTTATATTTCTACCGACCATAAAAAATAGCGGATAGATTAGTGGGCGGATTTATAGTTCGGCGAGTCCGAACTGTTGTTTAGGTATTTGTCAATATTTATATTTTTTTCGTTTTAAATTAGTGGGCGGATTTATATAGCGGATAGATTAGTCATAAAATATGAGTCTCTTTGTAAATTATTAAATATATTTATTACTTTTTTCTCTACAAATAACCCTAATTATTACTACTAATTTGTATTGGAATACAAAAAGTCAAATTTCTACACATACAAACAAATTGGTAAAATTTACATACAAACTAGACACAATAATTTCACTGCCAACTTTTTTAATATGCGTAAAATAAGTCAAAGGAGCTTATATATTGGGACGCAGGGACTGGGAGAAGCAAAATTGATATTTTTAGAGGTAATTTAGGTGAAAATTAAGATTTTTCGGAGTTAGTTTAGTGCAAAAGTGAAATAATTTATTCAAAATTATGATGTGTTGAGGTTTATATGGGTTAATGTATGACAAAATTGAGATTTTTTGTTTCAAACTGAAATAACTTTTTTCATGATAGAGTTAAAGTAATTATTTTATGAATATATGTTCGTCAAATATAACCATGCAGATATGAGATATTTTTCTAATCCAAAATAAGGCAATTCTGAAGCATGTGATTATTTACATATAGTGATATTGAGGCATATTGTGATCTGAATCTCACTCAATAGTTCTCATTTCTACGTATCGAGTTATAATACCAACAATTCAAAGAAGAGATATTGAAGACAATGGTGACTGCAAAGCTCTATTGAAATGAGGAGCTCTATTGAAATGATGATATATCATGAAACATATTGATTAAATGCGTTAAGGGAGAACATTTAATGTCGACGTTCATATTCTTAAGAGATGCTTCAAACAGGGGGAGAAAAACTGCACTTTTTTTTCCTTTGCCATGATTTTTTCCCACTAGGTTTTCCGGTAAAGGTTTTTAACGAGGCAGTTTGCACACAAAAGGATGTTGTACTCTTTTTTCTTGATTAGAATTTTTTCTCACCGGGTTTTTCCTAATAAGGTTTTAATGGGGCATATCCTCAATGGACATTCAAGGGGCGTGTTATGAATAATAAGGATTAGTGAATGTTCATACCCCTTCCTTGTCCTATAACATCCACTAATGAGTGGAGCATAATTTCATTTGTCCTTTCACTTATTTCTCTATGTCCTATAAATAGGACTCTTGTTATGATGTAAATATACACATATGTAAAGATGAATACAAAACTCACATTCTCTCTATCTCTATGTTTTTAGCTTTAGTAGTTTATTTCTAAAAAAAAACTTAGAAATCTACAATTATTCACTTTAACACATATTAATGAACACTCAATCTCATGATAATAAACCTTAGAGCCAGAAAACAAGGTCTAGCCTTATTAATGCTACTCATATACTCCCTCCCTCGTTTTTTTCTTGCTAGCACATAAGGATTTGTTGCTTTGAAGATAATTGACATTGACTGTTTGTCATTGGAGGTTGTAGTTGAAGGTTTATTTGCTCTAGTAGTTTTGGTTGATATTTATTGAATTTTTTGGGTCTATTGAAAATTTGGAGATTTTGTTTTTTTTATTTTATTTAGAATGAGATTGAAGAAAACATTGCCTAATCATTTTATTTAGACCAAATTATGACATGTAGAAAACACTTTTGTTGGCGTCTTTTCCGAGGCTGTCTCCCAACGCGCTTTAACCTGCAGAGGTGTGGAATTCTTTGTTCTCATAAATGCGTATTATGTTCAACTTCTCTGGAGGATGAGACACACCTCTTCCTTGACTGCACACATGCTGTGAATTGTTGGAAAGAATTGAAATTATGGAGCAAAATTGAGCATCACATACTGCAAGAAAATGCTTTTTCCACAATAATTTTTTCCCTTTTTGCAGGCTTGGTTGACGAATCCAAATGTCGTGTTTCTGCCACCTTTTAGAGTATTTGGCGTAGCCGTAATACAGTGTATTGGGATCATAAACCTTTCAATGTTGCTTCAACTTGTATCATTGCACAAGATATTATCCGTGACTACAATTGGTGCAGTAGGGTGTTGGAAGAACCTCTAAGTGCATCTCATTCGAATTCTTGGAATAAGCCAAGTAGTGGTTGAATTAAATGTAATGTAGATTGTGTTATTTTCTCTGCTGAAGGGTGCTTCGGTATAGGTATTTGCTTTATTGATAGTCTGGGTCACCTTGTACTAGCTCGCACTATGTGTTTTCCTCACATTGCTTCTGCTGTGGAATGTGAGGCTTCAGCCCTCCTTGCTGCGTTGCAGATAGCGACAGATAGTGGTTATGACCAAGTTAATATTGAAAGTGATTGTCAAACTGTGGTCAATGCTATTGCCAACAACATTACTTATGATAATGAGCTTGGACCCATTTTAAATAGGTGTAGGTCCATTATTACATCTCATGCTAGTTACAATCTAGCTTTTACTAAAGACAAGCTAATATAGTCGCTCATAATCTTGCACGAGCGTCTATATTTCAGTCTAGCCCCAATACCTTTTATACTCCACCTGATTGTATTGCTACTGTTATTTTTAATGAAATCAATTGATTTGTGTTTGATTCAAAAAAAAAAAAAAAGTAGATTGAGTCGGTCTTTGCAAGTTATATTTTTTTTTTTTTTTACATAAGTTATATATTGAAATTTTGTTTACGTCTAAAATTCCATTATCCAAAACTTCCTAATTAGTTTTCAAATAGTTCAATAATCAATACCTTGTACACAATGCAACAAAGAATATAAGAATTAGATTAAAAAAACAAAAAGGATGAGATGCAATTACTTTGTTTCAAACCTGTAAATCTAATCTAATGATATACATTTAGTAGAAGAAAAGTAGAAATTAAAATAGATATATAATATATATATATATATATATATATATATATATGAATATATTTCACATGTCTTTCATCGACATATTAAAAGCTTATAACATTTCTCTTCTATATTAAAGATGGATAAAAACAACAAAGTGAAGAGTATACGAGATTGAGAGAGTGGGAGATAAGAAAAAAATTAATTGGCATCACAATAGTTGTTCGGTCGATTTAGAATACAAATAGATAGAATTTTAAACCGCACCCGTCAGTATACGACAATTCATGCGTGAATTTTTGCAATTGTTGATATGAGATCGGACCCGACTGAATGCTTCAATGTGTTTTCAGTTATATCGGTTTCGAGTCCAGAGTATGTTGATTTGACCGAACTGGGTTACAAGAAATTCTCTCCCCCAGAATATGTTTATTTGACTGAACTGGGTAAACATAATATTTGTTCCCTGATTTTCAAGTCAATCTTCACAATTTATTTGTTAAGCTAACTATTACTTTAACTAAGAAGTTTGTCTAATATGCGCAATATTGCATAGATTTAGATAACCAAAATTAGTAACTTTTTATTAAAAAAAATAATTATTTATTAAAAATTATACATTTAATATAGAATACACAAGAGTCGAAAGTTCGGTCATTACCTTAGTCCTTGAATATAAACAATACACAAAATAGGGGGAAAAAATACATATGTTTCAACACAAACTTATTATTTTAAACATTCTTCCTTTAAACGAATACATTTAACTTCTTAACAATAGTACTTGTTAATTAATTGAACTAATGTAATTTTTTATACTCTTGTTTAAAAAATTATAATACACTATTGTTAAAAAAAAACAAAGGTATTTGTTTTTCTCGATCACTAAAAGTACTTGTTAATTGTGTTTATAAAAAAAGTACTTTTTTTTTTTGATAAGCTAAAAAGTACTTGTTAATTAATGAAGAGGATGATAATGGAAAAATAGATGACCATTGATCCACCAACTATCACTTTCATTTTTAATCTATTTTAGTATAGAATCTAATCCCAACATATCACAATGAACAAAAATTAGTCAACAATCATTCTTTCACTTTTAATATAATACTAACTAGTAGTTACTAATTTATAAAAAAAAAGGTGTATATATATAACACACTCAATTACTCAAAAAAATATATAACATGTTCAATGAAATTTTTATGATATTTGTTATCATATTATCGAGAACCATCGATATGATGAATCATAATTAATAAAAACTCTTAAACTCTTTTTTTTTATTTTAATGTTGATAAATTTATGTAACGTACAATATTTTTTTAAAATTTAACATAATATATTTAATATAAACTTTTAATCCAACAATAAAATTTATATTCATTACAATACTATCATTACCTTCTACACCATAATATACACACCAATTTAGAATTTACCCATAAAATAAAATGATACCAAAAGTTCGAAATTCTAAATCATCACAAGCACAGCATCGGATCCTTTGTACCTTTTCCAAAGCAAAGATGCAACATGCTTATAACAAACCAAAAATATTCTCTAATGAAACAAATAAAATATTTTTAATTTTTTTTGTCGAGATTGGGGTATCCACCGCCGAACACAGTGACTAATCTCTCGCTAGATTTGAGGCACCTCGATGGATGGGATAGCTGACCCAATGATTTAAAGATACCCAAAGTGAGAATCGAACTCTCAACCCTTGGTTAAGGGAGGATGTGCCACAACCGCTCAACCAAAACAAATAAAATATTTTCCTATAATAATCACCAAAATTTTCAAATGTGTATATTTAAAAGTCAATGTTTAGCTCAGAAATATGGTCGAACAATTTGAGATTCATCGCCTCTTAATTGATAGTTGAAGATTCAATTTTTGCCTCTAACATAAAAATAACTTTAAATTTTGGATCAACTATCTCACTCTTTACTGTATTTATAATTAAGTGAGTGGAATAGTTACTACATTTTGACGGCGATACTCCGATTTTTTTAAGGAAAAATAGTCAACGTTTAAATTTTGTATTTTATATTTTTAGATTTAAGATTTTTAGATTTACCTTTCTCTCTCACTCCCGCTCTAACCAAAATCTGCTGTCTTCATTGATTTCAACCTACCAATAAACCCTAAAATATCCCACCACCGCAATTATATTCTACACCCCCTTTTCCTACTTTTCACACCTCCAACATTTCTTCATTCTTTTCACCGTTTTTTTCTCGTTCCTGATTCCGTTTTTCCATTTTTGAAGCTTCAATCTTCGTTGAAGAAGCTTCAAAACTAACCTTGATTTAAGATTCTCCTTCAAATTTCAGCTTCAGTGTTCATTTTCACTTCAAAATTCAGGTAAAAGGGTTTTTTGTTTCATTGAATATTTTTTTGTTGAAATGCCATGAAATTATTAAAGTTTTGATTTTTAGTTATTTGGGTCAAACCCCTTTTGTTTAATTTGAATCATATGATATTTATAAATTATAAACAACTATTTATGCAACTTTTTTTTGTTGGGTTTTTTTTTGTTTTTGTTAAGGTTAATTATTTGTTTCTAAATTTTTGTGTTTTTTTTGTTATTATGATAGTGTGCTGTGTTTGAAATGTTTTGAATGGTACAAAACTACTGAATCTTGTTTAGGGAAGTAGAAATGATGAAGGAGAGGTTTGGTTATATGAATGGCGGTGAAAGGGTTTGTGAGAATGGTTTTAAGGAGGATGATGAGGGTCTTGGTGATCATATACTCGAGGAAATGGAGTCGTTTTTAGTTGATATTGATGAGCGGTTGATTATATCTAGGATGGTGAGTGATTCTGTCATAAAGGGTATGGTTAATGCAGTTGAGGAACATGCGTCTGAGAGAATTGCGAAGAAAGAATCAGAGGTGGTTAGGTTGAAGAAAATGCTAAGTAATTTATGTGTTGGTTCGGATGAAACTAAAAGGCTTTGGTCTTCGTTGTGTTGTAATGGAGCTAGTGAAGATGTTACACACCGTTTATTAGATGGTGGTGTGGAGAAAGATAGAGTTATGAAGCCTTTGGATAGTCTTAGATTTGAGGTACATGAGCAGTTGAATCGGCTTAAAAAAGAAATAAATAAAATTAGAGGTCCTGGTTCGATTAGAAGATTTAGTTCGGGTTCTGATTTGGTGGGTTTAGGTGGTATTCTGCAGGAGAATGTGCCAGAAAGATGGATTTATGTCGATAAAGCTTTTGAAAGCGTGAAAGATACTATGGACTCTTTCTGCAGAAAGATGGAAATTACGGATCAGTTATCAAAGTCAACAGCACTTTCTGAGTGGCAGGAGGAACAGGAGTTTCGGTTGGAAATTGAGCTGATGGTGATCCACAATTGTATCCGGAGTTTGCAGCAGGAATTTGAACAGAAGCTATGTGACATTTGTGAATCTGAAACTAGAAATAGTTTTAACCAATATAAAGAGATCTCAAGTTTGCGTCAGGATTTGGATTCAATATTTAGAACACTATCTGTTTTTGAAACCGGGACCCTTATTTCTCATGGATCCTTGGAGAATACTGAGGATTGGTGTCATAATAAGAGAACGGAGCACTTCCATTTGAAGCTTTCAACCGATCATTTACCTGCTTCAACTTTGGAACAAAACGGAAAACATGAGGACTCAAAGATTAGCAAGCCTGATAATTTGGATTCTGCCTCACTTAAGGACATGTCTAAAGATGATTTGATTACTTATATAACTAAGATGAGAAGAAACCATGAATCTCAAGTGCAAGAGAAGACTGAAGAAAACTTTTGTCTTAGGCGGGAACTATTGAATTTGAGAGAAAGAGGTTCTTCCTTCTCATTGAAGAAAGACAAGGACTTTGATTTGTTGAAGAAAAAAATCCCCGACGTCGTCTCAAAATTGAACGAAATCCTTGACGGGAATGAGAAATTGCGTCAATTCAGTGAAAACATTGAATCTCTTAGCAGTTTCAAAGATAGATTAGATTTCTTACAATCTGAGAATCACGAACTCAAGGACAAGCTAACCATTAAGGAGAAGGAACTTAAGAGTTTATCTTCTCAGCTGTCTGTTGCCATGGAAAAACTTTCACGGCAACAGCTAACTGAGGAGAATTTGTTACAAACTGTTCGGAAGCTTGAGGATGATGTTGTAGATGCACATGCTGAAGTTTCAGTTATTCAAGATGTATATAAACATCTCTTTGAAGATATGGAAAGTAAATGTAGATTCATTACCGAAGACTTGCGTCTCAAGTATGATTTCATGCAAGAAGTATATGAAGTAATATTGAAAGATACTGTTGACAGTGTTCAAGCTTCTAATGGATTGGAAATAGAAGAAGCAAATATCGAGTCAATCATGATGCAAGGGCTACTGGATATTAATGAAATCATATACAAAGAAGCTTTGGTAGATGCGGATAAAGCATTAAAACTTGAAGCTGCTGAAAACAATAAACTAAAATATGAAATACTTATGCTGAAATCTACAGTGGAAGAAAAGGAGAATTTAATACAGGCGGCAACGGATGCTTTGGAACAAGAAAAGCGAAAGATGGAATCTGCCTCTGAACAGCTTGACAGTTTAAGAGCTAAAACAGATCATCAACAGAAATGGATTGTGGAAAACAGTAAAGAGTTGGATGTTACTAAGGGTAACCTGGTTGCAGCAGCGAAGGAAATTGAACAATACAAGAAGCAAATGCACGAGTTACATCAAAATCTTGAACGAAAAATGAATGAGCTTGGAGAAATTGATAAAGAAAGAAGAGAACTTTGTGCTGTTACAAAAAAGCAGCAAGATGCATTGAAATGTGTTGAGGCAAAAGAAAGGGAAACCAGAAAGCAAATGGGATCAACCATTAACCTCGTCCATAAATTAATGACAATGGTCACTGATGTAGAAGCTAATGTAAATGAGGATATTTCAAGAAATTGTTTGAGGTATGCATTAATTGTGTCAAGATCCTTCTTTTCTAATTTAATGCTTCATAGTTGTAACGTGAGCATTAAAAATTATCTGCAAGTTTATATTTTTGAATTCATCTTGATCATGTTAATTAACAGCCTGAAAATTTTGTGGAGAAAAACCAATTTACTTCATTTTCAAGATCCTTCTTTTCTAATTTAATGCTTCATAGTTGTAACGTGAGCATAAAAAATTATCTGCATGTTTATATTGGGGTTCACCTTGATTATGTTAATTTTGTCGAGAAAAACCAATTTACTTCATTTTCAATCCCTTATATGGAGCAAACAGTTTTAAATTAGATTTGATTATTAAACTCCGTTTCAAATTCTTGTGATGATTATGGTTAGAACCAAGTCACATGTGGATTCATCTTTTCAGGCTTGAAACCATGCATTCTGAGTTTTGTTCCCTCAAGAACAAAGCCAGTGCACTTAAAACCACAGGATTGGTGTACAAGCAAAGGTTTGAGACAAAAAGTTCCGATCTTGCAAAGGCTGAAGCAGAGGTTTGTAACCAGAAACATCACATAGTCTTTTGTTTTTACAATTGCCATGCTATTGGAAATATACATTAATTATCTGTTTCTCAATCTTGTGGAGAGGCTGCCTGCACAACCCTCATGCCAGAGGCGGATGCACATGTAGTGTTGATAGTATTGACAATGAAGAAATCATACAACATTTTGAAAATATGATAACGCACTGCGGACAACTGTTATTTGTAAAATGTTGTATCAACTGTTTTTACAAATTACAATTGTTCATAGTGTGTTTTCATATCAAAACAGTTTTAGGTATTTTGGGCTTTTTACAAGATTATGTATTTTATAAAAATTTACATTATTTCTCTTATGCAAAAAATTTATTGTTGCACCTACTAAAGATAATTTTTGGGTCGAATTAATCTCATGGTTGTTTCAAATGGGTCGAATTGGAGGATACTTCTCGTAGTTCCAAAAATTAGTTCTTTCGGAAAGGAAATTTTTTTTGAATAAATGACCACAATATCAGCTTATCAGGTCTATGCTGTAAAATTTGGTGAACCAAGATCCATGGTTTAATACCCAACTTGAAAAGATATCCAATCTTCACCGTGATAACATTATTTTCATTTACTTTTTTATTTATTTATGATAATACTTGAGTCTACTAAATGTCCCTATTTATGTTCGACTTATCTGGAGTTTCAGGTTGATCTTTTAGGGGACGAGGTAGATACTCTTCTTAGACTCCTTGAAAGGATTTACGTGGCACTAGACCATTATTCACCGATATTGCAGCATTACCCTGGGGTGAGAATATTTCCCTTTCTGCATATCTTTTTAATGTTTGTACTTAATTGAGGACAAGAAATTCATGAAAAAAGTGGCTAAAAGTTAGTACCAGAGAACAGCGCCTCTTAATTGCCCTGATATTTTATTCTAATGTTATTTTTCGGCATTTTCTATTGTAAATCTATCTAGCTTAGGGTCATTGATATCAGTATCTTCAGTTGAATGGCACATTAGGTTCTTATATTGGGCCTAATTAATCATTCCAAAATCGGCTTGTAAGGCGAGGATTACTCACCACCTATTAACACATTTTCAGACCATATCTCTTCTAGTGTGGAACTTCTAACATTGTGTTATGTAGAATTGGACTGAAAATAGAAGTTTTTTTGTTGTTTCAAACATGGATGGTAGATTGGTAGTCCCTCATCTCATGAAATGGCATCATGATTATGTGTATTCAATATGATTATGAATTTACGATAAAAGATATCTGGCTTTCTGCAATCTGTTAGTTTGATATTAGGATAGATGTGCCAGCCAAATTTGTTTGTGTAGAGCTAGCCTAGCCTGTGAAGCTCGGACACTACTTGGATTAGGCATGTCCGACATCGACATAACACCGGCACTTATGATTATATTGAATTATATCATTTTCTCAAATTTTTATGTGTCGGCGTGTTATTGTCCGTGTCCGGTGTCCGCGTTTGTGTCCGTGCTTCATAGTTACTGGCTCAACTCCCTGTCCTTCTCAGCTAAGAATTGTGTCTCATCAGATTGCCTACTGATGAAGTTTCATGTGGAAGTTCTTACTGTTTTGAGCATCCAATCAGATTTGTTAAGTATAACTTGAAAACTGCTTAAAGCCATAATTTATTTATGCCTTTACATTTTGGGTGTATCCAATACTAGTAGTAACTACAACATGGGTTTGAAGAAAACGTAATGTGTTCGGTAAATTAAGTGATAACATGTAATGTAACGTAACAAAACACAGTTTTCTTGTAATTTGTAATAGATAATTAGTTGTCATCATGAAGAAGGTTAAGAGATGATTTTATTTTCATGAATCAAATAAGAAACTGTTTTGATAATTAGTCATTGATTTTGCAGATTATTGAGATTCTGGAGCTTGTAAGACGAGAATTAACTGGAGAGTCTAAAAAATTTGTTTAATCATATGTTCTTGCCAGGTAAATTGACCAACATTCTTTTGGCGCAATTTGTACCTTTTTATCATTAAGGTACATTAGTGACTATTTTTTTTTGGTCAGGTAGCCTAGTGGCTAGATTTCACCCCTTAAAGGTGAATAAGTGGGCGTATCGGGGTTCGAACCCCGGTTCCTGCACATTATGTGCAATGTCCCGACCAACAGAGCTAAGCTCATGGGGACACATTAGCGACTATTTTACATTTGTCTCTGAGGTGATATGGAATCATGTTTGAATCTTCTAATGGATACAGGTAACGAGTGGTACAGCTATTCAAATGAGTTACATGCAGCTTGTGATGTGTTGCTACTGGTATTTTTGTTCCCTTAAAACACATTATGAAGAAAACAGCAATAGAAAAGAATCAAGAGCATATGCAGCTGCTAATGCACCTTCGTTTTTTCCACACGCGAATGCTTTATACACTTACTAGGAGACATGCCGTGTTCGTTTGGCTCTAGTTTACCATACATTTGCTTTCCTTCTTTGTAATGCACAGGTTTTTCTTTTTTGTTTTTGCTTTTTATACTAGAAATAGCATCTGTATATGTTATTTATGTAAAATGAGGTTTTTTAATGGCTTATATCTATAGTTTTATGTTATTGTCTTAAGTGTATGATACTAGTATTCTTTTTGTTTTCACATAGTTGTGTTTAAAATGTTACCATCTTTACTGTCTGTATACAAATTTATTGGCAATTAGTTGGCCTAAGTTTTCAAGTTACAAATTCAATGGGAAGTTTTTTTTTTGGCATGAACCCTCCGGTTTTTGGGGGAAAATGCCCTAGTTGTTCAGAGTTTGGCTAAGACTTGGTCAAAAATTGTTTTACCTACGAATCGAACTCGAGTTCTTCTGAAAAATTCACATGGGATGTTTTTGTCTATGAACAAATATCATAGGTGGTCAATCATAGATTGGTATCTTAAAATTGTTCAAAACATCGATGCCTATTGATCTCGCTCTTTTTTTTTTTTGACAAAGAAATAAAATTCATTCATTCATATGCTAAAATAGCAATAGTACAAGAGATGAAGATAGTTAAATACTCACCAAGGATACATATAAAACTTTCAAATGACAAAATAGCGTTAACAAACCAATATCTAAATCCTAACAACTTTGGCAAAACCTTCCGTAGATGACCAAAAGTCAATAATAATTTGAGATCCACAGTCTTTGATGGCTTCCAACTCCGGAAAAAAAATATTTGCATGTGTTCGAACAAAAAATCGACTATGCGTGGTCTCTGAGATGACTGATTCTGCCACATACCGACAAGATATATGCGAGGTTGAGAGAAAATTGACTTTAGTGATAACCGCCATAAACCCCTTAAACGAGCTATAGTATCCACGCCTCTGAATCTGTATATCATTGGATTTGAAATGAGTCAAAACTAATCTATCACTCCGAAAGACAAAACACCGTACTATAAGACGGGACAACAAACGTCGCACAAGACGACGAAACAAACTAACAACGCCGCACTTAGGCGACAAAAACAAAAAATAACAACTAAAAAATATGTGAAAACACACTTATTTATATAGATGATAAGAAAAAACAATGAAAAAAGATGAAATGTTCACGAGTGAAATAATAACTCGATTGATGTTAGTTGATTGAAACAAAAGAAACACGAGTGAAATTTTAGGCAAATAAATTTGTTCTCTTATTTATCAAATGTTCACATTAATCAAGTTACTATCTCAAACAAATCATCTATTAGTGTATAAAGTACGAATATAGAGCTTGTATTATTTAGACGAAATGACAAATATTTAAAATTTACATACGTCATAAGTTTGAACTCGTACGAAAGTAATATTCAATATAATAAATTTGTCAATTCGATATTATCAATTGAGTTAGATCTGACTCTCAGTATTTCATATTTCTCGAATGTTAAGTGATAGAAACTTGCCACCTGCATTACCTAGGTCCCTAGTTCCTATTATGCCTTTAAATAATACACTTCACTTTACCACCGGCACACCTAACTTGCTTATTGTCAACCAAACCTATCAATTCTCAAATTGTTGGCTTTTTTTGGCCATCAATTTCTACTTTATCTAATCTTAATAGTAAGATCACTTTATAATAATTGCAAAAATAATTTAATATTCAATTTAAAAAACTATTATTGTCTTGTAATAAGAGCAAAAAATGCATGCATTATAGGAAGAAAAAGAAACTAAAAATGAACATTAGTACATTGAACCAATCCACCTAGATACTAACAACAACTTTAATTTGTTTTAATTTTTTTAAATAATGATTTAAGTACATATATATGGATATGATAACATAAAAATAATACTAAGATGTAAGGAGGGGAACACTGATTCTGGTCAAGGTTGAAATAAAATAGTACTAAGATAAAAAAAAAATAGTACTAGAAAATTTGAATGATAGCAATGCCACTGTCTCAATCTGAAACAAAAATATACAAGGACACTTAAGTACGGAATAGCATAAGACAAGGTACGTAATAATACATTGTTTTTGTTTTATTCATTTATTTATTTATTTATTTATAGAGGTTGAAAATGTGGGGTTAGTTTGGGAATAGGAATAATACCAATAAAATAATTGGTATGCTTATCTTGTGTTATAGAGTATAGACAATGGCATGTGAATGAAAGAGTTGGTCCACAAGTGAGAAGACTGAAGTGTATGTGAGTGTAGATTAGAAATCAAATGTCTCTTTGTTTGATTTTGTTTGATTTCATATGAAGTCTTATCTTAGAATATAATAAAGTAAGAGTAGTTTTTTGGCAAGTTTGTCATTTGTCTTTTAATGAGATTGTTTGCTATTTTTAAAATTACTATTAATAGTATTAATTCTATTATTGTCCATTTTTTTTATTTTTTTATTTTTGAATTATACAAGAATATTTTGTTATTAATGTATTAGTTTCACTTACCTATGCTACTAATTAATGAGGCACGGTTGTTTGATATTTTCTATGAATCTGTTTATTTGGTTTAGCTTTTAGTTAACCATGCTATGCTACTAAGCAGAGTAACGTTCACCTTCCTTTCTCTTTTTTGTTTTTTCAACTATTCTCTTCGTAATAATACATTGTAATTTAATTCTAAAAAGATATTTTCCGATCGTACGGATATAGACACTAATTATTGAATTATTTCGAAGAAAATAATCTTTGTAGTTGTATGTGGAGGATATTTTTAATTTATAAAAAAGAAATTGTAAAGGGGGCTTAAATACTATTTTTGAATTAAATCTAATTTTATCTTATAAAACCGACTTATAGAATTAGAATTCCTCTATTTTATAAATTTATATTATTTTTATTTTGAAATAGACATCATTTATGGGGGTTATTGGATTGAGATTTTGAGGGATTATTTTGATAAAAAAAAGTCTTGAAGATTTTAAAAGACTTCGTGGAATTATATTAATTTTGTGAGATTTTGAGAGACTTTTTTATAAAAATCTTGAATGTTTTTAACAAGATTTGCTTACATTTTATAAAAATCTTGATTGAATAATAAAAAAAAAAATTTATCATCAACTTATTGTTGTACCTGCATAGCTCTCTTGTTTTGTGGTACATAATCATCAACTTTTAACTATGACTTAAGTACGAAGTTTAAAAATAGATAAATGTGCTCAACTAGATATATGTAGAAAGGATTTAGACGATATAGAAAGTTTTTAATGGAAGGTCAATGTTTTTATATAGAATTGTCTCATATTGTTATAGTGTACAAGTTGTTGATTTTATTATAACGAATATAAATTTTGTAAAATTTATTATTTGATTGAAAATTTATATGATAGAGATCATCCATACATCATATATACAACTTGTGTATGTTAAAATTTATCTTAAAAACAATCGTAATATTTTCATATACTGAGTGTATTTTTTTTACGTGGAGTATATACAATTAAACAAAAATGTATGTTTCATGTTTGTGTGCTCTTTGTATTCTCACCTTCCACGTGGGAGGGGTACTTCTTGTACTTATTCCATTTATCTTTATAAAATTTGCCGTTTCGAAAAAAAAGAAAAGTAGTGTTTAACTTTTTTCATAAATTTTGTGGAGTATATAAGGAGTGTTTTTTTCCTTGAATTTCTTTTTATACGTAAAAAAGATAAATTGAATTTCTAACCACTACTTTCAAGTGATTTATTGGAATTTTATTTTGAAGCGTAGTCTTCATGAAGAGAATGCTTGTGCAGATATCCTTGTAGATATGAAAGCCAACTACTTAGACTTTTAACTATAGTTAATGAATCTTTTCTTAATATATTTTTGGCGTTCCTAGTGGACACTCAATGAGTGTCGTTTTTGGAGACTTGATTTTTTTTTAATTTTACCACTTATTCTTTTATATGTAACAAAAAAAGGTTGCAAATGTATACTGCTTTCTCTTTAATGATATTTACATTTAAAATAATCTTTTTATATATTATCACAATATCTACTATCTACAATATTTATATCAACTGAATTATAATGAATAGACTTCGTTACATTTTCAATTGATGTTCCAATAACTTTTATTTAGATATATACGGAAATATGGTCTGTGTAAAATCTGATAAATTAAAAAAGGTATTTTCTTGTGTACCCCCACAAAATTTGGGGTATTTACCCTCCAATGACTAATTTTTTTTAAATCGATATAAATTTTTGTAAAATAAACCGTTTGATTAAAAGTTTATATCATATAGATCATTTGTGTAAAATTTTAGACAAATCTAAAATCATTTGATATATAATTTAGACGCATCAAAATTAACAATTTTTGTGATTTCTTAAACACCGTTAATCTTTATGTGTCTCAATAGCATATCAAATGATTTTAGATTTGTCTGAAATTTTACACAAATGATCTATATGATATAAACTTTCAATCCAACGGTGTATTTTATAAAAAAATGTATCGCTCAAAACTTTTTGTAGTAGATGGGGTAAATACTCCCAAATTTTGTGAAGGTACACAAGTTGGCACCATTAAAAAAATATAGTATATAGAGTCTATTGTTTTCATTTACTACTACTATTTTTCTCCTTTTTTTTTTTGGTACATCTATTTTTCTCCTTCTTTTTGACTAATATTATTAATTTTCTCCTATAATATGATAATACATGTGAATTTTATTTTATCCTTAGAGAAAGGGACAAAGCCATGTGACCCACCTCACTAATAATGGAACAACCCCATCCATCTATGCCTCCTTGCTCTGGCCTCCATATTAATTTAATTTTCTGTTATCTCTATCTTTTTTTTTTTTAATAGTATATATTATTATAATTAATTAAGATTTTGCACAAGACTTTCAGAGATTAATAAAAAATAAACTATAATATAAATGTGTCGTATATATGCATAACGTCAATAAAAATAAAGAGGTTTAAATCTAATTTCATATTTAAAAAAGCACATTCTTAGCGTATAGACGACTAGAGAAGATATAAAATCAACCTAAAAAGATGCCAGTAAACACTAATTTCTGATCTCAAATTAAAAGTAATATGTCCATCATAATTTAAAAAACTATTCTTTGAATAAAAATGAAAGCAACCATAAAAAGATTAATAAAATTAGTAATAGTTGTTTTAAAACAACTACTACATCAAAATTAATGATATACATGAGATAATGAGTTTTAAACTTTCATTTAATTCAATGTATACATAATACGTGTGAAATGTTATAAATTTTTTTAGTTCTGTAAATTTGCAGCTATTACCAATTAAGATACAACAGTTACATTAAAATAGAAGAAAAAAAAACTTATAGAAAAACATTAGATGGTAAAAAGCAATAAAAGGGTCATGTTACCATGTGCCATAAGAATCTAAAAGTAGAAATATTCTCTTAAATTTTGTGCATTGAAAACATGAAAAATTTAAAAATTACACTAATACACGAATACCGATACAAAAGTTTCTTTATTTATCTCACTAACATGTGCCCTTGGGGCACATGTTAACATTTTCCTAAAATTATAATTTAATAGTATCTGTCTGATTTGCAAAATTAACTAATGAACATAATATTACATAACATGCTATTAAAAAAAATTACAGGACATAACAATACAAAACAAAATTTTAAAATATTAAATAGCTTTTATCTTATACTCTCTCCGTCCCTTAATATAAGATTTTTTTGACTAAATTTTAATATTCATCTATTATGTTTTGACCGTATTTTTCTAATAATATACAGATGTAAATATTATCATATAAGATCTTGTTTGATTTGTTTTGATGAGTATTTTCAAGATATCAAATTTTAATAATTTTTACTACTAGATAATTAAAGATATTAGCGATCAAAATTGTGCATTGGCGTACATGCAGTGGTAAAAAAGGGTCTTATAATTAGGGACGGAGGGAGTACGATATTTTGTTGATTAAAAATTATTTTGAAAAACTTGTAATTGTGGCAAAAAATTATCTTAAAAAACAAATATTACATTTTTTTTGTCAAATACTCTAATTGTAAGAATTTCATCACTAAGAGTAAATAAGTTGACGCTAACTTCCAATCTCAAATTAAAAGTGATCGGTCCATCAGAATTTAAAAAACAATTCTTTGAATAGAAATGAAAACAACCATAAAATAATTAATAAAAATAGTAGTAGTTGTTTTAAAACAACTACTACATCAAAATTAGTGATATACATGAGATAATGAGTTTTAAACTTTCATTTAATTTAATGTGTGCCTATAACTTGTGCTTAAGGGGGTACGTATATATACATGTGTAATGTTATAAATTTATTTTTTATTACAATGTTATAAATTTTTTAGTTCTACAAATTTGCAGCTATTACCAATTAAGATACAACAGTTACATTAAATAGAGAGAAAAAAACTTATAGAAAAACATTAGATGATAAAAAGCAACAAAATTATAATTTAATAGTATCTGTTTGGTTACGTAAAAAAATAGTATCTGTTTGATTTACAAAATTAACTAATGAACATAATATTACATAACATAACATGCTATCAAAAAAAATTACAGGACATAAAAATTCAAAACAAAATTTTAAAATATTAAATAGCTTTTATCTAATATGATATTTTGTTGATTAAAAATTATTTTGAAAAATTTGTAATTGAGGCAAAAAATTATCTTAAAAAACAAATATTACATTTTTTTGTCAAATACTCAAATGGTAATAATTTCATCACTAAAAGTAAATAAGTAGACATATCCGAATTTAATTTTCAATCCTACCTATTACATACAATGTCTTTATCAACTGAGTTAAGCTCACAAAACATATTCGACTTAATTATATCAAGAATTTTTATTAAAATCAATCACATACAAATAAAACACTCATGATATTTGTCTCATAAGTTTAACTTAATTAGTTGAACATATATATAAACCAAAGTTCGAAACTTGACACACTCACTTTATTAGTTTTTAAGAGTGAAATTTTAATCACAAACTTAAAAAAAAACACTAAGTCATATACTACATGCTTGGCTTGTTGTAAAAGACACAAAACCAAACAAAGATGAAATAAAACTTTTTCCAATCTGTTTCCAACCACACCCCATGTTGTCCATTTCCTCATTTCTTTATTCACAAATACCCCATTTTTGGTGACATCTCTGATTTTCTTCCCATTTTCTATTCATTCTCTTATCACAAATTCTCATATTTCTTGTCTTTTTTCCCCCTCAATCACACTGCATTGCCACTGATTCATCAAGTTCAGATCTGTCAAAACAATTCTCTGTGTCTCTGTGTGTGTGTGTGTTTCTGTTGAAGATTCATTGACTTCAGCTAAAATTTGAGGTGGGTTTTCTTTTTCAACTCTTTTTATGTGTCCTATGATGTTGAAAATGAATATTTACATTACCAAGATGATTTTTTTACCTAGTTTGATATAAAGGTTTCATCTTTCATAAACCCTTTTCTTTTGGGTTGTTGAATTTGATTTCATTGTATAAAAAGATTGTAAAACTAAGTTGTTTATGTGATTGGATTGTGTTTGTTTTCTGGGGTTTGTTGCTTTTGCCCTTTTGTAAATTTTGCTTCTTTTGTTGAAAATTTGATTCAAAAGGTGTTTTTGAGGGAAGGAGAATCATGATTAAGGAGGGACTATTGTTTATGTTGATTTTGGTGATTGTGAGTTTTAATGTAGAAGCTCAACAAAAATCAATTCTTATTAACTGTGGTTCAAATTCTTCTGTGAATGTTGATGGTAGAAGATGGATTGGTGATATGGAACTTAATAGCAATGTTACTTTTAATTCTTCTGGTGTTGTTGCTTCCACTGATACATTAAGTGGAAATTCAATCTATGAGCCGCTTTATCGAACAGCTAGAATTTTCGAAGATTCGTTGAATTATACGATCAAAGATGTTCGTGGAAACTATTTTGTTAGGTTCCATTTATGTCCATTTGAGGTTGTGGATCATAATGTGAATGAGTCTTCTTTTGGTGTTGTTGTCAATGGTATGAAACTTTTGTCGGAGTTTAACGTTCAGGGTAAGATATCGGAAAAGAATGTGAACTTGGTTAATTCTGGAAAGAATTTGAGTTCGTTTTTCTTGATTAAAGAGTATATTTTGGATGTTAATGATGGTATGCTTGTGATTGAGTTTTTTCCGAGTAGAAACTCATTTGGCTTTATCAATGCTATTGAGATTGTTCCGGTTGTTGGGAAGCTTTTTGATGGCTCGGTTGGTAAAGTTGGGGGTGGAAACTTGAATTTGACTGGTCGTGGGATGGAGACTATGTATAGGTTAAATGTTGGTGGTCCTGAGATTGAATCCAATCAGGATCCGGATCTTCGGAGAATTTGGGAAGTTGATTCTAGCTATATGATCACGGAGAACGCCGGTGCAGCAATTAAGAACAGCTCGAATATTACATATGCTTCTGTGAATGATACTTCAGTGGCTCCTCTTCTTGTGTATGAAACTGCAAGGGCAATGTCCAACACTGAAGTCTTGGACAAAAGATTTAACATGTCATGGAAATTTGAAGTAGATCCTGATTTCGATTACGTGGTTCGGTTGCATTTCTGTGAGCTGATGTATGATAAGTCAAATGAGAGAGTATTCAGGATCTATATAAACAACAGGACAGCTGCTGATAATCTTGATGTTTTTGTTCGAGCTGGAGGGAAAGATAAAGCGTATCACCAGGATCATTATGATTCCGCATCGTTGAGGATTGACACACTTTGGGTTCAACTAGGTCCTGATACTTCTGCTGTTGCCGCGGGAACTGATGCTCTTTTGAATGGTCTAGAGATTTTTAAGCTTAGTCGAAATGGGAATCTCGCCTATGTGGAGAAATTCGACTTGGCTGGGAATTCGGGAAGCAAATCAAAATCAAGAGTTCTTTGGGTTGGAGTAGGAGCAGGTGTAGTTTCTGTAGCTATAATTGCATGTATAGGTGTCTTTGTTTTCTGTTTCTGCAAAAGAAGGAGAATAGAGTCGAGTGATACCAAAAACAACTCTCCAGGTTGGCGACCGATATTCCTTTATGGCGGGGCTGCTGTAAACAGCACTGTTGGTGGCAAGGGATCAGCAGGAAATCAGAAGTTATATGGATCTGTGACTTCAACCGGAGCTGGTAAGCGGTTTACGTTGGCTGAAATCAACGCTGCAACGAATAATTTCGATGAGAGTTTGGTCATCGGAGTTGGAGGCTTTGGTAAGGTGTATAAGGGAGAGGTTGATGATGGTGTGCCCGCTGCAATTAAGCGGGCCAATCCGCATTCTGAACAAGGTCTAGCTGAATTCGAGACCGAAATCGAGATGCTCTCGAAACTAAGACACAGACATTTGGTGTCTTTGATCGGTTTCTGTGAAGAGAAAAGTGAAATGATTTTGGTTTATGAATACATGGCAAATGGAACTCTAAGAAGTCATCTATTTGGTAGTGATCTCCCTCCACTAACTTGGAAGCAGCGTCTCGAAGCCTGCATCGGTGCTGCAAGGGGACTTCACTACCTTCACACAGGAGCCGACCGTGGAATAATTCACCGAGATGTCAAAACAACCAATATACTGTTAGACGAGAATTTTGTAGCGAAAATGGCTGATTTTGGTTTGTCAAAAGACGGTCCTGCTTTTGAACATACTCATGTTAGCACTGCAGTGAAAGGAAGTTTCGGCTATCTCGATCCAGAGTATTTCAGAAGACAACATTTAACCGAGAAATCAGACGTTTACTCTTTCGGAGTTGTGCTGTTTGAAGCTGTTTGTGCTAGAGCTGTAATAAACCCTACCTTACCTAAAGATCAGATCAATCTTGCAGAATGGGCAATGAGATGGCAAAGAGAAAAATCACTCGAAAAAATCATCGATCCAAATCTCATAGGAAATTATTGCCCCGAATCACTGACCAGGTTTGGGGAGATAGCCGAAAAATGTCTTGCCGATGATGGTAAAAGCCGCCCTACCATGGGAGAGGTATTATGGCACTTGGAATATGTCTTGCAGTTACATGAAGCTTGGCTCAACGTCGACAACAATAGCACCGATAATTCCTTCTCTAGTAGTCAAGTTTTGAGAATTCCACAGGATGAAGGAGTTGAAGTTGTGAAGGAGCATCCAAATCAAGATGAAAAGGTTGATTTGGATTCTAAAAATACAATTGATTCAGTCTAAGAAATGAATGCTGCAAATTGAAGAACCATGACCTTATATTATATAGCTAATATCCTCTAAATATTCTTTCTATTTGTTTTATTGAATTCAAGTTTATGATTATGATTATTATTACTATTACTATTGTTTTTAGCATATGATTCTTGTATACATGGTATTGGATTTTCAAACATTTTGTTATGTCACAAAAAAAAAGTGTCAATATTTGTGATATGCATTTCTTTTAGAATTGAGTTGCAACTAATTGTATTATTACTGAGATCTTTGTTCTCAAAAGTTCATATTAATAGCTTCATCAGCTACTTCTGTAATGTATGTATTTTCCATTTGCATTTTGCCTATGTTTATGAATGATGAATGGTTCTAGTGGCTTTAAAATAAAATTGTGTTGAATGAGTTTACAACTGGACAAAGTTTGTTACAACAAATAGTTTCTAGATTGAACATCTAGACAATAAAGTTCATAGTTGATTCATAGACAATTGTTAGTCACCACATTTATAACTATTTGACAAGTAATTCCAAATATGACCCAAGAATACTAATATTAACTTTAAGGTCAAATAAGTATTTGAAGGTTGCTCTTCGTCCCACATTAAAAAAAGTACTATTGGAAGATATTTTTCGGTAGGAGTCTCTCAGTAAGATTTGCATTGTCGAGAGATAACTCCCGGTAAGATTGCACTATTGGGCGTTATCGGCGTTATCTTCTAGCAAGTGGGGGGACATGGGAAAAACGGCGTATTTTTCGTTGTTACAAAAATTTTATTTTTGATCTTTAATGGGTATAATATCTTTGACATTTTTTAAACATAATAGGGACAATATAGAGATTTAACATAATAGATGGACATATTGCACGGAAGTGCTTGGATTCAGGTTCGAATCTGGATACATCCACTTATTTATCTTTGTGAATTTCTGGCCACTAGACTACCTGAAGAAAAATAAAATAATAGATGGACAAAATATATACTTCGTCCAATCAAATTACGCAATGTAGACATTTGGAAAAATATTTTATAAATTTATTTATAAAATTGACATATAATATGATTTGATTGTATGCATAAATAAAAAAAATTTACACCGTTGTGCAGATACCAATTAAAATTGTAAAAAAAAGAATGATAAGTTTTTTAATTGCGCAATTTTGGTCGGCTATTCAGTTTATTTTGCTGGAATATAATTTCTATAATCCAACTTGACGACGTGACAATAATGTAAATAATCTAATAAGAAAATGAAGGTTTAATTGTTGAGATTCTTCATAAATAAGTGTTATGTTGGGTTGGGATCAAGCTTATAGTAAAAAGAAAATCAATTGAAATGATAGAATGGATTGAGAGTGAACAATTTATTGTCAAAGTCATGAAATTGAATGGTACAAAATATGAATTTGATTAAAAATTTTAAATAGGATCAAAATTGCGCAATTAAAAATAAAGGATCAAAATTGCAGTTTTAATATAATTAATAAAATAAGGGATTAAGGGAGGATGACGGTTAAATCCCGTAGCCTGATATTTTTGGCTAAATAGGCTGATAAAAATGCCTTGATCTGCTCTATTAGAATACAGTCTGATTTTATTGTTTATTGTTCCGGAAAATTTCCAATATAGCTAAAAGTTCGGAACTTGTTCTAATGCATTCCGGTTTGTAACTTTAATTAAGTGTAGGGATGAAGTGAAAGAATAAAAAGGGTAAAATGAAAATATTGAAATTTTGTAGGGGTGAAGGGTTGGCTGAAAATATATTTTTTTCCTGAATCTATATAGTCTAGATTGGTAGGCCTCAATAAGCCTGTCTAACTTTATTTTTATTTTTCTATAAACCAAAAAAAAAGTAGAAGTTATTTTTTTGTGTAAAATGTCAAAAAATATTTTGGGTTAATTACCTATTACCCCCTGTAATATATGTTAAAATTGCTTTACTCCTGTAAAAATGTTTTGTTGCTTTACCCCTGTAATATAAGATTTTGTGTTTTACCCCCTTGACTCAAGTCAACCGGCGCAAAAAATTGTTTTAACGAGGGTTTTAAACCGATTTTTAAAAAAACCGCTGCAAAATATAATTTTAGAGAGAGTTTTAAACCGGCACAAAACAAAATCGCTTCAAATTATATTATGGTTAACTTGAGTCAAAAGAGGTAAAACACACAGTAAAACAAGAAATGTTTTTTTTACAGGTAGAGCTACTTTGATCTATTTTATAAGGGGGTAAAATGTAATTAATCCAAATATATTTACTAATGAACAAAGCTATGAAGAAATAACCTCTGTCATTTTTTCTAGAGAGTACAAAACCCTACACACACGACTGACTCAGTGAGTAACCCATCTTTCAGATTCTGTGTGACGCTCTTCATCCGAATTCCGATTCCCTTTCTCCGCCGCAACACAACAAACAATGCCTCCTAAATCCGCCAAATCAAAAGAAGCTCCTGTTGAACGACCCATCCTTGGTCGTTTCTCTTCTCATCTCAAAATTGGAATTGTATGTAATCGCACCAATTTTCAATTTTTATGCTATTTTCAGTAACCCTTTTTCGATTACAATAATGGGTATTTCATCAATCAGTTTAATTCCATGCATGTTTGATTCTATATAATAGTGTAGATAGTGTTTTTTGTGCTTTTTAACTCAACTAGAAAATATTTAGTTGATGTTTTTTTGATTCAATGATTGATTTAGTGAAATAGTGATTTTCTTTTGTTTGGAAATGATTATAGATGTGTTTGTTTGGATTGGTTTATTTGTGGTTGTATAGTGGCATAAGATGAAAACAGCTTATGGACATGTCTTTACTTGGGTTGGCCTGGTGGTATTGACTTGGACCTGGGAGTATGCTCCTCCTCGAGGTCTTAGGTTCGATTCTCTCCAGTGTCAATTTAGCTTCTTCAAAAAAGCTTATGGACATGTAATAAGTCATTTTATGTTTGGGTTTATAAACATTTTATGGAAATGGTTTATGACATGTTCATAAACTTTTTTCAGCTTATTTCCTTAAGCTCTCAAAGTCTCAAGAATAGCTTATACGGAAAAAAAATTGCTTTATATATTTGGTTACAGAAATAGTGATTTCTTTTTGTTTGAAAATGATTATAGACATGTTTGGATTGTTTTATTTGAGGTTGTATAGTGGCATAAGCACTGGTGAGTTGTGAGACTGTTTCAGATAGCTTACGATAACATTTTATGGAAATGGTTTATGACATGTCAATAAGCTGTTTTCAGCTTTTTTCCTTAAGCTATCAAGAATAGCTTTTACGAAAATTTTTGACTTTACGTTATATTTGGTTACAGAAATAACTTATACATAAGCACTTATATGATAAAAGCTTAATTAAGCTGTTTATCCAAATAGGGCCTTTGTATTTCATTTTTTGTTGTTTAATGTTGGTTATTGTTACTCTCTTGTTCAGGTTGGTTTGCCAAATGTTGGAAAGTCTACACTTTTCAATACACTCACCAAGATGGCAATACCTGCTGAGAACTTCCCCTTTTGCACTATTGAGCCTAATGAGGCAAGGGTCAATGTTCCTGATGAGCGTTTTGAGTGGCTTTGTCAATTGTTTAAGCCAAAAAGTGAGGTAATGTCTCTCATACCATCGTTGGTGAATCTAATATTCATTCCCGCTGTTACTTGCTAAAACTTATAGTTGTCTATTATTTGATGGATAAGTGTGTTATGTATCCTGATGTGTTTGTTGGATTTGTAAATACAGGTCTCAGCTTTCTTAGAAATCCATGACATAGCTGGATTGGTTCGAGGTGCTCATCAGGGCCAAGGGTTGGGAAATAGTTTTTTATCTCACATCCGGGCAGTAGATGGCATTTTCCACGTTCTACGTAAGATGTTGCATACTCTTATTTCCACACCACCGTTGCATTATGATATGATATTGTCCTATGGAGTTATTAATCTATAGTCATTGCTGTTCGTTAGGTGCATTTGAGGATCCAGATATTATCCATGTTGATGATACTGTTGACCCTGTGAGGGATTTAGATGTTATTACTGAAGAGTTACGGCTGAAGGTATGCTTAATGGGAACTTTTCTTTATCATAAAAGAGGCTTTTGGGCCAACCATTATTGTTCCTTGATGAAACATCAGCTTTTACTGATTGGTTGTAAAGTACATGGTCTTTTAAGGGGCTTTGTTAATAGACAGGTGGAGGGATGGATATCATTGCGCCATTAATTATTTTCTCTCTTTAATATCGGACTGTTCATCTGTGTGTGTAGAAATTCTAAGGAGGATCACTTTACTCCAAATTCACTTTGATTTCTTTTAGTTTTGATTAATTTGTTATTTTATCAAAATATAAAGGTTGTACCTTTTCAATCGATCTTCTTGTATACTGTGATATAAGTTCTAATCCTTCCCTTTTGCATAATATCATAGGATATTGAATTCATGCAAAACAAGTTAGAGGATCTTGAAAAGAGCATGAAGAGGAGCAATGATAAGCAGTTAAAAATTGAGCTTGAATGTTGTCAAAAGGTTTGACTTTAGCATATGAGCATTTTAACTTTGTACAATATTATGTTATTGGCCATCTTTTGTCCCAATATATTATATAATTTACAGTTTACTGCTACTGCATCTATTACATGTTTGTCTTACTTTTTTTGTGGTATGCTTTATTGGTGCTTTCTGTCGTATGATTCTCTTTTGGACAATACATTGCTGCAATAAAATGACAGTAGTTGCTTGCAGCGATATTCTCAAATTTGGAAGAAAGATTAGAGGTTGAAATATAATGTAAATAGTCAAATTCAATTGCTTTTCATGGATATGTCTTATATTAGCTCTTAAAAAGCATGAAAATGTCTGTGTTTGGTTTTATGTTATGCATTGCATTCTCTCATAATGTTGATTGTATTGCTAATATAATGTTACAATCCTTTTCTCTTCTCATTTGTTTTAAGTTTTGTAAATATACACACAAAAAAGTTGTGCGTAAACATTAGATGATAATTGTGGTGGCAACTTTTCACATCTTCAGGTCAAGGCATTCATTGAGGAGGGAAAAGATGTACGTCTAGGGGATTGGAAAGCTGCTGAGGTCGAGATTTTGAATTCCTTCCAGTTGCTTACTGCCAAGCCTGTTGTATACTTGGTAACATATTTCACTTTTCTTTCTTTTGACTTTTTATCTGTCTTTGATTTACATCCTGCAAGTATATATCGTTAGCGAGTGAGGAGTAATAAAGTCCACATTGTTTCGTGTTCTGTATTTCAGATCTGTTTCGTTGAATTTTCCATCTCTTATTATTTCAATTGTATTCACAGATTAATATGACTGAAAGAGATTATCAAAGAAAAAAGAACAAGTTTCTTCCCAAAATTCATGCATGGTACGCTGTTATGTTGGTTTTTTTTTTCCCCTGTCATTTATTCTTCTGAGTCATTTAGTCTTTTTCTCATTCCTTGTGTACCTCTGTGTGAGCATCAACGATGTTATAATTGTTTGCAAAGTATTTAAGTTATTTCTTTCAATGAATCATTAGAAGAAGCAAATCATTACTGGTCACATTTTGTTGTTTCTTATGTAATATGGTTTACTTTTAACTTAGATTTTCTTATTGTGCTTAGTTTTTCTGTTTTTCCTTATTATTCTCTAAATATTTGTTGTTTTATAATGTCAAATAAGAACTTTAATTAACATTGCACACCTTTGTTCTCCAGGGTCCAGGAACATGGTGGTGGACAAATGATTCCTTTCAGCTGTGTCTTAGAGAAGAATCTTTCAGACATGCCTCCTGATGAGGCAGCTAAATACTGCGAGGCGAACAATGTTCAAAGGTTTGTTCAATGTATTTGTCTTACTGCTATTAAATGTATCAATGTGAAGATTATGGAAATATTATGTGGATTGAAAAGACTGAGGATTTACTTATACATCAGACATTAACGTCTCGATTATATGTTGTAATTTTCATTTTCATTCATTTTATGTATTCAAAACTTCAACTTTTGAACAATAATAGACACCACCATAGATATATAATATAGAATAAATGGCCTTTTTAATCACAATTTAAAAGTTACTTATTGAGAATAATTCTTCTGTTTATTAATTTTTAAGAGTTGGTTTATACTTTATTTGCTACTATAATTTATATATTCTTCATTTCAACAGTGCTCTTCCCAAAATAATAAAGACTGGATTTTCAGCTATCAATCTCATTTACTTTTTCACAGCAGGACCTGATGAGGTAAATATCATCCGCGTATCACCTTTAACACTGTTAGTTGTGTTTCAAATATTTATGCAAATGATTTTTGGTCTTGATTTCATAGCCTTGCCAAACTTTGTATTACCTTAGTAGTTTCTCCCATAATATTGAAAATCTTATGATTCACAATTCAAAATGCACAGTTCTATACTAGGAAATAGGACAACTATTTGAATCATATCATGAATCAAAAATGAATTTGAAATTTTGAATCATACAATCGATGAATGAATCAGTGCAATTTTTACCATTGATAGGAAAAGTGGGATTCAAAAATTTGTTCTTTAGTTTACCCTTTTCACCTATTTCTCGTCAAAGATATGATAAATTTAAATACAATTAAATTATTGAATGAAAAGAAATTGAAGGACCGGTATGAAATGCACATTTTGTTTAAGACTTCCCCGCGTCCCCTTTTGTTTTTATATGTTTACGTGTTTGGGCTTCATGGTGTTTTTTCCCTTCTTATTCCTAGCTGAGAATTGTTATTTCAGATGCCGTTTATTTATCTTCCACTAAAATGTCAGTTGCATGGATGGGTTATTTTTATTTTATTTTTTTATAGACACTTCTTTCTGCCATTCCACATAGGTTCCTTTGTCGGTGTCTATATGATGTTCCTTTTCTGTGTGTAGTATTAACTATGGTTTATGCAAGTGATTTGCTTGAACTATTTTTCTGCGGTTTTTCCATGTCTAAGGTTACAGCTTTTAGTGCTTTTCATCAAGTAATTTTTGCGGCTATAATTTGATTCTTTCAGGTTAAGTGTTGGCAAATTAGACGCCTAACAAAAGCTCCTCAAGCTGCAGGGGCTATCCATACTGATTTTGAAAAGGGATTTATTTGTGCTGAGGTTAGTTCATTAGTCTTTAATATTTCTTGATTCTTGATCTTCAATATTCTCCCTCCTATTGGACTAAACTATTTATCATTTTGACATATACAATTAAATCATCTGCAAAAGCTTTATTGTACCACCATTTATTTATTTTTTATAAATAAGCATATGAATCCTCAGATCTTACCAAAAAAAAAATTGGAATCCTCCTAGGATTGAATATTAAATGAAAATGACATTCATTACTTGACGCCTGATTTGGTCAAGAGATTTTCTTCATGATTCCAATTAAGCCGTTTCACTCTTGCAATATGAATTACTTATGGATAAGAATCTAATAGAGGTGTTCTTTTTGAAAAATGCTTTCTTATTCCATGACAAAATCTACACTGTTCCTCATTGAAGTTTTTTCTACAATCATCCAAATTCCCACAGTGCTTAATTTCTAACTAGACTAGAGTGAGTTGCCGCATAATTTCTGCTTTTTCATAACCGCCTATATGGCATAGCCAATTCATTGATGAGGGAATACATGTTCACTGGTTATGTAGTTTAACTTGTCTTGACTCTTGATTAACCGATTAACTTTTTTGTTTTTGTTATTGCTGTTACAATGACTTCTGTATTGATAAACATGTTCATTGTTTGCAATAACTGATCTGATAGATTTAAAAATGCTGTTTCAGGTGATGAAATTTGAAGATCTTAAAGAGCTTGGTACTGAGTCTGCTGTAAAGGTATGCACTTATTCTTTAGATTTAACCGTGCGGTAAACAAATATTTGAGACAACATTTCCGGTCTAACATCTTAGGTTAATTATTGAAACATTTGTGTAAAATTTGTATAAGTTGTTGGCATATACGTTCTTTTAGGGACCTAAGCATTTCTTGCTCTTTGTTATATTGTCTGTTAGGCTGCTGGAAAATATAAACAGGAAGGGAAAACTTACGTGGTCCAAGATGGAGACATTATATTTTTCAAGTTCAACGTTTCTGGCGGAGGTAAGAAGTGAAACCAGAAATTCGCCTTTAGTACCAGTTGCTTGGTTTGCATGGACTGTGTTTCATGATAGCCACGCCGACCATGTTTGAGTATTTTGTAAGAGGTTTAAAGTGTAATTTTTGGACAATTTTCATGATTATGTACCTAGGTTAATTATTTCTAGTGGATTCCATTTCCAAAATTACAATTTGTTAAGTCTTGTAGCAGTTTTGATATAAAAATATTGGAGAGTTTATGCCACCTATTGAGTTATTTTATGCTGCATCAATCAATATGTGGTTTGTTAGACGATAAATTTGATGCGAACTACGAAATTTTGCGATTACTTCTTCCTGTTGAATTTCTCAAAAGAAATGGTAGGCTCTATGACTATGTTTTTATTTGCATGTGTATTAAACTTTTTTTAAAATTAGTGACATTGGTTAGGTTTATAACTCAATGTTAGTAAGTAGGAGCTATTCATTTAGTCTTTGAATGAAAGATTATCAAAAGATGTTATTAAGGCAATTTTGGATTGGTTAAATTTGGTTAAATCTATTAATATTTGATACAATCAAACTTCAACGGTTCGGGGGTAAGAATTAAATGAATTTTTTAGCAAGTTTTGAACAAGTCGAATCCTTTAATGAGTGGGTTGATTTAGGTCGGATGATCGACTTGTGCTACGTAAAATAGTTTTAAAATTTAAAATAAAGTAAATGATATTTTATTCTACAAAATTTTTAAGATCAAATTAAAGTTTTATTATTTCAAAGTACAAATTTTTTACAACTGAACCAACTTCAATAATTCAACATCTAGAATGAAGCTAATCAAATAGAGAAATTGTTTGTCCACTTTCTCATGATGAAACCATCTATATAATTATCTCCCCTTCATAAACAAACATTTTTTTCCAGTTTCATTTTCATCTTTTCTTGCATCAATACACTTTCAATCAATTATGTATGCTGTAAATTTGACAAAGTTATATTGAACCAACGTGAGTTGTTATATAATTTTTACATTGTTGACATTATATCCCATCAGTTTTTTTATGATGGATAATTACAATTGCGAAGTTTGATGGAAATGTTCAGATGGATCATAATTTTATTTTTCAATTTATAAGTTAATTATACAAATTATATTATATACAAAAAAATTAATGTATTAAGTCAAATTTTCTTAAAATATATTACGTCTTAAGCACGAGTTGAAAAGATATTATATTATAATTTGTATATTTAAATTATAAATTATAAGTTGAAAAGGAGAAGAATTGACTGGCGTACACAAATAGAAAAACAACTACAAAAGTGTTATAAATTATGAGTCAGGATCAAATTACACCAAAGTGTCAGACTAAAGTTATTAACTAAAGTAATATGTACCTTGGAGTATTAACTAAATGAGCATCATTTATTGTTGGTTAAGTGAAATGTTTGATTCATTTTATAATAGACTAATAAATATTCAAATCCAACATATTTATTATAAAAGGGGAAAATTTTATGTGCATTTTTTAGGTACTTTTCATATGTTTTTAACATACCAAATTATGATTTTCTCAAAATTTGTTATAACCGTAAAAGCTGAATTTTATGTTAAGAACCACATCAAAAGTACCTAAATAAATACACATAAATTTTGTCTAAAAATAAAATCCAATATGTTGAGGGAAAAAATTGTATGAATGAAGAATTGAACCCACAACCTATAGACCCAAAACTAAAGAACAACCAAAATAAACCACAAACTATTACATAATATTTAGCGCACCGTTAATATATATATATATATATATATATATATATATATATAGACACACACACAAATATATCAATGTTAACATATGTACATATACTTATTAAGAGAAATATAATAATTTAGAGCGGGTCGCAACCCTGGTTAAGTCTAACATGCACAACCGATAAGTTATGCATGATGCACAAATTACTCAAATCAATATTACGAATATAAATTTTATAAAATTTACTGTTGGATTAAAAATTTATATCATATAGATCATTTATTCAAAAAAAAATTAAAAAATAAAAAATTATTTAATATATTATTGAGACTCATTAAAATTAACGGTATAATGTATTCAATAAAAATCCATAAAACTAATTTTGATGGGGTCTTAAAAATATAATAATTTTGAATTTATTTAAAATTTTAGATCATTCAATTTAACAATAAATTTTATAAAATTCATATTTATTTTAGTAATTTAAATAACTTGTACATCATGCACGCACAACTTAAATAAGTTGTGCACATTACTTAGCCATGAAACATGTATACATATTGAATGAATTTTTTTTATTTGCAAGGACAAATTCATCAGACATTCAGACATAAACTCAACTTATTGGTCAAGAATGTTATTATACTAACTAGCGGGCCAAAAATGTATAGAAATTATTGAGATGAAAGTTATAGAAGTTAAAAATAGAAGTTATAGTTTTAAAAATACAATCAAGGGCATTTTAGGAAACATGAAAAAAGGCTACACCAAAATAAGTTTTCCCTTTATATATTACTAGCGGGCCCGTGCCCGTTTGTGTGATACGATTTTAATGAAGAAAAAAAAAACATTTTAAAAAATATTAATGGTTTGATGAAAATTAAAATGTATAAAAATTATTAAAATAGAAGTTAAAAAGATTGAAGTTATAAAAGTTAAGAATAGTTTTAAAAAAATAATAGAAGTTAGAGTTTATTGAAGGAAAAAAAACTGTTTAGGGGTTTTTGGAAATTACAAAAAAAGGCTTCACCAAAACAAAAGTATTCTCTTTATATATTGTATAGATTACTAGCGGGCCAAACGGGCACGTCCCGTGCCCGTTTGTGTGGTATGATTTGATGAAAAAAAATGTTTTAAAAAAATATTAATGGTTTGATGAAAATTAAAGTGTACAAAAATTATTGAAATAGAAGTTAAGAAAATTGAATCACTCTCTGATTCCTAAAAGTTTTAATAGTTCAAAATTCAGGGTAAATTCTGATATAAGTGGTTTCACTTACCTTCTAAATACAGTTGCGAAAATAACACTACAATTCTTCTTAGTAAATTTATAACTAATCATCATTAAATCAATTAACGCTTAATTCCTCGTGCATTTTAGGAACATATCTTTTTATCACATTCACAAGTTTGTAAGATCTACTTACATAATTACTATGTCATGTTGTGTTGTTACATTGTACTAATGCTAACACAGTAACATGATAAAATACAAAATTAAGAATTACACTTGAAGTATAGGAAAGTGATGAGAAATTCAAAATTTCAATCCTAACTGCAGTAATAATATTTTTAATAGCTAACAATTGAATTATATTTACGAAACAAGTATAATATCTTTTACAAAAGAAAAAACGATTGCTTGTATGCTTTATTTCAATTATAGATGAGTAAGAATTGGTTTTGGATGATAAAATTAATCTTGATATGTTTGATTTTTCTGAACTAAAATCCATTATGCATTCAAAATTGATTCTACTTTATAATACATATTGAATTTCTCCATATTTATATATAATTTAATTATATATGAATAGAAAGTAATCAGACCAAAACCTGCGTCACTGTTCTTTTTTGGATTGCAAAACTCATTTTTGTTTAAAAACTACATCTATAGACCTAAGAGAAACAACGTTGGTATACATGACCTTTTGAACTCTATTTAAAAGATCCGCAACTTCTGGTGCTTGAAAATTAAAAGTGTCAAATATAAATGATATAAAAACATTTTGATTAACCGAACATTTTTTTTTCATATTTAACAACTTTGTTTGAAGAAATTTTGAGGGCTGCCTAAAAATTATAATTTATCGCTCTATACTTAATTTTTACAATAAATTTAATATTCAACTCATTTTTATTTAAATATATATAAAATATAAGTACTATTTTACTCAAAATTTTTACAAAATCAATTTTTTACACCATAAAACCAATCTTACACGTCCTCATGAGTCATGAGCTAAATCAATTAGTAAATGACATTATACATTTGTACAAGAGTTCAAATTCGAACCTAATATATCAACTTTTTCACCTTTAAAAGATGAATTTCTAATCATAAAAAAACCAATCTTACACTCCATCATTTTCAACAATATATGAGATCATGAGTAAAAAAAAGAAACTACTTTATGTGGCCATAAATATTCCCAATTTCTTTCATTTTGCTCTCAATTTGTCTATTTAGCGGTTAGCTATTAGGCCATGTTTATAGGACAGGTCCTTGTCCCATGGGACCCATCCCTTAACCCATTTCCATTATTCCTTCACCAACTTCACCCCTAAATGTGATTGTGTCTTTATTGATGAAACCAATAAAACCTAGTCAAAGAGTCACTGTGGGTCCCACATATCCTACGTGGCATTTCTCACACACTTTCCAACCCTCAAATCTTAAACCCCATTTGATAAAATCTTTTCACGTCCACTAGGAATTGTAAAATTTTAGATTAGATTCCCTCTCTCTTTTTTTGGCGGGTAAATCCCTAATTTTTTGCTCACTAAATAAAATTGAAAAAAACCCCAAAAATTAGTAAAAAGTACTAAAAATAAAATCTTTTTTATTTTCCCTCTTTACCCTTTTTCAATTGCTTCCATTAAAGAATGAATCTACTAAAAAATCTTCAAAATGATGAAATTCAAAGCAAATTTACTTTGAAATGTTCTAAAAATCCCTAATTTTTTGCTCACAAAATTAAATTGGAAAAAAAAGTATAAAAATGCAGCATTTTTTATTTTCCATTGTTACCCTTTTTCCATTAAAGAATGAATCCACTAAAAAAAACCTCAAAAGGATGAAATTCAAAGCAACTTTACTTTAAACTGCTCTAAAAATCCCTAATTTTTTGCTCACAAAATTAAATTGGAATTTTTTTTTTATAAAAATGCAATCTTTTTTATTTTCCATTGTTACCCCTTTTCAATGGAAGAATGCATCCACTAAAAAACATCAAAAGGAAGAAAATCAAAGCAACTTTACTTTAAAATGCTCTAAAAAAATTTAAAATTAGTTTTTATTTTGTTTTGTTTTTAGGTTTTTCAATGTCACATGTATGCAAAAGGACACAAGCTAAAAAGGACAAAGGTATAGTCTTTTTAAGGTTCTGTTGGCACTAAGCATTAAAGTAAATGATAGGATTATTTACTGTTTTAAGAAATTTTAATACTATTTTTTTAGGTTAGAAAAAAAAATCTCACTCTTTCCATCATAGCTTTTTGATACCAAAAAAAGTTTATGGGTCCCTTTCTCTTTATTGCAGCATGGATGTCAAATTGGGTATTCATTTCTCTTTTTTTTCATGAGTTAGTTGTAGTTGTTTGTAGCTACCATAATGCTAAGATATAAAGTTTGATACTTGAAGGTAGGAATTTATATTGTAATTATAATTTATAAACTACATTGTACTTAAAAGAAGTGATTTTTGTTTGAAAGATTGTGTTTTTATGTTTTCAGATCTCTAAAAAATTTACCCTTTTTTTTGTTTGGTTTAGTTTAGTTTAGTGCATTTATGTTTTAGTTTACTATGTTTTTGTTTACTATGTTAGTAGTTAATGTTGTTTCTGCTAAAACTGCATTACATTTGTACAATTTATGTTTTTTGTTTTTAAGGATAAGTTGTTTTGGAGCTTCTGGTTTCTATAATTTGGTGGTTGTTTTTTGTTTAGCATTTTTATCATATGTGTATGTCTAGTTCTGGTGTTTACACTTTACAGTGTTTGTTGTAAAAATGTTGTTTTTTTCTTTTCTTGCAGAAGATTAGGTTATTGTGGTTTTGAAGAAGGTTTCTTTGGGTTGTTTAGGTCACTTTTTGAGGACATTACTCTCTCTTTTGAAGGTTGAAAGTGCTTATGTGCTATATTGGTGCTTGTGTTTTGATCCATAAGAACACAAGAAGAAGGGTATTTTGGAAATTTAATTTGTAGAGTTTTGGTATTTTGAGCTAAAAGAGTGAAAGTTATGAAGCTTTTTATCTTTTTAGTGTTATGTTTATCTTTCTTTACTATTATGGGGCAGCTTCCTTCACAGGACATTTTAGCATTGTTAGAATTTAAGAAATGCATTAAGCATGACCCTACTGGTTATGTACTGAATTCATGGAATGAGGAATCAATCGATTTTGATGGATGTCCGTCTTCATGGAACGGTGTTCTTTGTAACGGTGGTAATGTTGCTGGTGTTGTTCTTGATAACTTAGGTCTCTCTGCAGATTCTGACTTGAGTGTTTTTTCGAATCTCTCAAAGCTTGTGAAACTTTCCATGTCGAACAATTCAATATCAGGAGAGTTATCTAACAATATTGCTGATTTCAAAAGCCTTGAGTTTCTTGATATTTCCAATAATCTTTTTTCCTCGTCTATACCGGTTGGAATCGGTAAATTTGGTAGCTTGCAGAATCTGTCATTGGCTGGGAATAACTTTTCCGGCCCAATTCCGAATTCTATTTCGGAAATGTCTTCCATCAAATCTTTAGACTTCAGTCGCAACACCCTTTCTGGATCGCTGCCTTCGTCATTGACTAAGCTGAATAGTCTTGTGTCTATTAACTTGTCTCACAATGGCTTTACCGGAAAAATTCCGAAAGGTTTTGAGCTTATTTCTAGCCTTGATAAACTCGACTTGCACGGGAATATGTTTGATGGTCCTTTAGATGTTGAGTTTATGCTTTTATCAAGTGCTAGCTATGTTGATTTAAGCGATAACATGCTGGTGAGTTCTGCTGGGAAATTTCTACCCGGAATATCTGAAAGTATTAAGTATCTGAATCTTAGCCATAACCAGCTTACTGGTATATTGGTTGGTGGAGCCGAACAACCGGTTTTCCAAGACTTGAAGGTGTTGGATCTCAGCTATAACCAATTGAATGGAGAATTACCTGGATTTGATTTTGTTTATGATCTCCAAATCCTTAAGCTTAGCAACAACAGATTTTCTGGATTTATTCCTAATGGCTTACTTAAAGGAGATTCTTTGGTCTTAACTGATCTTGATTTGAGTGCCAACAATCTCTCAGGTAGATCGATAATTTCAATTTAGTTTCATCAAAAATGAATAATCTGTCTTATATTACACGAGATTCCTTAGCTTCAATTGCTATTAATCTAATTGTGAATTTTTTCTTTCAGGGCCATTGAGTATGATCACATCGACAACACTTGAGTTTCTTAATCTTTCGTCGAATGGTTTTACCGGGGATCTGCCACTGCTTACCGGAAGTTGCGCTGTACTTGATCTTTCAAATAACAAATTTGAAGGAAATTTAACCAGGATGTTGAAATGGGGGAACATAGATCATCTCGATCTCAGTGGGAATTGTTTGACAGGGAACATCCCTGAGGTAACTCCTCAGTTTTTGCGATTGAATTATTTGAATCTATCAAATAATCATCTCAGTGACTACCTTCCGAAAGTGTTAACACAGTATCCAAAGCTTAGAGTGCTTGATATCAGTTCCAACCAATTAAAAGGCTTTCTTCTAGCTGATTTTTTCACAATGCCGACACTACAAGAGCTCCATCTTGAAAATAATTTGATCAATGGTGGCATCAATTTATCGTCTTCTCTTGACCAATCTCATCTTCAAGTTCTTGATCTCTCTCACAACCAACTTAGTAGCTTTTTTCCTGATGAGTTTGGATCATTAACTAGCCTGAGAGTGCTAAACATTGCTGGAAATAACTTTGTTGGTTCTCTTCCAACAACTATTGCTGACATGAGTTCTCTAGACTCATTGGATATATCGGATAATCGTTTTACTGGTCCACTTCCAAATAACATGCCAAAGGGACTCAAAGACTTCAACGCTTCCGAAAATGATCTATCTGGAGTTGTCCCTGAAATTCTTAGGAAGTTCTCTAGTTCTTCTTTCTTTCCCGGGAATGCTAAGTTACATTTTCCAAATAGTCCTCCGGGGTCAACCGCTTCACCAATCGATGGTTCCAAGGAGAAGAAGTCTATGACCACAATCGTTAAAGTAATAATTATAGTATCATGTGTGGTTGCCCTCTTCATATTAATCTTACTTGCTGTCTTCATACATTACATACGTATGTCAAGATCGTCAACATCAGAATACGATACGAGTAAGGATATTCACGGTCGCCCTCAACCAGTTATCTCTGGACCTATTCGTCCGACAGAGAGAGGCAGTGCTTTAGTTGTATCAGCCGAGGACCTCGTGGCTTCACGTAAAGGATCACCATCGGAAATAATTAGCCCTGATGAAAAAACTGCAGCTGTAGCTGGATTCTCCCCGTCAAAACACAGCCACTTTTCATGGTCACCTGAGTCTGGTGATTCATTGACCGCTGAAAATCTTTCAAGACTCGATACAAGGTCGCCGGATAGGTTAATTGGTGAGCTGCATTTTCTTGATGATACAATATCGTTGACGCCTGAGGAGCTATCAAGGGCACCAGCTGAAGTTTTGGGAAGAAGCAGTCATGGTACTTCTTACAAGGCAACTTTGGATAGTGGTGTGTTGTTGAGAGTGAAGTGGTTGAGAGAAGGAGTGGCGAAACAAAGGAAAGAGTTTGTTAAAGAGATAAGAAAGTTTGCAAACATAAGGCATCCAAATGTCGTCGGTTTGAAAGGTTATTATTGGGGTCCTACGCAACACGAGAAGCTTATTCTTTCTGATTACATTTCACCAGGAAGTCTTGCAAGTTTTCTTTATGGTAATATCTTCACTTTCTTTCCTTCTATTATGACTATGGCTACATTTACTCAGTTTGAACGTTAAATAAAGTGGTCTTAGGCTATGTTTGGCTTGGCTCATTTTGGCATTAAAAGCTGCTTTAAAATAAAAAATAAGAGCTTTAGATTTTTTAGCTTAAAAGATATTCTTTTATGGAATTATAGAATTGGAATTATGGAATTTTTAGCTTAAACTTTTGAAGTTTGAACTTACTGATAAACTGTATTTCTCAGATCGACCGGGAAGAAACGGTCCACCGTTAACATGGGCTCAGAGACTCAAAATAGCAGTTGATGTAGCACGTGGCCTGAACTATCTCCATTTCGACCGAGCTGTTCCTCATGGGAACCTTAAAGCTACAAATGTGTTGTTAGACACAGCTGATATGAATGCACGCATTGCTGATTATTGTCTTCACCGACTTATGACTCAGGCTGGTACTATTGAACAGATTCTTGATGCTGGTGTCTTAGGTTATCGTGCACCGGAGTTAGCTGCTTCCAAGAAGCCAATGCCTTCCTTCAAGTCAGATGTCTACGCTTTCGGTGTGATACTTTTAGAACTTTTAACCGGAAGGTGTGCTGGTGATGTGATATCCGGTGAAGAGGGAGGTGTCGATCTTACAGATTGGCTAAGATTGCGAGTAGCTGAAGGTCGAGGCTCGGAATGTTTTGATGCTACTTTGATGTCAGAAATGGGAAATCCAGTTGTAGAAAAGGGAATGAAGGAAGTTCTAGGAATATCAATTCGATGTATCCGATCGGTTTCTGAAAGACCTGGTATCAAAACTATATATGAAGATCTTTCTTCTATATAATTTGGTGGCTCATGCTAACTACTTGAACTTTGACATGTCACTGGAATCAATGTCTCATTGGTATCATTCCCATATTTGTTTAGAGCATGGCTTTTTAACATGTTTGTATTAACCATTTTTTTTCTTGATGTAAAGCACATGATTGAATATGACCATTTGATTTTGTCTTAAAATGGTAATGTGTCACTGTCATGAAATGATCTATTGTTTGCATGTGCAAGAGATGAAAGGTTGTACAAGTTGTCAGGAGAATGGTTTAGCAATTCTATTTTTAGTTCATTTAATTGTTTGCTACAAATTTGCAATTGTGAGAACATTAAATAAATGTTTGAGTCGACAATGAGTTTGTCAGAATCACGTACTCCTTCCGTCCTAAAATATAAGAGAAAAGTAGTCAACAAAAGTTGATGTATTTGGTTAAAAATTTGGTCAAGATATATTAACTTTATTTGAACAACTTTCTCTTATATTTTGGGACGGAATATGCTGCTGTGCTTTTAGCAAAAATATGGGGCTATTGTGTTTTTGTCGAACTCATCTTGATTTCAAACATGCAATATAACTTATTCATGTGGAAACTCATGTGATTTTCATAAAGTGCTACCACCAATGATTACAACTAGTAACTTGTTATGGTGACAATCAACACCATACTATAGTTTGGTGAAATGGTAAGGTGAATTATTTATTTAAATGAATGTGTTTTTTGGAAAAATGACTTAATATTAGTATCTTGATATTTTAAAATAGTAATGTTTTAATAAAGTTTTTTATAGAGTATTTAAATGAGACAATAACAATGGGACGAAGATAATATTTGGTTTCAGAATAAACTGATCTTTAGCTTTTATACCAAAAAAAAAGATATTTATTTTCATATTTTTAGTATTCATATTTTGTAAAAAAATTTAATCAAAAAGCCTATTCTTGTTGAGAGGAAAACAATAATCATATTCTCATAACAAAGTGGGTTTAAGCTTAGAAAAGAAAAATTACAAAGAAAATAGAGAAGATAATTCGATTAAATCTAACTCGATCGATTCCTTAGTACTATTTTGAGAGAAAATATAGAATATGATTCTAACGTCAACGTTCAGAAGTTTCATGTTGGAGAACATAACACATTTGTGAATTTTGAGCATAACCTTCACTTGTGAGATGATTTTGACCACAAATTTGAGTGGAAAAATGTGAATTTGACGGGGTCTCGAGTCTTGGGATTTTTAAAGATGTTTTTTGAAAAATGTTTGCAAGCAAATTGTTCGAACCTTAGAATTCAAACGTGTATTACGTTGAAATAATTGGAACCTATAAGGGTCGAATGATTAGTCTCTACAGTTGCGCGTAAATGATACATGATTTACGCACAAAAAAAATTATTTTGGAAGAGACACATGTTTGTATGTCAGGGATGCCTTTATTTATATCATCGTTTGAGGTTCAACTTCTAAGACTCGAAACCTATTCAAACCTTACTCTACAAGCGGAATATTTGTATAATTCTGCATGGGGCATGAGAAGATGAGGGGGAGCCAAAAGAAAAGGCTTAAATAATATATTGGTCTCTGTAAATTCGTGTGTTTTTTATTTTAGTTTCTATATGTTTTATTTGGAATTAATGCCTGAATATTAAAATCATTTTAGTTTTAGTCCTTAAAATTCGATGGAAACTTCACAAATTTCCAGTAGATATAACTTTAAGACTAAAACGAAAATGATTATTTAAGCGAAAAGAAAATCCGAAAAATACAATATGGTAGGATTCTAACACCCAAAGCCCAATTCATATCCTTCTAAGCCCATCATTCAAAATAGACAAAAATAATAATCACTTTTCAACAATTCAAACCCTAAATCAACTCAACGCAGCAGCTTCACTCCACAGAACTCAACTCGCCGGAAAAATAACGCAGCCGTCGGAAAACGAATCGGACTTCGTCTTCGCCGCCATTGAAACTGAAAAATCCAGGTTTTCCCTTTTTCCGTTTAACTGATTAATTGTATTTTATCATTGGAACAATAATTGGGAATTAGGGTTCAATAAAATAATTGAAATCATGTATAGTGTATGCTGAATATGTTGATTGTAGTTAAATTTGATTTATTTTAAATTGGGGTTTTATTGTTTCTGATTGGTACTGTTACTGTTGCTAAACTTTGTTAAATTTCAATTGTATGTTATTATGAATTATGAATATTAAGTATGAATGTTCCTTTGATTTTTGGTATTTTTTCTATTTTTTAGTATATTATGTATGTTGTTGAAGTTTATGGTTAATTTGTACATGGTTTTTATGTGTTCGCAAGTATACCGCCATAGCATTTACCGCTATCTGCTATACTGCTATAGCATTTTTTAGGGTCGGGGCTACGTGCGACAGCCCGGGCCCCACTCAAATATAGTCGATGACCCGACTGCTATGCCTTCTGTGGGAATCGAACCATGTACCCTGGGGTTAAAGTACATGTTCAATCCATTCCCATAGAATTGCTCGATGGTGACCTTTATTTTTAAGTTGTTATTATTTTCAAATATTGTGACAAATTCACATTTCTTCTCTATGATGTGTGCCTTAAAAATCAAATATGTACATGATGATCTAGTATGGAAAAACAGAAATATTTTATTTGTCTATGGATCATCTAGTTTTTGCTCTTATAATGGTAATTGATATTAAGTGCATGAGCTAACAGTCTACATTGACTACACGCTGTCATGCTTGATTAGGAATCATAATGGTAATTGCAGAATTAGGTAGTTACTTAACAGTCATGTTCATAATGAGACATGACATATGTGGACGTTGAGTGGCACGATATTCACCCTGATTTTGGGTCTTCAAAATTAATCAGTTCATAAACTTTTAACTTTTCCAGTATTTTATCAAATATGTAGAACAATGGTTTTCTGTTTGCGCATACTGTCTTGTATTTTATCGCCCTGAATAGAAAAAGAAGGCTATGTTTAAAAATTACAAAAAGTTATGATAACCCCATGTGAACACATTCTGGGGAAAATGTGACCTTGGGATTGTTTGATTTGAGTGTAAACCACTTCCTCGCAATTCATACAATTGAATGTTGATTTTTGCTATGTTTAATAATTGTTTGTTGAATATTAAATTTCAATTGTATGCATTCATGTATTTCAGGGAATTTGCATTTAGAGGATTAAATTGTAGCAGTTGGTGTTGTCATAGTGTAGGAAATGACTATGGATCTTTTTGACGGAAGCGATTCGGAAAATGATGATATCTCAATAATTGAGATAAACCAGGAATATGCTCGTAGGTTTGAGCACAACAAAAGGCGAGAGGATCTCCATCGTTATGAAGAATTAAAAAAGAAGGGTGTTATTGATTCACCTTCGCATTCGGATGATGAATCTGAGTCTGGATCGTCTGATGATGATGATGTGAAGAATATCAATTATAAGAGTGACGAGGAATTCATTGATGCTTTGATTAAGGTGAAGAATAAAGATCCTGTTATAATGGAAAAGGGTTTGAAGATTTATGAATCTGATCATAGGAGTGATGATAAAAGTGGTGATGAGAAGAGTAAATCTAAAGATAAGGAGAAAAAGAAGGTGTATTTGAAGGATGTGATAGCCAATCATTTGATTGAGTTCGGAGCAGATTTTGGCGGTGAAGAGGAAGGTATATCGAAGAGTAGCAAGGGTAAAAATGTAATGTCTTTGAATCACGAGGAGACGGATTTTGTGAATAAGGATGGGAAGAAGAGTTATGGTGATGAGCAAGAGGAGTTGAGAAGGGCTTTTCTGGAAGCAGAAAAGGAGGATTTGGGTGATGAGGGAGGGGATTTTCTCATTCTGAAGGAGAATACAGTTGAAGACAAAGAAGATAGTGTTGACAAGGAATATGAGAAGAAACTGGACAAATATTTTAGCGATGAAGACGAAAATTCTATATATCTAAAAAAATATTTCAGGAACAGAATGTGGATAGACAACAATGGAGAGAATCCAAATGTCGGAGAGGAAGATTTGCAAGAGATTTCAGAGGATGAGATGGAAATTGAGAGGCAGGAAGAATATGAGCATAGGTTTCAAGAAAATCCGGGAGATAGAGTGTTGGGTCATGCTCGTAAAGTGGAGGGATCAGTGAGGAAAAAGACAAACTCGAGGAAAGAGCAGAGGAAGAGCAAAGAGGAGAGAATTGCAATAGCACAAAAGGAAAGGGAGGAGTTGAAACATTTAAAGAATGTCAAGAAGCAGGAGATACAGGAGAAGGTTAAAAAGATAATGAAGACTGCAGGGATCGACGATGATGATATTATCCCTTTGTCTGCCGCAGAATTAGAAGAGGAGTTTGACCCAAAGGAGTATGATAGAATGATGAAGAAAGCATTTGATGAAAAATATTACAATGCTGAGGATGCTGACCCTGAATTTTGTAGTGAGGATGAAGACTTGGAGAAGCCAGATTTTGAAAAAGAAGATGAATTACTTGGCCTTCCTAAAGGCTGGGATGAATCTGGATCTGATGGTGGGTTTTTAGCTGCTAGGGAAAAAGCATTGAAAGAAAAGATTGAAAATACTAGTGATGATGATGATCTCATGGAAGGAGAAAATGAAAAAGAGGAAATTCCCGAGGAAGGTAGTAGTCGGAAGAGGAAGCGTAAAACTGCACTTTTGGAGAAAGCAAGACAGGCAATGATGGATGAGTACTATAAATTAGATTTTGAGGACACAATTGGCGACCTGAAAACAAGATTCAAGTATACCAAAACAAAGCCTAGCAAATTTGGCATTAGTGCTCCAGAGATACTAATGATGGATGACAAGGAATTGAATCAATATATTTCCTTGAAAAAACTTGCTCCTTACCAGGATGAGGAATGGAAGCTGAGCAAACAAAAACGATACATGCTGAAGATGAGAGCTAAGGAGATCCTTCGTGCAGCAAGTATGGATAGGAAGAAAAATAAGAAGTCAAAGATTGATTCTAGTAAGTTGGCTTCATCAAACAATGTCGACGAGGATAAAAAAGCAACCACAGCAAATTTGGATAAGAAGAAAAGTAAGAAGTCAAAGAATGATTCTAGCAACTCAACAAAGGTTGATTCTAGTAAGGTTACTTCATCAAACAATGTTGTGGAGGATGAAAAGGCAAACACAGCAAATTTGAATAAGAAGAAAAATAAGTCAAAGGCTTATTCTAGCGAGTTAACTTCATCAAACGGTGTCGCGGAGGATGAAAAAGCAAACACAGAAGAATCGAAAAAATCAAGGAAAGCTAGAAGAAGGGCAAACATGGCCGAACTCAAGTTATCAGAATCAAGACTTAAAGCTTATGGAAAGACAACCTGAAAATCTAAGCATGGTTGCATGTAAAATCAGTCAATGGTTTAAGCAGGTAACTCCTTTAGTGATGTTAATTTGAATTAGTGGTTTAAAAATGTTGGCAGCTATTGTTAAATAATGGATAGTTTAATAAACATTTCCTTTATGTCTAAAATGAAATTTAATTTAAATTAATAAGAAGTTTGTGATATTGGATTTTTTTTCTTCAAAAAAGAATTTCCCTCTTGTTGTATCTTTTTTCATTTTGCTAATAATGTTTGTGTTTTCACTGTTTTGCAGTATTCTCTTGTTCTTACAGAAGATTGGAAATTTTGAAATTCCAAAGGACAGTGTGCTTGCCCAAGTTTTGTGTGTGGAGTTCTTTTTTATGTCTTTCTAGTTTTCTCCATTAAATACATTATTGATGTATGAAATTTTGAGTTATAGTTTGGGATCAGCAATTAATTTTTGACAAAAACTAGTATTTGTGTTTCCAAAGTTGCTTCCGGAATTACTGATTTATGCTATTCAGCAATTACTTGTAATTGCAAAACAAAAATAAGAACAATGTTTTTCAATTTCATTGAACACAAATGATTGTTTTGACATACAAGAAAGAAAATAACTATGGTAGGTACAGGTATCCATATATAATACTACAATTTAGTTGTTATGAGGCTCGTCCGTTCCTGAGTAAAAATGACGAAAAGCGCATGAAAAGTCTTTTGCATCATGGCCACCATTGCAGAGCTCAGTATATCTGCAAAACAAAGTCTATTGTTAAAACAAATTTGTGATAATACTCTAAATTTTAGGACATCCAAAATTTATGACAGGTTGCCATAGAAATTTATTCGCACAATAAGTTACAAGTTTTTTCTGCCAACATAAAGTTGAAAAGCAACAGAATTCTCACAATGGATTAACAGCATGAGACCTGTCATGACATACTTATGGTTATGCAAGAAAAGGAAAATCTTACATCTTTTGAGCTTGATATGTTAGAGGGTATTTACATCCAGCCAGCTTAGCTGATTCTACTGCTAGGTTCAAGTCTTTGGCCTATGTCACAAAATCAAATAATTTGCTTTAGGCTTAACAACTTCAAATTCAATTTAAAGATAAAAAAATACATTTTATCAAACTTTTGGTTAATAAATAAATAAAGTTGATAATTAAAGGAAAGAAGTAATCACAATAGATTTCATATTTTGATGTAGAAACATGTCTTTTTGTTTGTAAACAAAAATTGACTGTATTTTCTGAAAGTTACAAGGCTTTAGCTCAATAAGATAGAGCATAAAGCAAAACTTCTTCAGCTTAATGGTAGATATTAACATTATTGCATTTACATAATGAGAATTATCATCTCTCCTCAATCAAAGATTAAATGATGATTGAAGAGAACTAGCAGTACCAACTTAAATTTGACTTTAAAATTCAACATGTCACTAGCATGAATTTAACATATCTGAAATGAATGACTACAACACAATGGACAAATCAAAGATAGAATGACATAGTATGAATAAATGCAACAATCAAACAACACCTAACAATCATATAACGCTTAAAATTCAACGGTACCGTTACTTGTTTTTCGAGCTTGAACCGCTGCATTCGACTGTAATAACTCTTATTTTAGACTTCCATCCATATCATCTAAATAAACAAGAGCATTTGAAAGTTGAGGTAAACCTCAGTTACTTACCATTAGCTTAGATGCAAATCCTCCATTATAATCCTTTGAAGAGGGCACCCCTTCCATCAATCCGGGAACTGGGTTGTAAGCATCACTGCAATAATGCAACTATTACATATTAATTTTTACCATTGAAGTACTAAGACATTAAATATAGCAAGTTCCTTGAGACTGTGTTAGGAGTTTCAATAAAGAAGAATTAGTTCGGGAGTTAGCTAGTTAATTGATTACTAAGAGATACCACGTATGAATAGAAGATTAGGAAAGAAAACATGTTATTAAAGACGCAGACAAAGAGAGAAAAGAGCTGCATACCTACTCCAACAGCGAGCACTCGAGCAGTTAAATATTTTTGTTAAGGTGCTAGCAGAAACACCTAGAGATTGGCCTAGAGCAAGTGCTTCTGATATTCCCAGCATGCTCACAGCCAAAGCCAAATTGTTACAGATTTTTGCTGCCTAATAACAAAAATCAAAACCAAAGACAACGTATAAGTATAAGTAAAATGACTTACGGTATTATAAGCAACCAAGAATGAAAAAAAAAAGAGTGCTAATAAATCCTTTTTCAATTTTACTCATGTTACTTACAGAACCACTCCCTGCTCCACCACAATATATCGTACTTTTACCCATCGAAAGGAATAAGGGTTTTGCGGCAAGAAACGCTTCCTCGGAACCACCAACCTGAGGAAATTCCATATCTTGTTTATTACTGAAAGTCTTGCCAAAACCGTAACATCACGCCTTTTGTTAATTAATTGATAATAATTTTAATGCATTGTTAATTGATTAATAATCTTCTGGTTTCCATGATCAAATGCACTGTCTTTAAAGTGTCTTGTTATTGTGTATATCTTCAGTAGGTTGGAATAAAACAGAAGTGAAGCCATACCATGAAAGTAAGTGTTCCAGCTTCTGCTGCAATTATACTTCCCGATACAGGTGCATCCAACTTGACAGGCATTTCTGAATCACCTATGGAAAATATAATCATTCAATTCCACGGCATAAAAAAGAGTAAATAATTCAGCAATGTATACATAAGTGAAAAAAACATTCTTATAAAATTGTCAAGGAATTTTCATGAGCAACATATTAGTTTCTGATGAATATGATATACATTTGATGGTGCTGGAAATAGTGAATTCACAAATGCAGTTCTAGATAAATGTAGTTAACTTGGACGACATTTCACTTTAAGTTACCTTTCTTTTCTTTTAGAATATAATTAGATATTGTAGCAGAAAGGTTTCTTGATGTTTGTGGATCAATAGTGGATGAATCTATCAATAACCACGGCCTTACGAGTTTCCCACCATGAAGCAAACCATTAGGTCCCGTATAAACATCAATCACCTACTTTAAGTTAAAAAAGGATGTTATTGTGGCATCCGAATATAGTCATATAACATTATTGGGAGCAGTAAGAAAATTCATCAAAATGTGCAATCTAAGATTTTTGTTTCTTAATCAAAGATCTGTATTATTTTTTGCAGAAAATTGAAATCATAGTTGAAAGAGTAAGTTTTTGCAGACCTACAGAAGAAACCAAATCTACAAACAAATGATGTGATGTATTCACTCAAAGGGAAATGGAACTGCAATGAATATATACTCACATGTGCAGAAGAAGGTAACATTGTAATTACAACATCACTTGCTTCTGAAACTTCATATGGTGTTTTCTTTGTGGGAACCCCCATCTGAGAGAACATCTCGAGAGCATTGTTGTTTCTGCCAATATTTAACAAATTCAATTACTGATATGAAACACTGACACCGATACAATCACAGACACAACACTAACATGCAGAAATTGGTAATAATTTAAGCAAATAAAAGTAATTGAATGTGACCACATGTGTCAGTGTCGGAGCTACATTAACACCACATACATTCTTCCTAAATCTATGAAGCACGGACACACCTCAGACTCGTGTCCGACACCGACAGTTACGATCACAATGAATTATATCAATTTTTCAAATTTTTAGCCGTGTCAACATGTCAGTGTCTGTGTCATGTCCGGTGTCTATATCCGTGCTTCATAGTCCTAAATTAATGCCGCCAACACGCCAACTCAAACTCATCATAAGAAGTACATTTTCACACTCATTACCCAGCCAAATATCTATATCATACGAATTGCACTTACAAATGAAACAAAAATATTCTACTCACTACTCAATAAGCAAGAAATAAAAGGTATGATTATAATTAAGTTGAAGAAAAGGTTCAAAACATTACTTATCATGAACTGTAAGATTAAAACCAGCTTTGATTAGATTATTTGCCATTCTAGATCCCATGTTTCCAAGACCAATGAATCCAACATTCTGCATGTAATGCATCATAGACAGTATCATAAGCTTAATACAAAAAAAGTATAACAAATTTACAAAACAAGCATCAAATTTACATGTCTATATTCAACATAAAAAATTATAGCTTAATCACTACCAGTTAATTATATAGCTTAATCAATAAAGAAACAATTAATGATGTTTCAATACAAAAATAACAATTTGAAAATAGTAAAATTTCAGCTTAATCTATATCAAAAAAAAAAAATTCAGCTTAATCACAAACGCTAGTTGGTCCATTGGCGCCGGACTTGGTAGGGATGACAACAGTTTGATCTCCGCAACTGCGCTTAAGAGTGGTTGGAACCACTCCTGAACCGAATTAGTTGGTCCAGTGGGCCGGATACTGGTGGTGAAAACCATTTTTTTCCCAACTTAATCACTTTAAATACTCACTTTGAGATAAACACAGAACCCCCCCAATGAAAATAATATTAATATGATAAACTCTATAAATATTGGTAACTACCCATTTAATAATTAACATGAAAGATTCTAACTTTGCATGTTTTAAGTGATAAGAAGAAAGATTTAGAAAAATTGCATGTTAAGTTAAGACAAATGATCACACTAGAGAGAGTAGAAATCTCACATGCAAGTGATGATTGATTGAAGAGAAAGTTCTTGCTGTTGTTGCTGGGAAGGTTTGAGAATTGCATTTGGCAAGAGAAAGCAGAGATCTCAACTTGCAAATCTTCATAGCTATCCTCTTTCTGCACATTTCTTGTGTTTTTCATTATAAAATGACTATGATTATGAGTTAATGTTTATTTTTTATTAGTATAAAATATAATAAAGTGATAATTAATAAACTTATCCAATTTCTGTTTAAATTTTTGTTTTTTGTTTTTCTTTGTGAACAATGATATTTTAATCTATGCTACCGATCACCTATAACAACAGAAGTCCATGAACTTATAACAAAAGACAACTACTCGATTGATAATAAAATATTAATATATTAAATTTAGTTTTTATTATCTATTTTAATATATTAAATTAGAGGCTCAAATTATATTGCTGCCACATCAACGATAATTCTCCAAGTAAGCTCAAAATCCTATGTGTCTCATCTAAAAACTCTTCTAATAACAATTTATTTATCTCTCTCACAAACCTTATAACAACAAAATCATATTATTTATTACATTTTGTAACAATCCATATATCATTCAATACTCTCAAGCTATGTTGCATCTGCCATTTAACATTCAAAGCCCCAGTCCCTTCATTGCTCAAATCCCGTTTCACAAGTTTTAAGCCACCACAGTTTGGTAGACGGTTTGTGTTGTGATGCATATGAAAGTTTGCTCCCTATATATTTATGAAGAGGTATTTGATATTCACAGTTGTAATAGGCTTAAAATGTTAATTTTTTGTTGTGGTTACACTGTGGTCCATATGCGTGTATGAAAATCACATACAATTGTGATGTAATGTTATTGCCGAGACCGCCGCAACACATCAATATGAGTAGAAGACAACTTAATCCAACTCCTTTTTTCGCGATATTTTATGCATCAGTATTATAAATTTACACACACATAAGACAGTCATTTTGAATTTGTTTGGCTATAATATATTTGTTTGGCATTTTTTTACTCAATTTTGTGTTTTAATACCTCCAATCTTCAAGCTTAATATTTATTTTCAGGTCATATTTATTATGATGTATGTAAAATTTGATCATTCGATTTTCAATCTACCTTATGTTTTTCAGTTGTGAAGGAGAAAGAGCATGCTACTGAGTTAAAGCATGTAGTTGTGTTCACACTTCCATCTCGGCTCAAAATTTACTGAGGTATATACACAAAATCTTTAAACATTTCTTCTTCTTGTATGTTCATTTCATGATTTCAGTCTATATATAGTTAAATCTGGGTTGTTAAATTTGGGCTTATTGTATCATTGTTTTTACATTTATCATTTTAAAGTTTAAACATCCACACATGTCAATTTATATTTATATTTGTTTATATAACTCATTCAACATATTTGTCCATCTATCAATTTTTTTTTTTAAATCTTAATATTATCTATTATTTTATATAAATATTAACAATACTATTATCATTTATTTTTTGTAATCTTTATTTACAACTTCTGACAAAATCAAGTAAAACTAACTCACAACCGCGCAACTCACGGGTTTCATGCTAGTTAACCATAATTGGGTAGTTGTCATAACCACTCTAGTTATAAGAAAAATTCACCATAATCATCACCAAACTCAAAATTGAAAAACTCAACATTTTTCTTTTCTTCATCAACCCCAACCAAATAATTTTTTTCTTCTAGGTTTTTGGTGATTAATCTGATACATTTTTTTTTTGGACTCGATGATAAAGGTAAAGAAGGTGACTATGAAGATTGACTTTTTATTTATTTATATAATTTAGCAAAATGGACTTATTATTTGACATGAAATATAGCTAAGAGTCCAAAAGTAACGATAATTAATTAAGAAATCAAAATAAAACAAAAAAAATTAAACAACCAAAATATTCAATTTAACTTATAATATACTCCCTCCGTCCTTTTTTATAAGACCTCGTTTGATAAAATCGCACTATTTATTTATTTTGTTTTGACCGTATTTTTTTAATAATACATAGATGTAAATATTAACATATAAAATCTTGTTTGATTTGTTTTAATGAGTACTTTCAAAATATCAAGTTTTTATAATTTTTATTATTAGATAATTGAAGATATTTGTGATCAAAATTATGCATTAACGTATGTGCATTGGTCAAATGAGTTCTTATATTTAGGGACAGAGAGTATTAGGTGCGGCTTACTTATATCACTAACATGTATACTATGTATGTCTTTTTATTTATAAGCAATAGTTGTTAGTATTCTCTCCGTACCAAAATATATATATCTTTTTGAAAGAAAAAAAATTGTGCCAAAATATATATCATTGTACATTACAAATGAAGCACTTAATGTTCTTTTTCTTATTATACCCTTAACTATTTGTTTCTTTTTTTTTCTTTTTCAATTCTACAATTTTTTTTCATATATCATTAACGAAGAACGATAATTTTTGTAAACTAACTCATAATTTCTCTTTTATATGTAACATTAATTACATTTTTTAATTTAGGTGATATTGTCAAAACTTCATATATTTTGATACGGAGTTAATATATTACAAAACTAATTTTTCTTTTATCAGGACTTAAACCCTAAACCTCCAACTCTTTAAGCTAAATCAACTTATCCAATTAAGCTAACCATCTCACTTATACCATGTATGTGAATGTAAGTGCTCTTAGAAGTTTGAGTTGCGTGGAAATTAAAACAAAGTTAAAGATATAACATAATGACGACTTAAATTGGTGATTCAGATAGTAGAACTTTAAGATAATGACGACTTGTGAATCGTCATTAATTATCCACTCATCATCAGTTTAGAATTTTAAGATCATTGAAAGAAGAAGGGTTTATGGATTAAAATGAGATTTTGTCTAACATGTACTGTTTGATTAAGTGGTACACGGTATATAAAATATGAATTAACACTATAACAAATATGAATTTTATAAAATTCAACATTACATTAAAAGTTTATATTAGTATAAATTATCTATAAAAAAATTTAAGGAAATTAAAAATCATTTGATATGTCATTGAAATCATAAATAATTGAAAATTATTTCATACATTATTCAGAAAAAATTATTAAATTAAATTTTTAATGGTATTTTATGAGTTGTACATGTAAGCGTGTTATATTCACCAAAACAATTGGTACACATGTTCTCATTGAAAGAAAAAAATGTTGGATTTATAAGAGAGTGACACATGTACCTAATGTCTTAAATGTTGCATCTCTCTTGTGGTCATGAAACATTGATCTATTGTTTCTCCCGGCCCTTCTGTTGACTAACAAAACTGATGTGCGCTACTTAATCTATTTTATGTATGATTTTTAACATAAAATTAATTTTTTGTAATTATAACAAATTTTGGAAAAAATCATGAATTTGAAGAAATCATAGTTTATTGTGTTGAGAATCATACAAGAAGTACCTACAAAAATTCATCTAAAATTTATCCTATTAATAAATCAAATCTTCATGTTCATACTTCATTTCCCTTTAAGAAACCCCAACTCATTCATTCTCTGTTTCCACTCATAATTTTTATGAAGCATTTTAACATGAATCCAAAGAAAATGTTTGAAAAAAAAATACCACTATCCACATTTTTTATTTAATTTTTAAATTATAAGAAAAAATTTCCAAAAATACTACCCACTATCGATTCATTTTCTTTTACAAAGTGAGTTCTTTCATTTTATCAAAATGAGTTAGTTCAATCTATTTACTATTTTTTTTGTATTTAATTTGTGTTTGAGATGTGTCTTGAAGGCGTCGTTTTGACGTGCAATGGAGAATATGACGGAATTATTTGACGGAGCATCGGCGAAAGTCGTATTGCTTTTAAGCATGTTGGAATCAACCCAATGTGTGGTAGAATGGATAATGAAATCTTCGTCATTTTGATTTGAAGTGCTGGGTTGTCGAAGAACATTACCCATGATGTGATTTCAGGTGACTCTGAGGTCAGCTGCGATGAGTTAACCACCGTGGAGAGATGGTTAATGAAGAAATGCGAGACATTGGAACGATGACTCATGATTTTTGGATAAAGGGATTGACACGAGTGATGATTGTTGGAAGTTTTATATTTTATGCGTGTTTTCAAGATGGAAATAAATTAAGATTTGTAAATGTAAAAAATAGTCAAATTGCTATAACCATCTTATTAGTGGCCTAAACCTAAACCCCGATCCATGATAGATATATCAAAGTGATTATGGACCCATTACTATAGACCCACATACATACAAATACGAGCAACAATCAACAATCTTACACAAGAACAATGTACAATTCTAACAAATTTAAAGGCTTAATTCAAAGACAACAATGGATGAAGATTACTATGGACAGCAAAAGAAGTACATAAACCAACATTTTAATAGGTGTTTGAATCATCGACAATCAATGTAATGCCCCAATTTTTATAATTATTAGTTTGAATTAGATTTAATTGACTATGGTGCATTTATTTTAATTGGTACTGTAAAGAAAAATGTGTTATTTAATTTTTTAAATATAATACGAGGCATAATTGGTGAGAAAAAGGATAATTAAAATAAAATAGAATTTAATTGATTTTAGTGATTTAGTTGAGAAAAAATAAAATAAGAGATATGATCAATATAATTGAATTATGATGAGATTATTTGTTGAGGATTTATTTGGTTAATGAGGAAAAAATGAAAGATTTAATTTGAAATTAGTTTTAGAGATTATGTGAGAAAATATAGAAATTTGGATTGTTTTTTAGAAGATTTAATTGCGACAATATTGTTAAAAAATGTAGAACTTTTAGTAAAATAAGGAAGTGGGGTGTAAATAGTAGGTATGTATAATGTTTTTGATAAAACTCAAAAGAGCGGGGGTGTGGGTAGTAAATTTGTCTTATGATTAATTACTAGAAATAAATCCCTATAAATAGAAAGAAGATGAAGGAAATTAGAATTACAATGAGAAAATCATAAAAAAGAAAAGAAGAAGGATTTAAAAAGAGGCAATTAGCAAAGAAGAGAATCCATAATCAATCTTTGGTCCCTTAGCTTTTTATTTTGACCAACAACTTTAGTTCTTTTAAGAAATCAAGATAGAATTAATAATGTTTTATTATTTGTACATTTACAAAAAATAAATCATTCATTAAAAGAATTTTTTCTATTTCTTTATAAAGTAATGTAAGAAAACTCAACTTATCAATTTTTGTTATTTTTAATCCACCTACAAAATCTAAAAGAATCACAATTTTAGGACGAAGAGAGCTAGTACTAACAAATAGAGTTAGTGGGTAGTGCGTTCCACCACCAATTAAGTCCCACAATTATCAAATATTTTTTAAAATAATTCAAACTTCTTTGTGTCTTTATCTCTCTAAATAGATATCGCTATTTCTCAAGGATTCTAACAAACATTTGACGAATGCTTCTAGAACCAAATATTTACTAAACATTTAGTTTCTTTTTAGTTTAAGGTTTAATAATGTACATTTAATCAAATAAGCGATACTCAATTTTTTATTGTGCTTATTTCAAATTAACATTTTTAAAATAATTTCTATAGTATTCTTCTAAATTAATTATGAATATATATTTTACAGTATATAATTAATACATTATTTGTGAATATTGTATATTTAATATATGACGGTCAACTTTATCTATCTATTCAGATGTAGATGTTTAAGTAAATAGGTAAGAACTTGTTTCCCATACACACACTCATGTTCATAGTAGGGCTTATGTTATGAGATAATAGTAGGACATTTGTCTTTTCAAAATATATTTCAGTTAGAAATAAATATTATTCTAACAAACATAGATTTATTTGAGTTTTTGATTTTTATAGACTATAGTATTAGTATAGTAGTACCTAAAAAGTAAATACTACACTAGTGATTCAAATGCAATGATTAATAACTTGTATTCACCAACTATCATCTGAAAAAATGAGAATGGAATCAAAATGTTCATAGGGCCAGATATTTTTTTACAAGCTATGGATTATGCTCCAAGTAAGCCATCTCTAGTCTCAATTGCATTTCACATTCCATGATTTATCAAACTATTGAAATAACAAAGTAGTGAAATTTCATCATCAGCTACCTCAGTGGCAACTAAATCAACCTACAGTATCATCACCTATCACAATAAAATGAATGAATCTTGCTGCTGCAGATGTTTATCGTGCTGGTACAGTTACGTTGATTTTTGGTATGGGATTATATGAATTGTTCATCAGCAACACACCTTCTGATGTGTCACCCTGTCGACCGTGCCCTTAAAGGATCTTCTCTCTTTGGAATGTTTGCTTTGAAGGTAATCATAAACCCTACGATCATGTAGCGGGGCATTGTGGATATCCTCCACTGACTCCATGAGTAACTTTTATCAGTTACTCGGTTTCATAACTCTAATAGATACTTAATATTATCGATCCAACTGTTGAGTTATCTATACGAACATGTATATATTGTTTCCGTTACAGGAGAGGCTGAAGTGGATGAAAATCAGCTCACTTGATCAATTGAAAACAAAAGTTGGACATTGTAATGATTCTCCTTGTAAAAATGTTTGAGAGGAGCCAAATGGTTGTCATCGCCACAGGATTAGATTTACTTAGTTATTCAGTTTGTATTTTCTTATCATCTGCATCTTTGTATATTCTTCATAATCTCCATAAGCAAGATTAGAATGTATTAGCCATTGTAATATTCTTAAATCATATCTATAAGGGAACACTCATATGGTCCTAAATATTACTGTTGAAAACTTCTGTTAGCCAATTGCGATTGGCACATATGATCGAACATTCCGCTCACATTGGTTGTGACATGGCATATAATTAATGATTGAACATTTATACATTATATGCAAGCAACACTACATAATTGTATGCTGTTTCATTAGTTTTCAGATATCACATAGAACCATCAACAAAGACTTCCCAAATTTGTTTCTAAAGATTCTGAAAAATCTTCTAAAATTACAAGTCAAAATATAAAAATTTAGCTTCCACACCAGAATTTCATTGATTTTGTTACATGTACATGTGCATCATTCATCAGTTTTCAAATATCCTTAAAAGATATTAGTAATATTAGTACGTAATAGGAAATAATTGAAAGAAGTTAACCTCTCAATTATAAGTAAAATTTCACTTTTCAGATTCATTGAATAACTGATATATTCTACATATATTATAGATTAGATACATAAGTTATTCAACGAAATTAAAAGTACTCGTATTATATATTATTCATTCACATTCATATTATTATTATTATTATTATCCATTAATTCATTCACATTCTAGTCTTCTTGAGTCTTTGCTGCTTCCTTGCAATTACAACTATCCCTCAATCTTCATACATACCTCATACTTTCCTTCAAAATACAATACACCTTCCTTAGTAGCTGATTTGCTTTAACAATATCAATTGAAGATGATGGCGGCAACTATGATAGGAGGTGCTTTTCTCTCTGCAACTGTTCAGACTTTAGTTGACAAACTTGCTTCAACTGAGTTTCTTGATTACATCAAAAACACTAAGCTCAATCTCTCACTCTTGAGGCAGCTGGAAACAACACTGCTCACTCTTCAGGTTGTGCTAGATGATGCTGAGGAGAAGCAGATCAACAATCATGCTGTCAAACAATGGCTTGATGGCTTGAAAGATGCTGTCTTTGATGCCGAGGATTTACTCGATCAGATCAGTTATGACTCCCTTCGATGCAAGGTGGAGAGTATGCAAGCTGGAACCAAAACTAATCAGGTGTGGAACTTCCTTTCATCTCCTTTTAATAACTTCTATAGAGAGATGAATTCCCAAATGAAGATCATGTGTGAAACCCTGCAACTTTTTGTACAAAATAAAGATATACATGGTTTGCAAACTAAAAGTGGTAGAGTTTCTCATAGAACACCTTCAAGTTCAGTGGTAAATGAATCTGTCATGGTGGGTAGGAAGGATGACAAAGAGAAGATAATGAACTTGTTGCTATCACAGAGGGACACAACTGATAATAATATAGGTATTGTTGCAATTTGGGGCATGGGGGGCTTAGGAAAAACAACCCTTGCTCAACTTGTTTACAATGATAAAGATGTTCAACAACATTTTGATTTGAAGGCATGGGTTTGTGTGTCTGAGGATTTTGATATTATGAGAGTAACTAAGTCTCTCGTTGAATCTATCACTTCAAAAACATGGGAAACCACTAATCTTGATTTACTTCGAGTTGAGTTAAAGAAAAACTTGAGGGATAAAAGATTTTTGCTTGTGTTGGATGATCTGTGGAATGAAAATAGCTATGATTGGGATGAGCTTGTAAGTCCCTTCATTGATGGAAAGCCTGAAAGTAGGGTGATTATAACAACGCGCCAGCAAAAAGTTGCAGACATGGCACGCACACTCTCATTTCCTATTCATATATTAGAACCACTATCAAATGAAGAATGTTGGTCTTTACTCTCAAAGTATGCATTGGGAAGTGACGGGTTTCATGATAGTAAAAACACGACCCTTGAAGAAATTGGCAGGAATATTGCAATAAAGTGTGGCGGACTTCCAATAGCTGCTAAAACACTAGGAGGACTTCTACGTTCAAAGGTAGACATAAGAGAGTGGACTGCAATTTTGAACAGCAATGTATGGAACTTACCAAATGATAATATTCTTCCTGCTTTGCATTTAAGATATCAATATCTTCCCTGTCATTTGAAAAGATGTTTCGCCTACTATTCAATATTTCCAAAGGATTACCCACTTGACAGGAAGGTGTTGGTTTTGTTGTGGATGGCAGAAGGCTTTCTTGATTACTCTCAAGGAGAAAAAACAGCAGAGGAAACCGGTGATGATTGCTTCAATGAATTATTATCTAGATCGTTAATTCAACAATCAAATGATGATGCTGGTGGAAAAATCTTTTTCATGCATGACCTTGTCAACGACTTAGCTACATTTGTATCAGGAAAAAGTTGTTCCAGGTATGAATTTAGTGACATATCTAAAAATGTTCGTCATATCTCATATAACCAAGAAAGGTACGATATTTCCAAAAAGTTTGAAAATATCTACAATTTCAAATGCTTGAGAAGCTTCCTATCCATTGGCGGCATGTATGCTGATCCTTACCTATCCATCAAGGTGGTTGATGATTTGATACCCACACTCAAAAGGTTGCGCATGCTATCACTATCAAATTATAAAAACATCACTAAGCTACCAGATTCAATTGGTAATTTGGTACAGTTGAGGTATCTGGATCTCTCCTACACTACAATAACAAGCATGCCTCATTCCACATGCAACCTTTACAGTTTGCAAACCTTGATTTTAGTTGGTTGTCGTGATCTCACAAATTTGCCAGTGAAGACTCGCAGAGAGATAAAGTTGTGCTTGATATGTTGCAACCATCTGTGAACTTGAAGAAACAAACCATTAACTTGTATAGCGGGACATGCTTTCCAAATTGGTTGGGAAATTCTTCATTTTCTAACATGGTGTTCCTCTACATAACTAATTGTGAATATTGTGTGACGCTTCCAGCGCTAGGGAAACTACCTTCTCTCAAGGACTTAAAAATTGAGGGTATGAAGATATTGGAGAAACTTGGCCCGGAGTTCTATTGTGTCCAGGTAGGAGAAGGTTCCAATTCTTCGTTCCAATCATTTCCATCCCTTGAGCGTATAACATTTGACAGCATGCCAAATTGGAAGGAATGGATTCACTTTGAAGGAACAAATATTGTTTTTCCTCGACTTAGAACTATTAAGTTACGTTATTGTCCGGAACTAAGAGGACATTTGCCTAGCCACCTTCCTTGTATAGAAGAAATTGTAATAGATGGTTGTGTTAATCTCTTGGAAACACCTTCTACTTTACATTGGCTGTCATCAATAAAGAAAGTTGAAATCAAAGGGAACTTACCTTCAAAGACCCAATTGTCATTGCTTGAGAGTGATTCTCCATGTATTGAAGAGTGTGTTCCTCTATTATCTTTGCCAAAATTGATTCTCAGAAGCACTTGTCTTCAACACTTGACACTCTATTATCTTTCTTCTCTCACTGCATTTCCCTCAAGTGGTCTACCCACTTCATTGAAGTCACTTGATATTGTTACGTGTGAGAATTTAACCTTCTTACCTCTGGAAACATGGAGCACATATACATCGCTTGTGCGTCTTCATTTACACTATAGCTGTGATGCACTTACATCATTTTCACTTGATGGTTTCCCTGCACTCCAAAGCCTTATCATAGAAGCTTGTAGGAGTCTAGATTCCATTTGCATTTTAGAAAGGCCTTCACACCGGCCTTCAAGCCTCCGATCACTTCATATCAAATCCCATGATTCAATTGGATTGTTTAAAGTAAAGCTTAAGATGGACACACTCACTGCTCTTGAAAGTTTATGTCTGGAATGTGAAGAGCTGTCATTTTGTGAAGGTGTTTGTATACAACAGAAATTACAATCAATTTGTCTTTGTTTGCGGGGAAGAACAATGCCGCCTGTAATGGAATGGGGTCTCCAAGGCCTAACCGCTCTTTCAAGATTGGATATCGGAGGTTGTGATGATATAGTTAACACCTTGATGAAGGAGTTGGTACAATTCATCTCCCTTGTCCATCTGGATATCTTTGATCTCAAACAAATGAAAGCCCTTGATATATGTGGGTTTAGACACCTCTTCTATCTCGAATGTCTCCAGTTTCGTAATTGTTAACAACTTGAGTCATTGCCAGATAACTGCCTCCCTTCCTCGCTGAAAATGCTTAAACTTTCTCATTGTAAAAAGCTTAAGTCATTACCAGAAGCCAATCTCCCTGACTCTATTGAGAAACTGGTCATTTGGAAGTGCCCTTTGCTAAAAGAAAGGTATAAAAAGAAGGAACATTGGTCTAAAATCGCATACATCCCTGTCATAGATATGGATTTCCAAATCACAATATGATGACTAAATTGTGTTCTCATTTCAGGTATGTTTCTCTTTCGTAAATATTCATTTATATACATTCAAAACATTGACTACTTTCTTTGTTTGTTCTTTCGTCGAAACACATTAACTACTACTTCCTTCCATTGAAAACGTCTTCCTTTATATATCGATGTAAACTAAAATATAATTACTTCTCTGAAGAACATTTTCTATAACAACATAAATTTGGCAATAATATCTTTAGAAGTAATGAAAGAAAAATGGTTATTTGATATTTTCAGATGATCAAAGACAGAAGTGGATGAAAATCAGCTCACATGATGAATTGAAGACGAAAGTGAGACATGTTATTGTGATTATTCTTCTTGTAAACTTGTTTTAGGGGAGCCAAATGCATGGTTTCCATTGATTGCCACAAGCTTGGATATTTGCTTTGCTAATATATTCAGACTGTATTTTATTATCATTTAAATGCATCTTTGTGTGTTTCCTAATAATCTGTATGATGAATTGAGTATTGTGCAGTAGGATTTGTAATATTCTTAATTTCTAGATGTAATGCTTATATGATTCAAAAATTAGTATACTGTTTTAAATCTTCTGTTTTAAATCTTCTGTTCCACTGCTTTGTTTTTTAAATATTCATATTCCTATTATTCAGATGGCGCTTGATGAATATAAGAAATGGTATTTGAGGGAACTTTGACTGAAAGTTGCATATTTTAATTGAATAAGCCAGAATCATGGATGAAAAGGTTCTGATACATATATTATGTGTGTGTAATATTTTATAGGACTTTTAATGTTAATATTTATATTTCATAGACTCTTGCTCGTCGAGGTAACTAACCCTCCACGAGTCTATGTAGACTCTCGAGTTTGACAAACTTGCACCACGTCTACGTACATGTACAGACGTGTCCGTAGTCTAACACACTTCTTAGGCAGTAGTAAATGTATGCACCAGTACACGTACAATCATGTAACTTATTTCTCATAGTAAGGTAGCATATGAACAATTTAGATATACAAATTTACAATCGTTCAAACAATTTGTAGTTTTGTTTCTTACACAACAAAAAGTACTTCTTGAGTCTTTACTACTTCTCCTCCATCTTTCAATCTATAGCTCTCAACTTTCTTTTCCATCCATCGAAAAACAGCTATTATCCATTCGAACACAAACGAGTCTTTGCTCCTTATGCTTTAATTTTCGTAGCTCTTAACTTTCTTTGGCTGCTTTAATTTACCGATCAGATATGGCATCAGCCTTGCATTGCCACTCTTAATCACTCTGACCACTGCTTCTGAGTCAGTATGCAGTTCGACTTCTTTAAAACCCGGCCTGTAATCATATCGCAGGCCTTCCAATTCTCCCCAAACCTCAGCCACAAAATCACAACACAAACCAACTCTATTTCAGATTACTTGCCTGCTAACTGCATAATAAAATAAGCACATATCAGATTATTGTTTCTTTTATATCTTGGGATTACAAAATGCTTTCAGTAAGATTAATTTTTGTTCTATTATTGGTGAAAGTTGTATGTTGCAAGCCACTGTTCATTATTCATTCTTTCAGACTACAACAATTAGGTGAATGCATATTTCATCTTCAAACCTTTCACAGCTAATTTTTTTTTGAATTCCTCTTCGTTGACAAAAGTCTTACAATCTACACTTGTCTTTTCTGAACTGTGAATTCCTCTTCAAACACTATTTTTATTTTGAGAAATTTTGTTAACCCCAAACTATATTTTATGTGAATTATCTGATCAATATTAAAATATCACATGTGCTCTTTTTTAACATAACTTATTAAAAAGACTAACAATGCAAACATAAATGACCAATTTACAAAGAAAAAGTAAATACTTCCTAAAAAGTAGTAGGACTGTGTTATGTTATGAAATAGTAGTAGGAAATTTGTTTTTTCTAAATATATTTCAATTAGATAGTAGTATTTACTTTTTAGGTAGTATTTAGTAGTACCTAAAAAGTAAATACTACCTACACTAGTGATTCAAATGCAATGATTAATAACTTCTATTCACCAAGTACTATCAACTGAAAAAATGAGAATGGAATCAAAATGTTGATAGGACCAAATATTTTTTTACAAGCTATGGATTATGCTCCGAGTAAGCCATCTCTAGTCTCAATTGCATTCCACATTCCATGATATATCAAACTATTGCTCCAAGTAAGCATTTTGTACATTTGAATGTACATTGCAGAAAGAGAGAAAAGAATTAAAACATGAATTTGAGGATTAGTACAGAAAAATAAACAAAATCATCAGTTGTATCAATCATCACCGTATAATTGGGCACAACACTTCCAGAACTGGCATCTCCGGCCTTGATAATCAAACACGCAATTTGAAGGAAACTATTTAAAATACCCTATCCTCATTTGTGAGCTTCCAAAGTTGTCCTATGGGGGGAAACTACTAATACACAGACCAATCAAATCAAATAATACACATACACTTGAGTTTTCAGATCAGGTAATGATTACACTATTTTACATCTTAATTGAAAATTTCTCCTACAGTAGCTTAATTCAAACAGCAATACCAAGCAAGCAAATGTATTATCTGCTATTGAAAAACTTGATAACACATTAGGTACATTCAAAGCTATCATTTGCTTTTCATTCTAATAGAGAACCATCAGTTACCATAACATGAAAACAGAGATTAGAGTAGACAACAGTTCCACTCTAGTCTATGCAGCTGTAATAGTAGTACCATCAATTATCAGTATCATAATCAGTAACCTACCAGTGATCAATATCCTAATTACCAGTCATAACAGAAACTGTCAATGGCATAAATAAAACAGCAATAGCAGAAAGCCAATGTAGTATCCAGCATTAAAAAACTTGATAACTCGGTACATTTTAACAACGAATTACATTTCATTCAAATAGAGAAGATCTACTTTAAACATTACATTTCATTAAATATAACTCCATGGAAAGATAAATACCATAGAAAAAGTTTCAAAATGAAATGAAATACAAGTACATTTCACAATCTATAAGGTGATCCCTGGGGAAGGGCGATAAAAAGTAAGGGATCACTCAACCATATCAAGGCATACCAACCTAATCAGGATAAGAATATGGCATTAGCACTGGTCTGTTTAACGACCTCTTTCAAATCCAATGCGAGTCCTGCCAGAACCTCCGTCAGAACTATCTCGCATGGAAGATCCGGCACTAGCTCTCATAGTTCCTCCCCCACCTACATTATCCAAGGCCTTCTTACCCTTCTTGACCTCGGTCAAAAACTGATCAAGACCAAATGGATCAGCTTCTTCACTCTCAAACTCAACTGGCCTATCCCTCGGACCTGCCTTTTCAGAAGCCCCTGAAAATCCTTTGTCAGGCTTAAAGCGATCCGTCTTCATAATCTTCTCCAGCTGCTCGTCTGCACCTCCATAAGTTTCATTATCAACATCCTTCTTCGGCCTGTACAGTGTGGAAAGTGTTGGCTGTGCAGTGAACAAGCCTTTGTCATAAACATTATAGTGATCATCAGCGCCAAATCCAGAAACAAGTCCTTTATCCTGGTTGAACAGCCTTTCATCATACATGACCTCTGTCCCTTGCTTAGTAGAAGCCAAACCAAGAGCAACTTTCTCACTTATATCACGATCCCTATCTCTAGTAATCTTGCTCTTCTTTCCCATGGCAGCATCCTTAGCTTCTAACCTTCTCTCCCTTTCCCTCTCCTTTCGCCTTTCCTCACGAATCTTCTCACGTTTCAGCCGCTCCGCTCTTTCTTCCCCATTCTCCTTGGGATAGTTCTTTTCCCTCTCCCTGTCCCTGTCTCTGTCCCTTTCCCTATGCTCATAATCAACTCTCATATCACCATCATCCACACCACTTCTTTCAGAAACAACAGGAACAGCAGCAGAAGGAGGGACAACACCAATCCTCTCACTCCTTGCTTTCTGAGCCAAAGCCCTCAGCTCCTGTTCCTTCCTTTCCTTCTCCTTCAAAAGCATTTCCTTCTGAACCTTAGACCTCATAGCAACAGCTTCTCTGGCCTTCTGTTCCGCAACATACAAAGCCTCCGAAAGCTTCGCAAAATTATCATTAATCTGAACCTCCTGAAGACCTCTCCCATCAGCAGCCAAACGCTTATCAAGCGGAATAGTATAACCCTTAGGATTCTTCCAATTCGAAATACAAGGAGGTATCTTCCAATCCTGCTGATCTTTCACAGTAACAGGCCTAGGAGGCGAATGCATAACCGGCACAGGAGGCGAACCGGAAGCCTTAGGAACACGCTTATGCTTAAACTTAGGCGGCTCAAGTGGATCCACCGGCATCTCAACCATCCTAATAACCCTCTCCCTCGCACCCGAATTAAAAGCCGCATTCTGCTGCGAAGGCTTATACTTTATAAACTTCGCATCAGAATTATGTTTCGGCACATTCTTCGGCTGCGCTGCACTAAGCCTAACATTAACAATCTTCTCAAGTGCAGCCTTCGTTTCCTGCATCGTTTCATCAATCTCTTGCTGAACATCCTCATCCTCATCATCCATATCACTATCCTCATCATTTCTCAAAATCTTTGGTATCAAATCTTTATGCTGAGTATAAACAATTTTCTTAGCATTCTCATTCTGTTTAACAATAGCATCATAAGCAACATTACCATGAGCATCAACAGTAACAGGAAGTATCGACGAACCAATTTTCGACCCTTTATTCCTACCCATATCAAGTGGATACTGTGCAACATGAATCTCAGGAAAAGCACCCCCTTCACCAAAATCTTCAATCTTTCGCGGAACAAAACCCGATCTTTTCATATACGGTGGTACCAATTTGGGCTTAATAGCAGCAGATTTTTCCTCTTCCGTTGCTGTAAATCGTTGCTTGAACCATGGATCGTTGCTATGATCGTAAAACGTTGTTGAAGATGATTTCGGTTCGGGAAGAAGCTCCTTCAAAGCCGCCATGGTTCTGAAATCAAAATCAAAATCAAATGAAACCCTAATTACGAATTTCAAAATCGAAAAATTGAAAATCAAAAAAACGAAAACTACCCAATAATGAATTTGGAATATAGATAATTGAAATTTTGATTACCCCTTAAAAAGATTTGAACTTGATCGATGAAAGTGAAGTAATTAAGAAGAATTTTGTGTAGAGAAGAAAGGATTGGGAAGAAGAATGAGATTTTGATTTGTGTTAGGGTTTTGAGATTTTATCTTTTTCGTGTGTGTGAATAATAATGTTAATTTATGTATTTATTTTTGATTTAAATGATATTGTTATTTATGGGCTTATTGGGTGAGTCTAGATTTGGGTTAATGAAATGGGTAATGGGTTGGATTTTGGAACCGACCCCAATAATTCTCATATATTTTTTTAAAGAATTTCAAATCTCTATTATAATATCTCTATTATTATAAATCCGAAGGGTATGATTGAGCGGTCGTGACTCATCCTCCCTTGACCAAAGATCGAGAGTTCAATTCTCACTTTGCGTATAGAGCAACATTAAATCTTTGGGTCAGCTATTTCATCCATCAAGGTGCCTCCAATATAACAACGGATTAGTCACTGCGTTCGGCAGTAGATACCCTGGTCTCAACAAAAAAAACTCTATTATTATATACTTACTTTTTGTCAAAAGAAAAAATTATTATATACTTACTATAGTCCTTTAGATGTTATTTATTTAAAGATTCTCTAATTTTTTTTTATTTTTATTTTGTAGAGATTTTTGTTAACGTAAGATCTGTCGTTTGAATCTTATTGACAATTGTAATTTAATTTTTATAATATTTTATAGAAATTTATTTTATTTTTAAATTATTTGTAGAGAATTTTTTAACCTAACTCAATTTTTATAATATTTTATTGAAATCTACTTTGTTATTTTTTGTAGAGATTATTTTAGCCTTAGGTCCTGTTTGACCCGACTTATTTTCCTCTTTTTCTTTTCTCCTAAAAATAGTAAAGAAAGAAAAAATTGTGTTTGCCTCCATTTTTTTTTATTTCTTTAATACTTTTAAGAAGAAATATGATTAAATTCAATTTTATACCATACAAAAAAAAATCAATTTTATACTCCTCTATTTCATTTTGTTGGGTTTTGAAGATTGACTACAATTGTGTCAAAAACATATACTCCATCCGGTGTCAAATATAAGAAACAAAAAAAAAACACGCATATTAAGAAAATTATTGTATTTCCTAATTTACCCTTAACTTTTTTGAGGAAGATATTATATTTAGAATTAACTAAATAATTTAGGTATTTTAATTAGAAATACTCCCTCCGGTCTCAAATATAAGAAAAAAAAAATTGTTAGTCTCAAATATAAGAAAAAGTTACTACAATGATTACTTTTTTTTTATCATTATTCCAGTTTTGCCCTTTATTAAACTTATCTAGCTTTTCCAATTAACAATAATCCTAAAAACTAGTAACTATTATTTCTAATTAAAATACCTAAATTATTTAATTAATTCTAAATATAATATCTTCCTCAAAAAAGTTAAGGGTAAATTTGGAAATACAATAATTTCCTTAATATGCGTGTTTTTTTTTGTTTCTTATATTTGAGACCGGAGAGAGTAATAGTTACTAGTTTTTAGGATTATTGTTAATTGGAAAAGTTAGATAAGTTTAATAAAGGGCAAAACTAGAATAATGATAAAAAAAGTAATCATTGTAGTAACTTTTTCTTATATTTCAGACCGGGGGGAGTATTAGCCAGATGTGTGGTCAGTTGCCTATGATTCTTGATGATGGGTCAGATGTTGTAGCATATGGAACAAGATTACGTGATCTGCCAGCTCGCGCCAACGCGCGTTTATTATTTTATGCAATCTTTTACAAGATTCGCCTTGTTTTTTCTTTTAACCTTACTTGGTGATTAAGTCACGTGTTTCTGAAGAAGTCTAAGGCGGTCAAGCCTAGATAAATTTTAGAAGGTGATATTGATTTATTTTTGAAGAAGATTTCTTGTTCTAGAAGAATCAAGACCTGGACCTTACAACGTCTAAGGGATGTCTGAAGCCCATAACCGTGCTACTCTAGTAGTATATGAAGGTGTGAAAAACACAAGAAGGGGGGGTTGAATTGTGTTTTGGTAATTTTAAAAACTTCTTATAAGTTTAGAAAACTTATCAGAAGCACCAGCGGATAAAACAAACACAAGCAACGCACGTAAACAAAAACAGAAGCAGAAAGAGTAAGAGAGATAGAGAGAGAGACGAGACAAGCAATTTTATACTGGTTCCTCTCACAAACCGAGAGTAGTCCAGTCCCCTTGCACTTCCAAGGGATTTCACTATAATCACTTTGATTACAAATGCTCAAACACACTAGTAAGAGACTTCCTAATGCTCAAGTTCTAAACAAGAGACTTTCTAACACAAAAACAAAAGATAATTGAGTTTTGAGCAATTGATATTAAAATCAATAGCTCTTAAAAACAATACAACACAACTGTAAAGACTCTAACAATTGATTCCTAAGAAAACAAAAGTCAGAAGCACAGACAGAATAACTTCAGAAGCAGTGCTTGCAGTCTTGTATGAAAAACAGAGTAGGTGTTGTTGCTTTTTGAATTTGCGTCACTTGATCTTCAAGAGTTGTTCTCTATTTATATGAGGTAGAAGAAAAAGAGACGTTTGATTTTACTGACCGTTGCAAAGGTCATTGTCACACCAACTGTGTAAGGACAAAGGTAACATGGGATATTTGCCATTTCTGGTAAAGCTTATCCATTTATTCCTTTTGTATGAGAATATTCGCCCTTATGTAGTAAAATAGTACTAACGTCACTATCCTGATGATAAGGATGTAGTACTATGATTTCACAATCAATCACAACCTTTAAATTCAAATGATTTCCAATCATTGAATCACTATCAGTTAACACTGACATTCTCTGATAGTTTAATCAGACTTTATGTTTCCAACATAACTTCTGATTCCTTAGCTTCTGAAATTTATGACCTTCAGACTCCACACATCTTCTGAGTTAACCAACTTCTGACTTTGGAGTAACTTCTGATCAATGTTGCTTCTGATGTCGTTGCCTCTGATATCGTTGCTTCTGACATCAATTTTGGCGCTTGTTTCAGAGCTTCTTATATCAAGTGTGAACATAATATAATTTTAATCCTGCACACTTAGATAAAATATTAAAATACCCTATTGTTCATTAATACTTTTTTATCATCAAAACTTTAAGGACTTAGTTAGAACCACATTTGTTCCAACAATCTCCCCCTTTTTGATTGATGACAAACTTTATATTAATTAACAATGGTTGTTATTTTAATTTTCCAAGTTTCACTTAGGTTCACAAGCTTTGCAAACTCCCCCTAAGTTTAACATTTGAATAATTAAAATAGTATAAAACATATTTTTATTTTGACTCAAATTTTTCATATTTTGACTCTCAAGGAATAGTTTTGCACACTCTCCCCCTAAGTCTGATAATAAATGAAAAAATTGCACTCTTTTCATTTTTCATCATATGAAAAATTTAGTTCAATATAAACCTATGTTTCCCACATAATATAGGTAGAAAATAAATTAAACAAAACTGTAAAGATTTTTGGTTTCATTTTTTGTTTCAGTTTTGTGCTTCGCAATGTTAGATTAATGACTCTTACTCCCCCTTTTGTTATCAAACAAAAACAGTTTTACAAAAAGAAGTAAAGACATTAATAAAAGACAGAAAACAGTCAAAGCACAACTTCCAAGTAGTCAAGTCAGTGGACAGTTACAACTATATCATAAATGACATTCTTGAAAAACCACATGACTTAAACCAATTGAAGTCTATAAAAGCAATACGTTACCAAGTTCAATTTACTCAACACTTCCACACAATATTTTCAGAATAATGGATAAGGATAGAAGAGCAAACAAAGGTAAGATGCCACAAGAAGTGAAGAAAGAAGAATCAGCTTCAAAATCCAAGCCAAAAGGAAAGAAGTTGAAAGGAGAAGGTTCTTCTTCAGCTCCATTAAGAAGAAGTAATAGACTCAGATCAAAAGCAGCACCAAAAGATCCAGTGTATATAACACTTTCATCAGATTCTGATGAAACTGATTCTGATTATGCAGAATTTCTCAGAACATATGATCCATCTGTTAATGAAGGTTCAGAATCCCCTTCTGATTCTGATAAGACAGATTTTGATTATATGAGTTACTTAGAGATTCTTCAATCTCCAACTGTGAACTCAAGCTCTGCTAGTTCTCAGAAGTCAGATGTAGACTCTAAATAGAATTAGGATCTTATGTATTAATTATTCTTTTATAATCAATAAAAATCTCATGGTTTATGCTTTGAATTGTTTCTATTATTTCTCTGTGCTTTTACATTGAAAAACATTTTCAAAAACATTTTAAATAAAAAAAAAATATAATGCAACACATATAAGATATAAGCAAAGATGTTCATGCAATTAAAAGAAAATAACATGTTCAAGCATTACAACCAAATTGAAATGCAATTAAAAAAAAATGTGCACAGACATAGAATCCTAGGGTTGAGATGAAGAAGATCTGGGTAGCAAATGAGCTTCAAACAGAGACAACAGTTTCTCAAACTGTTTGTCAGTCTTCTCAGCATTCTTGTCAATTGTTTCCTTCAGATCTTTCTGATTAGACTTGACTTCATTTACCCCAGCTTCCAATGAGATTAACTTGTTTGTATGCTCCTTCTGAACTTCTTCAAGCTTCAGGAATCTTGTCTCATGATCAATATGTGCACTTTCAGTTATCATCTTTGTTGATTCTCCACCATCATATTTGTTTATATCATTCAACTTCATCAGCTTCTGTTCCATTTTCATTAAAACCACCTCTTCATGTGAGCAGCTAGTAAGAGCAAATTTCTGTTTCTGAATAGATTTTTCAAAAGCATTCTCAGATTCATCACAGAACTGCAGATATTCATAAGTAAGCTCTTCAACATACTTCTTCTTCAAAGCAGCCATAATTAACCTCTGATAACCATCAGAAGTGGATTGTTTGAAAATACCACTTTTTCACTTATCAAATGCATCTTCTTGAGAGACCTTCCATCAACCACTCTCTCTTCCAAATAAGATGCCTTCACAAATCCAGGATAATCCTTCTCAAGAATTTGTGGAAAGTTGCTTAAGAAAAACATATGTGAAAGTAACCTAGCATGATGACAATTGGTGTGACCAAGTTCAATGCTACAGTTAATTACTTCACAGAGATGATCAAAGATGTATTTTGGAATGTTCATCTTTACGAACTTATGTAAATAGAACATAAAATATTTCTGTTCAAAAGAAATACAGTTTGTACCACCAGCCTTAGTAGCAATAGATTCAAACAAAATTTTGTAAACAACCTTAAACAGATTCTTCAAATCTCTTTGCTCAGAGGATTTTTCTTTATCAAACAACTGAGTTTGAATAGTTGAGTTGTGACCCTTGTTTTTGTATCCACCCAGATACATTCCATTGTTGGGTAGGTTGAGAACTTTGGCTATGTGATCAGCAGTAATCACAATATCCATTCCAGCAATATTGGATCTAATTTCTGTTTGAGTAAAAGCTGGAAGCCCTAATTCTTCTCTTGTTTTTCCTTGTAAGTGAGGAGCTGTCTTAGCCAACATAACCACCTCTTGGTAAGCAGCCTCTCTGTCAAAAACTGATGCCTTCATCCAAAATTCCTTTACCATTTCATCATAAACTGGACCGTTTAAGATGTTAAAGTACTTTTCAAGACCTTGTTCAAAGAACATTTTCTGTACATCATAACCATTTGCCTTCAAACTGTTGAAATCCACTCTCTTTTCAACAACGCACTTGAGATGAAGACTCTTGAACTTCATCGTATCCGTAGCGATTGAGAACTTCTGTTGTTTCTGGAGATTTACGATAGGACCAACTTCAGGTACGAGTAATGATGTAGCAGTTTGAGAGGTAGCAGCAGGTTGAGCAGAGGATGACGACGCCATTGTTGAAGGTTTAGGGTTTTGGTAAAGCTAGAGATGAGAAGAACTGAATCGTTTGGAGGTTTAGAAGAATATGAAAAGTGTTTGTAGTGAGTGCTTGTGTGTAAGTGTATAACGTGTATGACATGTATATTTTTAGAAAACAAACAAACAACAAAATAGTACCACGCAAAAGGACAAGAGAGTTTCTAAATAAAGCACTTAATCATCATTAACCAACACTCAATCTAATTACAAACAGACACGTGTATAGAGGTTTATTTAAATAACTGACAAGTTAGTGGACAACAGTTAAAAAGATATAGGACACAAACTGTTCCACTACCATATCAGAACCATTCTTTGATTCTGATTATTATCAAAAGTAGTTGTCTATCAGAACTTCTGACCTTGAGGTTCTGAAATCCAACAGCTTCTGATTAAAATCAGATTTTTTTAAAAAGAATTTCACTCTCAAAAGCTAACAATCAGGAACAAACACCATGTTAAGATTTTTCTTTATAAATTCAAATCTCTCAACAAATAAAGGTTTAGTACAAATATCAGCCCATTGTTTTTCAGTTTCAACAAACTTGATATTTATAACCCCTTTTTCAACATAGTCTCTAATAAAATGATGTTTGATCTCTATGTGTTTAGCTCTTGAGTGTAAAATAGGATTTTTAGAAAGCTGAATGGCTGTAGTATTATCACAATATAAAGGAATATAGTGACTGCTTATATGATAATCCTCTAATTGATATTTCATCCAAAGAAGTTGTGTGCAACATTTAGCAGCTGAAATGTATTCTGCTTCTGCTGTTGACATAGCAATGGTGGTCTGCCTTTTGCTACACCAAGAGATAAGATTTTCACCCATAAATTGGCAACTGCCACTTGTTGATTTTCTTTCAAGTTTATCTCCAGCATAATCAGCATCACATAATCCATTTAACTCATATTTATTGGATTTCTTGTAAAGTAATCCATAATTACAAGTTGCTTTCAGATATCTAAAGATTCTCTTCACAGTAGTGAGATGAGATTCTCTAGGATCTGATTGAAATCTTGCACATAAACAAACTGAGAATAAAATATCAGGTCTAGATGCAGTTAGATAAAGTAAAGAACCAATCATACCTCTGTAAACTTTCTGATCAACTTTGCCTTCAGATTCATCTAGGTTCAGGCTTATAGTTGGATGCATAGGAGTGTTCATAGGCTTGCAATCTTCCAAGTTGAATTTCTTCAGAAGCTCTTTGGTATATTTGGTTTGATGAATATAAGTTCCTTCCTTTGTTTGATTAACTTGTATCCCAAGAAAGTACTTCATTTCACTCATCATACTCATTTCAAATTCTTTCTCCATAAGCTTTGAAAAATTCTTGCAGAGAGTAGCATTTGTTGACCCAAACACAATATCATCAACATATATTTGGACAATCAAAATGTCTTTCTTTAAAGTCTTTCTGAAAAGTGTACAATCAACTTGCCCTTTTTCAAAACCATTATCAATCAAGAAATTGTTTAGTCTATCATACCAAGCTCTAGGTGCTTGTTTAAGACCATAAAGTGACTTCTTTAGTTTGAACACATGATCTGGGTTTTGAGAATTTTCAAATCCAGGAGGTTGTTTGACATATACTTCTTCAGAGATAAAACCTTTAAGAAAGGCACTCTTCACATCCATTTGATATAAGATGATACCATGATTAACTGCATAGGATAGGAATAGTCTGATTGCATCCAATCTTGCAACTGGAGCAAAAGTTTCTTTGTAGTCAATTCCTTCTTGTTGACTATATCCTTGTGCAACTAATCTTGCTTTGTTTCTTATGACTTCTCCTTGTTCATTTAGCTTGTTTCTGAAAACCCATTTTGTTCCAATAATGTTTTTGTCTTCAGGTTTAGGAACAAGATTCCAAACATCATTTCTTTCAAACTGATATAGTTCATCTTTCATAGCTAGAATCTAGGCTTCATCCTTTAAAGCTTCATCAACATTTTTAGGTTCAGTGGTAGAGACTAAACACACCATTGAATCTTCCTTTTGAAAGCTTGATCTGGTTCTTCTAGGACTATCTTTGTTTCCCAGAATTAATTCTTGAGGATGAGATGACTTATATTTGAATGAGTTCTTCTTGATAACTTCTTCAATCTCAGCATCTGATTCACTATCTTCTTGAGATGTTGGAACAGTTTCAGAAGCAACTTTGTCTTCAGAAGGTGATTCAGGTTCTGAACTCATATGAACTTCTGAACTTTCTTCTTCTGAATTATGTTTATCTGCAATAACTTCAATAGGCTCTGATTTTTCATCATCAGGCTCTTTATCATCAAATTTTACATGCATAAACTCCTCAACTGTATTAGTTTCAAAGTTATACACTCTGTATGACTTTGAATGCTCAGAGTATCCAATGAAGATACCCTTAGATGCTTTAGAGTCAAATTTCTTTAAATGGATTTTTGTATTCAAGATATAACAAGTACATCCAAATTGATGAAAATAAGAAATAATAGGTTTTCTTCATTTGAACAATTCATATGTTGTTACTTTCATCATAGGTCTGATATAGATCCTATTTTGAATGTAACAAGCTGTGTTTACTGCTTCTGCCCAGAAATACTTAGCCAAATTATTTTCATGCATCATGGTTCTGGCCATCTCTTGTAAAGATCTGTTCTTTCTTTCTACAACCCCATTTTGTTGTGGAGTTCTAGGAGAAGAGAACTCATGGAGAATTTCATTATTTTCACAAAAGATTTCAAAAGGTTCATTTTCAAATTCACCACCATGATCACTTCTTACTTTAACAATTTTCAAATCTTTTTCAACTTGTATTTGAGTGCAGAAGGTACTAAACACATAATATGTATCATCCTTGGATCTGAGGTATTTAACCCATGTCCATCTACTATAATCATCAACAATGACAAGTCCATACTTCTTACCACTTATTGAAGCAGTGCTAACTGGTCCAAATAAGTCAATGTGAAGTAATTCCAAAGGTCTAGAGGTAGAGACAATGTTTTTATCTTTAAAAGAGCTTTTAAAAAGCTTCCCTTTTTGACAAGAACCACAAACTGAAACTGAGTGATACTTTAAATTTGGTAAGCCTCTCACAAGATTTTGTGTACTAAGCTTAGAGATTAATCTCCAGTTAGCATGACCCAATCTCTTGTGCCAGACCCATTTTTCTTCACTCAAAGTCAATAAACAAACAACATCTTGTTCTTTTAGTTCAAAAAGGTTGATTTTATAAACATTGTCTTTTCTCTTCCCTTTGAAAACAATAGACTTATCAGAGTCTTTGTTTACAGTACATGTGTTCTTATTAAACACCACTTCATATCCACTGTCACATAATTGACTTATGCTTAGAAGATTATGAAATAATCCATCAACTAACAAAACATCAGAAATAGTTGAGAAAGAGTTACCTACTGTACCAGTACCAATTATTTTTCCTTTCTGGTTCCCAACAAATCCTTTTCTCCTGTCATGTGACGTGAGCAACCACTGTCCAGGTACCAAGTACTTTCCTTTTTCTCTCTTTGAGTGCAAACCTGTCAAATAAACTATTTCAGATTTTGGTACCCACAACTTGTTGGGTCCTGATTTGTTAGTGTAGGCCTTGTAGAAGTATGATTTTTGAAAACTTGTTTGAGGTGCATACTTCTTCTTGCCAAAGCTTCTAATAGGTTTCACAGACTTTGTATTAGAAGTACTAGCTTTTGAAGTTATCAGAACCTGAGTTTCCTTAGGAACTGGTCTCTTCAAAATCTTAACTTCTGAATACTTCATTTTTGAATTAGAGTTTGTCTTAGTTTCTGAAGTGTTACTTTCTGAAACTTTTGACTTACCCTTATTCAAAACTGTAGTTTGTGAAACTTTCTTAGAGTTTCCAGATTCTGAAACAAAAGTTGAATAGAGAGGATGAGGTGTTTTGCTTAAACAAACAGATTGAGTTGATTTATCTTTATCAGAAGATGCAGAATAACCAAGCCCATAACCTTTGTTTTTGCTAACACTATAGATCATGAAAGCAACCTTGCTCTTATTGACATTATGTTTCACAAATTCATGAAGAGCAACTTCATGCTTATCATGTGATTTGTTACAAGCAACACAACCTTCTTCAAGCTCTTTGATTTTCAAAAGAGATTCATTGTATTGAGTTTGAAGTAGATTAGATTTCTCTATAAGCAAGTCAACTTTAGTTTTTAAACTTTTGAAATCATTTGACTTGTTTATATATTGCTTTATAGTGTCTTTAAGTGCAATCGGGAGCTTATCATGAGAGAGTTTAGAAATTACCTCATCAATATCATCAGTATCAGATTCATCATCCATGTCTGATTCATTATCAGAAGATGTCATCATCATCATCATCATCTGATAACTTTTTCAGATCTTTAAAAGTTGCCATAAGACTTTTCTTCATTTTGTTTTTGAAACTGCCCTTTTTCCCTTTATCATTTGAGCTTAACTCAGGACAATCAGCAATGAAATGACCTGTCTTTTTGCAGTTGAAACAACTATTCTTAGAGCTGTCTTTCTTATCTTTCAAACTTGAATTTTTGTTTCCATAACTCTTTGAACCAGAACTTTTCCCAGAGGCTTTGTTGTTCTTGTATTTGTTCCATTTTCTGAACTTTGAAATTAAAGCAAAAAGTTCCTCATCTGATCCATCTTCTTGTTCATCTACAGAAGATTCCTCAGCATCAGATTCAATAATTTTAGCCTTTAGAGCCTTAGGAGACTTCAAAGTTGCTGGCAAAGCCAATGACTTTGATTTCTTCTTTGGCTCATCAGAAGCTAGTTCCATCTCGTGACTTATGAGAGAACTAGTTAACTCTTCTAGGCTCAAAGTATTGAGATCTTTTGCTTCTTGAATAGCAGTGACTTTTGGTCTCCACTTGGGTGGTAAACACATCAGAATCTTCTTCACATGATCAGAAGTTGTATAACTCTTCTTTAAGACTCCAAGACCTGAAACCAAGATTTTAAACCTTGCATACATTTCTTCAATGTTTTCAGTGTCTTTCATCTTAAACATTTCATACTGATGGACTAGAAGATTTGCTTTTGCTTCTTTCACTTGTTGGTTCCCTTCATATGTAGCACACAAAGAGTCATAAATACCTTTAGCACTTGATCTGTTTCCAAGTTTCAAAAATTCATCATGAGTGATGCATTCAGCAAGAATAGATATAGCTCTATTATGTCTTTTCCACTCTTTCTTTTGTTCAGCTGTGAAAGTCTTCTTAACAGCAGCAGTAGTTTTGCCATCTTCATCAAGGTGTTCTTGAAAGCTAACACATTATTCAATGATATCCCACAACCCTTCATCTTCAGCTATAATGTGTGGATATATTTTGTATTTCCACCAACTAAAGGTTGATTGGTCACCATTGAACTTAGGTGCTTTGCTGTAAACACTTCCTGTTTTCTCTCCTTTCTCAGAGTTGTAATCATATGAAATTTAAATCTTCTTAGAACTCTCAATAGTTTCAGTCATTGTGTTTTTCAGGATCTTTTTGTTTCACTGTTAAGTGATGTGTAACAACCGGAGCTCTAGATACCAATTGAAGGTGTGAAAAACACAAGAAGGGGGGGGGGTTGAATTGTGTTTTGGTAATTTTAAAAACTTCTTATAAGTTTAGAAAACTTATCAGAAGCACCAGCGGATAAAACAAACACAAGCAACACACGTAAACAGAAACAGAAGCAGAAAGAGTAAGATAGATAGAGAGAGTAGTCCAGTCCCCTTGCACTTCCAAGGGATTTCACTATAATCACTTTGATTACAATTGCTCAAACACACTAGTAAGAGACTTCCTAATGCTCAAGTTCTAAACAAGAGACTTCCTAACACAAAAACAAAAGATAATTGAGTTTTGAGCAATTGATATTAAAATCAATAGCTCTTAAAAACAATACAACACAACTGTAAAGACTCTAACAATTGATTCCTAAGAAAACAAAAGTCAGAAGCACAGACATAATAACTTCAGAAGCAGTGCTTGCAGTCTTGTATGAAAAACAGAGTAGGTGTTGTTGCTTTTTGAATTTGCGTCACTTGATCTTCAAGAGTTGTTCTCTATTTATATGAGGTAGAAGAAAAAGAGACGTTTGATGTTACTGACCGTTGCAGAGGTCATTGTCACACCAGCTGTGTAAGGACAAAGGTAACATGGGATATTTGCCATTTCTGGTAAAGCTTATCCATTTATTCCTTTTGTATGAGAATATTCGCCCTTATGTAGTAAAATAGTACTAACGTCACTATCCTGATGATAAGGATGTAGTACTATGATTTCACAATCAATCACAGCCTTTAAATTCAAATGATTTCCAATCATTGAATCACTATCAGTTAACACTGACATTTTCTGATAGTTTAATCAGACTTTATGTTTCCAACATAACTTCTGATTCCTTAGCTTCTGAAATGTATGACCTTCAGACTCAACACATCTTCTGAGTTAACCAACTTCTGACTTTGGAGTAACTTCTGATCAATGTTGCTTCTGATGTCGTTGCCTCTGATATCGTTGCTTCTGACATCAATTTTGGCGCTTGTTTTAGAGCTTCTTATATCAAGTGTGAACATAATATAATTTTAATCCTGCACACTTAGATAAAATATTAAAATACCCTATTGTTCATTAATACTTTGTTATCATCAAAACTTTAAGGACTTAGTTAGAACCACATTTGTTTCAACAGTATAAATATATGTAATGACAGACCCTAAAAGTCAAGCTAAACCGTGTGTGTTCTCAAAGCGTGCGTTTAAGGTTTAGTCTTCTTTGTTTTTATTATTTGTTTGTGAGTCTTGCTTGCGTCGTAACTGATTCAAGTAAAGGATTGTGTTTGGTAGAGTTGTAATTGTACTTCTCCTAAGCCTTTAGGTACGGAGTTTGTTTGAGTCGAAAGAGTGCGTCTCTTGTCCAAAGAAAACATATCAAGAAAAGAAAAGTAAAAGCAACGCTGAGTGTGTTGTTTAGGTTAGGAGTTGAGACGGGGTCTCATATCTAGGAGTTCCTAGGTAGGGCTGTCACGTGGGTAGGGTCTAGGTGGAAGACAAGTAGTGCGGCTACGTTGGTCCTTGCACTAGAACTATTATAGTGAGTTCACTCTTGGATTGGTATCCCCCAGACTAGGGCAAGTTGCGCCGAACTGGGTTAACAAACCTGCTGTGTTATTTACTTTTTCGCAGCTTTTAATTCCCGTCATAATTGTGTATTTGTCCTGAGCTAGACACGCGCTCGGATAGTTGTGTTTTTATTGTTCACAGTGTTTGTCTGTCTGGTAGTCAGAATTTCACATTTTAAAAAAATAGAAAATAAACCGGGCCAAACGGGGCCTAATGTTTGTTGTTCAAATATCATTGACAAAAATATTTCAATTTTTATAAATATTTTATTAAAAAATAATTTTTTTTGTATAGATTTTTGTAACCCTAATTCAAATTAAAATTAAAAATTGTATAGATTTTCAATTAAAATTGCTTAGGTGACATTTAATTAGAGCTTCATATATAGAATTTTTATAATATTTCATTGGCTTAATTACTCTTTTGGTCTCTTAACTTATTTTTTGGGTATTCCGGTAGGTGCAAATTCGAGGCGAAGAATCACTTGATAACCGGTGATAGACTCTATGAAAAAAGACTTGGTGTGTGGAATGGTCGCAATCTTTCGATAAGTGGTCGTGTAACTCTCATCAACTCAGTTCTCTCTAGCTCACTTTTATACTTTTTTTTCTTCTTTTTTCAAACCACCGAATTAGGTTAGTCCTCAAAGATCCTTTTCATCGGGGTGGTTGCATGGAAAGCAAGAAAATGTGTTGCGTTAGTTGGGACCAAATTTGTCAATCAAAAGATAGATAAGCTTTGGGTGTTAATTAGAAAGTTATTTAATTCTTTCTTATTGTGCAACTGAAAGTGGAGATGTTTGATGAGTCTTTAACTTCTTGGCATCAACTTTTATCTTTTCGTTACAGTTCCTTTGCTTTAATTTTTTGTGTGGGGATCGAAGGCATGATGGGGCTCAAAAAAAGCTTCAATTTCATTCGTTGATAAATTTGAAAGTTTGGTAGTACGTTATACCGAAGGAGATTGGTAGTTATACCGAAGGAGATTGGTTTAGTGGGAATATTAATAATTAATATTTTGGGGGATGGCAACAAAATTTGCTTGTGAGAAGAAAAATGGATTGGATTAGCTCCTTTGTGTGTTCAATTTCATTCGTTGTATAATTTGTCGACACAACAACATAGTTGTATTAAGAGTTTAGGCACTTGGGTAAATACTAAATGGAATTGGCTAGCAGATTTGTTCGATGAGCAACCAGCTGAGCAGGCCGAGTTGCTAATGTTGTTCAGGGATATAGCGACGGTGGATACCACAAGAAGCAGGTTTTTTTATGGTCGACTCTTGCTATTCTTTTCTGCAGCATAAGTTTAGTAGTGTTGTTGTAAATGTTAATACGGTGCGGGTTTTGAAGAAGTTTTGGTTGTGTGATGTGCCGTCTAAAATAAGCATTTTTGGGTGGAGATGCTTAAATTACCTACAAGAGTTGCCTTATATGATAGAGGGATTCTCAATAACATCAAAGATAGGCATTGCGCTTTTTGTCTTATGAAGGGAGAAGATATTGATAATGTTTTCTTCAATTGTAGGTTCTTGGTGCAAATTTGGAACCACATGTTTATTTGGCTAGAGTCAATGAGATTCATTGTGAGGAAGTTGGGAAACATTTTCTTTTGTTCGGTAAGTTAGCACATCGTCGAGATGAGGATAAATTTTGTTACTTTATTTGACTAGTTATGACGTGGAGTATTTGGCGCTTATGCAATAATATTGTGTTCAATGGAGTTATTGCTAATGTAAGTTGGTGGAATAAGTTTTTTACATTTCTTGGTTTTGGTTTGTTCCGTATCAGAAAGAATGTAACTGTAACGTTTTGGTGTAATAATTCATTAGCTTGTTTTTTTGGCATCTAATAGATTTGTTTTAGCAAAAGAAAAATTGTTTAATTTCAAAATAAGTGTCATTTTTTATTTTATTGAAATGGAATTGAGTTTTGGATTAATAAGTTGTTATCTTCTACAATATGGGCGAGTTTTGATAATTTTTCCTCATGTAACAATTGACTTTTTATCTATCATGTCAATATAAATAGTATAAATGATAAAATCTCTACATTACAAAGAATAATAATAAATAAATAAATAAATACAAAAGGTTAAAACTTATTAATTTTTTACTCCATATCTCTATTTTTTATTGAGTTTTTCACCACCAACTTAATCTAATTCGAAAATCAATTTTAATATTAAATGGTTTCCGTCATTCTTCCTAAAATATTACTACTACATTTCATTTGGCTTACAACTTTATTGTTCTTTTTAATTTATGTATGTAAAATAAGTAAAATCTTTTTTTTTTTAAAAGCTAAACTAACATACATAAATTGTCACATGAGAAAATCGAATTTGAAACCTCGAGAAGGAGCATACTCCCAGGTCCAAGCCAATATCACCTAGCCAAACCCAAGTGGGTTAATAATAAGTAAAATCCTTAATCTAGCTACATTCATAATCTAGTTATTGTTCGCGTTGCTTTTCGGTTTTTTAACCCATATATCCCCCTTTCAAACAAATAACACCAATCTACCCCTATTTCAAAATTATATATCAAACTACCCTACTTTTAAAGGGTTAATTAAAACTCGCTAGACTATGTAGCGAATTGATGAAGGAGAAAAAAATTTCTTAGCAGACTGTGGGACCCAGGCGGGACCCACCATCTCGATCAATCAACCAGCGACATGCTGGATCTTTTTTTTTTTTTTTCGATTTTAACTTTTCTTTTTTGTTAAAAAAAACAACAAATTCCAACCACTAACTCAAACTCTAACCTCAAATCCTAACCACTAACAGAATTTTCTAAGTTTATTTTACCAAAATCTTTCACCGATCTAGATCTGCCAAGCTGCCGCTACCACCACGCCTTCACTACATCCACTCTCGAAAATAGATAAAAACACAAATCGACCAAGGTGGTTTGAAAGAGAATAAGAACAGATCGAAAAAAAAGAGAGACATGTCTGGAAAACAACGTAAAAATTTGTGTTTGAAGAATTTATCTGTTATAGAGAATAATAAGAACAGATTTGTGCTTGAGAAATTTATCTGGATCTATTTTGTTTTTTTCAGATCTGTTTTGTTGCCCTAGATCTGTGCTTGAAGAATGGAGATAAAATATGTGTATTGGTAGAGGAAAAGAGAAAATAAGAAGAAAAGAGATAGTATGGGTGTTGTTGGTGTGACAATGGGAAATTACATAGAAAAGAGAAAAGAAGAGGAAGAGAGTGAAGAGAGAAAGTAAAAGAAAATAAGAAGAGAGAGAAGAAAAAACGGGGAAGAGAAGAGAGAGAAAAGTGGTAACTAAAAAAAAAATGGTGGGTCCCGCCTAGGTCCCACAGTCTGCCAATAGTTTTTTTCCTCTTCATCAATTCGCTACATGGTCCAGTGAATTTTAACAAGACCTTTAAATGTAAGGCAGTTTGGTATATAATTTTGAAATAGGAGTAGATTGGTGTTATTTGTTTGAAAGGGGGATATATGGGTTAAAAAACCTTGCTTTTCAAATAACTTTTTGACAATTTTTAAATATTATCTACATTTGTCAAGCATGCAAACCCTCCCCAGTATTTTGTGTTTCTCGTGAGACATTTTTGTCTATATGCCTGATGGATTTGTGCTACATTTGTGACAATACATTTACGATAAAAATTATCTACTATTTGTTTTTTGAAACAAAAAAAAGGGCTAAAATAATATCACTATCGATTGTTCTAAGAAAATCTCTTTCTTTAAAAGTTACTAGTTTGTACACCCGTGCCAAGCACGGGAATTATATACTTTTTTTTAAGTAATAGGAATTATATATTTTTATAAATACTCGAAAATATTAAGAAATAGATATGGTGCATGTTGATTGCACTGTAGTCTGTAAATATAGACTGTCTGATCATGATTTTAAGTTTAAATTTTAGTTTATTTTTTAAATATAAAATTGATTTCTAAATTTGGCTATTCGATTTTGTATCTCAATTTGACTGAATGAAATGGAGTCACTAATAAGTGATTGTATTCAATCTTATTAGTCCAGAATAATATTATGGGTGTGACAATAAGAATTTAAGTAAATGTCTTTGTACATGACATATATATCGGTTAACAGGTGCAAGGCGAGAAAATTTATAAAGTCCGCACAAAATTTCAATTTTGTCCTAAACTAACCACTAAAAATCTCAATTTTGACCTATTTTCAATTAGGTTTTTGACTCTATTAATATCTCAAATTAGTTTAGGTAATATCATCTCAAATTAGTTATTATTTTGGTCAATTATTTTTTAACTTGGTCATTCGGAGAGACTAAATTGAGAAATTTTAACAAAGATAAGACCAAATAAAAAACATTTTTTTAAAGGAAAATAAGAAACATTTAACAAAATCAGTGATTAATTAATATGATATATTAATAGAGCGAGAGACATTTCTTTTTTGGTCGAGAACGGGGTATCCATTGTCGAACGCAGTGACTATTCCCTTGCTAGATTGGAGGCACCTCGAAAGGTGAGATAGCTGGCTCAAAGATTTAAAGCTGCTTCATACCCAAGGTGATGAGATCAAACCCTCGACCCTTAGTTAAGGGAGGATGAGCCCCAACCGTTCAACCACACTCCTTTGGTGGATGAGCGAGAGACATATTTGAGAGTGAAGTATAAAAACATTTTTTTAGACAAAAAGACATTAATTAATTTAGTGGTTTACTCTTCTTTTTACTTTTTTTAAAAAATAGTGTGGGAAAAAATTAATCATATTATTTTTAGGAATAGCACCATAATAACACTTCTTTTTTAGTCAAAAATTAATCATATTATTTTTAAGAATAGCACCATAATACCCAATTTTCTTTGGGTATACGCCAAAAAAAAAGAATTGCATTAAATTAAATGCCTTAAAAGGCTTAGTAATTCAGCGGCACATATTTGTTTTTTAGTTCAAAAAAAATATGAGATTGCATTAAATGCTTTAAAAATTATGATTTTATATTATTTGGTTTGTCAGTTTCTTTATTTGTTCCTTTAAATTGATCACTAAGAAAAAAAAGAATATATTAAATTGTGTATGGAAAAAATGTCATAGTATTAATTGTCAAATGCACCACAAGAGAGTATGTATGAAAGGAGAGCTCTTGATAGGAGAAAGATTTTAAAAAATTCTTGCTTATTATATTATATATAAAGATAAAGATTAATATTAAGATTAAGATATAGTTAGACCAAATTATCAATAACATGCATAAAATGAGAGCACACAGAATAAATTCATAACACACTTTGAAACTAAAATTAAAAAGTAACTCAAATCAAAATCTCAAATAGTACATCTTTAATGAACAAAATTGAAAGAACAAATAGTAATATGGCTTCAATGAAATAGTACCAAAAAACAATTGTCTAGGAATTCAAAGAACCTTGTCAAAAAAAAAGGAATTCAAAGAACAAAAGTGAAATTAAGATCATAAACTAATGGCAAATATGCAGCAAACTCCATCCACTTTAATTATAGATCTTTAGTATATGGCTTCTATTACCTGCATCATATAATCAAATACAAATATAATAAGTACCTACGTAGACAATTTGTGAGTTGAGATTTAAACACAATTAAAAAGTCAAACGATATTGTAAATAAGTCAAAAAAGACAAAAAAGAGCATGATGTGCTTTTTTAAACAAACAAAAACGATATTGTAAATATTATTATATAACATTAGCATTCATTAAAACCATTTTTATAAAAAATGGTAATTTACCTTTTGACATGTCACTGACTAACCAAAGCCCAGCGACGCGAACTTGAATATTTCAGTTTTCTCTAAATGGAGAAATTGCAGGGACAAAATCATACTTAGCAAGCATATTGAAAAGTAAATTAGATAATTTGTTTATTGATTTAGGGTTATGTGCAAAGACAAAGAAAAAATACAACCACCAATGAATAATAAAATGTGAATAGGTTGTGGCCTTTATATAAAATAAAAGATTAATATTTTTTGTTTGTCTAATTAAAAATATTAGCTTTTTAATTTCCGAAAAAATTGTATCTTGGTGAAGAGGGTCTAACATGAAAAAATAATATATTATTTCTCCTATTACGATTCTTTAAAAGCATTTAATATGATACCATTTTAGAAAACTTGTCCAGCAATCATACTTATATGTCGAAATGCTTTCTACCGTGTGCAAGCTTTATATTAATTCTGGCCATAAAAAAAAAGCTTTATATTAATTCTGATTCATATAAATTTATTATGTTTTTTTATTCTGATTGCTTGAATAATAATTAGACGGAACAAAAAAAAAAGGACACGTTTTACATATCAATCAATAATCAATAACAATATATCAATAATCAATATCAATAATCAATAAAAATTAATATTTAAAATAGTAATTAATACCAAATGTTTGTGAGCAATTCATGTGAGGAGAGAGGTTATTAATATTTAAAATAGCAATTAATATCAAATGCACCACAAGAGAGAATGCATGAGAAGACAATTCTGGTGAGGAGAGAGATTTGAAAAAAGTTCTGGCTTTTTATATATAAAGATAAAGATAACACAATTATTTACTCATTTTGTCTCATACAAATTTCAAATGATTTTTTTATAGGTGGTTTAAAATATCATATAAAGTTTATTTAATAAAATTTAGAATTTTTTAATAAGATGTGAATTAATATGAATTGTTTAAACGACAAAATTTTAAGATAAAAGTAACGAAAGATAAAAGTAACGAAAGTTTTGACCTAAAAATCAAATTTTGAGCATATTTTTTTTAGAGGAACATTTTATGATGTTTTAATTAACATACTTGAGAAAAATTCATTTAAAAATACACATTGACTTAACGGTAAGGATTAAAATTGAGAGCGTGATAATTTTCTAAAGACTAAAAATTTAATAAAACTTTAAGTTAAAACTAAAATTTCACTCTTTTATATATATATATATATATATATATATATAAATTACATAAATTTCACTGTGGCCAAGGCCACACCACATACACTATACCTTCAAGTGCATTCGTCTCTGGCTAGGAGTCAATGAGATTCATTTTTAGGAAGTTGAGAAACATTTTCTTTTGTTCGGTAAGTTAGCACAAGGTCGGGATAAGGATAAATTTCGCTACCTCATTTAGCTAGCTAAGACGTAGTATTTGGCTCTTATGCAATAATGTTGTGTTCAACGAAGTTATTGCTAATAATGTGGACAAGTTGGTGGAACAAGTTTTTTACATTTCTTGGTTTTGATTTGTTCCGTATATATAGGAAAGAATGTAACTGTAACGTTTTCTGATTGATATAATAATCCATTAGCTTGTTTTCTTGGCATCTAATGGATTTGTTTTAGCAAAAGATATATATATATATATATATATGAGAGCATATCAAGTGAGAGGACTTTTATAATGAGAGGGTGAGAGGATTGAATAAGAACCCTTGGATTAAATTAGATGGTTGTGATTAATTTAGTTATTAAACAGTCCACCACATACTATACATTCTCACTGTCCGTTCATTTCCCGTGCTTCAATTCGTTCTGCAACTTCTTCAAAATTCCCTAATTACAATGGAAACAACTTGGATTGAAACCTCCGTTTGGTTGGAAGGAAAGAAAGTAGGAAGGAAGGAAAACACGGAAATTAATGCATGTATTTGGACTATTTTATAATTCAAATACATCTCTTGAATTCCGTGTTTTCCTTCCTTCCTACTTTCTTTCCTTCCAACCAAACGAACCCAATGTTCGTTCTGCAACTTCTTCCGATTCATCATGCAAATAATTTCTTTCAACAAATTATTAGTGTCCGTTCATCATGCTTTCTATTGACAACTCACTGATTCTTGCAAATAATTTCTTTCAACAAATTAGGCTAATAAAAAAATACATTAATATCCGTTAATAAATCAAATTGATTTCTATGCTTCTTATTTCTTTCTTCTATTTTTTCAGTAAAACTCCATTTTAATTGAATCCAAACGATTTAGGAGAGCAACGAACATGAGAAGGGGTAAAAGTTTTTTTTTTTGACAAAGAGAAGGGGTAAAAGTTGTTTCCATTGTAATTAGGGAATTTTGCAATTGTGGTGCACATGGATAAAAGGTTTCAAGCAGATCAACAACTATACTTCCTCCGTTCCAAAATATAAAAGAAAAAAACTCAATTTTTTTGACTCAAAATGTAAGAGAAAAAATTCAAACATTTATCTTTTCAAAAAAAGTATACTCTTTCTCTTACTTTTTCTATAACCAACAATCAATAAAAATCGTTTTTACATCTTTCCATACAACTTTTTTCAAAAATAACATACTATAAATCATTATATTTTACTTTTTCTTAATAAGTGTGATTTTTGTTTTTTCTCTTACATTTCAGGATAGAGGGAGTATTATGGAGTAAGGATTAGTGTATGGATTTAAACTAAGTGAGTCACTGAGTTGTACATGTCAATAGAAAGCATCGTAATAAGAATAGTTAATCAATTTCTCTCTCTTAAAACACATCCTCTGCCTTCTCTCTAAGGAAAACAGATCTGCCGCCTCTCCCCCTTCATCCAAAATTGTTCCTCTGCGATGTAGCCACACAGTCTGGTGGTGCGGTCGAGGCTTGTGCATCGCGTCACCACCATCTCTCGCCGGCTTCGGAACGCGTTTTTCTCTGGTAGGTTGGTTTTGGTAGTTTTAGGTAGTTCTAGTTTCGGTGGTTCTGTTTGTTTACGTTTTCTCTACGTTTTTCCATCCTACCGGCTCTGGTTTCCGTTCGTCGCCGACAAGTTCGTTTCTGTTTGTGTATTTCGATGGTGTTGGTTAGAAGATTTGGGTTGGTTTATTTGGGTTTGTTCTGTTTTACTTTGCTATTGTGCGATGGTTTTGAATGGTTGATTTGTTTCTCTCGGTTTTAGGGGGTTTAGGATTTAGGTTATTAGGGATAGTTGAGTTTGATTGTTGTTGTTGTTGGTGATTAGTTGGGGTGATAGTGGTGGTTTTCGGGTGATGAGTTAGGTGTTGTGTGGTGAGGTATTTGGATTTGGTTAGTAGTGGTTTTGGGTGAGGAGGAAGGTGTTGTTGTGGTTAGGTAGTTAGATCTGGCTATGCTACGTGGTGGCTGCTGGGGTGCTGTTGGTTGCGCTGCCGATGGCCGAGGTGGTGATGTGGTTCTTGTTGAGATGGAATGGTGGTGGTTGGAGGTGAGGAAGTGGTGTTGTGGTGGTATGGTGGGGTGTTGCTTTTATGGTGGTTTTGGGTTGGGTGCTGCTGGTTGTGCCGCCGGTGGTGATGTGGTACTTGTTGTGATGGAATGGTGTCGGTTAAAGGTGAGGAAGTGGTGTTGTGATGGTATGGTGCTGTGTTGTTTTTGTGGTGGTTTTGGACTGCCGCTTGTGTGGGTGATACGATGCCGTGTGGTCTGGTTTCCTTCAATACTCTGATTCTCTGACTGTGTTCAAATCTGTTGGGATTTGCAGGATTCATTTTTGAGTCTCTGATGGTTTCCAAATCTGTTGGGATTTGCGGGCTTCTTTGTATTAGTTAACTTTACCCATGTCGGCTTTTGAAGGGGAATTGCGTGCTGAAATTTATCTGCCTAGGTTCTCATTCTACCATTATCCCATCAATTGTTGACTTAAGAAGTTGTTTTTTGGATTCTGATGGGCCGATCACTTTTAATTCGAGATTGGAGTTAGCGTCTAGGGACATTTTTTTGGGTCGGATTGATGTATTTTCTGGTGGTCTGGAAGCTAAGGAGTGACTCTCTAATTATGGGATTAGAAGGGTTCTCTTTAGGTGGTGTTTGTTTTGGTATATTTTATCGGTGTTCTGCCTATATACGGGCACCTTTATTGTGTAATTCCTCTTTTACCTGTCTTTGTTCGTCTTGTGCGGAGATTTGGTTATTATTAATAATATTTTTCCGTTCAAAAAAAATAAAATAGAAAGCATCGTGAATTGGAACAAGTTGCAAAACGAATTGAAGCACATGAAATGAACGGACAGTGAGAATGTATAGTATGACTGTTTAATGACTAAATTAATCACAACCATCTAATTTAATCTAAGGGTTCTTATTCAATTCTCTCACCCTCTTATTATAAAAGTCCTCTCACTTGATATGCCCTTATATGTGTGTGTGTGTATATATATATATATATATATATATATATATATATATATATATATATATATTGTTTAATTTCAAAATAATAAGTATCATTTTATTTATTGAAATGGAATTGATTATTTGGATTAATAGGTTGTTATCCTTTAATGTGGGCGAGTTTTGGTAATCATTAAATATAATAAAGTAAAAGTAGTATTTTGGCAAGTGTGACATTTGTCATTCATTGAGAGAGTTTAAATCTTTTAACCTTTCTATTAATAGTAATTGATCTAAAATTATTTGTTTTTTTTATGCAATTTGTAATTATTTGTTAAATTATTTTTTTTGTATATTTAACTTTAATTTCAGTAACTATTTTTGTATTTATTCTATGATTAAAATTTTCAAATACATATTGATTTTTCGTTCAATACCGAGACAAAATTCAACATATGCTTTAATTACAATTTGCATTGGTGAAGCCTTTGCTTCTCTCAATACATAAGCAAAACAGAAATGTTATTTGGACACCAATTTTCCAAAACACCAAACACCAAAGTACATGACTGTTCATTTATACATACATTATTAATTATTTTATTATTTTATTTTTGTATCTTCTTCTTTCCTCTCTCTCTCTCTCTCTCTCTCTCTCTCTCTCTCTCTCTCTCTCTCTCTTCTTCACACCGCAACTTTTTCTTCCTCTTTGAGACACATCACCACCCCTCAGCTTCCTCTATCTCTCTCATCAAACCTTGTCTCCTTACACTACCAATCATTGCCGCCGATCTCAATAGCTTCTCGCCGAGTTGTTATCTCGCGTTGAACCACCGTCGGCTACGATGGCTACCGAAACCACCTGCAATTGGAATGTGAAACACGACCACTACAGTTTTCATACACCACCGCACACTTGAAGTTGTCAATGTCCTGCTTCAGCCTTCTACAGTCGACCTAAATAACGCGTAATGAATCTATTCCATTTTTCAATTTCAAATCTCCCTTACTAGGGTTTTTAGATTTGGAATTTTTTCTAACTTTGTATTAAATTGGTTGGTTGATTGATTATGCTATCATGAAGAGCAGGAAGAGGTTGAAGAGGTTGAAGATGCTAAGTTTCCAAGAGGAAGATGATGAGCGGTGATGTGTTTCAAAGAGGAATAGAAAGTTGTGGTGTGAAGAGAGAGAGGGGGAAAGAAGAAAATACTCATGTAAAAAAAAAATGATAAATGAATTAAAAATGTATGTATAAATGAACAGTCATGTACTTTGGTGTTTGGTGTTTTGGAAAACTAATGTCCAAATAACATTTCTGTAAGCAAAATTCTAATACCTTTTGTACTTCCAACTTCTTCTCTCTCACCACTTCTCATCAACACACTCTTTTAATTTTTTTACACTCCCCTGCTTTGCTTCTCAAGTATATAAACAACACCCTCATTTCTTCAACTTTAAAATTTACATACTCTCTCTCTCTCTCTCTCTCTCTCTTTGTATTACCATCTCATTTTGAACTGTCAGTTGTCCACCAGCTCTATTGGATTCTACAGTCTAATTCTTTTATTGGGAAGTATACTTATAAGAAGAGGAAAACTGAAGTAGGTCTAAAATTTTCTTGAATAATATGTATCATATATCTTGCAATTTTTCAAGTTAGTTATGTGATTCCCTTATACTTTGAAATACATTCTAGCATGGAGATCTAATTGATCGCACAACGTGAATCAATAGCTTCACTATAGTGTTGATGCTTTCCTTATGTTTTTTTTGTAAGTTATACTTATCCTTAAATATGAATAGGTTGCAAGGCAATTGTGCATATAAGTTATACCAATTCTCTCATCCCTTCAAATTCCTTTTAGTTTATCTTTTCCTTTTTTCTTACACTTTTCCAATTTTTAATTTGAAGAATGGAGTTTTCCGATTTGAACAATTAATCTCTGAAATTGAGAGGATCCCCGGTTAAAACAAACCAAAAAACTTGCTTCATAACTTCACATAAAATAAGAACAATTTCTTTAGTTTTGTATATATAAATAAGATCAAATTTATCTATAAATAGTGGTGTATTTTTCGTTCATCTTTATTTACTTCTCAACATTTTTTACTAATACTTCTCGCTTAAAATTGGCATTTCTTAAATTTTTCGAAACTAGACTTTGCAGTGACAGGAAAATTAGACTTAGTCGATGCAATTCCTCCTATGAGAGAATCCTAGACCGCTATGTAGTGATGTTAAGCAAAATTATTTTAATTGTCATGGTTCCAATTGTCCAATTATTATTAACATATATTGTATTGTTCTTTAGTATTTAGTGAAGATTATTTTAAATATATCATAAAACTTAAATATCCTTAGTTTTATGTATAGTTGTAATTTATTTTTATAGTATTTTAGGAAAATGCTAACCGGTGCCTCTAGGGCACTGGTTAAGGAACCAAATGTAACGCCCGTTTATTTTATGTTTGGTAAAGTTTAGAGTCTTATTTAATTGATTTATGTGATTATGTGATTTGTTTATTTAATTAAATGGTTTTATTAATAGTTAGTAAGAATAAGATGAGAATTAGAATATTTTAGAATTAAGGGGGCGGAGGTGTAATTAAGAGGAAATAAAGGAATTAGTGGGAATTAATTAAAATTAATTAGAATGAAGTAGGGATGGCAACGGGTAGGGTCGGGTGCGGGTTTGGCACTACCCAAACCCGAACTCGATCCCAAAGAGGTTTTCGGGTGGCAAAATAGCACCCAAACCCACACCCGTTGGGTTCGGGTTTTTCACACCCGAACCCAAACCCGAAATTATATTAACAAAAGTAAAAAAAATACGGAAAAATTCAACAAAATTATGGTCTACAATATGTTAACATTGTTTTCAACATTAAAATAAGAATGAAAAATAGTCTACAACATTAAAATAGTCTATAATATGCTAAGGTAAGAGAGATAATTATAAAATTTAATATATAACGGGGGTGGTTTCGGGTTTCGGGTGTGGGTTTCACACTACCCAAACCCGAACCCGAAATATCGGGTGTCACCCTAACCCAAACCCAGTCAACTCGGGTTTTACTCGGTGACTCGGGTTCGGATTCGGGCGGGGCCCGCGGATTTGGATGTTTTTGCCATCCCTAGAATGAAGGAGGTTAAGAAAAGGATAGTCAGAGAAAAGAAAAATCTTTTTAAAACAGAGAAGTTTGAGAAAAAGGGGAAAAACCAAGAGAAGAGAGAAGAGGCACGAGAAGCTATTGTAATTCAATCAAACCAGGTAAGGGTGGGGTTTCACTTCTCTAATTAAGGGCTTAATTCTTCATGTTTAATTAGTGGTTCATGAGAAAATGGGTAGAAGTGAGTTTAGGGTTTAATTTGTGAATTCCCATGAAAAATGATGAATTGTGTGTTGTTACTGTTAATTTTAATGCTTGATTGTTCTGTAATGATTGATGTTGGAATTGTTGAGAATGATAGAGTTTAGAAAGATTAAGGTTGTTGGTAAAAAGAATAATTGTTGACGAATAAAGCTAATGAATTGTGCATGAACTGGAGTTGGATTGTTGTGTTTTGAGTCGTATTAAGTTGGGTTATGTAAGAGTGAATTATAGGGCCAAGTTTAGTGAAAATCGGAGTTAAAACAAAGTTTTGGGTAGAGAATGTCACTTTCCCGAGAGCTGCACAGTGACAGCATCTCTGTTTCATGTTCTTGCGCATTTTCACACGTTTTCCGTTTTGAACTGGGTTTTGGTGTAAACATTAAAGTTGTAGATAATTGTGTTAGCTTCTTAATGGCTTTGGTTTGACTTCAAACTGTTTTTAGAACTTAAGTTATGGTAAAATTACTACACGTAGATCACAGTGAAATTTCAGTTCTGTACCCGAATTTGAAATAAAAACTGGTATTGATCGGTACAGAATTGGCCTTAGTTGTAAACACGAAAGTTGTAGATAGTTGAATTATCTTTCCAATGGCGTTGGTTTGACACAAAAATACCTTGTGAATAATTTTATATGAAGTTTTTAAGTTATGTGACGAATTAAGAATTTTGTGGAGAGAAGTCCTTGTCAACGTCAAGGTTATCGAGTCGTAAGACATTGTTGTCTATGTTGTAAACCACGTTCGCCTAGTTTTGGCATTGAGATGTTGATGTAAAGTTGTTGTTAGTCGTCGTGTCGCATATTGGACGTTGGGGGCTTGATGCTCCGTATTCTAAGATGGGGGCTTGATGCTCTGTTTTTAAGATGGGGGCTTGATTCCCTGTAGCCGAATTAAGGCATTGGAAGTTGGGGGCTTGATGCTCCGTTTGGTACCACATGCATAAGAGTCTTGCATAGTCGAGTCGAGTTGTGTCGTTGCATTTGTTGAGTCGAGTTGAGTCGTGTCATGAGATGAGAAGAAGGATTTAATGAAGGATAAGATGATGAAGTTTAAAGCCAATTTTTATGGTTTTCTTGAATAATGAATTATGAATTATTGATGAGATGATGATTATGTTGTTAAGTTGATTTATTTGTTGCATGATTTATTATGCTTTTAATTATTGAATTGTGATCTCACTCCTTCTGTTGGAATTGCCGCCTTGTGGGCAAGTGCAGATTTCCAGGACTAGCTGTTGATGTGAGTGGACTCCTCACGTGTCTAGGTGCTCTGATACGTAACGGGGCGGACTTTGATTATTGGATTTTCCTTGTTACGTATTAGTTTTATGATTTTATGTTGAAAAACAATTATGTTGATTTTAATTACTACTATGAATTACGTTGAGACCTTATTGCCAAACTTTGATAGAACAATTGTTGAATAAATATTCTTATATTTCCGCTGCGATTTCAGTGAATACTGTTGATGACATGATTGATTTAAATAACTAGAAATTTTCTTATCTATTACTTGAATGAAATAGTAGTGTAATACTCCGTTTTTTTTGATGTCACTCTGATTTATTATTTCAGTTGCAATTTATTTATTTATTTATTTTGGGAAACGGGGTGTTACACCAAATATTAGAATCTAACGTTGGAAATTGTTCAGTCAACTCCGCAAAAATATAAAAAATGATATTTTTATTTTAAAATTTTTATTTTAGGTTTCTTAACCAGTACCCCGGAGGCACCAGTTAACATGACCCTATTTTTAAAACTTTCCATATATAAAATATATTACATTTTATATTTTTAAAGAAAACTTCTCCCGTACCGTGTACGGGTATACACACTAGTTTTTCCACATGTAATAATTGACATTTTGTCTATCATATCAACATAAATAGTATAAATGATAAAATATTTACATTACAAAGAGTAATAAAAAAATGTGACAACTTGTCTTTTTTTTTTTTTTTGAACGGCAAAACTTTATTAATAAGACCAAGATTCGGCACAAGATGAATTGAGATTGGTATAAGAGCGGCTACAAAACAAATGTGTCGTATATAGATGGACAGGGGCGGAGCACCCTTAGGGCAGGAGGGGGCCGCGGCCCATCCCTTAAAAATTCATTTTTAATAGGTATATATACATAGTTTTATCAACTGCTATGTTTTATATAAAATATCTGTTATAATTGTTCTTGATAGTTGTGCGCGGTGCAGTGGTTATGAACTGAAAGTTTTATCCAAATGTACAGGGTTCAATTCTCCCTGCTTCCATTTTTGCATTTTCTTTCCTTTTTTTTAAAGGAGAGGTCAAAGTACTTTATTTTTGCATTTTCTTGCCTTTTTCTTTAAAGAAAGCAATTAAATTGTACATATCATGTTTTAACTAGTATAAATAAAATTTTACATAAATTAAAAATTATTTAATATATTATTGAAATTCACTAGAATTAAAAATATATACATTTTTATTGAACATTTTTAATTTTGATGGGAGTTGAAAGTGTGTTATCTTGATTGAGTTTCTCACTCATTTGATATGTTATTAAAACTTGTTAATAATTTATCCATTTTATAGCTTTAATAAAAAAAATAAACTCAAATTTTATTACCGCTGATATAAATATTTTTGTCTAACTCCACCATTATTTTAAACCCTCTATAAAGAAAAAAATAACGCTCCGCTGCGGCCCTCCCCTACATGTTTGTCTAGCTCCGCCACTGTAGACGGAACGCTAGTGAAAATAACAAAATCTACACTACATACAAGAAGTACATTTCTAATCTCAGACTTAGAAACAAAGGTGACAACTTGTCTAATTCAAGATTGATACCTCTAATCACTCAATAATATTTTAACCGATATAAAATTTTATAAAATATAGTGTTAGATTGAAAGTTTACATCATATAGATCATTGAATAAAATTTCAGACAAATCCAATATGATTTGATATGTACTAAGACACATAAAAAATAACGGTTTGCGTGATTTTTTAAACACCATTCATCTTTAAGTGTCTTAATTAATAACATATCAAATGATTTTGAATTTGTCTAAAATTTTACACAAATGATTTATATGATATAAAATTTCAATCCAACAATGTAATTTATAAAAATTTATATCGGTTAAAATATTATTGAGTGGTTGGGATACCCCCAAATGTTGAAAGGGTAAACAAGACAAAACCTAAAAAAATAAGTACAAAAGGTAAAAACCTATTATCCCTTTTTTTTTACTCTACATCTCTATTTTTTATTGAATTTTCGCCACCAACTTAATTTAATTTAAGAATCAATTTTAACATCGAATGATTTCCATCATTCCTCCTAAAATACTATATTTCACTTGACTTACAACTTTATTATTCTTTTTAATTTATGTATGTAAAATAAGTAAAATCCTTAATCTACATTCATAATCTAGTTATTGTAAGCGTTGCTTTTCAAATACTACTATGACAATTTTAAAAAATTATCTACACTTGTCAAACATGCAAACCCTCCCCAGTATTTTGTGTTTCTCGTGAGACATTTTTGTCTATATGCCTGATGGATTTTTGCTACATTTGTGGATTCCGTGAATAGGTATTGGTAACAGAAGATTCATTCATGCATGATTCTGTGAGGCCTCCTCAACACAAAACATAGGAAATGTTCCCTTCAAGGTATCATGTGTACTCAGGGGCGGAGCCCCTCTAGGACAGTGTAGGGCCATAGCCCTACCCTTAGTTCAAAATTTCAAATTTTTATAGGTATATATATACATACTTTTATTGTAAGTTATGGTATATATATTAGTAATTGGTAATATAAAGCAAAATCTTGGTGGTGGTCTGTTGGCAAGGTACTGTCTTTGCATGAGGAAGGTTATGTGCTCGAATCTTACAGTTTACTTTTTTGCCTTTACTTGTCAAATTATTGCTATTGTTTATTATTCTTTTGCAAAATACTCCATTTAAACTATAATAATGCACCACCGCTTTTACCAATCAAATTATTATTTATTTTTACTTTTGAAATATATTTTATATCTATTAAAAATTCAAATTCAAATTTTAAAAATATAAAATTATTATATATATTATTGAAACTTATTAAGATTAATAGTTTATGTATATATTGACTAACATTTATATATTTTTATTGAATACCGTTAATTTTAATTAAAAATTTCTTCAAATTAAATTAGAGTTTTTTTAATAAAATAAAAAATTATTTGTTTATACTATTTTTTATGTTTCTCTTGATTTTGAATAAAAGTGTAAGCCAAAACTTAAAAGTGCTATTGCTCTATCATTTTATAATTTATTAAGACAAGTCAAAATTAATAATTTATATGTTTTTAGCCTCGAATAAAAGAAAATTTCAAGTTCTATCACGGCCCTCCCCTACATCCGAGTCTAGCTCCGCCACTGTGTGTACTTGCATGCCTCAATACAATACAACACAACACACTACCACGTGGGCCCCATATTGGCCTTCTTTGATAAATTTTTTTGGTTGAGATAGGGTGTTCACCTCCGAATGCAGTGACTATTTCCCTCGCTAGATTGGAAGCACCTCAAAAGGTGAGATAGCTGGCTTAGAGATTTAAAGTTGCTCCGTACCCAAGGCAAGGATCGAACCATCGATCCTTTGTTAAGGGAGGATGAACTCTAACCGTTCAACCACACCCTATGTGTTGCCTTCTTTGATAATCACTACCGAGTGATTTTTTTTAATCTATTATTCCTTCATAATTTGAGGATATATACACTTGAACAACTCAATAATATTTTAACCGATATAAATTTTTATATAATATATCGTTAAATAGAAAGTTTATATTATATAAATCATTTGTATAAAATTTCAGATAAATTTAAAATCATTTGATATGTTATTGAGACATATAAAGATAAACGACGTTTAAACAATCACACAAACCGTTAATTTTGATGTGTCTTAATAATAATAATATATCAAAAGATTTTGAATTTGTCTGAAATTTTACACAAATAATCCATATGATATAAACTTTCAATCCGACAGTATATTTTATAAAATTTATATCAATTAAAATATTATTGAGTGATTTAAAAATAAATACCTCCAAATCTTAAAAAGATACACCCAGATGTCACACTATTGAATACCGACTAACATCAATATCAAAATGATAACATAGCTTCAGTATTCACATGATACGAAACTGAGTTATTTAATTAAAACTTGTTTAATTTGCTGCATGTATCAAGTCTTATTAAATGGTTTGGTTCAAAGAAAGTTAATTAAATAAAAATATTCACTTAAACTTAATGCAGCATGTGATCATTATTTGTCTTCTTTCTTCTCATTTCACTTATAAAAAGCTCACTTCACTTGTACTTGAATGCATCTTTCGCAGTTATCAGTATTCCCACAATTAAGCATAGAAAGATATGGCTCACAGAGTTGTTGTTGTGTCTCTCCTTATTCCATTTGTCCTTATTCCATTTGTCCTATCTCTTGGCAAGCACTTCTTGGACGGGTTCCGACAAGGTCTAATTTAGCATACAGAGGGATAATTCAAAGTGGAGTGGAGGATCGGTGTATATGGTGTGAAACTGAATTGGAGACGGAATATCATCTTTTTTGCTCTTGTCCAATTGCTTGGGCGGTATGGTGCAAGGTGCATCAGTGGTTTGGCGTTAGCACGGCTACTCCAAGGACTTTGCCTTCTTTGTTTGAGAGCTTTCTAATACCTTTGCAGAAAGGGAAATGCGGTTGGAAGGGGATTGTAATGATTTGGCATGCAGTGGTGTGGGCATTGTGGCGTGCTAGGAATGAAAGAATTTTTTGTGGCAAATTGGTGGAGGTGGATGACATTTTAAACTTAGCTAGGTATGCATCTTGGAAGTGGGTGTTATCTAAAAAGTCATGTATGTTTTATGAATGGTATGTAGCACCTTTAAATTGTATTCTTAGATAGATAGATCGATTGGGTGTTGTTCGGGTTTTTTGGGTGGGTTAAGTATTAACGGTACTTTTCCTTTGTAGATGGTAGAGTACCTCTTGTACTTTCTACCTCTCGTTTTTATAAATAAAATATATTGCTGTTCAAAATTTTTTTTACTTTGCATGCATGCTTCTGTTCTATCTTAATTACATTTGCATTTTTTCATCATTTATATTATATATCATAATCCATCATTGGTTTTTATCCTTTTAGTTTGTTCTGCTCTTTAATCATCGTGAGTTTGCTTGCATTCATGCTTGTATCTTTACATTTGCATTTTTTTTGCTTAAATAATCGATTAGTCCTTGTAAGTTCGCGTTTTTTTTAATTTTAGTATATGTATGTTATTTATTTTTGGAATTAATCCTTGAATATTAAAACTATTTTGATTTTAGTTTTAATTTTAACGCTAAAATCTGCAGGAAAAATCGCAAGTTTCTTGTAGATTTTCCTTCGAATTTTCCTGCGGATTTTAGCTTCAGAGACTAAAACTAAAATGGTTTTAACATTTAGGGATTAATCCAAAAAAAAATAACATATAGAGACTTAAACAAAAAACATGTGAACTTACAGGGACCAATTGATTATTTAGGTTTTTTTTCTTCATTATTTACTCCATCCGTCCCTAAATATAAGACATTTTTTGACCAGTACAAGCATGTACGCCAATGCACAATTTTAATAATCACAAATATCTTTAATTATCTAATAATAAAAATTATAAAAATTTGATATTTTGAAAGTACTCATCAAAACAAATCAAACAAGATCTTATATGCTAATATTTACATCTATGTATTATTAAAAAAATATGTCAAAACAAGATAAGTGAATAATGCAATTTTGTCAAAAATGGTCTTATAAAAAGGGACGAAGGGAGTATTTACCATACTATTTAATTTATTTTTATACTATATATTGTTCTACTCTTGATCACGGTGAGTTTAATTACATGCATGCAGGGGCGGAGCACCCTTAGGGCAGGAGGGGGCCGCGGCCCATCCCTTAAAAATTCATTTTTAATAGGTATATATACATAGTTTTATCAACTGCTATGTTTTATATAAAATATCTGTTATAATTGTTCTTGATAGTTGTGCGCGGTGCAGTGGTTATGAACTGAAAGTTTTATCCAAATGTACAGGGTTCAATTCTCCCTGCTTCCATTTTTGCATTTTCTTTCCTTTTTTTTAAAGGAGTGGTCAAAGTACTTTATTTTTGCATTTTCTTGCCTTTTTCTTTAAAGAAAGCAATTAAATTGTACATATCATGTTTTAACTAGTATAAATAAAATTTTACATAAATTAAAAATTATTTAATATATTATTGAAATTCACTAGAATTAAAAATATATACATTTTTATTGAACATTTTTAATTTTGATGGGAGTTGAAAGTGTGTTATCTTGATTGAGTTTCTCACTCATTTGATATGTTATTAAAACTTGTTAATAATTTATCCATTTTATAGCTTTAATAAAAAAAATAAACTCAAACTCTATTACCGCTGATATAAATATTTTTGTCTAACTCCACCATTATTTTAAACCCTCTATAAAGAAAAAAATAACGCTCCGCTGCGGCCCTCCCCTACATGTTTGTCTAGCTCCGCCATTGCATGCATGCTTGTATCTTTACACATTTGCAGTTTTGATAATTTTATCATAATCCTCATTAATTTTCAGCCTTGTCCTCCTACTCTTCATCATTGTGATCAGTTTAATTACTTGCATGGATGTTGATGTTTGTATCTTACTACATTTGCATTTTTCATCATCTATATTTATCACAATCACAATTCATCACACATATTATAGCAATTGAGCTGAGCTGTGAGCACATTAAACTTATTGCATGCATGTTTCTTAAGATCCTCTGTTTAGTTGTTTTTTGTGCATACATTCAACATTAGTGTTGATCTGTTTGATTTGATAAAATTATGTTTATTGCTGTATTGAAATTCAAAATAGTATACCTCATTTACTGTAAAATTATTTTCAATTTTTAAACTGTTCATAAAAAAATAATGAAAATAAGTTTTTACAATTTTCATTGTTTCTAAAACAATGCACATATACATAACGTCTTCACTGTACAGCAGAAATGTGTCTCTCATAAAACACTTCTGTTTGTATGTGATCATTAATTCAATTGTCATTCATATATTAATACTCCTTTATTCAATTGCATTGTAGAATGGCCATGGAAGCTTTGCTAGAGATATCAAGATTCAGCAAGCTTATCTTGATGGATGGTTGAAAGATAGTCAAGCTGAGAAAGCAAAATCCACTCCTAACTCTAATCAAGTTTACCTTGATGGTTGGTTGAAAGATAGTCCAGAAAAGTCGACCCCCAACCCAGTTTATCTTGATGGATGGTTGAAAGACGGCCAAAGAGCAAAATCCACCCCTAACGCCAATCAAGCTTATCTAGATGGATGGTTGAAAGATAGCCACACTGAGAAAGCAAAATCATCCCCTAACTCAAATCAAGTATACCTTGATGGTTGGTTGAAAGATGGACAAGCAAAGTCGAACCCCAACTCCAATCCAGTTTATCTTGATGGATGGTTGAAAGATGGTCAAAAGGAAAAATTCATCCCTAACTCCAATCAAGTTTACCTTGATGGCTGGTTGAAAGATAATCATACAAAATCGACCCCTAATTCCATTTCAGCTTATCTTGATGGATGGTTAAAAGATGGCCAAAATGCAAAATCGTCCCCCAACTCCAATCAAGCTTACCTTGATGGCTGGTTGAAAGATAGTCAAGCAAAGTCGACCTCCAACTCCAATCCAGTTTATCTAGATGGATGGCTAAAAGATGGCCAAAAAGAAAAATTCATCCCTAACGCCAATCAAGCTTACATTGATGGATGGTTGAAAGATATCCAAGGTGAAAAAACAAAATCCACCCCTTATCTTGATGGATGGTTGAAAGATACTCAAGCAAAATCCAATCAAGTTTATCTTGATGGATGGTTGAAAGATAGCAAAAACCAAAATGAAAAAACTAACCACAACTCAAATCCAACTTACCTTGATGGTTGGTTGAAAGACTCACTTGCCGCAAACCGCGTGAAACTTGGACAAGACTTTGCAGAACCAGAAGAGAAAGTTGACCATACAGAGGCATTCAAGTTAGCTTTGTTTGCCTTGGAAGATCTTTATCTAGGGAATGTAATGACCTTGTCATTTCCTATTAGAGAATATGCTAATTTCTTGCCAAAAGAAGTAGCTGATGCCATTCCTTTATCCAAGTCACAAGTACCAAGCCTTCTTCAACTATTCTCACTTACAAAAAATTCTCCCCAAGGTGAAGACCTAAAAGACATAGTTGATCAATGTGAATTTGCATCACAAAAAGGGGAGACCAAGGCTTGTCCTACATCTATTGAGTCCATGCTTGAATTTGTTCATAGTGTCATTGGTGCTGACACCAAATATAACATTCACACAACTAGCTATCCCACACCAACAGGTGCACGTTTGCAAAACTACACTGTTTTAGAAGTCTCAAAGGATATCTATGCTCCTAAATGGGTGGCTTGTCACCCTAGACCTTACCCTTATGCTCTTTACTATTGCCACTACCTTGACATAGGGAGTAAGATCTTCAAAGTTCTTCTAAAGGGTGAATATGGAGATATTATGGATGCTTTGGGAATTTGCCACCTAGACACAGCTGACATGAATCCTAATCATATCATATTCAAATATCTTGGAATGAAGCCTAGAGAAGGTCCATTGTGCCATTTCTTCCCTGTAAAGCATGTTGTTTGGGTGCCACTTCCACTAGAGGCCTCTAGTTGAACAAAAGGAAATTTACAAGGGTATTGCAAAATTTGCATACTTTACAGGGGTATTAACCTATTTACCCTTAACTTAATTATGTCTTTGTTGTAATTCAGTGTTGTTTCCTATGTTTTTCATTGTGTTTCTCTGTTGAGATGAATTTCTATGTATTGTAAGGTCTTGTTTGTGTTTGTGTAGTACTAAATAAGGCCTTGTTTAAGGTGCATTGCATGATATCTAAAGCTACACATTCAAAAACACAACTCAAAGTATTAAGTGTTAGTTATCATTATTCACTCACTCGTTTCTAAATTTTAGATTAAAATATATTTTAATTATAAATTGATGGGCTACAATTTTCAATTATTATATAAAGGAGTAAAATTCAAAACTTGAAAAAAAAAAAAAAACATAAGTGAAAAATTTATTTAACTTTCACTTACTTTTTTTTTTCCAACAACTTTATATAAATTTATTTAAATATTGTAACAACTTTCCAAGCAATTTATGTAAACTTTATTTAATCTACCCTATATTTATTTTTACTTTCATTATATTATATTTAAATAACGCAAAATTAGCGTGTGGTAGGAGTGTGACCTACATATATAAACTCCTTCCGTTACTTTTTATTTATCGTTTTAGAAAAAAAGACCAAAATAAAAAAACGTATTTTTGTACCTTATCTTCCTAATATACTTTATTTGGAATATATATTCTAATTTTAATCAATCAATAAATTTCTATTTTTTTACACGTACACTTTCTCTTTCCAAAAAATATAAACAAAACCAAAACAAAAAAAATGGTTATTTAAATAAGTTTAGTAAAACCAAAATAGATACAATAAAAAGATTGTTTAAAAATTTTATCAATAAAAAAATATTATCGACCAAAAAAAAAATATTTGGAAGGAGAGCAAAATATAACTATAAATTGTCAAAACATCAAATAATTATTTTGTAAAAAAACAACAAATAATTTGAACTTTAAAAATAAAACAAATAATTTAAAACAAATATTTTTTTTAAAACGATAAATAAGAAGAATCAGAGCGAGTATTATATATATTCGAGTTAGGGTTTACTTTTCTCGGCAGGAAAAATCCCAAAATCTCAAAACCCTATACGGCATTCCATCTAAAATGGACAAAAACATGATTGCTGATATGGAATCTTTTTCAGAGGCTGATAAACAAAGAATGGCTAACATGATCGATCTGCTTCAACTCCGTGACACCATGAGATTGCATAATAACCTGGTGGAAAGATGCTTTCATGATTGTGTTGATACGTTTAAGCATAAATCCCTGCAAAAACAAGAGGAAACATGTGTTAGAAGATGTGCAGAGAAATTTCTAAAGCATTCTGTGCGTGTTCAGATGAGGTTAGCTGAACTCGAAGGAGCTGCAACTCAAGATTGATGAAGTGTATATTTAGTATCACGGTGAATATGTCAGAATCACAGTGATCCACCATAATTTTGCAGAAACTACAACTTGTAGCTTTTGTAAAATTTGTAAAATCACGGTGGATTACCGTGATTTTGAGACATCTATCGTGATACTAAACATAGCCGAAGTTTATTAACATTAGGAGACTGCTTTTTTATTTTATTTTATCTTGAATATAGTTTTGTTTAAGTATACTTTTTCTATTTTAGAGTTAGACACCGTAGAACATTCTTGATTACTTTTTTTTTCCTTTTTTGGTACATGTATTTCTTGATTATTATGATTGCATAAATTAATGCTAAAAGCTTCATAAAAAAATATTTAAATACCGTAAAATCGATTTCCAAGTCAAAGTTGTACATGCGACGTTCTTGTTTCCCCGTTTTATTGTGATGTTCGTTTGGTTTAAATCATAGTCACATAATTTGTTTATATGAAAGGGAACCGCGAATTGGTTCGCGCCAACCGATTCGCGATACTTTCACGAATTGGTTCGCGGGAATTAGTACTCAAATTCGTCAAAATTAGAGAACCGAGCGAACCCAGATAACTTGTTTAACGGGCGAATCAAGGTAAGTGGGCGGTTTATGCCTTTGAAAACCCCATTAAAAATGACTGTGTTTGAAAAACCGGGTGTATGTGTGCATCTGGGGAAGCTTTTTGGTTATGGAAGCTGATGGATTTTTGCTATGAGAGAAGAGATAAAACTGTGGATTCGCACAATAACCAAGCCTCTTTACTAGGATGAGTGACACGGATAGTTGAAGACTATTGGATTAATATTATAGTACAAAGACATGAATGGGTGAGATTGCTTGATTTTGTGTTTATTAGCCGGTTCCTATGTAGGCGTGACTTTTCATAGACTTTTGAAGAAAAAGTAGTAATGTACTACATCCGTCCTAAATATAAAATATTGTTTGACTAAATTGTATTATTCATCTATCATATTTTGACTGTATTTTTTTAATAATATATAGATGTAAATATTATTATATAAGATCTTGTTTGATTTGTTTTGATGAGTATTTTTAAAATATCAAATTTTTATAATTTTTACCATTAGATAATTCAAGATATTAGTGATCAAAATTATGTATTGGCGTACGTCAGTAGTCAAACAGTGTCTTGTATTTAGGGACATAGTAGTATTCATTACTACTTGCATATTGTGAATTTGTGACCAACTTCCAAAGAAAAATAATGTTTATTTATTTTGTTATATTAAAAAGGATGCTTCTTTATTTTATTGAAAATGATTTTGAGACTGAAGCGTTTTTTTATTTATTATTTTTTGATGAATTTGTTTTTACTATTTTTAATTATCTATTTTATTTTTTGTAAAATTAATAGTTTTTTAGAGTTTACATTTACTTAATTATAAAAACATGAGAATAATATGGTAAAAATATGATAAGATGGCGAAACAATAATTTGAGAGTGCGATTTAATAAAGATGATAATATTTGCATTTTACAATATGATAAAGTACATGATTTTTGCAATATCCCCTGTAAATTATTTTTTTAAGAATACTCCCTGTAATATTTTCATTTTTGCAATACCCCTGGATTTTTTCAAACATTACATTTTGCGGGGGGTTTTTCTTTGCGGCTGTTTAAAACCCCCACTAAAATTATATTTTGCGACGGTTTTATTTGCGGCGGTTCAAAACCCCCACAAAATGTAATGGTTGAAAAAGTCTAGGAGTATTGCAAAAATGCAAATATTACAGGGGGTATTCTCAAAAAAATAATTTACAGGGGGTATTGCAAAAATCATGTACTTTACAGGGGGTATATACCTATTAACCCATATAAATAAGGCTTAAACGTCATTTTAGTCCATGTATGTACGCGAAATTTTGGTTTTAGTCCCTATATGTGATTTTATTACAAAATAGTCTCCGTATCGACCAAACTTTTTGCTTCTGGTCCGTAAAGCAAAAATCTGCAGGAAAATTCGTAAGAAAATCTGCAGGAAACTTAGGAATTTTCCTGCAGATTTTTGTTTTAGGGACCAGAAACAAAAAGTTTGGTCGATACGGGGACTATTTTGTAATAAAATCACATCCAGGGACTAAAAGCAAAAATTGGTATACATACAGGGACCAAAATGATGTTTAAGCCTATAAATAATAATCCGGATTTGGTGACCTCTTATAATCTTAGGCCTTGTTTGGTTCGGGGTTTTTGGAGGGGAGGGGAGGGAATATTTTAAATTTTTATGTTTTGTTCAAATTTTTAACGAGGGGAGGGGAGGGAATGCTTAATTTACTTTTTTATCCTTAACCAAAACAAAATAAGGATTAAATGATAATGGATATATATAACCAAAAAAAAAAAAAATCTAATGAGTACAAAACCTAATTTTTTTTTTTTTTGTTGTCAAAAAAATAAAACCTAAATTTTTAATAGTTCAATGAGGATAATTTAGGATTTTAATTAAAAAGTGTGGGTAATTTTGTCAACATAAAAAATTATATTTTCTCTCACTTCACCTTCTTAAAAATTCCTCCCCTCACCTCCCCTCCCCCTCGATTGAACCAAACAGGGCCTTAGTGGAAAGTGGGTGATTTAGAGAGGATCAAAAGAGGTTATTCGATTGTTTGGCTTGCTTTTGTGTGAGTGATTTGGAAGTCAAGAAACGATCAGATCTTTAATAATGTCGAAGTGGTAGTGGATGAAGCTATGGAAACCATAAAAAGGATCTCCTGGCAATGGTTCCTACATAAAATAGCGAAGGGCCCGTGTATGTTATATGAATGGACATAGAATCCGGGAGATTGTATATTAAGATGACAGTTTGCGGGTTTGTGGCGGGTCGCTTTTTTTCTCATTGTTTCTCTGCTTGCTGCTGTTATTTTGGCTAGCCTTTAGGCTGTGTTGTTACAGTTTTTTTCGGCTCTGGTGCTGTTATTTTCCCTAGCATATTAATAAAAAAATTTGCAGTTAAAAAAAAAACATAATAGAAAACTAGACTGAGTCAGAAAAAAGAAAAGAAAACTAGACTTATTCTAGTATGCACAAATAACTTAAGTGTCATGTTCAACTTTTTGATATTTGCCTAAAACTAAAATTTTGAGTTTTTTCTCTCCAAAATGAAGCAACATTATACATGGAGGCTTGTATTTGGAGTTTTCTGCTTTTATTAAACTCAATATGGTTCATCTCATCTCATTGTGTTAATTAACAAGATCTATAAAATGCAGGGAAGGAGATACACTACGTTAAACATGTAGTTAAAAATATAAGAAAAGAAAGATTGAGTGCAGGAAGGTGTATTTTTTTTTTAAAGTTCGGTATCCGGTTTAAAGACCAACTAATTCGAGGGGACTAATTTCACTGCTCATTTGCGGGGACCCTATTTAAAGTCAGAGTTTTTATTCTGTATGGATTAATCCACCAAAATTGACAGCAGTGAGAATCAAACCTAAAACCTTGTGAGGAACATACTCCAAAGACTCAAGCCAACACTATTAGACTAACCCAAGTGGATTAATGCAGGAAGGTGTATCATATTATGATACATAAACTTGATGGTTATCAAAGCTTGTCCACTGTGAATGACATGTAAAATTTGTGCATGTTAAGTTTTACTAGCTAGAAACTATCTAGTTTTTTTTTTTTTAACTGCCAAAAATTTATTAAGAGGGATAGAGAAGTACAAGTAGTACAGAGCTACCCAAAGAGAGTGGCCAAGAGGCAATATTACATAGCAGGAAACCAGGAAAAAAGATAAGGGCCTACATCATGTCATCCTACAACAACAAAACAGCAATAGGCATAAAACAGTGGAAAAGAACGCAAAAAACACACAAATAACAATAGTAGGCAGAAATTAAAACTACATCCTCGAGAACATAGCAGAAGCAAAGCCAACGGTTACCAAAAAACAAAAATCACCCAACAGCAAACCGAGGCAACAAACCCTACAACCTCACCGAAGTATACAGTCACCCGGATTCCACACTCATTCGTACAATAAACATGGTCCCTTCGCTGTCTTATGTATAAACCATTGCCATGACACCTGTATAGATTCCACTACCCCGCCAACTATTCCTGCGACATTATTAAAGAGTCGATCATTACGAGTCTTCCACATCATCTAAATAAAAGCAAGCCACACAATTGAATACCCTATTTTCATCTTCTTATTCATACCACTTCCAACTAATATACCATAGGACATTGACAACTCCGGAGGGAGGATAATAACAACTCCTAACCAACGACAAACCATGTACCATATCTCCGCTGCAAAACGACAATGCAAAAATAAATGGCATGAAGACTCAACCATCCCATCACAAAGCACACACCCAGCATCACCAACACGTAAAATACCTCTTCGGCAAAGATTATTCTTAGTAGGAATTCTATCTAATAATAATTTCCAGACAAACGCACTGACCTTAGAAGGAACCGCCCCCTTCCATATGCTTTTAAGCACGAAAGCTAGAAACTATCTAGTTAGCATTTAAAGAGTTATTAAAAAAAATGTTGAAATTATCTAAGTTTTGTGTGTACTCTTAAGAGTTATAAATGTATTTAAAAATTGAACACAATATCATTGAAATAATAAAGTTGTTGTGAATTAACTTGAAGATCAGTTGAGAGTTTGAGCTTATCTTTAATCTTTTCAATAAAAGAATTGTCATGAATAAAAAAGAAGAAGCAAATATTAGAAACAATCCTAAATTTTTATTTCATAAAAAACAACTGAAAAATGAAACAAAAAATTCTCTATGCTATCATTTTCATTTTGGTTCATTGTCCACCTCAATTTCTCTCTGAATGTTGCATGAATCACTCAAGGTTTACGATTCACTTTTTGTGATTCATTCTCTGACTCAATTGCTACATAACTCATGAATGAAAATTTTCTCTTTACCATCACTTCTCTAATCTAAATAATGTTGCATTTGCATTTTCAGAATCAAGATTAAAGAGCACGAGTCGACGACCTAAGCTTTAGTGCCACCTTGGCTGGATCCAGCTTCCACTCAAGTGTTCTCTCATATGATGAAAATTCACCACTTGATCATTTTGGAATGTGTGGTAGTTATTTGTTTCTAGAGAATAAAACACAATATTCATACCATAAAATCTAGGAAAATAGATTTTGTTTTCCATTCCTGAAATGTTTGCCACACCAGAAAAAGATGTTTTGCCAACAAAAAGCATATGATTTTTCAGACTTTCAACTTTGATCCATGTCATTGTAGATTCATTTAACTTGAAAACATGAACCCCATTTGCAAAAGGACTCTCGAATATCGACAATAAATTGCCATCACATTCAACTAGAAAGTTGTTGAAGCTGGTGCAACATGGAGCTTGAAGTTCCTCAAGTACTTTCAAACTTGCTTTTTCTCTTGTTGCTTCTATAACTCCTAGTTTTCCTGTTATGCTAAGAAAATAAAACAATCCATTATGAAAAGCAGGACTTGTGTTGTAGAGAGGAAATTTATTGTCGCTAAACACAGAATGGCTACAACCTCTTTCCCAAACAAAATGTGTATGTGCTCCTGTAATAGTAGTAGATACACTTTTAACCAACTCAACGGTCATACAATCAGAAGAAGTGATTGCCACTAGTAATAGCCAACCATCTTTTGAACAACAAATTTCAGAATGCATGTTCCATTGTTTATCTTGAGGAAATTTTATGATATATTTGTACTCAAGACCGTGCTTCGGATGCACAAAAGTGAAGACCTTATCTTTCTTTGGGAACAAAAATAAAGGACACATTGAAAGATCATCAAACCTTGACATTGACATTGAAGAAGATAATGATCTCCATTGGATCGGTGGTGCGACTAGACGAAAGAGTTTATTGCTAGCTCGAAATTGCAAATAATCAAGCACATCGTTAATATGTTTTGCAATCACTTCAACCACATCTTTAGGAAGTGCATAATCAATATGAGCTTTATCCCCCGCATCCTTTAAATAGACTATATCACATGTACTTTCTTTTTCTCTTACTTGATGAGAGTTTCCTATTTCTTCTTTGAGTGTACCGGTCATCCTACAAAACATATATATGTTAAAAAAAAACATTATAAAATTACAAATAGTCCTTATATATGTAAATATCTTAAAACAAACGAATCAAAACAAAAATTAAAGTACCTTGAATCAGGCATGAACCATCTTGAATAAAATAAATTTTCCGGTAAATTGGAGAAATGTGGAGAAGTCACAAGAGTTTTCTCTTCAATGTTGTAAATATAGACATAATTGAAGTTCTTTAGAGCGATGTAAATGCGACCTCCTTCCGTTTCTGAATTAATTGTTTGACAAGAAAAGTCCGAGTCAAGATTGGATATAAAGAACACTCTATCCTTAATATTATCTTCCAACTTTTTCCACACCCTTTGAGAACAATCAAATTTGAAAACACAAACTTTAGTAACCCTATCTAGTGTACTGAAAATCTCTATTTGAAATAGTGCATTGTTGGATCCAATGTAGTGACGTATAACTTCATCCCAACAGCCAGGGAAAGATGGTAGATATTTTGTCATGGGGGGATAAGGTAAGCAATTTATTGAAAAGTTTCCATTAGGTTGAAGTTTCTCAATTACAACAAAAATAAACCCTAACTGAATTCTCACTCTTGCATACAAGCAACCATTGCAGTAAACAGGATCAGAAAAAACGGTTCTCTTTTCCTCCAAAGGGACTCCGGCTCTATGCCCCATCGCTAAAACCCTAACAATGTCGTAATAAAAGTACCTTTTAGTCCATTGCGTATCTCCGAGTTGGTAGTAGAATATTGAAGGGCTATGTGATGAAAATAAGTAAATGGAGCATGTTTCATAATTACTAGTTGAAGGAGATGAAGATATAATGCATTTAACAATAATAGTTCCATTGTGATTAAGTGGTGGGAGCATGATTTTCTTAAGGTTAAGTGGGTTCCAAAGAAAAAAACTACTAACATCTTTTGATATCATATTTTCCCAAACAAACCATCCATGTTGTACAGTAAATAGCCTTAACCTTGTCCTTGATGTCACAAAATCTGGAATCCTTGTAGAGTAGGATTTGGTTGGATCTGATATGCTGCAAAAGGTTATATTCTTTAGATCTTTTCCTGATAAATACATAAGCCATGGTTTTTTCTCTCCTTCCAATTCCATGTGTGCACCTCTCTTTTTCTGTGTTATGAGAAAATATGAGTCGAAGAAGAAAAATATGTATATTTAGATACGTTGCTTCATGTAAAAATGAGTTGAATCTAAAAGTTAATTTTATAATCAAAATTTATTGTTTTCATAGAGTAATCAAATATATTAAAATCAATTTAGAATTCTCTAAAAATAGAATCAAAACCGACACGTATGCCAACAAATGTTATGTATGACCGTATGAGTGAGCATGATGGAAAAATGCATAGCAATATTATTGTTTCTCATAGATTTGTGAATTTAAGAGAATTAATTTTGCAATTATAAATGGGTAGATTTGAAGATTAGAATTTAACTGTTTTCAAATATGAAATTTATGTTAAAAATTTGTAACCTCTATCTTAATCAAACGGTTAAGATATGATCGACTGTAGTGCAATCATCTCTCTCCGACATTAGAAAATTAAACTGGAATCCCATTTAACGCGTCAAATTCATCATGCAATTGATGAGCAAAAATTAAATTTTTTTTGATGATGAGAACGTACAAGAAGAGTTTCAAATGATGAGCAAGGTATGGTGCTTGCGGCAAGTTCCGGGTTTGCAAGATCCACCGGTGGCGGAGGCTATGGCCCGTTCTAATAAAAACTATGCAATTGCTTTGAGATTTTGAAACGGTGGATTGTAGTGTGGATGTTATTAGGGGTTTTTTTTTTGTTGATAATTTTGTTAGGTGCTTTTGTGGCAAAGAGAGAGCAATAATAATATTTAAGCATAATTGTGCTTTATTGATAGTGTTTTTTGAGATTAAAAAAATATTTTGTTAATTTTATTTTCATCATCAATATCCAACTTATTTTGGACCACTATAATTGAATACAGTCATACTCATCCTCTCTTAATCAAGAATCAAGAGTTCAATCATTACATTAGCTATAGATATGAGGTTGGTAGTTGGGTCGCATGTCAGTGGGTTTGGAACTTGAGGTGGAGGAGGGATCTGTTTGTTTGGGAGCTTGACCTTCTTGTAAATCTTTTAGTTATATTGAATGTTACGACAATCTCAAAAGAAGCTGACTCTTGGTCTTGGAATCATGACCCTACTGGTTGTATCTCAGTAAAACCGGCCTACTTAGTTCTCTGTCATAACACTGTTGATGAGGGCAATTTTTCTAGAGAGAAAGCTACATTGTTGCCAAAAGTGTGGAAGACTTGGGCCCCATCTAAAGTAGCAGTTTTTTCCTGGCAACTTCTTCAGGATAGACTGCCTACGCGTCATAATCTCTATCAACGGGGTGTGATTACGGAGGCGAGTGATGCTTTGTGTGTGTTTTGTGGCCTTAGGTCTGAATCGGGTGAACATCTTTTTGTGTCTTGTAGTCAAATTTCTCATGTCTGGTATTATATTGTTAGGTGGTTAGGTTTTGAGTTGGTGCCTCCTCGCGGTATCGGTGGTTTTTTGGAGAGTTTTTTAGGGATGGGAGTGGGTAGGAAAGGTAGACTAGGGTGGTTGTTAATTTGGCAAACTATTGTGTGGACTATTTGGAACTCCCGTAACGAGATAATTTTTTCATGAGGCACTTCTTCAGTTGAGTATCTTGTGGATAAGGTGAAACTTTCTTCTTGGAAGTGGTTTATAGGTAAAAATCCTGAAATCTCCTGTTCCTTTTATGAGTGGGGTTTGCACCCTATTTTATGCTAGAACCGCTAGCATTTGTTAGATTGTGATTCCGAATCTCGGTGACTTTGGTGTGCGGGAACTTCCTGATGTCTATCTTTCGCTTGTGGTAGATCTTTTCTTCTCTTCTTTGGGAGTCGGCATTTCTTGTGTTTGTGGTTTTTAGGGTGTTCTTGTTTTGGTGTTGTTGTGCTTGTTTTTATTTCTGGTGATGTTGTTTTGTCTTTGGCGGTATTTGTAGTTTTACTATTTTTAGGTGTTTGTCTTTTTTGTGGGTATTTCTCATACTCATTTGTATTTTAGACTTTTGTCCTTTTTCTTATTTATATAATATAATTATATTTGCCATTCAAAAAGAAAAGCTATAGATATGAAGAAACTTTAAATTTTTGGGTCAGTTGTCCATCAATAGTTTCTTAGTCTCAATAAAAAAAACCGCTACAAGATAAATAAATTCTTTTTTCTTAAGGAAAAAATAAATAAATTCTTTTTGTTTGGTAAATTTTTTTTTTTTCATGTATCTAAAAAAAACCTATTACTCATAAAAAATAACTAAAGATTTTTGATAAATGTTAACGCATACGTACCACTTTAACAAGAAACTTTTGCTTAGGCACAAACTCAACCCTTAGGATTTAGGATTATTTTAATCTACCTTGAGTTTTATAACAACCTCCCTGGTTTTATTTAAAGGGTATGCTAAGTAGTGCAATTTTTTTTTTTGGTACAAAAAGGAAGGCAAAGTCCCGCTAAGTAGTGCACTTTATACACTACTAAAGCATATAAAATAAGTAAACTTTGTATTGAAAACAATACTATCTCCGTTCCTTTTAACTTGTTGTTTTAGAAAAAAATATTTATTTCTTTTTACTTGTCGTTTTAACAATTTAGATTATATTTTGTCATCCTCCTTCTTATTTTATTTTATTGAATAAATTTTGTATAATTGTTTTTGTTGAAACAATAAAATCTTTTTTATTGTATACAAATTTTGTTTGTTTTTAAATAAAGTTTGTTACAATTTTTTTGAAAATAGATAATGTTTGTGAAAAAGAAGAAATTTATTGGTGGATTAAAAATATGATATATTTAAAAAAAGGGTATACTAGGAAAATAAGGTGGAAATATATACCTCTCCTATTTTGGTCTTTTTTTCTAAAACGACAAGTAAAAAGGAACGGAGGTAGTAACTTTAATATTTAATGTTTTTGTTTATAAAAAAAATAATTTTAATATTTTATAAATCTTGACTACACAAGTTCCAATATAATTATTGTACTCTCTACGTCTCATATTATAAGACAAAAAATAAAAATCACATTTATTAAGAAAAAGTAAAATATAATGATTGAGAAATATATTTTTTTGTATTTTCTTTGAAAAAGTTGCATGAAAATATATAAAAACAATTTTTATTAGTTATTGGTTATGGAAAAGATAAAAGAGAGTAAACTTTTCTTTTTGAAAAGATAAATGTTTGTGTTATTTTTCTTATATTTTTAGACAAAAAAATATTTTGAGGCGGATTGAGTAGTTTATAACCTTAGAAATTTGAGTCTATTTGAGTAGTTTAAAGGGATTGAGTAGTTTATATTGTTTGAAAAAAGAATTGTTTTAAAGGGATAATGAAATTAATACTGGTGAACGATTACAATTTACAAGATTGGATAAGCTGTAGAGACAGCAACGAAATTTGAATGAAGGAAGAAGAAAAAAAAAGATATGTGGTGGAAAGTAAATAAAATAAATATAATGGTTGAAATTATGACATATAATATAAATTGATAAAATAAAACATTTAAAATATATTCTCTCTGTACTAAAATATAAGTCACTTTGTGGAAAAATTTGTATCAAAATATATATATATATCACGTTACAATACCAAAATTAGTGTTATTTTTCTTATTATACCTTTAACTATTTATTACTCTTCTCCTCTTTTATTTCTTCATTTTATCTTTTTTATACCATTAATAAAGGACAATTTTGTAACTAACTCATAATTTCTTTTTTACATACAATAATAATTGCATTTCTTAATTTGTGTAATATGGTCAAAACAATTTATATTTTGGTACGGAGGTAGTAATTAATTGAAAATAAAAAAGTTAAAATTACTTTATAGTAAAAAAATAATTTATATTTATAACTTAAATACTTGAGTGACATAAACTCATTGGTTAAAATGCACATGGAGTAATTACCTCCAATTCAAGTGGGGGTAAAAAAAAGTCATGCTAATCGGCGAGGCATTGGTTAAGAAAATAAAAAATAAAATTTTAAAATTGAAAATAATATTTTTTAAATTTTTGAGAAGTTGAGTGTACAAACTCCAATGTCATATTTACTATATTTGCCTAAAAACATTGTTTAACATTTTCCATTAAAAAAAAAAAAAATTGTATAAGATGACACATATAGTAAATATATTAGTACAAAGTCAATGATCCTAGCTTATATAAATAAAGAAAAAGTCAAGATCCTATAAAAAAAATGGACCAACAACATTTTTTTAGACTAGTTGTTAGAATTCCGCGTCTTTTTAAAGGTGAATAAATGTATGTAACATTATTTGAATTTCGGTTTTTACATATTTGGTGGAATGTCTTTTCCAGCCGTATTTATTTTTTAAATATGATAAACTAAAAGATACAAATGTATTAATTTAATAATGAAAAATATATACAGTAATAAAATTTAGTCCTAATAATTTCAGCATTTTCTGTCAGTTGAGTTTGAACTTCTAGTCGTAAAAATACAATTTCTATTAAAATTATTTCAATATATTTTAAATTATAGATAATAATTGGTTGGAGTTAAGACTTCTAGAGACATAGCGTTGGTGATTATGAAATTTAAAAAGGCCATGATTCATGCATAAGTTGTAATCATAAAAAGAACTTTCTAGCTTTTTAGTTAGCCTCTTATGTGATTCATGCCACTGCATTCGTAAAACCATTGAAATTCAAATACACTAAAAAATTATTTGGTAAACGCTATGCCATGTCTTAGAGCATCTGAAAATGCACAACTTAATTAATTATTTGGTATATAAATATGTGTTTCAAGCTTTACATTTTCATAATTTAGTAGTTGATATTGTTTTCTACAATTTACACTTGCACATTTATCTTCCTAGTGTTTGAGGTACATTTCTTCATCTTTTAATTAGCACAATATAGATAGCAACTCTAGTAAGACAACTAAATTTTTTTTATATAGCAATGAGGGCTTAAGCCTGAAATTCTAGTAAGAAAATTTTGTTATTGTGAGTAATTAAAATATTTAGTTTATGGTTGTTAAATTTAAATTCATATTTCATATTTACAATGATATCTCCTTTTTTTTTGGTACACAATGATATCTCCTTTTTTTTCTTTTCCTTTATAAAGTGAATTGGTCACTTCAAAAATTTATTTACCATATTTGGAGTCAAATCTATATAATTTGTTGTGAATTGTCACACAAATCTCAAACAACCTATATTTTAAGCTTTAGATTTTAAATAAAAAAAATATTTTAAAATTTAAACCGTCTAAACTTAATTGAAAAGACTGAGATGTACTCAATCTAAATCTCAAATTTATATCTATTTTTTTATTTACTTTGTTAAGGAATTTCATACTTGTACATGTCATGGTTATAACTTCTTAATTTAAATTAAATTCTATATAATCAACTTAATTGCTTTTTAATTACAGATCAACATGAGGTTTGTAGCTCAAGATTGGATGTTTTCATCGGCAATACTAGTACTAGTGTTAATTATATCAGTCTTACCATATTCATCGGTCGCTTCTAGAAATACTGAAAACAATGTTAAAACGACCGTTTATCTATCACCTAAGATTGAATTAAATCCAGGATTCATTTCAAACAAAATATATTATGATGTTGAATTTCCACGAGGTCACGTTGCCCTCAAAAGCTTTCAGGCCGAACTAGTTGATGAATCAGGAAATTCTGTACCTCTCCAAGAAACTTATCTTCACCATTGGATTGTTCTAAAATACCAACAACCTAAAAATGTGACAAACAATAACCAAACAGGTATTATTAATGAAAGAAATAGTGGAATGTGCCAAGGTGATATTCTTGATCAATACTATGGTCTTGGAGCTGAAACAAGAGGCACAAATTCATATATTCCTGACCCTTATGGAGTAGAAATTGGTAATCCTTCAAATATTCTTGAAGGGTATGACGAGAAATGGATGATCAATGTCCATGCTATTGATACAAGGGGTGTGGAAGATAGAATGGGGTGCATTGAGTGTAGATGTGACCTATATAATGTTACAATAAATGCATTAACCGGAAAACCATTGAGTCCAAGTTATAAAGGAGGTTTGGGCTGTGGTCCTAATAATGCTCAGTGTAGAATGAGGAAAGGCTTTTTGGGCCCAAAACATACCCTCTACCTAAAATATACAGTTAAGTGGGTTGATTGGGATAACTTTGTGATGCCAGTTAAGATTTATATACTTGATGTGACTGATCATTTGAAAATATCATACAAGTCAACAGGAATGAGCATAAAGCATAATTGCAAGGTAAGTGAAATCTCAAAAAAAAAAAAAAAAAAAAAAAATATATATATATATATATATATATATATATATATATATATATAAACTTTATTCTTTCTTATATTAGAATTTGGAGGGAGTAACTTATATTATTTGGATCATATATATAGGTTGAATATCAAGTTAAACCTTGCACTAAAAGCCATGTGAATGGTAGTGGTTGTGTTGATGTTAAGAGAGCAAGTGTTCCAATAAAAGAAGGTGGTTATATCATTTATAGTGTTGGTCATCAACATGTAGGTGCTGTTAGATCAACTCTATATGGCCAGGTATGACATTAACTTAACTTATTAATATTATTACAATGATTTTTAACATTTGAATATTAATTTTGAGTGACGTATACTCATAAAAAAATGTGATATAGTGACCGATTTAACAACTAATTTAGAGATTGAAAATGTTAAATTGATCGTTACATTGATTGCTAATATTAGCAACTAGTGATCTTGTGACATTTTTCAAATCAGACTATAAATCGATCACAAACACATTTAGTAGACAACTTATAGACCCATTTTGAAAGTTAATTGTTGATAGAGAAAATTTTGGTCAATAAATCAGTCACTAAATAGCAAATTTCTCTAAAATTTGGGTGTGACAATGTGATCAGGATGGAAGCGTTATATGCAATTCGTACCCAACGTATGGAACCGGAACAGAAGCAGGAAATGAGAAAGGATATGTTGTAGGAATGTCAGCATGTTACCCTAAACCAGGTTCTGTCAAGTTATTTGATGGTGAAATTTTGACTGTTGAGGCTATTTACAACAACAATGTTGGACACACTGGTGTAATGGGACATTTCTATTTATTGGTGGCAGAAAAACTTCCACACCACCGTGTCTAAAATTCCAATCATGCTTATGGATTGAAGACTATTTTGTTGTGTCTGAATAAGTGAATTTGTTATGTTGAATAAGTGATTATAATGAGGTTTTGTAATGGTAATTAGTATATCTTTTATTTTTTTTTGGTATGGAAGCAATTAGTATATCTTTTATTATCTTATTGTATTATAGTTGCAATTTTATATTACAATTATATTTTGAGTTACTTGATTGAATTCTATATAAGTTTGAATATCTATATATTGTCCCGTGAGCATAGTTGGGATGTCGTATATTATATGCAGGATTATAGTATTCAAAAAACCATTTCGCATTGTTCACTTGAGTCAAGACACTTCATAAGCTCATTAAAAAATTGTGATTAAATTAGTTAAGTCGATGACTGATTTAATATACAATTAAAATTGTGGTTAATTCAACTATATATGGTTTATCATAATTTTATAATTTTCAAACGTGGTCTAAATTAATCGTATATTCAACTGAATTAACCACAATTTAAAGAAAAACTAACAAAAAAATTACTATTAAAATTCAACGTAGTTGGTTCTACGCAAGAGACTAACACGAAAAACTAATGTTTGAATATCAATTTGAGTTATATATTCACATTTAGTGTCCAATAATGCCTCAAATAAGATTAAGAAAATCATTATTTGTTGTTGAAAAAAACCCAATAATTTGATCAATCTTTAGATTAAGGAACATTGTTAATCAAAAATAATATTTTATAGTTACTAGTTAGTCTCCAAGTGATTCATTGGACCGTAAGCATTGAAACTTCAAACTCATGGAACTTTACATTTTACTATCTATATATTTGGTAAACACCATAGCTTAGAGCATTTGAAAAGGCACATTATGTATATAAATATTTGTTTCAATCTTAACAATTGAACCATCTCTTAGTAGCCTATTACTAGTTTACTTACTCCTTTCTTCCCAAGTGTTAATTTGAGAGGTAAGTGTTCCTTCAAACTCAATTATCACCTTCATGAATATGTCTTTCTTTTCTCAATTCTTAGTAGCTAGTAGTATTCTAGCTAGATACAAGAAATGTAATATGTAGCTTTCATTTTTCTTAATATATACGCCGAAAGTTGACAGACTTGGATCCTCTGCAATATAGTTTGCGTGGATTTAAGTCTGATAACTTTCAAAATGAAGTTTGATTTACTATAAATGAGTCAAATTATATAGTACTATGTTTTTTGTAAAAAAAAAATCTATATATGCTTTATTTTTACTTTGTGAATGAATTTCATATTGGTCATGGTTAGCATAAATTTAATAATCCCTTCTTTAAATTCAAATTGTTGCTATAAGCAGATGAACATGAAGTTTGTATCTCAAAATTGGAAGCTTCAATGGACAATACTAGTACTAATGTTGTTGTCAATCACACCATTCACCTTAGCTAAAAACAATATCCAAACAAAAGTTTTTTTGTCTCCGAAAATTGAACTAAGTCCGGGATTAGTTTCGAATAAAATATACCATGATGTTGATTTTCCGAGAGGTCATATTTCACTCAAGAGTTTGAATGCTGAACTAGTCGATGAATCAGGAAATTCCGTACCTCTCCATCAAACTTATTTACACCATTGGGTTGTTGTAAGATACCATGAACCTAAAAATGTGACAAACAATAGTCAAAATGGTATTATTTTTGTAAGAAATAATGGATTTTGTCAAGATAATGTTTTTTCACAATACTTTGGTCTTGGATCTGAAACAAGAGGCACAACTACATATATTCCTGACCCTTATGGAGTAGAAATTGGTAATCATGCAGAAATACCAAAAGGGTATAGGGAAAAATGGTTGATTAATGTTCATGCTATTGATACAAGAGGCGTGGAAGATCGAATGGGGTGCACCGAGTGTAAATGTGATTTGTATAATGTTACGAAGGATGAAAGTGGAAAGAATTTGAGTCCAAATTATAGCGGGGGATTGCAATGTTGTCCTGATAATAGTCGGTGTAAGCTGAAGAACGGGTATTTAGGCCCAAAACTACGCCTCTATTTGAAATACACAATTCAATGGGTTAACTGGGAAGAATTTATGCTTCCCGCCAAAATTTATATATTTGATGTCACTGATACTTTGAAGATTTCAGTTAAGTCTAAAGGAATGAGTTTAAAGCATGATTGCAAGGTATGTAATGTTACTTTCTAAAATATTTGTTCATATATCTATACATAGTTGAATATGATGGGTTTATGTGTGAGTAATAGAGATTATTTGCTACATACAGATTGAATATGAAGTTGAACCTTGCAACACAAGAAATGTGAATGGTAGTGATTGTGTTGATGTTAAGAGAGCAAGCTTTCCAATACAAAAAGGCGGTTATGTCATCTATGGAGTTGGCCATCAGCATGCAGGTGCAATTGGATCAACTCTATATGGACAGGTAATACTTTCTAGTGATATGGTGCATAATCATCGATATAACTTCATTAACCACGAATTTAGTATTGGCGTCCAGATTTGAAATTTTGATTGTGACATTGTCATCAGGATGGGAGGGTTATATGTACTTCAATCCCGAAATATGGAAAAGGAAAGGAAGCAGGAAATGAGAAAGGCTATGTTGTAGGAATGTCTACTTGTTACCCTAAACCGGGTTCTATCAAGATACTTGATGGCGAAACTTTAACTCTAGAAGCTAACCATAGTAGCAGCATAAGGCATTCTGGAGTAATGGGACTTTTCTATTTCTTAGTGGCAGAAAAGCTACCACACCACCATGTCTAATATTCCTATCAATTTTTTAACACCAATTTGATGAGTTTAAATTTCAATTTGATTTTAGTTATCATTTAGTTTTCAATTATGATAACAATTGAGAAGTTTGTTAGTTAATCTTATGTGAACAACTTATCTATATAATATTGAACTTATATAATTTCTGTACTTTTTTTTTTTTCATTTTTATTCATAAAAAAACTTAGCGCGCCCGTGTAACGTATGTGTGTTTAGAAGAACTCATTTCTGTCAAAAACATGTGATCAAAGTTTTTGTAAACTTAAATATGATTTTGATTGAAAATATAATACTATAGTTAAATAATTATATCATTGTGTTTTTACAATTTCTGATACATACACAAGTCATGTATATCATTTGTTTTGTGTTTCCTTCAGCTGCAAGGAATTCAAAACACCCTTACATGCTAGTCTTGTTGCTGTTTTTCTGTCGGTAGAACCTTTGAACTCGTATTGATGAACTATCCCATCTGCAGTTACCTCGACTCTACAACAAGTAACACCGTCGTTCCGAGACGAAGTCATGTCCATGGTATAATTCATTTTCTGGCACAGTTCAGTTAATTCTCTAACGGGATGGATCGTTAATGTATCAGGTGTCACAAGTGGTTCCAAAAGAGGTCTTATGCTTTGCCAGACAACCTCCTTATTGTATCCTGAATCGACGAGTATAGCACCAGCTAGAGACTCTATGATATCGCCAAGTACCTGCAGAAAACAATAGGAGCAAACAATCTTAATTGGTGTTGTAACAGTTTACACATTCTAGTTTATTGTCGCATTCACAACATAGCAAAATGCGCTAACAACATTTAAATCTTTAAATCATGTTCAAGAAGATCTAATGACCCTAAAGAAGTAGGGAAGGTATTACACGCTATGAAGCATTAACACGCCCATAATAATTTTGGAAAATGAAAGTAATTGAACGATGAAGATAATAGAATAATTTCAAGACTTCAAAAACTAACCTTGGGAAATGAAGCCTCGGACTCCCATCCAAAAGTTGACGATGAAGACAGCTCGTCATATTTACTGAGTGTAGTTACAATATGTTTATGCAACTCTTGAGATGTATGTAGGACATGATTATGCAATTGAACCTTTATGGCAGACCTTGCATAACAGTCATTATTCACAGAGGCTGCTCTCATGTCAGTTAACTGCCCAGGTGACATGCCGGGATATTCTTTATACAGATGCATAGTAATCAGATAATCCAGCACCGAATCTCCTAAAAATTCCAGTCTCTGCAGATAAAGGAAAATATCATACTAAAAATGAGACGGAAGAAAAGCACGGATAAACAAGAATAAGGTACTATTCGGATAAACAACTTAAACGAGTAAGTACCTGATAGCATCTAGGCACATCAGGAAGCATGTAAGAACCATGCGTCATAGCTTCTACTAACAAAGAACGGTCCTTAAACGAGTACTTCAATAGGGATTCTAAAAAGGCGACATTAACTACATTCACAGGACAAACATTGAATTGTCTCTCTGGTGTGATGTTAAAATTCACTTTGATACCGATCCAATCCATAAACAACAATGCAGCCATCTCCCCACCAGCACCAAGGAAGGCACCAATTAGTGCTTCAACAACATCAGCTACAACTTTACGTCTCAATTTTCTGTTTGGACGGGTATAAAGTTTCGTTCCATTGTAAACAATTTCTTCTAATTTAAAACCTCTTGATTTTGCTCCGGGAATGATCCAGGTCTTAGGATCAAAAGCCTCATTCCGTATGAAGCCCTGCAACTCAGAAGAAGTTACAAGCAACTAATTAAGATACAACGAACCAAGACGTTACAATCATATTATAGGATCAAAATTATAACAATAATCTTCTACAAACTTCCAAAAACCCAAAATCAACTAATTAAGAAATCAGTCATACAAGTGAATAAATAGTATACCGATGGAAACACACAGCATAATATAAAATTTTAAAAATACCGAAAAGACAGCATCATAAGAGATGTAAAGCAAAAAAGATTGAATGAAAGAGAAGGAGAGAAATAATACCGGAAGTCTAAAACCGACCCCTAACTTACAGAGGGAAGCATTACAAATGATCTTCTCCCTCTTTACACTAAGAAGACCCTCGTGATGATTTTGATACGTATAAAAAAGCTGTTGACTAACAGCATATTTTAGAAAAGAATCACCAAGTGTCTCTAGTGACTCATAATGAAATGTTTCCTTGCATGACTTTGTGGTCATTGCTTCCAAGACCTACAATGCAAAACGCAGATGCCATCATCAGTGCAAATTATGAGAAAAAATCGGTTTTTCTAAAAGTTTTTAGCTATTAAGGACAATCAACAAATGGATACATAATACTTTATTCTACAAAAATATAAACTCTATATTATAACGATAGATAAAATTTGAGGACGTCAGTAGCAGCCTACCTTGAATGTGCGAATCCTGTTTTGTGGACAATGATCCAAATGCATCTTTTTGAAGTTGAAAGCTCCAAGCAATGACTCGAGTCTATGCATTATTGATGGAATAAATGAAAATGTATAAACTGTGCAAATGGAAATCGGTGACATAATTATCGAGCATAGCTCAGGAGGTAATTCAACAAAGATCTTGCTGACATCTGAAAAAGAAAAACAAAGGATTAAGGTGAGATTACACATTATTAGTGTTTGAACAGTGATAACAGAAGAAACTAAATCTTCTGTGCCTTTATGGACACCAGAGGTTTGTATGATACTCACTAAGGAGCAATTAAGGAACCGAAATAAACAAATTAAAATATAAACTAAAGCTTAAACCTCTTTCTTTTGCTTGTCTGCGTCCATGACAATAATTTTTTACAGGAAAAATGTGTCTTGCTTTAAGCAGACGTTGATGTTCAAAACGCAATCGAATGCCATGCCTGAAATTCGGAAAATGGTAAATTAGAATAATACATCAATACATTCTTCCAAAAAAAAAAGAATAATGCATCAATATAGATAAATAGATAAGGCGCCAAAATAGATAGATGAACTTAGAGAATAAACATCAACCACAAAAAAGAACTTACTTCTGCCCAAAGTAGTTCTTGTATGTAATAAATTCACCATCCCCTACTTCTAGAGGCGAGTTTCCGTCCAAACCCAGTATATCAGTGGTGATGTAAGTACGTCCGTTATGTGGAGTACAAATCATAGCATTTTGCAATATGCAACCGCAAACTAAACCATTTGCGGTCCGTATATTGGCTCCATGATGCTCACACCCGATTTTAGATGGATTTACAGAATTAACAGCTAACCAATCAACAGCTGGTGTTTCCTTTATTCTAATAGATGGCAGCAGAAGATAATCAATCTCAAGATCATCTTCTAAACAACATTGGTCAACGGTAGTTTCCTTCTCCGCTTTATTTTTCATAAGAATTCCAAGGACATTAACTTGGAATCTTTTACACAAAGAAACCTGGAAAATGAAGAAAAAAAATCATAACTTTATTATTGACTTTTCATATCGTTTGCAAATATGTCCAATATAATCAAAAGAATACTAGAGATATACCTGATCCGGTGAGAGATTGAGGCTTCCTTTGTATTCCAATTTGACAGATAAGCTACCTTTATCGAAACCCATGTCAAATTGCATGCATCCGATTTCAGAATCAAGCTTGACTCTAGTTGCAAGAAATATGTCTTGCACAGTGATATCATAACTAAAATTTTGTTTTAGTTCTATTAAATAACAATAGTAGATTGTGTTACTATTGTTCAAAACGCGATTCACCAATTCAGATGGTACATAGTTTGGTTGTTCCTCATCATAAGGTTCATTGCCTGTAAGATTTTGTTTGATGTTGAAGCCATTCAAAGAATTATTATATGGTGAAATTGAAATGAAAGGCAATAAGAAAAGGAAAAATGAATAGATGGCACGAGAATTTACCAAATTCCTCCACTTCGGCTTCCTCAACGACAATAGAAGGAACAAGAAAATCTGTCAACGCTCCAATCATATGAAGTTGTTTGCATGCTTCAAGGCATGCGATATTCTTTAAGAGCTTCATGTCACCTTGTACTTGAATGGCCTGTAGAGGACAACTCTTGGGAAGATATAATATTCCATGTTGTTTGTCCCACCGTGGAGTTGGTTTAAAGTACCTGAGAGATTAAAAAACCAAATGGGATGAATGATGAACGAGATAAAATATGTAAGAGGAACAGATTCATTAAACGAAGAAAAAGAATATGGAATGCGGAAAGCAATTGAAGAACTAACCCATCTGAAGGGAGCCGTGAGCAATATAAGTGTATCAAACTGATGCTAGAACTAAGATTCACCACAGCTCCGGTGCTAGCAACACGATAAGCTTGCTCTTGAAATTTATCATTTTCAAGATGCTCACATGGAAGGGAAGAATAATGCAAAGACTCCTTCTTCATCATTTCTCCGCCAGAAAGGTATTTCTCTAATCGAGAACGTGTTACTGAATCGCCGCTGTAATTTTGGAACAAAATAAGAAGTTTTTTGGGGAAACTTTGCTTGCAAGGAAACAAATAAATTTATAACTGTCACTTGCTGCATGCTAAATAGTACTCAGGCAAGTGCTACTATAGTTAATTAGAAATCACGATACTAATGAGAATAACACAATAATTACCTCTTAACCATCAATATGTAATCTGAATTTTTCATTCTTGCACGGCCTCGAGACTGTACAAAACTGCAAACGGTAGGAGATGGGTCAAATCTAATAACCAAGTTGCAACTTTGCACATCTAAGCCCTCTTCAAGAACTGAGGTTGCAACAATGACGTTGACCTACAAATTCAAATATTTACTTCATAAGTAATTATATTTGCTTCTCACAATGACAACAAAGCGGTTATTATCTAAGAAAGAAGCATACCAATCCCATGTGAAATGCTTCCACAATTTCATTTTGACTTTTCCTCGATTGGTTTTGCAGTTTACTACTGTTTCCTGCAATATATTTAGCGTTCCAGCTATTGTATTTTGGAAGCAACGTGTTCAATAGAATCTCAAGGACCCTAGCCGTAATCACCCTTTCCACAAAAACTATGCACCTCATTTCGGTAAAACTCCTGTACTCAAGTAGACAGTCAACAAGACAGGACACTTTGGAGGTCAATAGCCCCATTTCCATATCAGAAATCATATCGTCACCAATAGTCCATTGAGGATCTGAGTACGAAGAAATTTTCAAATATTAATAAAAGAAAGCAAACAAAAGATTTAATTAAAATTTCACATATTTTCACCATGCTTGTATTGTAGAATCATTACCAGATGGTATGCAACTTTGCAGTGTCAGCGCAGTTTCCGAAATAAATTTTTTCACAATTTGATCCCCTGAGTTACCCCATGAAAATGTTTCAATTTCAATGGAAGATAACGACTCCACAACCTATCACGTAAAAAACAGTTAATGTTAATTTTGCAAACATGAACGTAAAATAGAGCCACTAATAAAGTCGCAGCAGAAAAAGGGAAAGAAAAAAACCTTCGAAGCCAACCAAATGCCAAGTTCTTCCAAGCAAAATATTGAGGCATCAAAAGTCTTTGATATTTTTTTCTGTGCAGATTCGACAGCTGATTTTGTGAAATCTGAACGTGTGATGCAATATTCGTGCTGAAGAACAGAACACACCCATTTCAAGGAAATAATCAATTATGAATGCACGAAAATACGCACTACTATAACTTCAATTCAGTGGAGAAATAGCATGCATTTCAAGGACATGCATTTCGCCTTTTAATAAATTTAGAGCATACATGTGAATGATTTGATTAAATGTACACACCTGTTCTTTTAACGCGTGGAGTTTTTTGGCTAATTCTTCGAATAGCGCATAGGAAATTACATTGTCCTTGTAATATCGGAATTTTGGAGCAGATGTAGGTATGAACTGTGACAGGACCGCATCACTTATACAAGTATAAACCTTCAATTCAAAAACATATATCAGAGAACTATAAACCTTCAATTCAAAAAAAATAACAACTACGCCAATATATCATAGATTCTGTAATGTATTTTCTAATGGTTATATTCGCAAAGTAGATAAGGGGATATAAAGTATTACTGCTGAACACGATAAATGCGTATAAGTAAGAAAAAATTTACATAAAGAGAGAGAAAATAAAAAACAACCTTTGAATTCATTAGAGTCATTAGTTTTCGAATATTTTTTGACATGGTCGATTCCGAATTCGCAGCTGTATTAATAAATAAAAGTGAAGAAAATGGGAATTGAACATTAGAGAATGTCTGATGATGCTGATAAACAAGCAGGAAAAAATAATTAATGTAAAGAAATGAATAGAAATTTTCTCTACGCTTGCATTATACCTTTCGACTTAATTGGAGATGCAGTCATCCCAAAAATTCGAGGGAGCTCGGTGATACCAGATCTTAACTGATGATGATAAAATTCCTGCACGCAATCAGACAAAAGTAACTACCAACCGCACAAACTACAATCGCATGATGCAGATGATCCATGGACTTTGTAGCTTACAATAAAAGCATGTAAAGAGAATAAGACTTACAGTCATGATACAAGCATATGGGTGTCGACCCGAAGCATGATGACATTCGTCCATTATTAAAACCTTTATCATATTCAGTTTGATAAAGCTATGTCTCAAGCAAGAAAGCAATATTGCAGGAGTCATGACAAGCACCTATAACATTCAAAGGCATTACCAGATTATGACACAAACAAATAAATTATGGTTCTGCAAACCAGATTAATATTAGTATAACATAACAAGAGCATCTATTTGTCGCGATAGAAATCCAAAGAGCCGTACCTCGTGTTTCTCCATCTCTCCTTTCCACATATCTCCATCCCAATGATCAACACCCATGTCTCCCCAATACATTCCAACTTTTAAATCGGTATGGTTTGTCAAGGCTTTAGCTTGCTAGAATACACAATTGAACAAAACAAATAAGCACAATGAATCCTCAATCATCACATAGCAATCATTCATCATACAATTGATGCATCTCAAATATACAAACTTATCATAAAAGAGATCAAAGTAGTGGCATACCTGAGAAACCAATACAACTTTGGGAACCAAAAAAACAGCAATGTGGGAAGAAGGCTTCCGGAGGTGATAAGCGTAGCTTCGAAGAAGCATAATGGCTATCAACGTCTTCCCAGATCCGGTCTCCAAGTACACTATCGTATTTTCACGGATCGCTTTTTCCAATGCTTCAAGCTGATAGCTACAAACACAAAAGAAATCAAAAACCTCAACAATCAAAATCAATGATCATCAATCCATCTGATCAACATTGCAATTGAAAGGGGTTTGTTTTGGAAAAAAGAAGAAAAAAAACTAACCTTCTAGCAAATGGAAGAGCATCAGGCATAATCTGCTGCTCATTATATCCATCAACATCCATCATAACTTCTTCCATATTCTTTGATGAACCTACATTAACCAAACAAAAAAAAAATCATCAAAATTCAAAATATTACGCTAACTACGAAGCAATGAGAGTATCACAAATAACACAAACATCAGACACGACACTAACTCATTGACACCGGTGTAATAGCTTAAGAAATTAGATTCAAACAAAAAAGAATCCTAGACACAGACGCGTCTTCAATCTGAAATGTCAGTACTATAAACTTCCTCTAATCTTATATATAAACAAAAAAAGTACACATTGATCACTCTCATTCTCTCTCTTTACTCAAAAGGAAAAAAAACGAGAAACCCATATCAGAAAAATCCATATTAAGGAAAAGTGTCAAGAGTCAAAGTGAAAAAGATCCTACCTTTAAGGTTTTTTTTTCCAAAGCAATGAAGAGAATGAAGAGAATGGTCACAACCCAAAAAGATAAAAAGGACAAAGAAGAAGAAAAAGGAAGAATTACTTGAAGAAGAAAAAGAAAAGGACAGAGTTTAAGGTTGTTTTTTCAAAAAAAGATCAAATTTTTATGAAGAAAAAAACATGGGTATAGTGGTTTTTGAGGAAATTGACAAGGGACCAATGTTGTACTTTGGTCGGATTTCGAGGAATCTAAGATTGAAATTTGAATATGTTTGATTTTGATGTAATCATTGTCGTGTGCGCGCTATAATGAGTCCAATCAGTGTCACTGTTGTTTCAAGTAGTCATAAAGTCGGTGAAAGGTTGTTAGAAAATTTTCAAATCTTTCAACTGATCAATAAAAGGTTGTTAACCCTATGAAAATACGCGTCTTAAAATAATTGTCTTACTATGATATATATGAGAATTTCATCTCGTACGGCTCAAACAAAAATACTCAAATACAGGTTATTTCGAAAACGGATATGTGTAATAGAAAGTTTTAAACTTCTTAGTGCTCAAGCGGAGGAGTCGAGGACGTTTTGATTGAAAGCTCCGTTGTTCTGAATAATGAGAAAGACTTTTCAAGATTCGATCAAATCAATTGTGAATATTTATTTTGATCTTGTTTTCTTTTCTAATATATAAAAAAAAGATATTAGCAAATAAGATTTTATTTAATTTTTCTTAATAAAGATTTTCACAATATTAACCGAATATATTATTGATTAAATTAAAATTATATATTGATATGCGTGAACGACAATTATTTTAAAATGAAAGTTATCTCCCATCATTATTATAAAGTAAATAAGTTTTTTTTGTCAAGCGTGTATTTATTTTGTTTTTGTTTTTTAGGTCAGGCTTGTGTTTATGTTGTTTTTTTTTGGTCAGGTGTGTTTATGTTGTTATTGGGCATGAAAACAAACATAATATTGATACAATAAATTTATTTTGTGTTTTAAGTCTTTTTATTTTTATATAAAAAGACTTAAAACACAAAATTTTACTAAAAAAAATACACTTTCGAGAATTATTATCATTTTTTCGATAAATGAATTATTAGCACTTTTTAAATAGGAGTACATGTTTTTAAATTCTTTATTATAATAAATAATTCTTTAAAATATATTATATTGATAAGTTTCTTTATAAAGAGAAATTCTAGTCAACAATTCTTATTGCCAAAATAAATTCAATATATCTCGTCAAAAAAATAAATTCAATATATATAAATTTGAGACAAATTCAAAGCAATTATAAACCTTACCAAAAAAATATATATATAAAATTGAGATAAAGTCAAATTGGTAATCTGTTCAAGGAAATAATACTAAAATAGCATATGTAGAATTTCAAAAAAAAAAAAAAAAAGTATTTTTATAAAACTTTCTATCTTCAGAAAGATAATTTTCAGAAATAAATTAAAGAGTTATTTCAATTTTCATAGATAACATTTGAAAAAAAAAATGTCCTTTATTAAAATCAATAATTCAAAAGGAAATACAATGATAGCATAAAATATTTTCTTGGTCATATATATATATATATATATATATATATATATATATATAGCTTAAATATGCAATGAGTCCATGCAATTACACCAACTTTTGGTATAAGTCCCTATAGTTTCATTTGTTAGTTTTTGATCCTTGCAGTTTCAAAGCATTTTAGTTTTAGTCCCTCCTTTAATTAAACCGTTACAAAAATGGAAGAATATAACAGAGTGCCACGTGGCCCAATCAATTTAAACCACGTGGCACATTAAAAGACAATTGCTTTTAATGTAAAGAAAAATAAAAATAAAAAAACCTTCTTCTTTCTTCTTCTTCTTGCATACAAAAAAATATTCAAGTCAATGAATTTTTTTTTTGAGATTCAGATTCAACACTGCTTTCTTCTTCTTCTCGAGATTCAACTCAGATTTAACATTTTTTTTGAAATTGGAAATTTTTGAAGAAGAAAAAGTGATTATGTTGTTTGTCCTTTGCTCCTTTAGTTCAGAAAAAACACCAATCCACCACCGTGAAAAGGAAATCGACGCCGGTGAGGTTTCGCATTTTCGATTATGGGTTTGAAGATGTTAGAACGATCTCTCACTCTCTCGTTGTTCGTGTTCTTGTGTTGTTTTTTGATGAATGATGGGTGTTGCTTTTGGTGTTGATGATGTTCTTGTTTTTTGCAGATTTGTTTTACAAAAAAAAAATGATTTGGAATAAATTTTTTTATTTTTCTTTACATTAAAAATAATTGTCTTTTAATGTGCCACGTGGCTTAAATTGACTGGGCCACGTGGCACTCCGTTATATTCTTCCATTTTTGTAACGGTTTAATTAACGGAGGGACTAAAACTAAAATGCTTTGAAACTGCAAGGATCAAAAACCAACAAATGAAACTATAGGGACTTATACCAAAAGTTGGTGTAATTGCAGGGACTCATTGCATATTTAAGCATATATATATATATATATATATATATATATATATATATATATATTATTTTGGCTTGTTCATAAAATGATAGGATAAAATAAATAAAACTACGTAATACCCCTTATAAAATTGGTACCATATTTCTAAAATGCACAATTTTTCCAAAAGGTAAATAAATTCAACAATTCATTTTAAGAACATTATTTTTAAAAAGGATATATCATATATACTTTAAGTGTTAGCTCAGTGGTAAAAGTTTAGTATTGTAATTTTAAGGTGCTGAATTCAAATCCCACAAAAGACAGTTGTAAAATGATCATTAGCATCAGTGATTAATAAAATTTCTCATTTTCCTTCTAAAAATAATAAATAAAAAGGATATATTATTTATAGTTTTCAGCGTAGAAAATTGATACAAATAAAAAGGATTAAAAAGTACAAAAATGGACATGATTTAAAAATGAATAGTAAATAATTTTTACTAATTAAAGGGTATTGATGCGGTGGAAAATATGCGCACGTGGAAAAACCTTACTAAATACAGTAAAATCTCTATAAATTAATAGAGTCAGGACCGAAGAAATTTATTAATTTAGAGAGTTATTTAATTATCGATAGATTAATAATTATTAAATTAAAGAGTTTTTAATGACTTGTAAATCAATAATGACTTTAGTAATATGCATTGGAAATCAATAATAACTTTAGTAATATGCATTGGAAATCAATAATGACTTTTGACGTAAACAAATGAAACAAATAGGTTTTCAATGTATTTTTAAGCAAGTTTGCCATATATAAATTACATGTACCTGATAGAGTATTAACACCATATTTCACAAGTTTGCCATATTATTAATTTATGATTTTCTTAGGACTGAAAATTACAAAGGGATCTCCCGAAAAATTATTATCTTATTATTTTATCGAATTTTTCAATTTTTTACACTGACCCAAGTCGGGACTGGACAACTTTATTATTTTAGAGAATTTACTAATTTATCGAGTATTAATTTAAAAAGATTTTACTATAGTAAAATTGCCACCGACATTTTATTTTTAAAAAAGGGAACGTCATTATACCCTGTTAAGAATGAGAAAAAGATCATTGTGACCAAACTTGTTTTAATTTAAAAGTAGTTTTTTTTATTCAAAAAATAAGATATTACAATTTTCAATGCGTTTTTTTTACAAAATTCCATAAATTTTTTATAAAAACTTACTATTAAGATTTTAAAGAGTACCCGAGTACACTTGTTAATTTAATTTTTATCTTAAAAAAGACAAGGAAATTTGTCAATTTATAGAGATCATTGATCCAATTCTATATTCAATGGATAATTTAGGTGTTGGATTTTTATTTGCTTGTGAAGAGAAATAGGGATTTGCAGAGCTCAAAGAATAATGAAGTGACTTGTGCTTTTGCTTTGAGTGTAATCTTGGTGAAAGTTTAAGCCATTTTTTGAGAAGAAAAAAAAAGAAGCAAAAGCTTGGAACAAGGGAAAGGGAAGCATCGATGCAACAGTTGTTGTACCTCTCCCATTTTCTTTTTTATGTTTTATTATTATTTATTTATTTTAATTATTTTAACTAATTATCAATGAAAAAAGTTGGAAAAGACAAATGGGCTATAAACATGTAAATGTACCCAAAAAAAAAAAGAAGAGAAAATTTGTCCTCCTACTTCTACATTTAATCTTTCACCCCTACAAAATATTAAATATTCTAAATTTATCTTTTGCAAAATAAAATTTACACTTCATTTACTTGTGGAGTTCCACCCCGACCAGATTTTATACATTTAGTGACAGTTTTATCCGTCACTTAAGTCAAATACTTTCAAAATTAAGTCATATACATAGGCGGTTTCACCATACAGGCTGTCAGGGCTGCAGCGGGGGCTCGACCTATACACAAACAACATACTACCTCCGTACCATTTTATAAGACTCAGTTTGACTAAATGCACTATTCATATGTTTTGTTTTGATCGTATTTTAAAAAAATATATAAATGTAAATACTATCATATTTGATTTGTTTCGGTACATAGTTTCAAAATATCAAATTTTTATTAATAGACAATTAAAGGTATTCGCAATCAAAATCATGTATTGGCAAAGGTGCAGTGGTCAATGAGGTCTTATATTTTGAGACAGAGGTATATATAAAAATTTAATCTAATAGAGATTTGGCAACAAAGTTCATATTATCGAAGGTTTTACTTTATATTTCATTAAGAGGTGCTACAAATGATATTCAAAGTAATTTGTAATCTTAGTCAATACTATATCACTGGAGTTTCTCTAAAAGCAAGACGCTATAATTCTTCATTCATACTCCAAAGCTTAGATATTTATTTTGAGACATTTGATTGAACGAAGAGATATTTTTATATTGTCACGCTACTAAAAAAAAATGGATTTGGTCACACTCACAAAAATAAAATCAAAACTTGAAAAAATAATTAAATGATACTTACTTTTTAAAATTAATGAATAATAATATTTTTGTAAATGTAATTGTTCCCGGATGGGAATGTAGTGCTTAGGTTGATAAGTTTTTCCCTAGAATGGATATTCTCCAAGTCTAGTTTCTTTTGCTGAAAATTTTTTGTCCCCCCTTCTCCATTTATGAGAAGGTATATATAGATGTTAGAGAGGAGTTATTTTCCCCTTATGATCGTGTGTATCGTGGGGGGTTATCGTGGGAGTTCCGCCTGGTACGTGCTACAGAGCGGTTGCCTTTGAATCGTGGAGGTGACTTGTGGGAGAAATAGAGGGAAAACTGAGAGCACGTGGAAAATGTGCTCTAGCTTGGTTCAGCACTCGGTTGGACCTGAAGGGATTTGGGCCGGCTTCCGCGACTTGGGCCTTGCTTGGTGGTCCATTTAATTATACCGGTCCACAGCCCCCCTAGCATGAGTTCTTTTAAGCAGAAAAGAATGAAATGCGGAAACTTATTTTGGGCCTCCAGCCACAGCTTATGACTCAGCCCACTTGCAGGGCTATCTGACACGGCCGCCACGTGGCATCTTTTCAGAGTATGTGATCGTCACTCTGCGTACGCAGGAAGTTTGATCATTTTGCTGACCCTATTTTTTGAATATATCTCTTCGTTTTCCTTGTTTCCTTCTCTATTTCGCACTAGGGTTTGTTGGTTCGTCTCGAAGTAAACATTTGCTTGCGTCTCTGCAAAAGTTCCGTCACTTATTCCTTATCAGGTACGGTCTCTCTCCTTCTCTCGTTTCCTTTGTTGTTGTTTCTGTCCTTTGCTTCCATATGGTGGTTCTGAGAGATCTGTCCGACCCTGATACCTTGGATTGTCGATCCCGGTTGTGTAATCAACCTTTTATGGCCATGGTGAAGAAACAATGTAGTCGAGTAGATAGGAGTATTAATTGGGATCACTATTTTGGTATTTTAATGGACATTTCGCTTGAAGTTAGCAGCGATTTTAGCAGTGATTCAGATGAGCGTGTTGATAACTTTGTTGTAATGCCCCCTTTTGGTTTATCCGCAGATACCATGGACGCAAAAGATTATAGATCAGAGTTTATTACGGAGGAGGATGTTACCCTATTTCGTGCTGAGGTGACGATGTCTTCCTCTGGTTCGGAGGAGGATGTAGTGGTGGAGGCAGTGGGTGAGAGTGAATCTGTGGTGCTTACACGCCCACAGAGACATCTTCCTGAGTTCTTTTATATGTACGCAAACATCTTCAAAGAGTTGAAGTTTGCTGTCCCCTTTAGCGAGTTTATCTGTAATGTGTTGAAAGAAATGAATGTTGCTCCTGTGCAATTACACCCTAACAGTTGGGGGTTCTTGCGATCGTTTGAATTGGTTTGTCAAGGATTGGGTATAGAACCTACCCTTGGGGTTTTCTTCTCATTCTATCAGGTGAAGAAACCTGAGGTGGGGAAATGGGTTTCCCTGACTGCACAGACCAGCAAAGGACGATTTACTTTGTACAACTCTTCCTATAAATATTTTAAGACTAAATTCTTCCGGGTGAGGCCTTCACCTGATGTTCGTTCTTGGGTGCGTGACACCGAAGGCAACCCTTGTTTCCCGTTGTACTGGCGATGGGATCCTACAGTCGTCTATGGGTTTGATGAAAATTCATTGACTGATTTCGAGGCAGAAACCGTGGACTTCCTGACTGGTTTTAAGATGATATCCACTCGGGAGATTATAAAAGCTGGAGAAGATGACATTACCTTACGGACCTTGCTGCGTAAGGGTTGTGTGTGCATTTATAAATTGTTTTTCCCGTTTTGGCCGATGTCATTTTTAATCATTGTTGTGTTTGTTCCTTTTGCAGGGAAAATGAGTCGTGCTTCTGACTCTCGTTGGAGGGCCTATATCGCGGCCGCTATGGATTTGAAGAATCAAGCTTCTTCCCAGCCATCCTATGAAATTCCTGTTCAACAAGCGGTTTCATGCACCGGCGAGTCATCTCCTCGCAAAAGATCTAGGGAAGATATTGTTGTGATCGATACTCCTGACAGTAAAGGCGAGAATCAGGGTGATCCTTTCGCCTCTTCCTCCTCGAAGCGGGCGAAGAAAATCGAGGTGTCTGAGAAAGCTAAAGAGGTTGTCATGGGGCCTTCTGGCCCATCTAAGCCGAGTGGTCCCTCTCCTTGGTCGGAGTCTTTCAAAGCCGCTGGTTTTATGGACTCCATCTACTCGGTCGACCCTCACGATGTTCGCTGGAAAGAGAAGAGTATGGCTGAGGTGCATAATCTCCTTTTTGCCTCTAATATCCGGTCTACTCTGCTAAACCGAGTGATGGCGTACAAAATGGCTGAAGTGCAGGACGGCTATGATGGTCTGGGGATGAGATTTCAGGACTTGGAGAGCAAATTAATGGCTGCTGATACCCAACTGCTGGAGTACGAGCGGGATTTGAAGGATGCTGCCGAGTCCAAGGCTACTTTGGAGAAAGAGAAGAATGAGGAGATTGACCGCTTGAAGAGGGAATTGAAATATGAGAAGGATAAGAATAAAGAGCTGGTTTCTAGTGTCGCGGAGAAAGAAAAGTCAGTGCTCTCTTCTAAGAGCGAATTGGAGAAGATGATTCAAGAGATGGAGAAGTTGAAGTTAGAAGTCGGGTCTCTGTACGTGGAGGGTTTTGACTCTTGTAAGGTTTTGATGATGGCTCAATTCCCTGGTTTGGATTCTGATTTGCTGGCGAATATCTTGCCGACAAAGGTGTTGATAGATGGGAAGGTTGCTGATCCTCCCATTGGTAGCTAGGTGGTTGGTTTTGAGGGCCGAGTGGTTTGACCTCTTAGCGTATATTTTGTTATTTTCTATTCGCCTTGTGTTGTAATGACAATATTACCCCGTGGGGTTTATCTTTTGTAATGACTAAGTTCTGCGTATATTTCTTCTTTTTCTGTTGTATTGCATTTTCCTCGTGGGAGGATATTGTTTCTATTTTATGTGGGGAAAAACGGTTGCTAATTTTCGCTTCTGCTCCGCCCTTGTAGTGGAATTCTGTTTGCATTCTATCTATAAATACTGAGATTTTGTGTACTCCGTCATCATCCCAACTTTTCTAATGTCGCATTCTTTTTCTACTTCTTCTACTCTACGCTCTTCCAGCCCAATGGGTGAGTCTTTGAGTAATCTCACCGAGACGCTGAAAGCCATTCTGAGGCTAGCGCCTTCCGAGTCAGTGGATGGCAGCAGCGTCTTCGACTCTTTTTGCGAGGTGTTGGATGATTTAAAAAATTTCTCTCAACCATTGTACCCCGAGCATCATAGGTTGTTGGGTTCTGCGCAACGTTTGCGTGGTCTGATCGAAGGGAACCTTCCGTTCTTCGAATCGGTAGGAGAAATGGATGCTCAGTGTGAGGAATCGTATGAGAACACTGCCATTGATGCCGATATGGCAAAAGATTCGTTGATGATGCTGGATAATGATGTTCGTGAGTATAGACGGCGTATTGCCGATGTGTCTGAACGTATTCGCCCTATCCAGTCGCAGTTGAACGTTCTGCACTTTGAGAAAGAGGATTTGCAGAGAGGGCTTACTTATAGTCAAATGAGGATCCGTCAGAAGAAGGATAAGTTGGAGGAAATTACTGCCAAGCTGGCTGCTTTAAGCCTCGATCGTTACCGCATCAAAAATGATAAGAAGATGGTGGAACTTCGTAAAGAAGAGATTGCCAAAGTGTGGGCGGAGGTAGAGGAGTTGGCAGAATCTTTGTAATTTTCCCGTTTGATTTTTATATTTTCATTTAGTCCTCCCTCCTTGAGGGCAGTTCATTTGATTATGTTTTCTGTTGCTGGCCGAGTGGCCTCTGACTTTTCATTTTGTAAGGCAAATGATGCCGCTCCGTTATTTGATATTTCGCCTTTAAGGCTTTGCATTGGGCGATTGAGCCTCTATTTATTAACTTTGCAGCTAATACGCGTTATTTTGATAGTGCACGCTGATATGATTTTGCAATGGGCGATTGTGCCTCGGTTATTAACTTTTTCAGCTAATGAATAACAATTTGTGGTGATGACATTCACGATTATAAACTTCAGAAATGATATAGTGGAAAAAAGTAACATTCAGGATTGCAAAATTCGGAAATGATATACTGGAATTTAACATAACGATTGTGCGTGCCTCATTAAAAACTCCTCGTAAAGAGAAAAGAGTGCTACACTTATTGCAGAAGAAATGAATCTAGCTGAAATAGAAACGGAGGTTGGATATGTTCCAAGTCCGTGGGAGGGCTTCTCCCTTCAATGTTTCCAGTCGGTATGCTCCTCCGGCGAATTTTTCTTTGACGCGAAATGGTCCTTCCCAGTTGGGGGCTAGCTTGCCTCCTTTGTCGCGCCCCATGGGTCTTTTTAGCACTAAATCTCCGGGTTGCAGGTCTCTCGGTGCTACCTTGGTGTTATATTTTCTCTCCGATCTTTGCTTTACCGCGAATTCCTGCAGTTGTGCTGTTTCCCTGACTTCCTCCATGAAATCTAGTTGCTCCTTCATGGCTTGGTTGTTCACTGAGCTATTCTCCTGTTGGCTTCGTAGAGATGGGATGGATATTTCCACTGGAATCATGGCGTCGACACCATACACCATCTTGTATGGGGCTTCACCTGTAGTAGAGTGGGGAGTGGTATGGTAAGACCATAGTACTTGATGTAGCTCTTCTGCCCATGTACTTCCCTGCTGTTGGAGTCTCTTTTTAATACCGGTGAGGATCACCTTATTTGCGGACTCGGCTTGGCCATTTGCTTGTGGGTGTTCCACGGAGATGAATTTGTTCTGGATTCCCAACTCTTCGCAGAATTCTATTGTTGTGGCGCTTGCAAATTGAGTGTCGTTGTCGGATATGATATATTTAGGCAGGCCGAATCTGCATATGAGTTTTTTCCAGTAAAATTTCTTCACTCGATCTGATGTGATTGTTGCCACTGGCTCTGCCTCGATCCACTTGCTGAAGTAGTCAACCGCTACAATGAGAAATTTTACCTGCCCAGTGGTGGGGGGAAATGGTCCAAGGATGTTAACTCCCCACATGAAGAAAGGCCACGGAGACATGACCGAATGCAATGACTCGGCCGGTGCGTGGTGCAAATTGGAATGTTTTTGACAGCTGTCACATTTTTGTACATACTATTTGGAGTCGCTTCTGATCGTGGGCCGATAGAAACCTGCCCTGATAATCCTGCTGGCCAACGCGTGTGCTCCTATGTGGCTTCCACACACGCCCGAATGTAACTCTCCTGTGATGTAAACTGCTTCCTTTTCGCTGACACATCGCAACAGCGGGGTGGAGAATCCTCGCTTGTAAAGTTGATCTCCCATCATGGTATACCTGGCTGCCTTCTTCCTGAGCTTGGTTGCTTCTGATTTTTCGTTGGGGAGCTTGTCGTCTATGAGGAATTTGATGAGTGGTGTCCTCCAATCGGTATCTTCTACTATCGCATGATTCACCTGCAGGTCTATACTCGGTGTGGCTATAGTTTCTTGGATCACTGTGCGGTTGTACCCTGCTTTCTTCGTGTAGGCCAATTTCGCCAACAAATCCGCTCTGGCGTTTTGCTCCCTGGGAACATATGTTAACTCGAAGTATTCAAAACTTTGTGATAAGTCCTGTACCTGGTGCAAGTATTTCAGCAGTTGTGGATCCTTTGTCTGGAATTCCGTCGACACTTGGCTAGTGATGAGTTGGGAGTCGCTCTTGGCCTTTAGGTGTTTTACCTCCATTTCTCGCGCCAACTTCATTCCAGCTATTAGTGCTTCATATTCTGCCTGATTGTTGCTGGCTTTAAATTCGAATCGCAAGGACTGTTCTATTAGCGCCCCTTCTGGTCCTTCAAGAATCACCCCGGCTCCACTGCCCTTCAAGTTGGATGACCCGTCTACTGAGAGCATCCATACGTTGGATTTGTCCGGGGTCGGCGGAGTGGTTGATTCCAGGATGAAGTCAGCCAATACTTGCGCTTTGATGCTCCCTCTTGGGGAGAATGACAGGTCGTATTCTGATAACTCGATGGACCATGCGGCCATTCTTCCTGCGAGGTCTGGCTTTCGGAGAACCTGTTTAATCGGGAAATCTGTTTTCACCATGATTTGGTGGCTTTGAAAGTATTGCCGGAGGCACCTGGATGTGATGATTACTGCCAGCGCTAGTTTTTCCACCTTCTGATATCGGGACTCCGCTCCCCTGAGGATCCTACTGACGAAATAAATTGGCTTCACCTCTCCAGCGTCTTCTTGTACAATGGCTGAACTTAAGGCATATTCGGAGACCGCTAAGTACAAATGCAGTGGTGCACTCGGCTTAGGCCGGGTCAGGATTGGAGGTGTTGCTAGGAACTCCTTTAGATTTTGAAAAGATTCTTCGCATTCTGCTGTCCACGTAAATCTTTCCCCTTTCTTAAGGGTATTGAAAAAATGAAAAGCTTTCTCACCTGAGCATGATAGGAAACGGGACAGAGCTGCTATCCTTCCTGTTAACTGGTGCACCTCTTTGACCGACGTTGGACTCCTCATGTCTATGATTGCTTGGCATTTGTAAGGATTGGCCTCGATGCCGCGCCTGGTCAACATGAAACCAAGGAATTTTCCAGCTCTGACCCCGAAGGAACACTTCGCAGGGTTCAAACGCATGTTGTATTTCCTCACCGACTAGAGTATGTCGCCGAGATCTTTATCGTGCCTTTCTGTCTCTGAGGTTTTGACCACCATATCATCGATGTATACGTCCAGGTTTTTGCCAATATGGGGGGAGAACACCCGGTCCATTAACCTTTGGTAGGTAGCACCTGCATTTTTTAGGCCGAAAGGCATTACCCGATAGTGATAGTTGCAGGTGTTGGACATGACTGCAGTGAACTCAGCGTCGCTCGGGCTCATTTTTATCTGGTTGTATCCCGAGTACGCGTCCATGAAGCTCAACGTGCGATACCCCGACGCTCCATCAATTAGGTCATCTATGTTGGGGAGCGGGTATGGATCTTTGGGACATGTAGTGTTTAGATCGGTGAAATCCACGCACATGCGCCATTTTCCGTTGGCTTTCTTTACCATGACAACGTTTGCCAACCAAGTAGGATACTTAATTTCTGTTATGAAGTTGGCGGCTAAGTTTTTGTACCTCTTCATCTACTGTCGTTCTTCTTTCTTCTCCCATCTTCCTCTTCCTCTGGGCGACTGGTTTGGCTCCTTTGGTAATTGCGAGCTAGTGTATAATGACTGACTCGTCGATTCCTGGCATGTCTGACGGTTGCCATGCGAACAGATCTAGATTATTGCGCAGCAGTTGTACTATATTGTCCTCTTCTTCCTTATTTAGATCGGTTCCTAGGTTGGTGACTTGGTGTTCTTTTGGCCCTATTTGTACCGTCTTCAACTCCTCTATGGGGCTGACTCGCTTGTCCTCAAAGTCCTCTCGGGGATCCAAGGTTATGCTGTCCTGTGTTAGGTGCACTCGGTTGAGGGTTTCCCTTGTGATATCTCCCTCTTTTATCCTGGATTTGGGTTTTAAACTAGCCTGATAGCACTTTCTAGCAGTGACCTGGTCGCCCCGTACCTTTCCCGAGTCTCCGTTGCCCAACGGATATTTCATAGACAGATAAAGTGTGGATATGATTGCTTCCAAGGTGTTGATGGATGGACGGCCTATGATAATGTTGTAAGACGAATACAGAGTTTTGATAACCAGATACCGTACCTTTATGGTTTTTGCATTGCTTTCCTGCCCGAAGGTGGTGTTCAGGGTGACGTGACCCATAACTTCGACATGTTCCCCTGAGAATCCGACAAGAGTTCCGCTGTATGGTTGCAGTTGTTCGGGCGTGAGGCGCATTCCCACAAAAGCATCCCAATACATTATGTCCGCGGAGCTTCCCGAGTCGACTAGGACCCGTTTGACGTCAAAACTGAATATCTGCACTTGTATAACCAGAGGGTCGTTATCATGGGGTGCTAATCCTTCCGCATCTTCTTGGGAGAAACTAATGTTCGGCACTGCGGGGAGGTTGACTTGCCCCATTGCCGAGTAGATGTTGTGTATGCAGTGGAGGTAGCGTCGTCGCACTGAACTGGTTTCTCCGCCTCCTGAAAATCCTCCTGCGATGGTGTTAATGGTGTTCCGAACAGCTTCCTTATCTTTGCCATCGGTACCTGGGTCTTTCTCTTTCTTAGGAGATTGAGGGGATCTGGTTCTTCGGCGCGTCCTGGAGTCTTCTGAGCGTTCGCCAGTGAACTGCTTTAGGTAACCGTCTCTTACCAATTCCTCCACTAGTTCCCTCAGTCGGTAGCAGTCTTCCGTGTCGTGCCCTTTGGCTCTATGGTAGTGACACCACGTGTTTCTATCTGGGCCCATGACTACTGGCGGGTCTCGCTTTTTCGGCAGCCTGGCTAGTTTTGTATCCATGACCTCTTGCAGGATATAGACCATCTTACTGTTGAAACGAGTGCTGGGGGCCGTCTCTCGGGGGGATCGTTCCGGGTACCTGGGCTGCGATGGGGGGTATGAACGTCCTCCCCTGTCTCTTCATCGCGGATACGAACTGTCTCTTTGGTCCCTTCTTTCTGGGTATTTTTCCCTAGCATCTCGCCGTCGCTTCTCGGCGTTGCTCTCCTCCCCCTTGATATAACACTCGGCTCGCTTCATTACTTCCTCCATGTCTCCTGCGGGCTTCTGTACTAAAGATTCGTTGAATTGTCCTGCTTTCAGACCGTTTTGAAAGGTTGCGACGAACATCTCCTGGTTGGGGTTGAAAACCTTGATTGTCGCTTCGCTGAATCGGGATAGGTACTCCCTGAGGGATTCGTTTTGACTTTGTCTCAATGTGAAAAGGCTTGTAACTGTTACCTTGACGTGTTTGCTTCCCGCAAATTGCGCGATCATCTTTGATAGAAATCTGCGTACCCCGTGATGGAGTGATCTGGCAGGTTCCTATACCATCGTAGTGTTGCCTCCTTCAGAGTTCCCGACAGCAATTTGCACTTGAGGGGTTCCGCTGCACCTACGATAGCGAGCTGTGTTTCGACCGCCACTAAGTGCTCCAAAGGATCTGTTTTTCCGTCGAATGACGGCAAGTGGGGTGGTTTGAAGTTTTCTGGGACTGGGGCATCCCAAATGGCCTGTGCGAGCGGTTGTGATTGATGTGCTTCATCGTCGTCTGAGCCATCCGAATTGTTTCTTTCTTGCTCTAACCGCTGCATCTGTGTTTGCATCTGTTGATGCTCACGTCGTAGCTCGGCAATGGTTGCTTGGAGATCTCCGTTGGAACCATTGTCGTCTTCGCTATGTTCTGGGTTGTTGTCTGCCGCCATGAGTGTGTATTTAGTGTGGCTGGGAAATTAACTTTACCGCGGCCCCACGGTGGGCGCCAAATGTTCCCGGATGGGAATGTAGTGCTTAGGTTGATAAGTTTTTCCCTAGAATGGATATTCTCCAAGTCTAGTTTATTTTGCTGAAAATTTTTTGTCCCCCCTTCTCCATTTATGAGAAGGTATATATGAGAAGGTATATCGTGGGGGGTTATCGTGGGAATTCCGCCTGGTACGTGCCACAGAGCGGTTGCCTTTGAATCGTGGTGGTAACTTGTGGGAGAAATAGAGGGAAAACTGAGAGCACGTGGAAAATGTGCTCTAGCTTGGTTCAGCACTCGGTTGGACCTGAAGGGATTTGGGCCGGCTTCCGCGACTTGGGCCTTGCTTGGTGGTCAATTTAATTATACCGGTCCAGTAATCAATCTAATTTTCTTGATCACATGATGGAGGATAATGGACTTTTGATGTTACTAAATAGTTCTCTAAGTGAAATAATTATGATTTAACATTTTTTTTTTTTTGAGAAATAGAGTGCATCATAAACCATGTACTACCTCCGTTCCTTTTTACTTGTCGTTTTAGAAAAAAATATTTGTTCCTTTTTAGTTGTCGTTTTAGCAATTTAAGTTATATTTTGCCTATTATATCCCCCTTCTTATTTTATTTTATTGACTAAATTTTGTATAATTATTTTTGTTGAAACAATAAAATCTTTTTTATTGTATACAATTTTGTTTGTTTTTAAATAAAGTTTGTTACAAATTTTTTTGAAAATAGATAATGTTTGTGAAAAAGAAGAAATTTATTGGTGGATTAAAAATATGATATACTTAAAAAAAAGGCATACTAGGAAAATAAGGTGCAAAAATATACCCCTCTTATTTTGGTCTATTTTTCTAAAACGACAAATAAAAAGAAACGGAGGTAGTAAAAGTGAAGTAACACAAGTTTCTATATTTTTTTTTTAAGTAGTCATTTTTATTAATAAAATTATTTGGCACACCCATGTCACTTATGTGTTTAGAATAACTTAATTCTGCTCAAAACATTTGTAATGAAATTTTTTTTTTTTTTGACTGTTGTAATGAAATTTTTTTAAAACTTTGATATCATTACTAATGAAAATATAATACAACAATTAAACAATTACATTTACATCCTTGTGTTATTACAATTCCTAAGATATCCACAAGTCATGTATATCATTTGTCTTGTGTTTCCTTATGCTGCAAGGAATTCAAAACACCCTTACATGCTAGTCTTTTGGCCGTCTTTCTGTCGGCAGAACCTTTGTACTCATACTGATGAACTATCCCATCTGCAGTTACCTCGACTCTACAACTAGTAACACCATCGTTCCGAGACAATATCTTCTCCTTGGTATAATTCATTTTCTGGCAAAGTTCATTTAATTCTCTACTGGGATTGATTGTCAATGTATTAGGTGTAACAAGTGGTTCCAAAAGAGGCCTTATGCTTTGCCACACAACCTCCTTATTGTATCCTGAATCGACAAGAATAGCACCAGCTAGAGACTCGATAATGTCGCCAAGTACCTACAGCAAACAATAGGAACAATCTTAATTGTTGTTGTAATAACAGTTTACACATCCTAGTTGATAGGATTGTCGCATACTCACATTCACAACATAGCAAAATGCACTAATATTTATTTCTTTAAATTATGTTCAAGAACTATGATCCTAAAGAAGTAGGGAAAGGTATTACACGCTATGAAGCACTAATACAGACACGACACTGACACCTACACGTCGACACCGATAATAATTTTAGAAAATGAAAGTAAATAATGGAATCACATGTACCAAAATAGTATCGATGTTAGATGCGGGGCACACTTTCAATCTAACGTGTCAGTGCTACATAGACTACACATGTAAACATACGATATTTTGATCAAAATTACCAGACAACTAAAGTTGAAGTGCTAACAACAGCTTCAATAGAAAAACTTCCATACTAAATAGCATAGCTCAAACTACAAACAAACAAACAGATGCAGTTTGTGTTCCCTCCCATGCCTTAGAGGCTATGCTCTAAGGATTGTCCACAATTTAATTTCTCTATGAAATGATGAACACAAACGAGTACATTTTGTATTTTATAGAAAACCCCACTTTGAAGTAGGTTCTTCTCAGGTCAAACACTACTATGACAGTAACAGCATTATTTCAAGACTTCGATAAACTCACCTTGGGGAATGATGCCTCGGACTCCCATCCAAAAGTTGGCAATGACAACAGTTCGTCATATTTACTGAGTGTAGTTACAATATGTTTATGTAATTCCTGAGATGTATGGAGCACATGTTTATGCAAGTCAACCTTTATGGCAGATCTTGCGTAACAGTCATTATTCACAGAGGCCGACCTCATGTCAGTTAACTGCCCAGGTGACATGCCGGGATATTCTTTATACAGATGCATAGTGATCAGATAATCAACCACCGAGTCGCCTAAATATTCCAGTCGCTGCACGGAAAGGAAAATATCATACAAAAAATGAGACAAGACTAAGATGAAAACATAATTGATCATGAAGAAGGTTATGTTTAATTAATATTAATATTTATAAATCTCCATCACGACTTGCAAAAAGAAAGTTAATCAATATGCAGACAAAGAAAAATCTGCACTACATTGACACATATACATGATATTGTCTCGGTTCTATATGAAGAATAGTAGTAACAGTAAGTACCTGATAGCATCTAGGAATGTCCGGAAGCATGTAAGAACCATGGGTCATAGCTTCTACTAACAGAGAACGGTCGTTAAACGAGTAATTCAATAGGGATTCTAAAAAAACGACATTAACTATTTTCTCGGGACAAATATCGAGCTGCCTCTCATAGGGTGTAACGTTAAAATTTATTTTGATGCCAACCCAATCCATAAACAACAATGCTGCCGTCTCACCACCAGCACTAAGAAAGGCACCAATTAGTGCTTCAACAACATCAGCAACAATTTTACGTTTCAAATTTTTATTTCCACGAGTATAAAGTGTTGTTCCCTTGTAAACAACCTGTTCTAATTTAAAATCTCTTGATTTTGCTCCGGGAATGATCCAGGTCTTAGGATCAAAAGGCTCATTCCGTATGAAGCCCTACAACTCAGAAGAATAGATGTTCAGTAATAGAATTAATATATCATAATCTACAAGTATAATTTGAAGATAATAATGCAGAATGAATAGCCAAACAATACAACATAATCATAATTTCAAAAGCATTACAGTTTGGAGAACAGATTACTTAGAGAATGCAAAAAAAAACACATATATATAATAATAATCAGCCAAGTTACAAGCAAATTATAGGAGCAAAACTATAACTATAATCTTCTACGACCTTTCGAAAACACAATATCAACTAATTAGGAAATCAGTCGTACAAATGAATAAATATACAGATGGAAACATTCTATGAAATAGCATAAAATAAAATAAAATAAAATATGAATAATGGCGGCATGATAACTTCATAAGAGAAGTAAAGCTTAAAAGATTGAAGTATAATATATTATGAGAAGGAAAGAAAGATTACCGGGAGTCCAGAGCCGCAACCTAACTTACAGAGGGAAGCATTACAAATTATCTTTTCCCTCTTCACACTAAGAAGCCCCTCGTGGTGATTTCCAAACGTATTAAAAAGCTGTTGACTAACAGCATATTTTAGAAAAGAGTCTCCAAGTGTCTCTAGTGACTCATAATGAAAGGGTTCATTGCATGACTTTCTGGTCATTGCTTCCAAGACCTGCAGCGTAAAATGCAAATACCATCATCAGTGCAAATATCTTCAAAATGTGTGAGCACTAAAAAAGAAATCAAACATTCAGATGCCATATCAGCAAGACAAATTAACCAAAAAGTGCAAGCAGAGAAAGTTCCAAACCAAGTTTTTCCTCAATCTATTCAACATGAATTAGCAGAGGCAGTGGAAAATAGTAGTAGGGTAGAAGGAACTTTTTAGCTTCGTTATCCAGAGTCTCGTGTTTTGTACTACAACTTATGTTCCATAACATACAGTAATAAAAATAAAATTAATTTTTCTAAAATTTTTACATATTAAGGACAATCAACAAATAGATACAGATACTTTATGCTAGAAAATATAAACTATAGATTATAATGATAAGAAAATTTTGAGTATGACATTAGTAGCCTACCTTGAATGTTTGAATTTTGTTTTGCGGACAATGATCCAAATGCATCTTTTTGAAATTGAAAGCTCCAAGCAATGACTCGAGTCTATGCATTATTGATGGCATGAATGAAAATGAATAAAGTGTATCAACAGAAACTGGTGACATTATTATAGAGCATAATTCAGGAGGCAACTCAACAAAAGTCTTGTTCACATCTGAAAAAGAAACAGTGCATTAAGATGAGATTACACATTATTAGTGTTTGGACAGCGATAAAAGAAGAATCTAAGGAACCGGGAAAAAAAAAATTAAAGGCTAAACCTCTCTCTTTCGCTTGTTTGTGTCCATGACAATTATTTTTTACAGGAAAAACGTGTCTAGCTTTAAGTAGACGCTGATGTTCAAAACGCAATCTAATGCCATGTCTGAATTTCAGAAAAGGATAAATCAGAATAATGTAAGAATATAGATAAATAAATGATTAATATATAAGGCTAGAGAGTAGATACTAGATAGATTAACTTCAGAGAATAAACATAAACATCTACCATAAAAAATGACTTACTTCTGTCCGAAGTACTTCTTGTATGTAGTAACATCACCATCCCCAACTTCTAGAGGTGAGTTACCATCCAATTCCATTATATCAGTAGTGATGTAAGTACGGCCATTATGCGGCGTATAAATCACAGCATTTCGCAACATGCAACTGCAAACTAAACCCTTGTGAGTCCATATATCGGCTACATGATGCTGACACCCTATTTTCGATGGATGTACAGAATGAATAGTTAACCAATCAACATCAACAATAGGTGTTTGCCCTCTTGCAATAGATGGCAGCAGAAGATAATCAATCTCAAAGTCATCTTCCGGACAACATTTGTCTAATACAGTTTCCTTATCCTTTTTATAATTCATAAGAATTTCAAGGACATTAACCTGGAACCTTTTACACAAGTGCACCTGGAAAATGAAAGCAAATCATAAATGTATTGACTTTTTCTAACACTTGCAAATATGTCAGATACAATTAAAGGAATACGAGAGTGATACCTGATCTGATGAGAGATTAAGGCTTCCTCTGTATTCCAATTTGACAGATAAGCTACCTCTATCGAAACCCATGTCAAATTGCATGCATCTGATTTCTGGTTCAAGCTCGACTCTAGTTGCAAGAAAAATATCTTGCACTGTGATATCATAGCTAAAATTTTGTTTTAGATCTATTAAATAACAATAGTAAATTGAGTTACTATTGTTCGACGTGCAATTCACCAATTCAGATGGAACATAACTTGGCTGTTCCTCATTGTATGGCTCATTGCCTGCATGATTTTGTTTGATGTTAATGCCATTCAAAGAATTATTATATGGTTTAAATAAAAGGCAATAATAAAATGAAAATGAACAGAAGGCACACAAACTTACTAAATTCCTCCACCTCTGCTTCTTCAATGACAATTGAAGGAACAAGATAATCCGTCAACGCTCCAATCTTATGAAGTTGCTTGCATGCTTCAAGGCATGCAATATTCTTTAAGAACTTCATGTCACCTTGTACATGAATAGCCTGTAGAGGACAGCTCTTAGGAAGATACAATATTCCTTTCTCTTTGTCCCACCTCGGAGCCGGTTTAAAGTACCTGAGAGTTTAAAAAACCAAATGGGATGAATGATCAACAGGAAAAAAAATCTAAGAGGACCAGAAAGAAAGAATATCTTAAAGTTCATTAAACGAAGAAAAAGAATATGGAACAAAGGAAGCAATAGATGAACTAACCCATCTGAAGGGAGTCTTGAGCAATATAAATATATCAAAGTAATGCTAGAACTAAGATTCACGATAGCTCCAGTGCTAGCAACACGATATGTGTATTCATGAAATTGATCATTTTCAAGATGTTCACATGGAAGGGAAGAATGTCGCAAAGACTCCTTCCTCATCATTTGGGGACCAGCAAGGTATTTCTCTAATCGAGAGCGTGTAACGATATCGTCTCTGTAATTTTGGAACAAAATAAGAAATGCTTTTAGGAAAATTTGACTTAAAAGGAAACACATAAATTTAATATTATAACTGTCTCTTGCAGCATGCTAAATATAACTTAGGCAAGTGCAATTATAGTTAACTAGAAATCATGATACTAACAGATTAACACAATAATTACCTCTGAACCATCAATATGTAATCAGAATTTTGCATTCTCGCACGTCCTCGGGACTGTACAAAACTGCAAACTGTAGGTGATGGGTCAAATCTAATGACCAAATTGCAACTTTGCACATCTAAACCCTCTTCAAGGATTGATGTTGCAACAATGATGTTGACCTACAGATTAAAATATTTCCTTGATAAGTAAATTGTATTTGCTTATTAGTTATTACAATACAGTGGATTATCTAAGAAAGCATCATACCTCGCCCTTACGAAATTCTTCCACAATCTCATTTTGATTTTTTCGTGATTGGTTTTGCAATTTACTGCTGTTACCAGCAATAAATTTAGCCTTCCATCTATTGTATTGTGGAAGCAAAGTGTTCAATAGAACCTCAAGGACCATAGCTGTAATGACCCTTTCCACAAAAACTATGCATCTCATTTCCGCAAAACCCTTGTACTCAACTAAGCAGTCCATAAGACAGGACACTCTGGAGGTCAATAGCCCCATTTCCACATCGGAAGTCATATCGTAACCAATAGTCCATTGAGCATCTGAGTAAGAACACATTTTATAAAATTAATAAAAGAATGTCAACAGATGATTTAATTAAAACCTCACATATTTTATCAATGCTTATAGAATCATTACCAGATGGTATGTGGTTTTGCAGTGTCAGCATAGTAGCCGAACTAAATTTTTTGACTATTTGGTCACCAGAGTTACCCCATAAGAAATTTTCAATTTCAATGGAAGATAAGGATTCCGCAGCCTATCAAATAAAAAACGATTGATGTCAATTATGCAAACATGAACATATAATAGAGTCACAAAAATAAAGTCACTGAGAATACCAAAAAAATAAAATAAAGTCACTGTAGTAAAAGGGAAAGAACCTTCAAAGCCAACCAAACACCAAGTTTGTCCAAACAAAATATTGAGGCTTCAAAAATCCTTGCTATTTTATTGTGTGCAGAATGAACAGCTGATTTTGTCAAATCTGAACTTGTGACGTACAGCTCGTGCTGAAGAACAAGTTAGACACATTACAAGTTAATAATCAACTATGGTCGAACAAAAACACATTACTGTAGTTTGGAATCATTGACAAAATGTAGAGAAACTTTAGTTTAATTTAATTTAAACTATATATCTGAACATTAATGATTTGCTTAAATGGACACACCTGTTGTTTCAGCGTGTTGAGTTTTTTGGCTAAATCTTCAAATAGTGGATATGAAATTATGTTGTCCTTATAATACCGGAATTTTGGAGTAGATGTCGGTATGAACTGTGACAGGACATCATCACTCAAACATGTGTACACCTTCAATTAAAAAAAAAAAAAAAACTTTTAGAGAAATATAACATAGCAAGACCAAATAGTAATATTACATTTTACTTCTAAACAAAAGAGTAATACTCACAAAGGAATAAAATAAACTTAGAAAATAGCTACTAAAAAAGGAAAATAAAATAACAACTAAGATAGTACATCAATAAATACTTTTTGGTTACATCTTTCGATAATAATACCCGTCACTTGGGCAACTATCCATAACCGTAGGCCCTATCATAGACTTTGAAATGTATTTTCTAACGGTAAAATATTCATGAAGAAGATAAGGGGATAAAGTATTGCCGCTGAACACGATAGATGCACATAAAGAATATAGTAAGAAAAATTGTATATAAAGAGGAAGAAAATAAAAACAACCTTTGAGTGCATTAGAGTCATTAGTTCCTGAATATTTTTTGATAGAGTTGATACAGAATTTGCAGCTGTAATAAACAATAAAAGTAAGAAAAAGGAAATTGAACATGAGAAAATAACTGATACAGATAAACAAGCAGGAAAAAACGAGAAATGAACAGAAACTATGTCTAGGCTTGTATTATACCTTTGGACTTAATTGGGGACGCAGTCATCCCGAAAATTCGAGGAAGCTCAGTGATGCCAGATCTTAACTGATCATGATAGAATTCCTGCACACAATCAGACAAAAGTAACTACCACTTCCACTGCACAAACTACAACCGCATGATGCAGATGATCCATGGACTTTGTAGCTTACAATAAAAGCATGTAAAGAGTATAAGACTTACAGTCATGATACAAGCATATGGGTGTCGACCCGAAGCATGATGGCATTCATCCATTATTAAAACCTTTATCATATTCAGTTTGATAAAGCTATGTCTCAAGCAAGAAAGTAATATTTGTGGAGTCATGACAAGCACCTATAACATTCAAATGCATTACCGACAGTCATTACAGTTATCCGTGGTGCATAGGAAAATAAAATTCAGAAGCATCATACTAAAACTATATTAACAATGATGATTGATGACGTGCATATTTAGGTCATTGAATATTCAAAAAACAGACAAATGGATTAACATTAATATAAAATAACAAGGACATTTATCAGTCGTGATACAAATTTAAAGAACTATATTAACAATTAACAATGATGATTGATGACGTGCATATTTAGGTCATTGAATATTCAAAAAACAGACAAATGGATTAACATTAATATAAAATAACAAGGACATTTATCAGCCGCGATACAAATTTAAAGAACTATATTAACAATTAACATGATGATTGATGACGTGCATATTTAGGTCATTGAATGTTCAAAAAACAGACAAATGGATTAACATTAATATAAAATAACAAGGACATTTATCAGTCGCGATAGAAATTTAAAGACCTCACCTCATAATTCTCCATCTCTAATTTCCAGTTATTTCCATCCCAATAGTCAACACCCATGTCTCCCCAAAACATTCCAACTTTTAAATCAGTGTGATTTTTCAAGGCTTGAGCTTGCTAGAATACACAAAGTGATCAAAACAAACAAGCACAGTGAATCCTCAATCATTACATAGCAATCATTCATCATACAATGTACTCAAATATGCAAAATCATCATAAAAGAGATCAAAGTAGTAGCATGCCTGAGAAACCAAAACAACTTTGGGAACCAAAAAAACAGCAATTTGAGAAGAAGGCTTTCGAAGGTGATAAGCATAGCTTCGAAGAAGCATGATGGCTATCAACGTCTTCCCAGATCCGGTCTCCAAGTACACAATCGTATTTTCACGGATCGCTTTTTCCAATGCTTCAAGCTGGTAGCTACACATACAAAAAACAAAATCTCAACAATTGAAATCATCAATCCATCCGATCAACATTACAAAGGAAATTATTGTGTTAACAAAAAACTAACCTTCTAGCAAATGGAAGAGCATCAGGCATAATCAGCTTCTCATCATATTGACCCATAGTATCTATCTGAACTTCTTCCATAATCTTTGATGAACCTACATTAATTTTCTTGTCAAATTTGTTTTTTTAATAATAACTGATGTGTGATAATTATGCATGAACAAAAGGTATACGAGCAACAAGCTGCGCCGCCAAACCTTTTTGTATAGCAAAACCCAACCTTCAAAATACTACAACCCTAGACATAGGCGACACAACATTGCTACATTAATCAAATAAAAAAAATCATCAAAATTCAAAATATCACTCTAACTATGAATCAATGACAATTGACAATAACATGAACATCAATTGACAATAACATGAACATCAGACACACCAATAATAATTTAATAAAATAGATTGATCCAAAGAGAATCTTAAACACCGACGTGTGTCAGACACGAGACACACCTTCAATTTGATGTGAGTCCTAAAAATTCCCTCAGATCTTTCTTTTTTTAGTAAGCCAAAAGTTTCCTCTGCGCACAGCTACAAAGACTAATCTCCTCGAATTAACTCAGATCTTAAATAAAAGCCAAAATGTACAAATAGATCTTTCATTCTTTCTATCTCTTATTCTAAAGGAAGAAAAAAGAGAAACCCATTACCTAAAATCCATATTAAGGAAAAGGGTAAAGAGAGAAAGTGAAAAAGATTATACCTTTTTGAAAGCAATGAAGTGAGTGGCTACCACGGCAAAAGATACCAAAAACCCTAATGAGAAAGATTACTTCTTAGTGATGGAAATCAAAAAGACAGCATTTTTGAGGTTGTTTTTGAAAAAAGATGAATTTATGAAGAAAAAAACATGGATAGTGGATTATGGTACTGACAGTGTATTTATTGAGGAATTTGGTTTTTGGGTTTTGTGGGGTTTCGAGGAATCTTAGAAATGAAATTTGAATATATTTGGTTTGAGTGATGTAAGTAACCGATGGTGTACGCGCGAATGTTTATGCTTATGTAATGCGTGTGATACAGACGCATGCATCATTAAAATATTTGGATTATAAAATATTTAAATATATTAATTGATTTTTTCGTTTTGAATTTTTTTTTTCTTATTTCTCTCAATCAAACAAAGGTTTCATATTTGTTGAGCGAATTGATGAATAATTGAAAAAAGTTGTTAGCATGTTGAACAAAATTGATTCTAACGAATTAATTTTAAAAAAAATTAATTTATGTTTAGATGTAAAATTGATTTTATAAAACTCAAAAGCTATAAATCCTAGTTTTGGAGAAGAATTGATTTTGAAGATGAGAATCATTTTTGTAAAGCTAAAACAAACATGTTTGAAAACTACTATTTTCACTTTTGAGGGAATAGAAATAATTTTAGACAAATAAAAATCTAAACCAATAAAAACTCTTAGCCTATGTTTAGTATCACGGTGGATGTGCCAGAATCGCGGTGACTCGTCGTAATTTTGCATAAGCTACGAGAATTGTAACTTTTGGAAGACAATACTAATGCATAACTTTTGCAAGACAATAAATATAATCAAAAACAAACTATATAGATTAACTAATGCATAATTTTTACAATATGAGGATTTTAAAGTTTAGTCTTTATTTTTGTCAAAAAAAAAGTTTAGTCTTTATTTAATATTTATTATATTTTTAATCTATATAGTTTGTTTTTGCATATAATTTTATTCCCTACTAAAACTAAGTTTGGTTAATTGTAATTAAATTCATAAATTTTTGAATGATTTTTTTATGAACATGTTTTTTTACGAGAATTTTTGAATGATTTTTTTTATGAGGATTTTACGAGCATGTTTAAAATATCATATAAAATTTATTTATTAAAATTTAGAATTTTTTAACATAATATGAATTAAATATGGATTTTTCAAATAGGAAAATTTTGAAATAAAAGTAACGAAAATTATGATCTGGAATCAAGTTTTGAGCTCGTTTTTATTGGAGAAACTTTTTACAATGATCTAAACATACTTGTAAAAAAATAATTCAAAAATACATGTTGATTTACTGGTAGGGACCAAAACTAAGTGCATGATAATTTTTTAAGGATTAAAAATTTAACAAAAATTAATTAAGAATTAAACTTAAAAGATCATCATTTTTTGTAGAGACTATAAACATATTTCCTTCTTTCCCAATTTATTGTTTTATGAAGTAATAAAGTTTTTCACATGGGGGGGTTGAATTGTGAACCTTTTAAAATTTAACTATAAAATTAACAAAGGTAAGTTTTAACAGGAACAACAATCTGAGATTGATCTTAGATTGATGTATCAAATATAAAGTAATAATTATAGCAAATGTTTGAAAGTGTTGTGTGTGTAGTGTCTTTGTAAAAACTTTAAGAAGAGTAAGAAGAAACACACAAACAATTTTTATACTGGTTCACCCTTAACTTTGGGTTAGTCCAGTTTCTTCACTATGTCTCTTGAGATATTATCGATCTCGGATTACAAATCTTCTTTTGATCTAACACAAGATCGAATTTCTTAATCTACCTTCTTTCCTAAGCTAACACTCAATCAATATTAACAAATTGACTTGAACAAACTTTCTTATAAGAGATTTGTGTTGTGTCTAAGCTTTATGGTAAAAATCAACCAAGTTGAAACAAAAGCTTATGAAATGATTTCTCTAAATTCACTCTAAGAGTTTATACAAATCCAGTATATGATTTGAGAGTTTTAGAGTGATAGAGAACTAAAGAATAGCTTTAAAATTGCTTATATGATGAAAACAAGTAAGTTTTGATGTCTTTAGAATCTCTTGCTCTTCAAAGTAGAAATGAGGTCCTATTTATAGGAGTGAATGATGTCTTCAAGTCTTGTTCAACAAGCATATCAGTTCCCCATAACAAAAGAGCCGTTGGAAGCATTAAAATATCCTTTTTAATTAAGTTCATGATCAGGCTTGTTGGCAGATCATTCTCAGAACGTTTTCTCGATAAATTTGAATAACTTATGCCTTTTTAGATGAAAATCTTCAAATAAAAGTGATTGTGCAATAATGTTCATGATTGACTTGTAATAAATGCTTTAGTCATTATTCATGTTCTTGAGAACCCAGTTCAGAGAACATTCTCAGATTGATCTTGCAGAGCAATATTTTGAACACTATAACTTTTCATGGCTTAATTGATTCAATATAACCTGTCTTAATTGATCAGAGTTATACATTAAAATATAATTAATTTGTTTGTTATCTTTAAAATATCAATAAAAGATTTTTGCCTTAATATTTTATACATCCTCACCCATAATCTCATGATCTAGTTAACATATCAACTTCTTAAAAAACATTGTTCAATAAAATTTAAATTTTAGAAACTATATATAAATAAATAGAAACACATGAAAATTCTTATGTTTAAATAGTAATTTTTGCCCATTAAACCATTCAAAACTTCAAATCATTTGTTTGCACCTAGGTCTGTGGAAATGTTATTCACAAAACTGAAACAATAATAAAAATTTCATCCAAAAAAATAAAATAAAATTTATGGCAAATGCTAATGAGTGAAATGTTTTAAAGAATATCATGTGAATACTCATTAGCAAGACTCAAAGTTTATAAATACTAATATTTAAACAATGGAAAATGTTAACATGAGCCTTTAGGGCACTTGTTAATATACTGATAAAAGAAATTTAGCATTGGAATTTGTGTATTTCATATTTTTAAAAGTCAAACATTGTTAATTTTAAGACAAAATTACTATTTCGAGTATCCTTAAAATGCGCCTTTAAGCACATGTTAACATGATCTTTAAACAATAATACACATTGATCTCAAAAAAGAAAAACAAAAAATAAGATGAAACATGTCTCTACAAATAGACAACATCAACAATAATTTTAAAATCACTTTCTAATAACTTTCTAGTATACATGTGATGAGCATCTATGCCTTACTTCACAAATTGCTTCATTGAGAGCCATTGCTTCTCCTTCCAAAGTGTTGAGTCTTCCTTGATATAAATGTGAAATAAGTAGGCTTAGAATAAGATAGCTCATAACAATTTCACCTTCTTTTCTTTTCTTATTTTATGGAAAATATCTTGAGTTGAGATTTTGTATTTTCGGTTTAAGAAAGGAGCAAAATGTAAAAAATCATAAAAAAATTAAAGAAGTAGATAGCACTTCAATTTTTAATTAAAGGAAGGTAGTTTACTTGAGCTTTTAATTGAAAGAAAAATTCAATCTTTAAATTTTTTAATAAAATAGTGCATTTTTACATTTAACTATTCAAGTAATATAGATTTAACTTACCCCAAATAAGATTATTTATTAAAAATTAAAATATGAAAGACAAAAAATTATCACCAAAGTGATAATTTTTTTTCTTGTTATGACATTTTTGCTCTTAGTAAAAAAAAACAAAATTACACATAAAACTTTGTCAACAAAAAAAATATTGTGAAGACAATTTTAATGTTTTTTCTTTACTACATAAATTCCATATTTGAGTGTATTAAAAAAGAAAATATCAAGTCTCACGAGCTAGTAGGACATATTGCAGGTGCGTGCATGAATCGAGATTCAAGCTCTGTTACGTCCTCTTATTCAATTTTAACTTGTGAAATTTTAGCCACTAAACTATTTGACAAAAAAAAAATATCAATGATGACCTTGTCATTTCATCTATGTACCAAAGAAAAAATTATTGCTAAAATTTTCGTAAAACTAGTGATCGAAAAGAGTAATGGGCCGAAAATGAAAGTCCAAAATGAAACGTTGGCCCAATAACCCTAACGGCTAGTAATTATAAAACGGCTAGTTTCTTTTACAATTTTTCTTTAACGTTTTTTCACTTTTCATCATCACAATCGCAACACTCTTTGCAACTGTTACTGTAAATTTCTTCTCTTTTTCACATTTTCTTTCAAACCCTTCGACCATTTTCGAAAGGAACAAGAAAAAGCAGAAGAAAAAGTTCATAGTTCATACCCTTTGAACAATTCTTCAACCTTGGTTAAGTTTCTTTATCAGAATGACATTCGAAAGAAACTCTCCGGCAAGGTGTTACATGACGCCACCAACATCGTGGAAATCGAGGCTTTTACGCTCTCCTACTGTGCCATTTTCTGAGAGAAAGAAATCACCAGCTTCTGTTAATAAAGATGATCTTTTTCATGTAATTCATAAGGTTCCTGTTGGTGATTCTCCTTATGTTAAAGCTAAACAGGTTCAGGTAAAATAAAGTTTTGATTTTTATTGTTTTTGATTCTGGGTTTTGTTTTTCTTGCTTGATTTTGTTTAATTCTTGGGTTTATATTAAGAAAGTTCTTATTTTTCTGTGAAAATTTGGTTCTTTCTTTGATGGGTTTTTGCTATTAATTTTATAGTTTTGAAGTGATTAATTGTTTTTTGATAGTTTTGAAGTGATTAACAGTTTTGCTGTGATCAATTTAAAGTGATTTTTTTGAGCTAATTTTTGATATTGGTTTTTGTTCAATGAATGCAGTTGGTGGAGAAAGATCCAGGTAGAGCAATTTCGCTATTTTGGGCTTCGATTAATGCTGGTGATCGCGTTGAGAGTGCTTTGAAAGATATGGCGTTAGTTATGAAGCAACTGAACCGGTCTGATGAGGCAATTGAAGCGATTAAGTCTTTTCGACATCTTTGCCCTTCTGATTCTCAGGAATCTTTAGACAATATCTTGGTTGAACTCTATAAGGTAAGACACTAATGATTCTCTTTTGTTTGTTTCTTGTTTTTTTTTGGACATTAATTTAGTTAACTTTCTTATTAGATAGAATCTTTATGCTTGTCTTTTGTGCCTTGGAATAGAATCTATTAGCTAGTAGCATATGTGTCTAATACGTGTCACTGGCACCGACATTTGTGGTTACGCTCGATTACTTCTATTTTTTAAATTTTTTGTCGGTGTCTACGTGTTAGTGTCGTGTCTATATATGCGTCACTGGCACCGACATTTGTGGTTACGCTTGATTACTTCTATTTTTTAATTTTTTTGTCGGTGTCTATGTGTTAGTGTCGTGTCTATATATGTGTTAGTGCTTCATAGTCTATTAGTGATTATTTGAGTGCGAAAATAGATTTACAAGAAGTATGATAGATTGGAAAAAATGTGTAGATAAAAACATAATGAAAATCAAAGTTAGAATTCATATGTTAGATTAGTTTCTTAATCAATCAAGATTTTGTATTAGATTACTTTTCTGTCAAAAATCTTTCGTATTTGATTGGTGAAGGGTTTTAAAAACATGTGTTTAACAGCTTATATATGTTTGTACTTTGTATGTTGTTATAGAGGTCAGGAAGGGCCGATGAAGAGATTGCGATGCTTCATCACAAGTTGAAGCAAATTGAAGAGGGTATGACATTTGTAGGAAGATCAACAAAACAAGCAAGATCACAAGGGAAGAAAGTTCAAATAACTGCTGAACAAGAGATTTCAAGGATACTAGGGAACTTAGCTTGGGCTTATTTGCAAAAATGCGATTATAAAACCGCTGAAGAACATTATCGGTAAGCTTTTATTTTAGATGGAATCAAAATAATATGCATTTTGGCAGAATATGCAGAAAAGTAATGCTAATTCCTTGTTTGTTTTGTTTATGCAGAAAAGCACTTTCCTTTGAGGTTGATAGGAACAAACAGTGCAATTTGGCGATATGTTTGATGCAAATGAAAAAGATTACAGAAGCAAGGTTTCTACTTCAAGCAGTAACCACAGCAACTAAAAACAGAAAGATGGACGATTCTTTCGTCAAGTCTTATGAACGCGCAATGGAAATGCTGCAAGAGATGGAGTCAACAGCACCGTCAGTGGATTCGGTCAAAGATAAAGGTGATACTAAATTTAATGAAACTCAGAGATCTTCAGGGAGGAATATGTCATCGCAATACTCCACACCGAATTCGGATTTTTCAAGTGGAAAGAGCACTGATACGGTTAAAAGTAGGACAGAAAATAATTGGTTAGATGACAAAGAATCTCATCATTCTCATGCAAGGAGAAGATTATACGAGTCTCCTGATCCTGCGAAGGTTCCTACTTACACAAAACCAAAAAGACCATGGGGTTTCAGCAATCAACCAGATTCTAAACCTTCTTCTGTGAGTTTTTCTAATGAGAAGGTTCCTTTCATAATCAAGCCGAACTCAACACCAAATGAATCTCTTCCGAATGTCAATGGAAATTGGAGGACAAGGACACCGGAAGATGATACCAGAGTAGTAAAATATGGACCAACAACAACGATAAAGCATGGAAATACAACAACAGTTTTCGGTTCTGGTACGATATATCCTTCAAACACAGAAGCAGCTATGAAATTCACAAGGAATGAAAAGACCAAATCTGATACAAATTTGAATGGAGCCAATGAAAAGTTTGCAGCTTCTGTTGATACAACAGACCAAAATCAAGGTAGTGAAAAATCTCTATACCAAAATACTACTGTTAGTGTTATGTTACCGATTTTTTTCACAGTAACTTGTTTAACAATCTTCATATGAATTTGCAGACAAGAAAAATCTCTATATCAAAATAGTACTGTTAGTGTTATGTTACCGATTTTTTTGATAGTAACTTGTTTAACAATCTTAATATGAATTTGCAGACAAGAAAATTCTCTTTATCAAAATACTACTGTTAGTATTACCGGTTTTTTGACTGTAACTTGTTTAACAATCTTCGTGTGAATTTGCAGACAAAAAACCGGAGCAGAAGAAAAGTTGGGCAGATATGGTGGAAGAAGAACAACAATCAGAAGAATATAAATTGTTCTACAACAATGGAAATTCAAATTATGACACTCAAGTGTTTCATAATGAAAATCAAAACTCAAACATAGTCTATAAACCTCCTTCATCTCATTGGTCACATAGCAAAACCGAAAGCTTAAACCAAACTCTTGACTCATCGAGCTTGAAAGATGGTTCTGTGAGTGATAGTTGGTCGAGGAATCCAGCTGTAAGGCGTTCGTTGTTTATGAATCCGGAGCTGTCAAGTGAAAGGGAATTATTCTGTGGAGAGAAGTTAATGAGGAGAACCAGGTTGCAGGTTTTTCAGGATATTACTCCTTCATGATGATGAAAGAAAGATGAAACCAACTTTTGGCTAAGATTTATTTGTGTGTTGAAGTGACCAAATGTTAAGATTGATTAGAGAAGGATAATTACTATGTTAAGATTTTATAGGCTTTTTTTGATTAGAGGATCATCATGGTTCATAGTGTTTAGTTTATTCTTTGATTTTGATATTCATTGTGTTCATGATTCTTTTCTTTCTATACTGTAAAACAGTTTCATGAATTGTATTGAAACTTGAAGAGTGGAAATTTTCTGCTACACACAGATATGAATACATGCAAATATAGTATAATACATTGCAATAGTGTTTTTGGTATTTTTTCATGAAATGTTTATGGTATATTATACTCTAATAGCTCATAGATGGATTCAATATGAATAGTTTGAATAATTTCATTTCATTAGTAAGATTATTCTTTTATAATTCAAAGAAAAAAATGCTGCTGAGTACTTTGTGTACTTGAGTGTATTTTAAATTTAGAAAAACATATTCATAATTAATTTTGTTTTTAACAAAACATAACTATGTGTACAATCAAGATTAATCCTGATTAAATTTATCATAAAGAAATAATAACTTTTTTTTTCTTTCTTTCTGACTTCATGAAGGGCTTTTAAAATGTGGAAATTAGTATTTCAATTTTCAAATAGGTTAGTTATGTTTCTCTAACTTCATTTTTTTACTGTAAGAAAATCAAATAAAAAAATCATACATTTGATTTTTTTTTGAAACACTATTCATTTGATTTTTTATTTTGTTGACAATTTGTCATTTGATACCGTTTAAATCTGAAAATTTTACTTTATTTATTTATTATGATATTTGGGTAACTCTTTACTTTACTAGAAAAAACATTTCGTTAAAAATATGAAATTAAACATATAATTTTTGACGTATTGTATTTGATTTTAAAATTGTTTCCAGCAATTGACAACCAAGGGGTCAAATAAGTGGACAAAAATAAATATATTTATCATCCCAAATTAAGGGACAACTTTTTGTCTTAAACACCAAAATAACAAAGTATCTAAAACAACAAAATATTATTTTCTCTGCCAAATACTTAATCCGTATCAAAAAAATAAGTTACTTTGAGAAGAAAAAAATTGTACAACTTTACAATACCGATGAAACATTTAATGATATTTTTCTTATTATAATCTTAACTATTTATTAGTCTCTCTTCTTTTATTTCTTCAATTTATTTTTTTCACACCGTTAATAAATGACAATTTTGCAAACCAACTCATAATTGATCTTTTCTATATAAGATTAGTTACTTTTTTAGCAATTCTTTCTGACACTTCTTGTGCTAGTTAGGACTCTCCGTTGATGAATATATTCCATTTTTATTTATTCAAAAAAAAAATTAATTACTTTTTCTAATTTACGTAATATGGTCAAAATAACTTATATTTTAGTCCAGAAGTAGTATACTACAACACAAAATTTATTTAATACCTTAAACATTTATTTATTTTTTTCTTTTTTAAATTGTACTCTATTTAACAATATTGATTTTTTCTCATTAAAAAAGCTATTAATTTTCTACAAAAAAAAGTAAAATAAAAGGGCAAAATAGTAATTAAATCATCAAATCTAAGTGTGTAGTAGTGAAAGTGAACATTGAACAAGTGACAAAGAACAAAGCTACAAACAGTGTCACAACAACAATGAAGTCTGCGCTTACACCTTCTTCAAACACAAACTTCAACCTTTCCTTCATTTCTCAAACCAAAACCAAAACATCCTTAAACTACATCACACGTTGTTCCATTTCCATGGCCAACAACACAATCAAAACCTATCACTTATCTAACCTCACACAAACCCAGCTTCAATCCCTCAAATCTCGTCCTCGTATCGATTTCTCTTCCATTTTCAACGTTGTAAGTGTTTTTCTTCTTCCTTTTTGTTTTATCTCAAATGGGTTTTCTTTTTTATTGTTAAAGATTGTTCCTTTTTCATTTTCAGGTTAACCCCATTGTTGATGATGTTCATATTAAAGGAGATGATGCTGTTAAACAGTTTGTTAATTCTTCTACTTTTTTTTGTTTATGTTTTTCTTGTATTTGAATTGGGTTAATTAATTAACATTTGAAGTTTGTGTTTTTGTGTTTTGTAGATATACTTCAAGGTTTGATAAAGTTGATTTAGATAAGACTGTTGAACTTGTTTCTGATCTTCCTGACCCAGTGGTATATACTATTTCTTTTGCAATTATTCAACTTGTGCTATGTTGTGTTGTACCATTATGTATATGTTTGGTATCACTGTGAATATGTCAGAATCACGGTGATTTGGTGATTTAGTGTAATATTTTCAAAAGCTACACTTTGTAGCTTCTGCAAAATTAAGGTGAATCATTGTGATTCTGACGTAATACCAAACATGCACTATAATGATGATTCTTTTTTATTCATTAATGTTTTTTTTGTTGACAATGTTTGAATGGTTATTGGAGTTTGATGAGTAATTAATGGGTATATGGAGATTGGATAACTTATTAACCATCATCATTTCAACTTAATTAATCATGTATTTGAACATTATTAATTAACCATGTTTCGAGTGTTTGAACTGCACGTAGAATGTGCAGGGACCAAGATTCAAACCCTTGTACACCCACTTATTCACCTTTAAGGGGTAGAACTCTAGCCACTAGACTACCTCACATATAAAAATCTACACGTAGATTTGAACCCTTGAAATTCAAGGTTAAATATGTCTAAATTTGTGGTTAATAGCTCAGTAGTTGGTTGATAAGTATTGACACACGAGATATCTATTAACCAAATATGACACTTCGTTAACTACGTGGGTTAACCATGTTACCTATTTAAAAAGTTGTTGAATTTTGTTGCCTTAAAGTTATGTTCATATAGCATTTCTGTTATATATGTGATTATTAGTTACTGGATAATAATGGTGTTGATGCTACTGTTTTCTTGTTTTTCTGTCCTTTTGCAGCTTGATCCAGCTGTTAAGGAAGCATTTGATGTCGCCTACAGCAATATTTATGCATTCCATGCTGCTCAGAAGTCACCTGAGAAAAGTGTTGAGAACATGAAGGTATATTAATCCTGATTCTCACTTTTTTAGGCTGGTGTTGGATCGATAAATTAGGGGTTTACTGGTTCAAGACGGAATTATGAATTAATTTAAGTATACTGTTTTGCATCATTAAGTAGAAATTTGAAATATTCAGTAGTTAGAATTAGATACCATTATATTGCTGTTTCATTAGATGTTTGTAATGGTATCCTTTTGCGAATTTGCATGTTGAGAAGTATTTGTATGCGGAATCATCTAAGAATAATCAAATAATTCTAAAAAAAATCAGAATGAGTAAGTTATCTTGTCTAGCTGTGATGATAGGCTTCCTTGTTTTTGAATCCTCGCCTTTGTGTATGTATGTCAATAATTTATTGTTATTTCATTACCATGCCTCAAACGCTTGTTAATTCTTGCTTTTTAGTGTTCCCCAATAGTATCTTATTTATGCGAGTCTTGAGTTTTTGCGAAAATTCAGGGAGTCCAATGCAAGAGAGTTGCAAGAAGTATTAATTCCGTGGGTCTTTATGTTCCAGGGGGAACTGCTGTATTGCCTTCAACGGCTTTGATGCTTGCAGTTGTAAGTTTAATGCATATTTCATTACCTCTTTTGTTGTTCGATGTTCTATAATTTATGTTTTGAAATATAGCTGAATCTTATTTGTTTTCTATATCAGCCTGCACAAATTGCAGGATGTAAGACTGTTGTTCTTGCAAATCCTCCCACTCAGGATGGCTCAACATGCAAGGTATTTGTCTATATCGTATAGAATTTATAATAATTATGATGTAATGTTTTGTTTTTCGGAATCTGACTAATGTCTTTCTGCAGGAGGTACTGTATTGTGCGAAGAAGGCGGGGGTGACTCACATTCTTAAAGCTGGAGGAGCACAGGTTTGAATGCATGATAATATACTAGAAACCTTATATTGTTTTGTAATTTGAATATATTATCCTTTCTGTTAGATTAGTTTTTATATATTTGTATCATTGTGTTGTCAATTAAAAAATGTTTAATATGAAAATTTTCTCAATTGTAGGCCATAGCTGCTATGGCTTGGGGAACAGAAACTTGTCCCAAGGTTTGGCTTTTCGTATAACTCAGCTTTATATATTTCTTGTTTTTTTTTTCCGTGTGTATTAGTATATCATATTTTAATACATAATTATATATCCCGAGTTTCATTCCGTGATAGGTGCTCTATACTTGAACTTCTCACCCCCTATTGATAAGTTAAATGTCTTGATGTGTTCTTAATTTACCGATAATGGTAACATAAATCTCGCTGCCTAATCAATACCTGGTGACCAAGATACATCAAGTTAGTGTCGCAGTGTCTATGTCTGTGCTTCTTAAGCTCATTCTAGTCCTAATAATAGATGTTAGGATTTGATTGGTGATCTGTACTTCAACTTGTCACCCCTATTGATAAGTTAAATGTCTTGACGTGTTATTAATTTATCATTAATGGTAATATAAATCTCGTTGCCTAAGTTAAATGTCTGGTGATCAAGATACATCAAGTTCGTGTTCCTGCTGTAGTGTATGTATCATATCTGGTGTCCGTGCTTCTTAGGCTAATTCTAATCCTAATAATAGATATTTGGATTTGATTCTTTCATTCTAACTATGAATTTCTAATTGTGAATTTATGATGAACTATTTCAGGTTGAGAAGATTTTCGGTCCTGGAAATCAGTATGTCACAGCTGCAAAAATGATACTTCAAGTAAGTGTATTTATATTTAACATTTGTATCTCTTGATTTGCATCCACATCCACTATTGCATTTCATAATTTGAATCTAAGTTTCTTTCTCGTCTCTTTTTCAAAATCTTCTTCAGAACAGTGAAGCAATGGTTTCAATTGACATGCCGGCTGGTCCATCGGAAGTTTTAGTCATTGCAGACAAGCATGCAGTTCCATCGCACGTAGCTGCTGATTTGCTTTCCCAGGTTTAATGAGTTTTAAACTCTTCTATTTGGTTTACAAACATTATTCACTAATTCATTTTCACAAAGAAAATTGTTATCTTTTTCATCCTCTTAGAAACTATACTCTCGTATTCCAGTGCAATTTATACAATATTCTAAAAGCTTCTTTATCCATTTTCTACATTATGATGCCAAAATTCAATTTAGGATCCACAATACTTGTCGCCGATACATAAGAAGTAATTGAAGATTAATCACTAATATCTAGATAGCAACCAAATTATAAACCAAGGAAATGGCTTACAAAGAGCACTTCATTTATATGTTTGGAATCTGATTAAGATCTGAGCTCTATTAGTCAATTTTGGATACACAAATAAACAAGAGAACACTAATTTTACTCCTTACCGTTTCCGTTTTGGCTTCCTTGTACATTGCTAATATCTTTAAAACTAATTTACAATTTCAGGCGGAGCACGGCCCTGATAGTCAGGTTGTTCTTGTGATTGCTGGAGATGGTGTGGATCAGAATGCAATTCAGGAGGAACTCAGCAAGCAGTGTCAGAGTCTTCCAAGAGGCGAATTTGCCGCGAAAGCACTGAGCCATAGTTTTATCGTGTATGCACGTGATATGCTTGAGGTCAGACCTTTTGTCCAAGTTTCTGTCTGTAACCACTAAAAGTAGGTTGACGAGCTAGGCCTTGTTTGGATAAGCAACTTAATTAAACACTTATAATGTGAACGCTTACGTATAAGCTATTTTTATAACAAAAGATAAAATAAAGTTGAATTGTTTTCATAAGCTATTGATATGTCAGATTTCCTCACTATCTTTGGAGAGTTTAAAATTATTGCTCTATTTTTGTGTTTGTTTTTTATCAACAAAAGAGCTTATGCTTAAGCACTACTCCTTTAGCTTGTTAAGTCTCAATCTATAAACATCTGTATTGAATTTTCAGAAGTAAAATTTACTTTTGCATCTTCCAGGCTATCACTTTCTCAAACATGTACGCACCCGAGCATTTAATTATCAATGTGAGAGATGCAGAGAAGTGGGAGAGTTTTATCGAAAATGCAGGTAATATAGTTTTTCTTTTGTTAATGACTTATTTGTGTGTCTGAATTCTTGTTAGATAACCACAATATATCTTTGGTGTGTGCAGGTTCTGTATTTTTAGGGCCGTGGACACCGGAGAGTGTCGGTGATTACGCAAGCGGCACGAACCATGTCCTTCCTACTTATGGATACGCAAGAATGTACAGTGGTGTGTCATTAGACTCCTTTCTCAAGTACATTACTGTGCAGTCTCTCACAGAGGAAGGTCTAAGAAAACTCGGACCATACGTAGAAACCATGGCTGAAGTCGAAGGACTTGAAGCACACAAGCGAGCCGTTACTTTGAGACTGCAAGACATAGAAGCCAGACAAGTTTCAAGATGATTCATCAATCATTTGCAAGCTGTTATTAGCTCTAAATTTATGCCAACTTTTGAGCCATTTAATTGATGTTTTGCCTAGATGGCTAGATTTATGTAGCATTAGTAGCAAACAATCAAGGCTAGTTTATTTTGTAATTGTATGAATATAAGTATGAATGCCAAAAATAAGCATCATGTTATAGATTTAAGACTATTTGTGTTATTTGGAATTCTCTTGATAACTTAAAGACATTGTTTGGTAGTGTATTAGAAGGCTTTTTTTCCTTCTTTCACCACAAGTACCGATCAAATAGGCCGACTAATCTAGCTTGAGACGAATTCTGACATCAAATAATTCAAATCTTCTCTCAAATATAGTTGCAGGGATCAAACTGTAATCCTCTCTATTAAGTTCAGAGTTAATTACTATTGGACCAATTAACGTTTGGTTATTAGAAGTTATCTTTTGATAATATTTTTGTCTAGTTTGAGTAACATAGGAGGAAGAAGAACAATCATCTTCATTCCAATAGAAGAGTTTAATTTGAGATTTTGAGTGAGCCCAACTTGCTTCATTTGTTTATATTGCATGAAAAAGTTAAATGTAAAAAAAATTCTTGAAACTTGTGCGTTCAATATCTTAAAAGTCTTTTGTCAAATTAAATTTTTTATTTTTTCACTTTGAATTATTAACAAAAATGTTTTGAAGACAATTGTTAACAAAACTCTATATGTTGATAATTTATTTTTCTGTTTCTTAAATTTTGACTAGAATTTTCTACTACATTATCTCTAAATATCTCTCCCCTATAACCCCAAGTCAAAAAAGCAAAGTACACATTCAAGAATTTCCACACATCTCATTCTTTTTCCAAATTCCTCCCCTTTTCTTCATGTTCTCATTGCATCAATGACTCGTGTCCCCGTCATCCTACACTCAAATCATGACGTTTACTTTCTTTATTTGCCATATCATTCTTTCAACAAAGCTTTTGTATGAATGAAAGGCACAAGGATCCGTTTAGAATGGACCAAAAAATTTGTGCGTGTCATCCTTGCGCAGATGTCATGTTAATCTTCTCTGTATCGTTTCAATTTTATCGGATGTCCTCGAAAATGGATAGAATAGACCAAAAGATATATTGCTCCATAATGAGCAAATATATGACAACCACTAAATTAAATAGATTCAATGATGTTATGATGTACTCTCTCTCTCTAAGATTTCAAAAAAAGAATTAAAAAAAAAACTATTTCAAATAACTTTTCAAGATAATAATAATTTTTTAGAGAGAACTTTTTTTAAAAATTGTGTTTTTTATGAAGTTAACATCTTAAGTCTTAACATGTATATTTAAATTTTTGAATGTGAAAATCACTCTTTTAATGTATATAAAAAAATATTAAATGACTTCTGCTATTTTTAGTTAAATTATTTTTAAAATCATTTTTTAAACAAAAAAAAAGATTTTTTTATAAATCTCAAACAAACGCACAGTATAACTTCTCAAAATTCCAAATCATAAATTAAAATAACTTAAACAATTGCACTCCTACAACAAAGGTAGCCATGTACATTGACTTTAGAAAAGACTAAAACCAGTTAATAGCCATTTAAATTTTTCAGTAAAGTACTGCACTACAGCCTATCAGTTTTAGGATAATCCATGACCACTGACCATTGGGAAAATACTAGTGTGTTGTGTAGTGGATGCATAGCGCTATTAATCTAGGTTTAAACGTCATTTTAATTTTTGTATGTACACAAAATTTTGGTTTTAGTATTTATATGTGATTTTATTTTAAAATAGTTTCCATATCACATAAACTTTTTGCTTCTGGTCCCTAAAGCAAAAATCTGCAGGAAAATTTATAGGAAAATTTGTAGGAAAGAATTTTCCTGCGCATTTAAACTTTATGGACCAAAAACAAAAAATTTGGTCCATACGGGGACTATTTTGGAATAAAATCACATACAGGACTAAAAATAAAATTTCGTGTGCATATAGGGACCAAAGAATATTTAAACCATTAATCTATTATGGTTGCGTTTGACTTGACTTTTTTTTACCTATAAATTACTTTTAGGCCCTGTTTGGTTCGGGGTTTTTGGAGGGGAGATTTTTAAATTTTATGTTTGGTTCAATTTTTTAACGAGGGGAGGGGAGGGAAGAAGTAATTTACTTTCTTATCCTTAACCTTATAAAATTAAAATAAGGATTAATGGAGAAAATTTAATGGATATATACACCCGAAAAACATATATAATGAGTAGAATTTTTTTTTTTTGTTGACAAAAAAACAAATATCTAAATTTTTAATATTTCAACAAGGATAATTTAGAGTTTTAATTAAAAAAATAAGGATAATTTTGTCAAACATAATTAATTATATTTTACCTCCCCTCCCCTCCTTAAAAATCCCTCCCCTCCCCTCAGTTGAACCAAACAGGGCCTTAGCTTAAAGTTAAAAAATAAAACTTTAAAGATAAAGTTAAAGTTGTTTGGATTTTTAAAAATATTTTTAATTTAAAAGTTAGAATTTAATTTATATGCACTGACAGTGTAAAATTATTTTACACGTGCATCCAATTAAACCACGCCATGTAAGCATTTATGAAGATTTTTTAGGAACTAACCTATAAAAGTGGAAATTTCTTGTGTTTTGATTGGATGTATGTGTAAAAAAAGTTTACACCGTCAATGCATAACAATTAAACTCTAAAAGTTATTTTCAAAACAATTGTTTGACTTTGATAATTTTTTTTCCAGAAAAACCATTATTTTATTTAAAATTTAATCTAAATTAAAAAAATTTGGTTTGATGAAAATTTAAATTAATAATTATTTTTCTTTTGATAAACTAAATTAATAATTATTAAACACACAAGAAGTGAGATTATTGTTTGCTATGTCAAGTGAAAATATTTTTTAGATGTATGTCAACGGAAAAAATGATTTTTGTATATAAAGTTAAAACTATAATCTAATTTTTCGTGTTACTACTCTTTTCGCAAAAAAAACTAATAAATATGTATTTTTCAATATTTATCTATACATATAATAAAGGGAAAATATAGTGTTTTGGTGTAGCCTTTTTTAGTAATACCTAAAACGCCTTTTAACAGCTATTTTTTTAAACTTTAACTTCTATGATTTTTTTAATATTATTATTAACTTCTATAATTTCAATCTTCTTAACTTCTATTTTAATAATTTTTATACACTTTAATTTTCATCAAACAATTAATATTTTTAAAAACGTTTTTTTTCATCAAATCGTTCCACACAAACGGGCACGTAGTGAAACATAAAAATAAATGTAGATAAGAAATTTTTATTTATTTATTTTGGTGTTCGTCCTCAGTTTTTGACAAAAGAGGATATTGATATCTAAGACCATCTCCAATGGAGAACCCCATTTTTGAGTACTTAAAGGGTCCCAACATTACACATCATTTATTTATAATTTTTTAATAAAAGTACTTAATAAACACTCAATCTCTCCAACCCAACACCTCTTTAAAAAGTTCTTAATGGGTCCCACCAATAATTCTACATCATTAATTTATTAATAAAATATTACTATTACATCATATAAGAAGTGAGACCCGTTAAAAATAATATATAAAAATATGTGGGACTCGTTAAGAACTAGGAGAGATAAAGTTCTTATTTAAGAAATAATATCTATTAAGTACTCAAATAAATATTGCTCCAATGGTAATCCCTAATAAGTACTCAATGAGTACTTAATAAGAACCACCATTAGAGATGGTCTAAGAGCACAAAGAAAAAATAGAAGAAAAAAAAATGATTTGGTGGTATATTTAGTTATCTAAGGAAAAAATAGATTATAAACTATAGAAGAAACTACGTGTGTGTGTGTGTAGTGTATTTTACGTGTGTGTATAGTGTGTTGATAATAAAATAAGTGACATTTGATAAAGTAACTAAAGAGAAAAAAAATTAAAATTAAGGTAGACCAAACACACTTTATGAAGACTAAATCAATCCAAAAGTAAACACACTTCATGAGTCTATTTTATATTGAACCAAGGCACAAATTGTTTTTACATCATCTAAATTAAAATTTACTACTCCCTCCGTCTAATAATATTTGTTCTAATTGATTATTTCACATACTTTAAAAAAATGTGTAAATGAAAGATAGAGTATATAATTTTTACAGAAATATGATCATTTTTTATTAATAGTAGATATTGAAATACTAAAAAGTAAATTATTTAGTTATTTTATTGTCTCCCTTAATCATGACACTATAAAGTAATAAGGGTAAAATAGAAAAAAATTGTTATAAATAGTATATGACAATTATTTTTGGATAGTAGGAGTATTTTCTTTTTAATAGAAAAAATTTACTATATTAAACGTGTATTCAAACATAGTATTTTAAAGTAATTAACTTTACATAAACCCTATTTTGTAGTTTGTATTAATTTCTTAATGTATTAACATTATTATGCAATTTATTGGTGCGTCAAAAAATAGTTGTGTCTATTCACAACACAAAGCACGAATAAATTGCATAAAATGTTAATACATTACGGATTTAATACAAACTACAAAATCTTTATTATTAATCTAGTAGGCTTGTAAGCAAAAACAAGTTAACCATTTATTTTGTCTACAAATATTAACTCAATTGAGAGAAAATACAAAAATTGTTAAGATGGATGACTATAATCGGACTTCATTCTCCAATTCTCTCCACTTTATGTGTATGAACTTCTAATAAGTTATCATCTCGTATGTGTCAAAAATACTATTTATTTTCAACCACCAATAAATATTTATTTATTTCATAAAAATGTTATATCTCTACCAACCATATATTTGCATCGTGAACTTAATTTAGTTGATAGACACATTACATGTAAAATATAAGGATCAAAATTCAAACTCAAGTACATTCATTTATTCGCCGTAGAATTTTAACCACTAAACTACGAATCTATTAAATTGATAGGCCCAAATAAGAGTTGAATAAACTTTAGTCCAAAAAATAGAATATGAAAGAAGGCAATAATAGTACAAATTCTCCATTGACCATTTTTCTACCATTACATAAACTATCTGATACAAAAAAACTATAGATTGATTCAAGTCATGATAAGTGATGAAATACATGAACCCTTTTAGATCACAAATTCAAATATAAAGTTATACATATGGTGAAATTTAATTGAAAACACTTCACGTGAACAACAAATTCTACGACTATACGATAAATTCTCTAACTGTCATACGACGGTGAAAACTTTGTATCTAAAAATGTAAAAATGAATAATTGGCAATGCCATTGGCATCATTCAAATCACTATCATCGATTTCCATAGTATCTTTTGCAAAATGGTCCCTCTTTGAGAATTATTTCCATAGCACACCAATTTAGAACAATACCTTATGTCAACGTAGTTTCAAGTCAACTTTCAAGAATTCAATCATCAAAACATGATACTCTCTGTTCACATTATTTTTTTTTCTTAAAAAAGAAAAACTTAGGTTTAAATTAAGAGGTTTTACATGGGCACAAAATTTTCTGTTGCACTTTTTGTCTAACGGAGGAAGAAGACATCAATCATGTTTTCTTTTTATGCAACTTTTCGTCTCAAGTATGGCTTCACATTTTTACTTGGTTGGGTAATTCTGTTATTCCTTTGAATTCAGCTTGACATCAATTTATGTTGTCTGGTGGTATTATGGCACAAGACAAATTCAAAGCACAATATCCTCACCTAATTTGACTAGCCACAATATGGTGTATTTGGCGACTGCGGAATCATGTTATTTTTAGAGGTGGTGGGTTTAGTGTGACATCGTTGGTGGACCCAATTGTGTATATATTTTTGTTTTGGTTCATAGGCGGGTTTGGACATAAAGTTTAAGTATCTTTTTAGAGTGGTGTAATAATGTTTTAGATTGTTTTCTTCTTATCTAAAAGTTTTTGTATACCAAATCGTAAGAGTTGAGTATCTATTGTACTTTTTATAATTCATATTTTTGCTTATTAAAAAAAAACATGGGCACAAAATATAGACATCATGATTAAGCACACCACACACATAAAAAGTAGAAAAACGAACGATTAAATGATGTATAATTGTTTGTGTATCCGAATAATTTATATTTAGAATTGTGATCACTAAGTATTTCTTTTAAATTTTGGCAAAAGAAATATAAATTATGATAACTAAGGGAGCACATTGCTCATTTGCTAATGTAGCTTAGTCCTCTCTTTTTTGTTTAGCTTGTCTCTTCGGAGGGTTGAATTTTTTTTGATCCTCTTGTAATACTGTTTTTTGATTTTAATGAAAGTTTCTAATTAAAAAAAAATATAGTTACAAAAAAATCATTCAAAAATACTAAAAATTTAATAAAAATTAAGTAAAGACTAAACTTAGAAGATCACTATTTCGTAGGGACTAAAAACATATTTAACTTTTTTTTTTGTACATAGGTGAGATGACAAACCCACCATAAACTCACACACACACAAAGTGTAGTGACCAAGGATCGAACCCCGGTCATGGATGTCTAGCCTAACAATTTCAACATTTTCTGTCAATTAGCTAGAACTTTTGGATAACGTATTTTAAGAAAAGGTAGTAATAATAATAAGTCATTCTTTTTTTGACACAAGTAATAAGTCATTCTTAAACTATATGAAATCTGCAAGTTAGAACAAAAGTATATAAAATAAAATCCGTTAAATCATACTAATGTTGTATGTTGACAAAGATATCATATTGAGGAATAAAAAGATTAATTTAATATAGTTTAATTATACTGTTTGTTATTTTCATATAGTTAGGTACAAAAGGAGATATAGTAATACAAATTGATGATTAACTCTGACTTACATTGTACTGTTTGTTCTTAGTACTCTTTCTCAGAACTTTCCATCCTAATTTGAACTATCTATTGCATCCACTCAACACATTCACAAGTCATGGTTCACACACATGTATATATATATATATAAGGGGAAACACTAAGGACAATAGAAGTATATTCATTCTTTCTTCCCCATGGCAAGTGATGAGCAACATGAACATCAGAGAAAAATGCTTAAAGGATGCGGTGTTTTTCTGACGTGTTTTTCGACCACTTCCAGAAAAGAACAGCAGCAATCAGTTCATGATCATGTCGACAACAACACTGAAGAGAACATAAGAAGAAGACGGGCGGCTGCCACGACAGCTGTCGATGAAAAGCCTCTCGTCAAAATTGCAGATGCATTCAAAGAGCTTGCAAATGTTATCATCTCCGAAAATGTGATTGAGGTTGCGGCTTTTTCACGCGCTTGTTCCTCTGTGGCTCCCCTTTTTGGTAGTGTTGGCTTTCACTTTGAGTTCATTGAGATGGATTACGTTACCAAGGTTAGCTACCGATAAACAAGTTATTATTAATAACATACTCCCTCTGTGACACAATATAAGCAAAATTCACCTTTCTAAATTTATTGCATAATTAATGTCTATAATATGCAATGAATTTAGAAAAGTGAATTTATTTGTTGACACACACACACAAACACAAACACACGCGCGTGCACATACACTTGGATTTTACAATAGTTCATGACACTATTCACCATGTTGTGAGCTCATATATGTCATATTAATACCATTTTATGATTTTGATGGTAATAACAGGTTAATGATATCGCAGAAGCATCAAAGTCTTTCAAGACATTACAATCTATGGTTGATCATGATGTACAAACCAATACTGTAAGAAAACAAGGGAGTCATTCCAGAAATCTTTTGAAAATTAAACGTGGACTTGAATTTCTCAAGGTGCTATTTGAACAAGTTATGCTCACAGAGTATGTATATCTTATTCATTGGCTACTATAGCATTTTCTGTGTTATAGTTTAATTTGCTATATACTTTTCATAATTTGGTAGAAGAGATCCAAACTATTAGGGTCAGTTGATACAAAATATAAATACATGACATAACAGTACATGACAATACAAGACATAATAGCACATGACAAACATTTAAGTTATTGGAAAAATTGTCTTGTACAATGTTTGGTGGAGAAATTGTTAAGTTGTCTCGTGGTTCAGTGAGAGACAAAAATATATGTTTTTGTCCAATCCTTTGACCCCAATTTGTAAGGCCCCTTTAGGAACAATTTTCAAATCAAACACAATATAGTTGAAGTTGTCCTTTCAATCCCTTACTTTTTAGCAGATCAAACGCACCTTAAGCTAGCTAGCATGACATGTTTTAAGTTTTTTTACTATTTTGATTAGTATTGATAGTACTTGACAGTGATAGTAAGTTAAGTTCCAATGTCTGTTTTGGCAGGGGAAATTCTATGAAGGATGCAGTTTCTAAGGCTTACTCACAAATATTTAATTCACATCATGGTTGGGCTCTCAGAAAGGCTGTTTCTGTAAGGTTACATTACATCCCTACAAAGCAGCAGCTATATAGAAGACTCAGTGAAGATGGTAAGTATAGTATAACATTTGTTATCATCTGTTTAAATATGTTTCGCGCATTTTATATTCTTCACTAGTTTTTTCATATAAATAAAACTTTACTTTCGTAGTTATGATGTTTACGTTTTTTGTTCTTATGTTCCAGAGTCTACAGCGAGGGTCCTAATGGAAACTTATATATCAGCATCTCCACATCTACTCCGATACATTGAGAACATCTTTCTTGAAAGAGAATTGGGTATAGATTGGTGAAGATTCTGAACAGACGTGTTTTGATTGAATTTAATTTGTAATAAAGAACTGTTATTGTTAGGAATTTTTTCGACAGAATAAATTCTTTGACTTGTGACAACCATTTTTGCTGTAATTCAAAGAGTATCAATTTTTGTGGAAAGAATAAATAAATCTCCTAGGGAGAAAGAAGAAAATGTGAATTTCAGGTTTGTCCTAAATAAGCACCTAGTATGTGTAAACTATCAGAAAAGAAAAGAAAAAGTATTACAGGATCAAATTTTTCAATGTGTTATTCAATATAAAACTAAATTTTCTCTGTTACTATTCAAGTAAGAATGAAGAATTCTATATACAACTTTTCTAACATAACTTATCTTGTACACCGTATGAACTTCCGTGTTGTAAGTCAGAATCCATTGCAGAAAAACTTGAGTATGTTGCCCAACAAACATGAGTGTCAAAGCGCATCTATCATATGGCCGTAATCATATATGTTTCTTCACCTCAACCACACAGCTATAATAGCTTTCGACAAAGAACCCCGAGTCAAATGGAAGTGGAATCGGAGTGGTTTCATTTCGACGCCAAATGACAGTGACGACAACTAACATATGAATAGTCATCGTTGGAAATTAGCCAAATGACACAGCTATCAAATGACAACCCAATTACTGAAATTGCCAAGAAGGCGTGACAGTAGCAATGTTGTTCCCATTACCGAAGCATTCAAAAGGATCAGCGCCACGATCAAAATAACTGCCAAAGTGATAAGAGACATTATAACTTCACTACTACCTATTTGAACACAACGAGGTGCCACATATTAAAAGAAGTTATGCAAACCACGAAAGTGGAACTACCTCTAAGAGGAACCAAACAAATCAGTCATTTCACAAATCACTGGTTAATTTACTTATCATAAGTTATAACATGAAAGGAAATGATACAGAAGATTGTTAGAAGTTAAAGGAGTTCATCGAAGGATTAATACGAGATGGTCACCTTCAAATTTTCATACAAGATCAAGGCGTGAGTTTCAACTGGTCGAATCAGAATAGGTTGCGATCCCAGCATCGCCAATAAAAGAAACACAAGAGCAAGAAGAGAAAAGAAATGACGAACCGACAAAGACATACGCTGAACACTGATACACATCTTTCAGTGAAAGCCCAGTTCAAGTCATGGATGATCGAGTCCGATAGTGATGAGGAGTCAGATAGCCCAATACTTGCGAAGAGACAAACCAAGAAGCCTTTGTGAAGCTACTGCTTTTTATCTTTTGTTTATTTTCCATTTCTGCAAATTATGCAAGTTTGTTATGCATGCTACACTTGCATTATATAATATGTACTTGAATTTTTTTTTTGGTGATGATGAATGATAAGAAGATTCTATTCCTCTCTCAAATTCCCTTTTTCTTCTCCCTAATTTCTCAAGGAGTCTACACTCACTCGAAGAGTGCTTCTTTTCGATACATCCAGATTAAGCGGGTCGTATCAGTTTCCTTCGATGGATATAATTTTTATCACAGTGTTGCACTGTTGCCAGCATACAATTACATTCTTAAGTCAATAAATTCTTATGAGTTATGACTGTCATTGGAAGGTTGAACTGCATTAGTTTAATGTAAGTTTGGTCATAGATTCCTATCAGTTAAGCTTACTTATTCCACCATTAATCAAAATCATTTATTTTCAACTACCAATAAATATTTATTTATATCATAAAAAGGTAGTAATATTTATTTATTTATTTATTTCCCTCTTAGATCACAAATTAAATTATGAACTCTTGCATATGGAAAATTCAGTTGAAAAATCATTTTGTATGTACTATAAATTCTTTAACTATTAAACGACAGTAAAAATTTCATATCAAAAAATAGAAAATGAATATTGTTTTTATATTAGATGTCCTATCTTTCTAATTGGCAAATGGCAATGGCATTATTCAATTCACTATTGTTGATTTCCATAGCATCTTTGGCTAAATAATCCCCTTTGACATTTGTTGTGTATCCAAATAATTTATATTTAGTTATCAACTAGTATAAGTATATTGCTCTTAAATTAATAAATAAGAAAGTTGGATGTACCCAAAAAGAATAAATTAAGAAAGTTGGAGTATTATATTTATTAATATAGATGACTTAGAAGTTGAATTGAATGGAAAATGGGATCTTTGAAGTCATGTTAAAAAAGATTCATAAGATGATTTGACTTGTTCACATGATTTTTTTACCTTTGATTTGTTCACATGAAAAAAATAGTTGGGATAAACTATTTTTTAGTTTTTGATGTATATAAAGATACTACCTCAGCTCTTAAATCTAGAATCCCTTGAATAAAAATCATGAATTGTTCCAATGAGTTTATCCCAATTGGTAAGAACATTACATAAAATGTGAGGGATTAAGTTTCGAACCCATATACATCAATTTTATTCACCTCTAAGGGGTGAAATTATAGTCACTAGACTACGTGATAAAAAAAACATGAATTTAATCATCTAAGTATCACTATTTTTTATTCTTAGTCTTTGACATTCATTAATTTAGAACCCCTTTGAATAAATCATAAAAATTAAAAAAATTGATTGTGATGTTAATGTGTTGACAATTAATATGATGAATTTTATAAATTTATCTATTCAGAATGAAAATTAGTTAATGTTTACATTAGTGTATTTATTATAGATTATTGAAAAAGATGCAAGTAAATTTATTTATTTTTTGGTTACATATGTAAGTTAATTAATAGTGTTCAAAATTTAAAGAGAACCTTATTTAGAGGTCACAAAAACTATAACAAAAAAAAAAAGACATAAAAACTCAAGAGGGACTTATATTTAAAAACAAAGGGAATAATAAGTCATTCCTAAACTATATGAGATCTGCAAGTTGGATCTACAAATTGATGATTTAATCTGTCTTACATTGTATATATATATATGAATGAAGATAAGGGGCAACACTAAGGGCAACAGAAGTATAATCATATATTCTCTCTTCCCCATGGTGCTTAAAGCATGCGGTGTTTTTCTGACATGCTTTTCGGCCACCGGAAGAACAGAACAGCAGCAGTTGGTACATGATCATGTCGATAACAACACTGAGGAGAATATAAGAAGAAGAAGGGTAGCTCCCACGACAGCCGTTGATGAAAAACCTCTCGCCAAAATTGCAGATGCCTTCAAAGAGCTAGCAAACGTTGTCATTTCCGAAAATGTGATCGAGGTTGCTGCTTTTGCCCGTGCATGTTCTTCTTTGGCTCCCCTTTTTGGTAGTGTTGACTTTCACTTCGAATTCATTGAAGTGGATTACTTTATCAAGGTAAGACACACTTGGAATTTAGAATAGATCATGACACACTTTTCACCTTGTTGTGAGTTATATCATTTATTTCATGTTATGACTTTGATGTTAATTAATAACAGGTAAATGACATAGCAGAAGCATCAAAGTCTTTCGAGACATTACAATCTATGGTTGATCATGATGTACAAACTAATACTGTGAAAAAACAAGGGAGTCATTCCAGAAATCTTTTGAAAATAACACGCGCACTTGAATTTCTCAAGGTGTTATATGAACAAGTTATGCTCACAGAGTATGTATATCTTATTCATTAGCTACTATACCATTTGCTGTGTGTTAATGTTTAATTCGATATATAATTTCATAATGATTAAACCAGTTTCCCCAGAGGCCACTTGATTGCAAGTTTACCTTTCAACCTTGAGGTTCTCGGTTCGAGACTGACACAAAATACAGAAGAAAACTTATTTAAACAACAAACTCAAGTTCCAATGATAGCAAATTAAGTTCCAATGTTTGTTTTGGCAGGGGAAATTCTATGAAGGATGCAGTTTCTAAGGCTTATGCTCAAATATTTCATTCACATCATGGTTGGGCTATCAGAAAGGCCGTTTCTATAAGGATACATTACATCCCTACAAAGCAGCAGTTATATCGGAAACTCGGTGAAGATGGTAAGTATAGTTGTTACCATCAGTTTAAATATGTTTTGGCAAATTTATGTTCTTCATTAGTTTTTTCATATAAACTTTTACTTTTGTAGTTGATGTTTACATTTTTTATTCTTCTTCAATGTATTATTTTCCAGAGCCTACAGCATGGGTCCTAATGGAAACTTATATATCAGCATTTCCGCATGTACTCCAACACATTGAAAAGATCTTTCTTGACAGAGAGTTGGGTATAGATTGGTGATGATTATGAACAGACATGTTTTGATTGAGTTGAATATGTAATAAAGAACTGTTAGTATTTGGAAAGTTATAATTTCTTAGGCTTGTGACGATCGTTTTTGCTGTAAATAAATCTCCTAGACAGAAAGAAGAAAATGTGAATTTCAGGTTTGGCCTAAATAAGCACCTAGGATGCATAAAAATTCAGAATAGAAAAGAAAAGTATTACAGGATCAAATTCTTCCATGTGTTATTCAATTTGCTTAATACTAATTGAGGAATCAATAACAGGTTGTATACTTAGGGTACAAGGTTGGAAATCTCAAATATAAAACCAAGAAAATTTAGTCACGCCCTTTCCTCTAAAACTAAATTTCCGATGTTACTATTCATGTAAGAATGAAGAATTCTATATACAACTGTTCTATGATGACTTATCTAGTACACCGTATGAGCTTGCTTCAAACCCTATTACAAAATAAATTATCATAATCTATATGAGATTCATAAGAAAAAGAGAGCATACTCTTTCTGTTGAACTTCCATGTTTCAGGTCACAAATCCCACTGCAGAAAAATTAAAGTATGTTGCCCATTAAACATGAGTAACCACACAAATATATAATAGCTTTCGATAAAGAACCCCCAAGTAGGCCTAATAACAAGCTTTTAAACGCTCGCCAATGCCACTCAAAAAGCCTAAATGAATACTTGACTCGTTTAAACGAAGCAACCATCAAGGTGGAAAACCACAACCAAAAGATGTTTGTAAGAGTCTTTCAAAATGAGTTCAAAGTCGGACATTTCAACAATTCTCTTTTATAGAAATTGGCTGCACACCTGAAGGTAGTCATGAAAATGCAAAATGTTATATCAAACGAGAAGAATGAAATGTTGAAAAGAGAAGCATGGATGCTAAGGAGAAAATCCATGATCAAATAGAAAAATTGCCAAGAAGGCATGAAAGTAGCAATGTGGTTTCCATTACCGAAGCGTTCAAAATAATCAGCCAATGTTCAAGATTACTGCCAAAGTGATAAGAGACGTTATAACTTCCCAACTACCTATTTGAATACAACGAGGAGCCAGATATTAAAAGAATTTATGCAGACCAGGAAAGTTGAGCTACCACTAAGAGGAACAAAACAAATCAGTCATTTCACAAATCAATGGTGCACTTATCATAACATCAAAGGAAATGACACAGAAGATTGTTAGAAGTTAAAGGAGTTCATCGAAGGATTAATACGAGACGGTCACCTTAAAATGTTCATACAAGATCAAGGTGTGAGAGTTTCAACTGGTCAAATCAGAATAGGTTGCGATCCCAGCATCGCCCAATAAAAGAAACACAAAAGCAAGATGAGAAAAGAAATGACAAACCGACAAAGACATACCCTGAACACCATAGCATGAGGATTTTCTATAGGAGGAGAGTCAAACTCAACCAGAAGATGATGTGCATGATAAGTCAACCACATCTAAAACCTAATGCAAATCTTGTATATCCCAAACAAACTAGATATTACCATTTCGAAAAATATCAAGAAAGGATCGTGTCTCATGCATGAGAATGACCCCATGGCCATAGAACTCTAAATATTTAATCGAGATGTTAAGAAAGCAGAAGTAGATCCTAGAAATTCGGATGACATTATATATTCGGATGAACTCTTAGAATGTGATCTATCTCGGATTTCGTAAACTCACAAAAGCTGCAAAGAAAGATAGAAACTGGTAAGAACACATTCTACACAACCCATAAGAGAGTCAACTTCAATCCCCCAATCAACTGGTAAGCATTATTTTAAAGTAAGTTTGATCAAAGACCCCTATCAAAACCATTTATTTTCAACTACCAATAAATATTTATTTATTTCATAAAAAGGTAATATCTCTACCAACTATACATAGTTTCAAGTGATAAGATATATAAACCTCTTAAATCACAAATTCAATTCTGAACTCTTGCATATGGAGAAATTCAGTTAAAAATTCACTTTCTATGTACTATAAATTCTCCAACTGTCAGACGACAGTAAAAACTTCATATTAAAAAGTAGAAAATGAATATTGTTTTTTATATTAGATGCCGTGTCTTGCTAAATTGCTAATTGGCAATGTCATTATTCAAATCACTATTGTCGATTTCCATAGCATCTTTCGCTAAATAACCCCCCTTTCACAGTTGTTCACATTCTTTTTTTGTTAAACGAGCAAAACTTAGATTTAAATTAAGAGGTCTTACATGGGCGCAAAACATAGACATCATGTTTAAGCACACAAAAAAAGGTAGAAAAATGAAAATTTAAATAATATATTGTTTTGAGCGTATTAATGTATATTTTTAAAATAAATGATGTATAATTGTATGTGCGTATCCAAGTAATTTATATTTAGGAATTTATCAACTATAAGTATGTTATTCTTAAATTAATTAATAAGAAAGTTAGATTAGATGTACCCAAAAAGAATAAAATAAGAAAGTTGGAGTATTATATTGTTTAATATAGGCCACTTAGAAGTTGACTTGAATGGAAATGGGATCTTTTAAGTCATGTTTACATGATTTTTTTTACCGTTGACTTGTTCACATGATGGCATAACTATTTTTTAGTCTTTGATGTATATAAAAATACTACCTCAGTTCTAAATCTAGAATCCCTGGAATAAATCATGAATTTAATCCTTTAAGTATCACTATTTTTTATTCTTAGGTCTTTGAAGTATATAAAAATATTACCTACTTTCATTATTTTATTTTTTTGTAATACATTCATTAATTTAGAACCCCTTTGAATAAATCATTAGAATTAAAAAAAATTGATTGTGATATTAATGAGTTGACAGTTAATATGATAAAATTTATAAATTCATCCATTAAGAATGAAATTAATTAATATTAATACATTAGTGTATTTACTATATATTATTGGAAAATGATATATTTTACTAATTTATAATTTTTTTGGTTCCAGATGTAAGTTAATTAATACTAATAGTGTTAAAAATTTAAAGAGAACCTTATTTAGAGGACACAATATATGAAGATAAGGGGCAACACTAAGGGCAATAGAAGTATAATCATATATTCTTTCTTCCCCATGGCAAGTAATGAACAACATGGATATGAGAGAAAAGTGCTTAAAGCATGTGGTGTTTTTCTGACATGCTTTTCGGCCACCAGTAGAAAAGAACAGCAGCAGTTGGTACATGATCATGTCAACAACAACACTGAAAAGAACATAAGAAGAAGAAGGGTGGCTTCCACAACAGCCGTCAATGAAAAGCCTCTCGTCAAAATTGCAGATGCATTCAAAGAGCTAGCAAACGCCGTCATCTCCAAAAATGTGATTGAGGTTTCTGCTTTTTCCCGTGCCTGTTCTTCTGTGTTTCCCCTTTTTGGTAGTGTTGGCTTTCACTTCGAATTCATTGAGAAGGATTACGTAACCAAGGTAAGCTACTAATAAACTAGTTATTATTAACAACATAGTATATGTTAATTTATTTGTTGACACACACACACTTGGAATTTAGAATAGTTCATTACACTTGTTTCCCTTGTTTGGAGTTATATGTCATATTTATTTCAAGTTATGATTTTGATGGTAATAACAGGTTAATGATATAGCAGAAGCATCAAAATCTTTCAAGACATTAGAATCTATGGTTGATCATGATGTACAAACTAATACTGTGAGAAAACAAGGGAGTCATTCCAGTAATCTTTTGAAAATAAAACGTGGACTTGAATTTATCAAGGTGCTATTTGAACAAGTCATTCTCACAGAGTATGTACATCTTATTCATTGACCACTTTACCATTTGCTGTATGTTAATGTTTAATTTGATATATACTTTTCATAATTTGGTAGAAGAGATCCAAACTATGATACTATTGCTAGAAAACAATGATTAAACCAGTTTCCCCAGAGGTCACTTGGTTGCAAGTTTACTTCTCAACATTGAGGTACTCGGTTCGAGACTGACACAAAGACAGGAGAAAACAATGATTGAACAACAAAATCCCCCCTCATATTTCATAAGAACGCGAGTTCAAATCACGTTGTAATTTTGAGAATCTTGTTGATGAGTAACCTATTAGTATATCTCTTTGAGCACAAGCCTTTTTCTAATTTGGTGAACTCCGAGACTCAGCTCAAGATAATAATTATAATAATAATAATAATAATAATAATAATAGTAATAATAATTGTTAGTTGTTGCCTTGATCTTGATCTTGTTCCATTATATATCAAACTTGGTTAATTAAAGATGATGAATTGAAACTTGTTTTGCAACATGTATATGTGGGCCCCTTATTAATTTGCTTCACATGACACATGGTTTTTCACTTGGCTTTGCTTGTAACCTTCACGTGATGCACTCAGCTAGCTACATATATACATTTCCTTTGCATTTTGCAGCCGTAACAGAGAAGAGAAAAAGAGGTGGAAATTAGGTTTTGCAACTTCCTTCTCCAACATTAGGTTAGATTTCAAGAGGGTGATTCTTGAGTATTATCTAGAGTTGGAAATTCATCTCTTTGATCTTTGTAAACACTATTATTGAAATCTCTTGGTCACGGGGAGAGATTTGGGAAAAGGGTAGAATTAGGGAAGCTTTAATTTCTTGTAACTCTTTTGAGTGAATCTCTTTGTAATCAAGAACAAGTTTGATAGTGGAACGGAGAGCTGCTCTCTCCCCCAGAGTAGGTTGATTATAACTGAACTGGGTAAACAAATTTTGCATTTGTGTTCTTTATTGCTTTACTAGTTAGCTCTTGTTAATCATTATTGTTTTTAATCCATTTATTAGTTACTAGTTTATTTGCCTCACACACTAGAAGGTTTATTGGTGTGTTATTTTAGTCGGATTCACAACAATTGGCGCCCACCGTGGGGCAAAGAGTTTGAATTAACTTAGCACCAATGGGTTCAAAATGGGATATTGAGAAGTTCACCGGGAGTAACGACTTTGGGTTGTTGAAGGTGAAAATGAGAGCGGTTTTGGTTCAACAAAAGTGTCTTGAAGCTTTAAAGGGAATAACACATATGTCAGCAAATCTCTCAGCTGAACAGAAGACCGAGATGAATGATAAGACGGTTAGTGCTATTGTTTTGTGTCTCGGGGACAAGGTGTTGAGAGAGGTTGCTGGTGAGACTTCGGCGGCGTCGCTTTGGACGAAACTTGAGTCAATGTATATGACCAAGTCCTTAGCTCGTAGATGGTGCCTCAAGAATCAACTCTACCTCTATCGTATGGTGGAGAATAGGTCCGTGGTGGAACAACTTGCGGAGTTTAACAAGATCATTGATGATTTGGCGAACATTGATGAGGTTTTAAAAGATGAGGACAAAGTTTTTCATTTATTGTGTGCTTTACCTAAGTCATTCGAGAGTTTTAGGGAAGCATTGCTTTATGGCAAAGAAGGCACTATCACCTTGGATGAAGTTCAATCGGCTTTGAGAACCAAGGAAATGACTAAGTTGAGAGACTTGAAAATTGATGATAGTGGAGAAGGCTTGAATGCTACGAGAGGTAGAAGTGAGCATAAAAAAGGCAAAGGAAAAGGAAAGAAGTATAGGTCCAAGTCTAGGCCGAAGAGTGATGGTGGTGGCAAGCTAAAATGCTATCATTGTCATGAACCGGGACACTTCAAGAAGGATTGCCCTCAAAGGAAGGGTGGTGGTAGTTAATCGGCTCAAATTGTCACTAGTGATGAAGGTTATGAGAGCGCGGGTGCACTAACGGTTACAAGTTGGGAATCGGAGAAGGGTTGAGTCATGGACTCGGGTTGCTCTTATCACATGTGTCCAAGAAAGGAATACTTTGAGACCATGGAATTTAAAGAAAATGGAGTTGTCCGTCTTGGTAACAATAAGACGTGCAAGGTTCAAGGTGTGGGTACGATCCGTCTCAAAATGTTTGATGATCGTGATTTCCTTTTGAAGGATGTGAGGTATATTCCCGAACTTAAGAGAAATTTAATTTCAATAAGCATGTTTGATGGTCTAGGATATTGCACTAGAATTGAATGTGGTGTAATGAGAATTTCTCATGGTGCATTAGTTATTGCTAAAGGGTCTAAAATGAATGGTCTTTACATTTTATAGGGTTCCACCGTTATTTCTAATGCATTAGTAACTAATGTTGAAAATGTAGACATAACCAAACTATGACATTTGAGGTTGGGTCATGTTAGTGAAAGAGGTTTAGTTGAACTAGCTAAACAAGGTTTGCTAGGAAAAGAAAAATTGAACAAACTAGATTTTTGTGATAATTGTACCCTAGGCAAGCAACATAAAGTGAAGTTTGGGGTTGGGGTGCATAAATCTAATAGACCATTCGAGTATGTTCACTCGGATCTTTGGGGTCCTGCATCGGTTTCTATTCATGGTGGAGGTTCATATTTTCTAAGTATTGTTGATGATTATTCTAGGAGGGTATGAGTGCATATCATTAAAAATAAAAGTGATACTTTTGAGAAGTTTAAAGAATGGCATACCTTGATAGAAAATCAAACTGGAACTAAACTTAAAGTGTTGAGAACTGACAATGGCCTGAAGTTTGTTTCAGAGCAATTTAATGAGTTTTGCAAGAAAAAAGGTATAAAGAGGCATAAAACCGTTGCATACACACCGCAACAAAATGGCCTAGCTGAGAGGATGAATAGGACTTTGTTGGAGCGGGTGAGATGTATGTTGTTGGGAGCTGGATTGCCCAAGAGTTTCTGGGGAGAAGCAGTTACTACTGCTGCTTATTTGATCAACAGATGTCCATCAACAGGAATTGATCTGAAGACACCAATGGAGGTTTGGAGTGGTAGGCCGGCTGACTACTCTAATTTGAAGGTTTTGGATCTTTGGCATTTGCTCACATCAAGCAAGACAAACTTGATGCTAGAGCAGTAAAATACATTTTCATTGGTTATCCTGAGGGTGTGAAGGGTTACAAGCTGTGGATGATGGGACCTGTGAGATCAAAGTTTATTGTAAGTCGGGATGTTACTTTTGATGAGACCCGGATGGGGATGAAGTGTAAAGAACCGGAAGAAAGACCAGAAACTGGGGTTGAAAAAATTCAGTTTGAGGTGGAGCCTTCCACTGATGAGAGGGTAGAGGAGGTTGAGACTCTGGTACCTGAGGAGAGTGGGAGTGATGAAATAACTGCTCCGGACTATCAGCTAGCTAGAGATAGGGAGAGGAGAGTTATTCGCCCACCTAATAGATTCGGTCATGCTGACCTTATTTGTTATGCTTTGAATGCGGCTGAAGAATTGCAAGACTCGGAACCAAAGAACTTCAGAGAAGCATTAGAAAGCATTGATGGCAAGGAATGGTTGAAGGCAATGAATGATGAAATGCTTTCATTGAAGAAGAACCATACTTGGGTACTTGTGTCATTACCTAAGAAGAAAAGGGTAGTTGGTAGCAAGTGGGTGTTCAAGAAAAAAGAAGGTATACCGGAGGTTGAAGCACCAAGGTATAAAGCAAGACTTGTAGCAAAGGGTTTTACTCAGGTGGAGGGAATTGATTACAATGAGATTTTCTCACCGGTGGTGAAACATTGTTCTATAAGGGTTCTTATGGCTATTGTGAATCGGTATGATCTTGAGTTGGAACAAATGGATATTAAGACCGCATTTCTACATGGTGAGTTAGAAGAAACGATCTACATGCAACAACCCGAAGGTTTTGTGGAAGATAGTTCAAAAGTATGCTTGTTGAAAAAATCTTTGTATGGGTTGAAGCAAAGTCCAAGGCAATGGTATCGTCGGTTTGATGATTTTCTCTTGAAAATCGGTTTTGTGAGAAGCAATTATGATAGTTGTGTGTACATGTTGAAGAGGAATGAGAAAGTCATTCTCTACCTCCTTCTTTATGTAGATGATATTCTCATGGCAAGTTATGATAAGCATGAGATTCAATTGCTCAAGGAAAAATTAAATGATGAATTTGAGATGAAGGATCTTGGAAATGCAAAGAGGATACTTGGTATGGATATCGTTAGAGACCGGAGTAAAGGTGAATTATTTTTATCTCAACATGATTATTTGAAGAAAGTGGTGGAGCGGTTTAGAATGTCGGATTCTAAGTTTGTGAATACACCACTTGGTCACCATTCAAAGTTGTCAATTAAAAATTGTCCTCAATCCGAGGATGAGAGGAAGAAGATGGAGAGTACTCCCTATGCAAGTGGGGTTGGAAGCATCATGTATGGTATGGTTTGTACTAGACCGGATTTATCCTATGCTATATGTGTGGTAAGTCGGTTTATGGCAAATCCGGGTCAAGTTCATTGGCAAGCTTTGAAGTGGGTTTTGAGATATTTGAATGGGTCCTTGAAGGGTGGTCTTAGGTACAAGAGGATTGATCCGGGAAGAGATGCCTTGGAAGGATATGTGGATGCGGATTATGCGGGTAATGTTGACACTAGAAAATCCTTATCGGGTTTTGTGTTCACATTGTTTGGTACGGCGGTTACTTGGAAGGCTAACCAACAATCCGTTGTGGCTTTGTCAACAACTCAAGCGGAATACATAGCCCTTGTTGAAGGGGTCAAGGAAGCCATATGGTTGAAGGGTATGATTGGTGAAAAGGGGATTAGTCAAGGTTGTGTGAAAATACATTGTGATAGCCAAAGTGCAATTCATTTGGCGAATCATCAAGTGTATCATGAGAGGACAAAACACATTGACATCCGGTTGCATTTTGTTAGAGACATGATTGAGTCTAAAGAAATCATGGTGGAGAAAATTACATCGGAGGAGAATCCGGCGGATATGTTCACCAAATCACTACCTAGATCAAGGTTCAAGCATTGCTTGGACTTGATCAACTTCGAAGAGTAATCGAAGGATGGAAGAGAGCAGCATGGTGGTTGGTGGGAAGTTGACACCGCCATCAAGATAAAGTCAAGGTGGAGATTTGTTAGTTGTTGCCTTGATCTTGATCTTGTTCCATTATATATCAAACTTGGTTAATTAAAGATGATGAATTGAAACTTGTTTTGCAACATGTATATGTGGGCCCCTTATTAATTTGCTTCACGTGACACATGGTTTTTCACTCAGCTAGCTACATATATACATTTCCTTTGCATTTTGCAGCCGTAACAGAGAAGAGAAAAAGAGGTGGAAATTAGGTTTTGCAACTTCCTTCTCCAACATTAGGCTAGATTTCAAGAGGGTGATTCTTGGGTATTATCTAGGGTTGGAAATTCATCTCTTTGATTTTTGTAAACACTATTATTGAAAACTCTTGGTCACGGGGAGAGATTTGGGAAAAGGGTAGAATTAGGGAAGCTCTAATTTCTTGTAACTCTTTTGAGTGAATCTCTTTGTAATCAAGAACAAGTTTGATAGTGGAACGGAGAGCTGCTCTCTCCCCCAGAGTAGGTTGATTATAACTGAACTGGGTAAACAAATTTTGCATTTGTGTTCTTTATTGCTTTACTAGTTAGCTCTTGTTGATCATTATTGTTTTTATTCCATTTATTGGTTGCTAGTTTATTTGCCTCACACACTAGAAGATTTATTGGTGTGTTATTTTAGTCGGATTCACAACAATAATAATAATAATAATAATAATAATAATAATAATAATAATGACAATGGCAATAAAAAACAACTGAAAGTGGAAAATTTGGATGACAGAAAAAAATCCCACTTACAATTCTTTGATCCCTAGTGCAAAGTGGGTAGCATGAAGAAAGTGCCCGTTGACTAATAGTTATTCTAGCTTTAAAATATAAGGAACAAGTTAGCATGATCAGTTTTATGCTTTTTTTTTTTATCATTTTGATTAGTTTTGGCAATACTTGACAGTGATAGTAATTTAAGTTCAAATGTCTGTTTTGGCAGGGGAAATTCTATGAGGGGTCCAGTTTCTAAGGCTTACGCACAAATATTTACTTCATATCATGGTTGGGCTATCAGAAAGGCCGTTTCTATAAGGTTACAATACATCCCTACAAAGCAGCAGCTATATCGAAAACTCAGTGAAGATGGTAAGTATAGTATAACATTTGTTAGTTGTTACCATCTGTTTAAATATATTTCAGCCATTTTATATTCTTCATTAGTTTTTTCATATAGACTTTTACTTTTGTAGTTGATATATACATTTTTTGTTCTTCTTCAATGTATTATGTTCCAGAGTCTAGCGGAAGGGTCCTATTGGAAACGTATATATCAGCATTACCGCATCTACTACAATACATTGAAAAGATCTTTCATGAAAGAGAATTGGGTATAGATTGGTGAAGATTAAGAAAGGACGTGGTTTGATTGAGTCATCCCCTTTCCTCTAAAACTAGATTTTTTCTGTAACTATTCATGTAAGAATGAAGAATTCTATATACAACTTTTCTATGATGACTTATCTTGTACACCGTATGAGCTTGCTACAGACCCTATTACAAATTAAATTATCATAATCTATATGAGATTCATAAGAGAAAGAAAGCATACTCTTTTTGTTGAGCTTCCATGCAGAAAAATTTGCGTATGTTGCCAAACAAACATGAGTGTCAAAGCACATCTCATGGCCGTAATCATACATGTTCTTCACCTCAACCACACAGCTATAATAGCTTTCAACAAAGAACCTCGAGTAGGCCTAATAACTAAAACTTTCTGTGTAATGAATGTATAAGAACATTATTTCGATTTCTATATCATCGTAAAGGGCTAACAACCCATCCTGTAATTGGGTTCTGTCTGCGAACTTTCAACTTCCCGTGTCTACCACTTTGCAGTCGCTCAAGCACTGCATATGTTATTGAATCTGGTGTTAGTCCTTGTTGCTTAAGTTTTGCATAAAGGTCCACTGCCTCAGCAATTCTTCCAGACCTTTCAAGACAATCGAGTAAAATATTATATGTTACTAAGTTAGGAGAGCATCCTTCAGCAATCATTTCATCGAATAAGCTACATGCCATCTCAACTTTATCTGTCTTGCCAAAGCACTCAATAAGTGTACTATAAGTTACAACGTCAGGATTTAATCCTTTTTCTTGCATCTCTTTAAATCTCATGTGACCTTCATCAACATCCCCATTCTTTCCAAGGCAGTTGATCAAACTGTTATACGATATAACGTCGGGATTACAATTACTATTCTCTAGCTCTTCGAAAATTTTAATAGCACTGTCAACTCTTCCAGCCCTTCCATAGCTGGAGATCAGAATATTGTACGTGAATATGTCTGGTGGAGGGCCTTCTTGTTTCATCTTTTCATAAAGATCGTCGATATGTGAGACTTGTTTCAACCTTCCAAGAGCTGTGAATACTGTATTGTACATGATAGTATCAGTGGTTATACACTTCTCATGAAATCTACTAAGAAGATCAATTGCTTCTGTCATTTTACCGCTACTACATAAACTCTCTAACATGGACATGTAAGCATCTTTATCACCCTTGTCATGAAAGTTCCACATGTTGCAAAATAGCCTATGTGCTTCAGAGGAATGACCCAGTTTGCTTAAAGTCCTTACAAAATATGCATATATTTGCTTATTCATATATTTTTTCGATATCTCCACAATATGGTCAAGCTTACTAAGCTGTCCTTCAGCAATCAGAACATTCAGAAGTACACTGTACGTAAATTCATTTGGCTGACAATCATTCTCCACCATTTTTGAGAAGAGAAGGACGGCCTTGTCCGCCATCCGTCCCTTGGCAAGTGACTCGATCATAGTATTATAAGCGATCAAATTTGGAGTGAAGCCCTTTTCTAACATCACCTGAAAGAGTGCGAGCGACTCATCAGTTTTGCCGGATTTTCCGGTCATTCTGATCATAATAGTGTACGTGAATGTATCAGGCTCACAGTGCCTTCGTTTCATGTCCTCAAAAACTTTATATGCTTTATCCACCTGCGAAAATAGTGAATTACATTATAACTTGTAAACAGTATCAACATAAGTAAAATGTAATTCTCAAAAACAATTTACAACACCAGTAGAACTCAATTAGATGTTCATCAATCTATCCACATTAAACTCACCCAGCATACCCATTTAAAATTCAGACGAACCCAAAGTAAATGATTTCATAAAAGTAAAAGATACAGAAGACAAAGTATGTGTGCCAAAAGGCACATCAGTCTTTCACTCTCTACCCAAATTCCAATCCAACCGAGTTACCACTAGCACCCAACTGAAACAAAGGAACGACTAGGGAAAATAAATTAAGTGCTTATTGTACAAGTGCTCGTGAATAAGATTATTTCAAAATTGAAGAAGGAATGGGGAGAAAATCTGCATAGCCTTTTTCTATAACTATTTTGAGAATGAAATTTTTAAAAATAAGCTATAAATAGCTTATGAGCATAACTATCATACAAAAAACTTACCTAAGCACCAATTTAAAAAATAATGATCATATAATTGCTTATGTATAATATATTCACACACAATATAAGCTAAATATGTGTGTTATACCCGGACTCATTTTGAGAACCCCCAAATCACAATGGACAAAAAGCTACATTTCGAATTGCCTACCATTCAACCAAACACATAATCAAGCTATTATTGCAAGCTCGTGCAAACAAGCTTAATACAATATCATAAGCTATTTTTCATCAATTTTTCAAACATTCATAAGATAAGATAACTTCAAATAAGCTTTTCAAAATGCCCCTTCACACAAATACTTATGTCAAGATAATCCCAACCCAACACATTCTATTATTCTAAATGCCCCCCTAATAATCTAACTTTATCCAAAAGGGTGTAAGAATCTATCCAAACATAAATCAATTCTGCTAAACTCAATTCAACTCAACTCAATTCTATCAAAATCAATTTTGTCCAGTGTCCACCGCCAAACCAAACACACTATGCCTATGTCTCCTAAAAACATGCATTGTAATAAACCTAACTAGAAAAATTAAAAGCATGAAAACAACTAAAAAACAAACCTTTTCATCCTTAGCCAAAGCATCCAAAAGCATATTATAAGCAAAAATATCCAAATGATAACCACGTCTCAACATATCCAAATAAACATCAAAAGCCTTAGAACAATCACGTAATCTCAAATAAGCTTGAAGCAAACACTTATAAGTATAAGCATTAATTCTAAGTTCCCATTTTTTAACCAACCCCACACACCTATCCAAATCACAAAAAAACCCAATAAGTATATTAACCGTCGAAATCGACCCACGCACGCCACGCCTCTCCATATCATCGAGCAACGATTCAGTTTGCTCGAATCGAAGAGGCAAAGACGATAGCGATAAAATAAGGAAAAGACGGTTATATGTGAATGAATCATGTCGGAAATTAGGCGAATGGGAAGGGCAAAAATGGAAGAATTTAAAAGCGAGATTAGGGTTTTTTATTGATTTGAGAATTTCGGAAGCTTCTAGAGGGGTTAATGAGATTGAGAGAGATTGAAGATATTCGGCGAGATCGGAGAATGGATCGGGGAGAGAGGTGGTTTGTTTGGTGGAATTAGGGTTTGTGGTTGAGAGGAGGATTTGAGTTGCTTTGCAGATTAGGTCACGGCGGGGGAGGGAGTAACCGCGGATGTCGGAGGGGAGTGGTGGTGGTGGTGTTACTTCGGCGGCTAAGGAACGGCCGGTGGATGAGGTGGAGATGATTTTGGCGGTGTATTTGGTGGCGAAGTTGCGGCGGAGATGGAAGTGGAGCGGTTTCATTCCGATGATGAATGACGGTGCTTAGATTAAGTGTAAGTAACTCTCAACAATGGTAAAAGAGGAAGGTTTTGACCGTGAAGCACCGACATAGACACACGAAATACGACGTGAACACTGATACGACGAGAATAATATTAGTGTTTTAGAAAGAGAAAAACATGATTTTAATGTAAGCGAATGTATGGTTGAGTGGTTGGGGTTCATCCTTCCTTAACTAAAGGTCGATGATTCGATCTTCACCTTGGGTATGGAGCAACTTTAAGGGTTCGATCTTCACGTATGGAGCAAATTTAAATCATTGGGCCAGCTATCTCATCTGTCTTCAATCTAGTGAGGAATTAGTCACTGCGTTCGACAGTGGATACCTCAATCTATATAAAAAAAAATGTAAACGAATGTGTGGGGGGTGGAACAAGACAATGCATATTCCAAAAATTGTCTGCTCATAAGTCGTAGGTCATAGATAACTATTTATTTGATTAAGATCGTACGGTTTATATTTATAAAAATTTAATCTCAAAATTGCATGCATACATTGTGATAGAGACAATGTAATTCCATCCTCGAGTAAGCATTGATGGTTAACAACTATAACTAGGGGTGTAAGCGGATTGGACAAGTCCAATGAAACCGGTGATCCAAACCGATCCAAACCGAAAAAAAATCAATTTTTTTTTGTTCGGATCAAAAACCGAACCGAACCGAGCTAAACCGAACTAGTTTGGTTCGGTTCTTGGATTTCATTTTTGAAAACCGATGAACCGGTGAACCGAACCGACCATCTTACAACACCCCACTCGGCTCGTATTTTGATAGTCCATACTACATTGTATTTTATATTTGGTGGTGAACACCACTTAAGATTTGTATTTTGAATTAAATTGTAAACTTCATTGTATTTTGTATTTCAAAACTATGTTATTGATTATTTGGTTTATGTTATTATTGTAAGTCATTTAAAAAATATATCTTAAAATATATCGTTTGAAAAAATAATAGCAGATATTATACCGAAAAAACAAAATGTTACGAACCGGGTATAGTATCCGATCCAAACCGACTAATTCGGATCAGATTTATTTTTGAAAACCGAACCAATTGAAAGTTCATTGGTTCGGACATCGGATTCACTCAAAACCGATCCAAATTGGTCCAATTTCACCCCTAACTGTAACACTCGCCAATGTCACTTAAGAAGTTAGTAAGTCCAAAAAAATAGGTGATTTGTTTTAACGAAACAATCATTAAGGTTGAAAATCACGACGAAAATATGTTTGTGGAGCTTTTTAATATGCGTTTAAAGTTGGACATTTCAACGAGTCTCTTTCATAGAAACTGGTTGCAAAGATATAGGAAGTCATTAAAGTGTTATATCAAAGGTGTAGGACCCCTAATATTAGAAAAATGTTAGAACGAGATTAAGTGTCTTTATGTGTCTTTAATCTTAACTTTGATGTATTTTGCCGTCTGTGAAATTAGAGATTTTTATTGAGATTGTGCCAACGCGCTATTTTAATATAAAAAAAATTGCCACAATGGTTTTATAAGCTTTAAATGAGTTTGGAAACAATTTGTCTCGTTGGAATTTCAAAAATAATTTACTATTGACTTTTGAGAAAACGAGCAAGATATACCCGCTGTTTGAAAATTTTATGATTTTCAATTTCCGTGAAAATTTAAACGAAGACTTTATATATCGACTGTGGTGAGAATTTGATTTCATTATATTTTTCCGAGCTAAGGAGCGAAAATTAATTCGAAATAAAATTTATTCGATAATTTACGAATTGTTTGAAATAAATTGTTTGCTGTAGAATTTTTCTGTTTCCGTAAAGATTATCAATACGGGAGATACGACTCGCTTAAGAACGAGTGCGGGGACTTGATGAGATGAGTTGGCACTAGAGCACAAAATATCTAGATATTTATTTGGTTTATTATTATTAGGCTAAATGCATCCCTAGGTCCTTTAAGTTTTCAGTTTGTACCACATAAGTCCTTTAAGTTATTTTTGTAACACATAGGTCCTTTAAGTTTTTAGTTTGTACCATGTAGGTCCTTTAAGTTTTTTTTGTAACACATAGGTCCTTTAAGTTTTAAAACTATAACACATAGGTCATTTAAGTTTGTTTTTGTATAACATAATGAGTATAACTTGAAAGGACCTATGTGTTACATTTTTAAAACTTAAAGGACCTATGTGTTACAAAAAAAACTTAAAGGACTAATGTGGTACAAATTGAAAATTTAAAGAATCTATGTGCTACAAAAAAAACTTAAAGAACTTATGTGGTACAAACTAAAAACTTAAAGGACTCAAAAATGCATTTGGCCTTATTATTATTTTAAGTTTGTGAATAAGGAACGAATGATTAGGATATAATCTTAGAACTTTTAACTACTGAATCCAATGGCTTATGATACAAGGCTTCCTCTATAAGTATCACACATAAATTTTTTTGTGAAAACTCCTTTGTTTCCCCTTTCTTTGCCGTGGCTTCACCATCATCATTCATCCATTCACTACTTTCTCATTTCTCCACCAAATCCTTCCATTTCAAGTGTGCTAGCTCATAGGAATTGCAAGGAAAACTATCCTCTAAGGTAACTAAGTTTCTATCTTTCTCTTTAGCTAGCCAAACTTAGAAAGTTGATGATTTTTAGTTTTGTGTTCTTGAGAAAAATTTCAATTATTTTGATCTTTGATCCTAGCTTGTTGGTTACTTGTGAGAGAGTAGTAAGATTAAGGTTAGTTAAGATGTTTCCCATGAGCTTTGTCTAGAATCCAAGAAAAATAATTAGTTAGGGTTTTAAGAAAATTTACTAATTGATCAAGAACATGAAAAATGATTTGATTTTTGTGAAATTGAATATGTTTTTGAACTATTTAGGAAAATGGATTGTTGAAAATGGATTAATTTTGAAAAGTCCTAAAAATATTTTTATGTTCATATGAGCTTTTGGGAGGAAATTATTCTAACTATTTTTATGATAATGGTTTAAGTATTATAACTATGCTTGGTTTTAGAAAAATATTGTTTTGGAGTAATTTGGTTACTGTCCGAAACTATAAGGGTATTCTGGTCTTTTTCAAATTGTTTTCGAGTGCTAAAAACTTAACCATTTTATCCGCTTTTTCGAGACGAAGAAAATGACATGTGGTTCTCCTTAATCGGACAAAGAACGAATAAATTATGACCGTTTTACGTTGCACGTGATTTATTAATAATTCATGTTTTAAAAAGATGACTTTGAGTTATTTTTACTACTGGCCTAAATTGCAAGGGAAATTAGGTTATTTTAAAAAAAATTATTTCGTCCTAAAAAGCAAACCATTTGACTCGTCTTTTTGAGACGATTAATTTGAGATATGGTTCGCTTTGATCGGACAAAGAATGACCGAGATATGGTCGTTTCAAGTTACTAATTTATTGCCGTTTTTGAATTTTAAGTGTAGTAGTATAAAATAATAGAGATTATTTTCTATGAAAAGAAAATGTTTAGAAATCGATTTGTATAGTGAAATGAAAATTATTTTGTTGAGAATTTATATTTTAAGAATGAGATGTTTGTAAACTATTTTGAAAAACATTTTAGTTACGTACACACAAAAATTATTTGGTTATAAGTCGTACGATAATAGTTTTAGTTCGGACTTGTTTGATTTTATAAAGAAGTGCACAAGTTATTCGAAAAAGTATTCTTGCTTTCCAAAAAGCTTTAAAATAGTTTGAATTTATTTAGCGATGTTTTGGATAAAAATATTGGTTATAGTGCTTTTGCGAGAGAAATTACTTATTTAAGGGATAATACTTTTAAGAGTTGTTTTGAAAATATTTTGAGCCTAGTTTATTTGAGAGAGCACAACTCTAAGTCTTAACTCATTAGTGGCCGAATTAGGGCATATTTAATAGACCAAATTAGTTTGTGTATTAATTTAATTAAATTGAATAATTAAGGTTGAGAGATGATTAGCCGGATTCGGGACTTCGTTGAGAGAGAGACGGACGTTGCTCGCATAGCGTAAATGAACGCGTTGGAAGCTTGCTAAGGTAGGGGCACTTTCTAACGATTTCATATACCACGAAATATTGAGTGTTTTTTATGCATGTGTAATTGTTGCTTGAAAATGTGTAATTGCTTTATGTGATGCAATGTGAATTATGAGCATGTTTGTATTGTAATGTATTCTCGTGACGATAACTTGGTTGATAACATGCTATATTCTACACATGTTTGAGCTGTTGTTGTGAATTTCATATAATTGAATAATTATGAAATGTTGATGCTTGTACTTGATTTGAATATATAGATGTACATGATGTTTATTTGTCTTACATATGATTTTGCGAAATATATGTATTGACGTGTTGAGAATTACATATGCTTGTATGATATGTAAATTGTTGCTTGAGCATATATGAACGTGTATGTTGGATGGAGACTGCCCTATATATGTGAAATAGATAGTATTATGCTCATGCATTTCATAGTCGTGTATGTCGGATGGAGACTGCACGGGGTGTGTCGAATGGAGACCACCTAATCCTGCGGGGTTTTATTGAGTCGGGGTTTGTCGGATGGAGACTTCACCTGCCCTGTGGGATATAGTAGGGGATGGACCTATGACTCTCTGCGGAGAGGTAAAATTCCGGAATTCATGCATGACGATCAGTAGGGGATGGAGCTATTGGCGTCATCATTTCATATAGAGTCTGCATTGATAGGCTAATTGTGCATTTGAATACTGTTGTGTGTGATTGATAGATTATCCGTGTACTTGATTTCCATGATGTGCAATTCATATGATTAAATGTGTAAATGATGTCATGTATTGTGTATCTTGCACTGTGTATTTTTGGTTATATGTTATTTTTAGTTAGTGACCCTCTACGAACATTTTTAGGGATTTACTTGTACCGCGTTGAGAAGCGGAGAGACGTGAAGCTGTATGTGGGTCTTCGTCACCCAATCATCTTCAGTTAGAGTTTAAAGATCAACTTAGGGGTAGTTGTTTTAGCATCTCGTTTACTCTTATTTATTTGTCCGCTGTATTTATACTCTGAAAATGTATTATGTTATATTTTGAAATAAATGGTGCCACTATGTTTGTTTAGACATAGCGTTTGGTTTTTATTCTTAAAACTTTTATTTGTGAATATGATTTATAAAAGAAGTATTGCATTCCGATCGCTATTTTGAAAAGTGGTACTTTGGTTTAATTTAAGGGCGATGGTGAATGTTCTATTTCAAAGGCTTTGTTTATTTAAAAAAAATAAAAAATACTCACTTTTGGGCTATGAAAAACGGGGTGTTACAAAAGGAGAAGAAAGTAAAGTTAAAAAGAGAAGCATGAATGCAGTGTCGTAGTTTAGTAAAGGCATTCCGGGCTATATCTTAGGACTCCAAAAAATAGGGGTCTTAAAAAATATTTTTTAAGATTTAATGGGTTAGTAATGATAGCAATAAAATAATTTGTTGGAGAATATATAATATGAAGATATGAAGATTTAGTTGAAGAATGAATTTGCTTCAAAAAATACTAGGGGAGAGAGTATTTTTAAGTAGCTAAAATATATTTTGGTGATATTGATTAGAATAAGACCTTTTTTAATTATAATATTTTGAAGTTGTTGATGTTATTTATAATTTAAATATATGATATTCTTTTAAAAAATATTAATATATATATTTTTTGGTATAATTGTTTTTTTCTAAGGGTCCATTTTAATTATTTACTTCAGACCTCTAAAATATCAGGACCGACACTGCATGAATGATAGGGATAAAATTCATAATCGAAGAATTTTTTTGCTAAGAAGGCGTGAAAGTAACAATGTGGTTGGTTCCCATTACTTTCAATGAAGTGTGCAAAATGATCGACACCACATTCAAAATTATGGCTAAAGAGATAAGAGACATTATAATTTTTTAAGACAAAGTTCAATATTTTGCTTGGAAGTTCTTTCAGGACAGATTGCCCACAAAATTTAATCCTTTTGTTCGTGGTTGGTTACGTCAAGATTCTCTTTTGTGTTCGGTTGGCTGTGATGGTATTGAGGATATCCATCATCTTTTTCTCAGGTGTCCTGTTTATGGGGCGGTTTGAAGTGGTATCCTTTCCTCCTGACAATGCCATTATGGCGGCATCTCAATTCTGTGGGGCTCATGGTTTTTGCAAAGATGTTAAGATATGTCTTCGTGCAATTTGGTTAGCCTCAATATGGTCCATTTGAAAAGATAGAAATGATCGCGTTTTTAATGCTAAGTTAAATCACGTTGACAAATTACTCTTCACTATTAAAGTATGTGTCTGGTAGTGGTTTATGGCTTGGAAAAAAGTTTTCTTTATGATTTTAATTTTTGGTTGTTAGACTCAAAAATTTATATAGGTTTCATTGTTGTTTGATTTTGCTTTTCGCTTGACTCTTTTGTATGAATTTTTTTTCTTAAGCACTTCTTGTGCTTGATTTAATTTAATTTTCGTTGGCTTATTCAAAAAAAAAATGAGCACTTCTAATGGTAAATATTATTACAAATGATATTTTGTTGATTATAATTACGCATTTGAATACAACGAAAATAATTAAAATATTGTGTATACAAATTAAAATTAATTCATATTAATTTGTATGCAAAAAAACGGTGTAAATTCATAACATGGTCTATCTGTTTTTTTGGCATTTAGCCATTTTTAACAAAAAAAATTCATCGCTTTGACTTTAGTCAAAATATTTATTGCTTTGACTTGACTCAAAAAGAAATATACGCATTGACTTTCCTATTCATCTTAAATAGCTTATTGCTATGAGGATTGTCTCAAGTCTCAATCTTTTTAAGTAAAATGGCAATTGGATTCAATGGTCTCTTTTTAACTTTTGCTATTATTTGCATTGCTTCGAACATGGTTGTAGGTGATAAACACTTTTTATACCTCATTTCTATCTCTATCTCTATATCAATTTTTATCAATTTTCATCAAAGTGTGATAAAAAAGACGATTCATAGTCACTCCTTTTAGAAACAATTATCGCATATAAATCAACAAATCTTGAATATAAATCGCATAATCACTCCTTTTAGAAACGATTATCGCATATAAAAATCTTGAATATAAAATCAACAACACTTGTAGTGTTAATAAGATCTTTTTTTTTTTTTATAGTAAACATAGTATTTTAATAATCCCGGTCAATCCTTGAATTGGAATTTTTTTGTCACATGTCACACATCTACACATTAAATTGGATAAATGAAACTTTAGTATCCGAACCGTTTCTTTTACATTTGTCCATTTCTTATTTTTTGATTTATTGCAATAACTTTGGTCAAATTTTTTTTTTGACTAAATTATTTATTGCATTAACTTTGGTCAAAAAATTATTTATTGCATTAATTTTTCTTTTTTTTTTCCTTTTTTTTTTGGTACAAATTGCATTAACTTTTCTATTCATCTTATATAGCCTATTGTTAGGTGGTTTGTGTCAACATTTCAAACAAAAATGGCAATCAAGTTCAATGCTCTCATTTTAATCTTTGCTATTATGTGTTTTGCTTCAGTCATGGATGCAAGTAATAAACAAATTTTCTAACTCAACTTTGTTATATTTTCAATGAAAATCCATGTTATTAAAGTTTTATCAAAATCTTTGTTTTGTTGTTGATAAAATTATGAACCATGTTTAGTTGAAAGTTTTGGACCATATTTTCATAAAAATGTATAAAATCTTTTAGAATTGCCAAAATTTATTTTTTCAAGAAAATTAATATTAGATAATATTTCTAATGTCATTTAATTGATTGTAGCAGGTTTTCAAGATTTGTCACATCCTGACGTATTTGTAAAATGCAATACTTCCGTTCTCTGTCTAGCTCATCCAGATGATTGTCGAAAAGCTTGTATAAAAGCTGGCAATAAAGGTGGAAAATGTCTTCCAAACAAAATCACTTGTTGTTGCTACAAATAAAATCATTGAAATGTTTATAAAATAAGTTGAAAAATCAATAATATAATATCTATTTAAGTAACATTGCTATGATTTCTTAATGTTAATAGAAATTTATATTTTATTATATAGTTGTACATGATGTTTTATAAAAATAATGACAAAACTAACATTAAAAGTTAATTTTTTTTATTGAATTTGGTTTATAAATTAATCGTGGACAAGGAAAATGGAAATAAGTGTAAAAGAAATGGAGAGTAAATATGGTCCATATTACCGTGATCCAGTGATGATCGCTGAATTTGATAGTAAGAACATGACCGCAATTGTGTTTGAGGGAGAACTGAAACCATTTGATAGTAAAATTAAACTCACATAAACCGAATTAGTCGGTCAAATTAATAGACTGGATACTGGTGGTGAAATTAAAAAAAAATGGTCTATATTAAGAAATTTCTTGATCCTTCAACACGTAATAGTCTCATTATTTTTTTTTGACAAGAATAGTCTCATATTATTAGTTGTTGGTTATTTATGTTTTATGTCTAGAATATCTTCCTTAACAAGTTGGAAAGATCAAATGTTTGAATTTTTGTTTTGCTTGATGTTTTGAGTTAGTGAAAAATTATTTTCAATTGCAATGTTATGAAACGAACATGCTAGCTTGGTGCTCAATGATTGATGAGAAACATAAAGACATTGTTTTGAAGTTAATGGGCAAGTGTAATATACCAAAAGAATAAGGCACACAAATTTGTTTTGTCAATTTCTTTTTCTCTTAACAAGATGTAAATTAAAAATATAGATTTTCTATGAAATCTCAAATTTCATTATCTAAAAATAGTTGATCACGGTTGACAATCGCAACTTCAAAATAAATTTTAATCACGGTTGACAATCTCAAATTTTTATTTGAATATTCGAGTTTACATCTAAAAAACTTAAAACTTATTTTTGTCTTGACACTTCTTGAATACAGATTATTTAAAAATTTAAAAAGCTCAATTATTTTTATTTTCTATCTGGGCTGAGTTTTATGATATTTTGTAAAAAATGGTATTAGCCAGTAACTTATTTGTGTGGTGCCTGAAAAAAAATTATTTGAATGGTAATATCCACTATAAGTGAGTATAAAAGAGAGTATATTATTTGTTGGACACTCTCAAATAATTTTATGAATATTATTTTTTTAAAAATTATATTTATTAAATTATTAAGTTGATCACTGAGTAAAAAGTAGTTATAATTCTGCTAAAAAAATTCAAATAGAGATAAAGTAACAATACCTTTGTTTATAATTAGCATACAAAGACACAAAATGTTACAATGTATATAAAAATATACTTAAAAATAAATTAAACTATACATAAAATACCAAAATAAATTATACAAATAAATGGTTTATCATCCCTCCACTTCCTCCACTACGTCACCATGAACTTGCATGCACCACTTGATCTAGTGTTGCTTAAACCACTGGTACTGCCACAACCTCTAGATCTAGCGGTCGAGATGGAAGCCACATTGGGAGCCACTTTTTGAAAATAATGTTTGGTAGGACTATGATCACCAACATGGCCACGATGGTGATAAAGAACAAGAGTATGTATCAGTACTATATATATATATATATATATATATATATATATATATATATATATATATATCCATTCGGCACTATTGTAAACTTGAAAGTTCTCTTTATTTTTGGATTTTGATTGTCGTTTGAAGATGTGCAATCTTAATTTCTAAAACTGTCATTCTACATAAACAATCACATATGATAAGAAATGTGTAAAATCATATTTTTTTTGAAATGTGTAAAATCATCTTTTATGGTTTGTTTGTTTTGAGAGAAAGACATGCGACAGAGATAGAGACGAGAGACACTACAAGAAAATCTCCATTTTGCAGCAAAATTAAAAATGAGATTGAGAGGGCTTTAGCCGTCTTAAAATTAATCAAAACCGTCTCAAAATTATGTATAATATAAAATTATTTTTTAATACATAACGAGACGGTCAAAGCCGTCCCAAAGTTAAAGACCAGAAGATCGTTGTTATTTAAAGACGGGCTAAGCTATCTCGAACTTGGGAGTAAATTTCAAATTTCCGGTCCACATATTGGGACGGTCACATCCGTCTCGAAATTGAGATCAAATATCGAGACGGTCAAAGCCGTCAGGAAGTTCTGCCAGTTTTCGAGGATCCATCTTTTTAAGACGGTCAAAGCCGTCTCAAAGTTCTGGTAAATCACGCTCCATTATTGTGACGATTTTAGCCGTCTTAAAATTTTATTAAGAGGAAAGGTTTGAAACGGTCACAACCATCTGGAAGTTCTTGCAGTTCAATAAACCTGCGACTTCCCCAACGGTTACATCTTAAGGTGTATATATTTCCTTCTCTTCAAAATTTTCACCCACAATTTCATTAACACATTTTTCACTTACAATCTATATTTCTCTCTCAAAATCTCTCAAACATTTTTCTCTCAAATTTAAATTTTCAGACGAATTTCAAAAAAATTTATCATGTAAATTTGTAAATATTATTATCCATCAAGATTCTATGTAGTTTCTTCAAGAAATTGCTTGTAAGTGTTTTTTATGTTATAAATTTTGTGTATAATTTTAATATTATTTATTTAATTATACTAAATTTGTTTGTTATAAATTTTGTTTAGTATTATATCTTTGATTCAATCATCGTGGAGTCGTGGTGTTGATTCGATCGTCGTGGTGGTGAAAGCTTCAAGCCAAACTCTACTCGGCAATTTAAGGTTTTATGGTAATTTAAATAAAGTTATTTCATGGTTATATAGTTTAAAAAAATGTTATGAATCATGTATAATATGTTAGCACTATAATATGACTATTTTACCATTGTACTATAGAATTCACCTAATATGTTTGTCCAAAAAGACAAAAAAAGTGTTAGCACTATAACATGTTTTATTTTTATACATACACGGTAAAAAAAAAATTATAATAAACACTATAAGAAAATACACTATGAATATGAAGTTGTTTGTTTCATGTTAGTTAGCACTATAATAATAATATGTTTTATCTCATGTTTTCATCACTATAATATGTTTGTTTTTTTAATTTGATTACGGGCTGTTTGGGGTGGCTTTTAGGGGCTGTTTATTTTTATTTGGCATAAATGCATTTTTGGTTTCCAAGTTTCATAGTTTTAAATTTTTGATCCCCTTTTTTCAAAACCAACTTTTTGGTCCCCCAAGTTTCAAAGTCAACTCTTATTTCTAGTCTCCCTTTCATTTTAGTGATGTGGCATCTATGATACTGACGTGGTAATGCTGATTGGATTAAAAAACTGCCATGTCATAAAAAAAATTCTATAATTTGTTTTTTATATTATTAATTATAATTGTTATAATTATCTCAATTAAAACAAAACAAAAAAAAGAATCAAATCTAGTTTCTTCTTATTCCTTATATCTTTCATCTTCTTCCTCGTTTCAATTAAAAGATCAATATTAATATGGCTCAACAAATGTAGCAAGTGTTATCAACATAAACCTACTAAGTTGAGCTACGACATTACTAAATCTACTCTCGAGATTGTTGGGTTGGAATAGGTGCTTGAGATCGTTGAGATCTTTGCTCCAATTGTTGTCCATTTTTTCGTGAAGAAGCAAAGGGGAAAACAAGAAAAGTAACAGATATAGGCTTTGAGTGAGAAGAAGTTAGGGTTATAGGAAGAATCCTAATTTTGGGTTTTTTAGTATTAGGGTTTACTGGTTTAACGTTTTTGTTTTAGATTAAATTCTTTTTTGTTTTAATTAAAATAATTATAATTAATAATAGAAAAAAAATTATGACATGTCACTTTTTTTAATCCAGTCAGCATTGCCGAGTCAGCGTCAGAGGTGGCAAATCACTAAAATGAGAGGGGGAATAAAAATAAGAGTTGACTTTGAAATTTAGGGGACAAAAAAATTGATTTTGAAAAAAGGGAGACCAAAAATTTAAAACTATGAAACTTGGGGGACCAAAAGTGCGCCTTTTTATTTTGATTAGGGGCTATTAGTTTATGTTTAATTTGTGTTGGATTAACTAGGGGCAATAAGGTTGGTAGAGTTTTACTTATATATATATATATATATATATATATATATATATATATATAAAAGAACTTTATCAATGGAAATAAAAAAAATTCATTTTTGAAATTAAAAAATATTATAAATAATTTTAATTTTTGAAATGATATATCTATTTATTATTTTTAAGAAAAAATATTTCTATGTATATATATTGTATTTCTATATATAACTATGAGGAATGCTAAGAACACACTCTCTAACACACATTTTCAACACACTATAATTAAAATTTGCCACATCACCCCACTTCTCCTTTTATTTTAATTCTTTTTTATTAATAAATAAATGAATAATGAAAAGTGATGATGTGGCAAATTTTAATTGGAGTGTGTTAAAAAAGTGTGTTAGAGGGTGTGTTCCTAGCATTTCTCTTTAATCATTTCTAACTTTTTACAATCTCCTTCCATAAATATAAGATTTTGTTTGACCATTGCACATACGCCAATGCACAATTTTGATCATTAATATCTTTACTTATCTAACATTAAAAATTATAAAAATTTGATATTTTAAAAATATTCATCAAAACAAATCAAACAAAATATTATATACTAATATTTACATCTATATATATTATTAAAACAAGACAAATGTTAAGGGCACATGTTAAAGGATTAAAAGTGGAAATATTCGTTTTAAAAGTCGCGCATTCAACTTTTTAAAATCAAAATATTATGTTTTTCAATGTAAAACTTCTACTTTTGAATCCCTTAACATATGTCCATGTTAGCAAGACCCTTAAAAAAGTACGATCAAAATATAATAAATAAATATTATAATTTGGTCAAACAAAATCTTATATCTAGGACGGAGGTAGTAATTCATTGTTTTGACTTTGATAAAAAAAATTATTTCTTTTACTTGAATATTAAAAAAGAAACATATTACATTGAATTTTCTTTTCATCTTAAATAGCCTATTGCTTTCAGGAGAACCCGGGTTTGATTTCTGGATAGAACAATTTCTTAGCTAGGCTTTACTTATTTCGCGGTCGAACTCTAGACTACTAGGACCTCTTTTCCCTAAGATCTAGAGGGTAAAAACTAAAAAAAATAAATAGCCTGTTATATTCCTATGAGGCATGTTTCAACCTTTCTAAGTAAAATGGCAATTCAATTCAATGTTCTCCCTTTAACCTTTGCTATTATTTGCCTTGCTTCGAGCATGGTTGTAGTTGTAGGTTATAAACTCATTTTATGACTCATTTTTGTTATATTTGCAATGAAAATATACATGTGATTGAATTTTTCGCAATCATGTTTGTTTCGTTGGTAAAATTTGGAACCACATTTTCAATTGATGTTTTAGGAACCATTATTTAATGAAATTCCATAAAACATTTGAGAAATGAAAAAAAAAATCCAAGAATATTAGATAACTTCTCTAATATCATTTAATTGATTGTAGCAGGATTTCAAGATTTACCACATCCTGATGTAAGAATACATTGCACTTCTTTTTAGGGATGGCAACGGGTAGGGTCGGGTCGGGTGCAGGTTTGACCCAAACCCACACCCGAAAATAGCGGGTGCACCCGAACCCGAACCCAAAGAGCCTTACGGGTGCTAAATTTCCACCCGCGCCCGCGCCCGATGGGTTCGGGTTTATTCACCCGAACCCGAAACCCGAAGCAGAAAAGGATAATCAATGGTTTAACTAGAAACTCATTAAACTAGTTGCTATAAAAATGAATTTCATTACCGTCAACATTTTTAATTGAATTTCATCATAATCAAAATTCCAAATATACAATATCAAGCAAAAGTGGAAATTTATTAATACTAAAGAACAAATAGAAGGAAAAAACCCCAACACAAATACATAATCTCCTTCACGTTCTTTTTCTCTTCCAAAAAGGCAAAAACGTGACACCAACTTCACCATTTCCACATAAAACCCACAAAATCAAAAAAAAAAAAATGGAAGAAGAAAACTACATTGAAGGAGGGGAAGAGTATTTGTTCAAGATAGTGTTAATCGCAGATTCAACAGTAGGAAAATCGAACTTACTTTCACGATTTGCAAGAAACGAGTTCGATTCAAATTCAAAAGCAACAATCGGAGATGGAGGCGAGCCGCGAGTGTAACCGGAGACGGAGGCGAGTGCGACTGCCACCAGAGACGGAGGCGAGTGCGACGGCGACTGCGTTAGGAGACGGAGGCGAGCAATCGATCGGTGGTGGTGGCTATGAGTGGTATTCAGAGTTCAGAGAAGGAAATAGACGCGCAGCAGCCAACAACAATTCTGAAAAGGAAATAAAAAACCCTAATTTTACACCACTTATATAAATTCAGGGGTAATTTTGTAATTACATATATAAACAGGTGGGTGTACGGGTTTCGGGTGTGGGTTTTGATCTACCCAAACCCGCACCCGAAAAATCGGGTGACACCCGAACCCAGTCAACTCGGGTTTTACCCGTTGACTTGGGTTCGGGTTCGGGCGGGGCCTGCGGGTACGGGTCCTTTTTGCCATCCCTACTTCTTTTAAATTAGGTTTAAGTATAATTTTCGTCCTTTTATGTATGCCGAATTTTGGTGTAAGTCCTTATATCAAATTTTCTTTTAAATAAGACCATGAATCAACCAAACTTTTTGATTTTAGTCACCAAAACAATAAATCGTAAGAAAATTTGTAGGAAATTTGTGATTTTTTCTGTGGATTTTAACTTTAGAGACCAAGAGCAAAAAGTTTGATTGATTCAGGTACTTATTTAAAAGAAAAATCGATACATAAATTAAAACTCAACTTCCTCATATGTACAAGGACGAAAATGATACTTAAGCCTTTAAATTACAATTGTGTTTGTAGCAACCATAATAATCACAAACCACAATTGGTCCATATTATTATAAGTCAGATACATTAGTTATTTAATGAACCTAACAAATACTATATCTATTCTTTATTATAAGAGACAATACACTTTTTATTCAGTAAAAAACTGACGTATATGTCTTTATTACGGTCTAAATACATAAATTTTATAATAAATTTAAAAAATAAATTGTTTCTTATAATAAAGAACAAAGGTAATAACTTATTTTTATATTTAGAATTGGAGGTAGTATAATGACAACAATTCTACCACAAGATTAAAGTGAGGATATTCATAAATTGGTCGCCATTGGAAGCCCAAGAAATTTATTACAGAAAAGAAGTATAAATATTACAAGTAACCTCTTAGGAAGAATCATATCCAAGTTCTTCAGTTTTATTTGTTAAAAAAAATATTCAACTTCATCAATTTTATTTGTTAAAAAGAACTACTTTTAATATCTTGATATAGACTAGTGTTATGGAATTTTCCATAGATTTTGGTATGCTACAAGTGTACGGTTTTATAGTTTAAGAATATATCAATTTCATAGAGACATTGTATTGAGTATTTATTTGTTTATGTAGAATATAGCTCAAGTAGTATGAGCCGAGTGACATATGAGTTGGGTAGGGGGATATTCATAAATCAATTTTTGACGGGATTTTTTTTCTTTCATCAGTACGGTGATTAACTAAAATATTGATATTCGGCAAAAAAAAAATTGATTTAAAAAATGTGCAATATTATAAAGACACCTTAGTATTGTGGGTTCATCACAATGACAAAAACTCCAACCCCAATTCTTCTTGAAATGTGGAAGAATGTTTGGAATTTGAATTTTAATAAGTTTATTTATTCATCTTTGAAAAAAACAAGCTGCTAATAAATTCTTCCTTATATGCAATTGTGTTTCGTGTGAGTGAAACACACTATTCTGCTTTCATATGTTCGAACAAGTTTTGAGATCAGTGTAAATTATTAGTTGCCACTTTCAATAATTCAATCTATATATCAGCTGCTACTTAAACTAGTTTTTATATTTAATAATATAATTTAATGATTTTTTTAGATGAATTTAATTAAATTATTATTGGTGTTGATATGCTAATATTTATTTCTTGTTTTTGGACTTCATAGTGTATAATTCAATATTTTGTACTCTCTCCAATTTTTACCATAAAAAATTGATTTTATAAGCATATATGCATAAATTATTCCGTGTACTAGTAAAAGACCCGTGCCATGCACGAGTTTGTTACAAATTAAATAAATTTATATATATATATATATATATATATATATATATATATATATATATATATATATATATTCTTCAACAACAAAAAAAATGTATGTTTGCATAAATATATTTTTTGTTGATTTGTAATTGATATATAGAATAGAATTTCAAACATTTATTAGTATTTTTAAAGGCTGGTAAATATCTTCAAAATAGTAACAGTGATATAGCATATTTGAAAACAAAGCCTTTTTTTAATAACATGTTTAAGGTCAAAATAGTTATGCGAGATGGAGATAAAACCTGTGTTTTTGTTCTATTTGATTATGATATGAGTTACATAATGCAAAATTCATGTGCTCATTTTGTTGTTGCCTCCAAGTTTAGGAGACTATTTTTAATTTATTGTAAAAATGTCAATTGAAAATATCAATATAAAAATTATGTTCTTTCAAATATGGAATCCACAACAATTGTTTTATGATTGCTTTTTGTAGGTTGCTAATGGTGGGGATTATTCTTCTGAATTTAAAGCTTTAGATGGGAAAAAAATGTTGTTTGCTGTTGAGAGAGGAATGTTACAAGTTAGATCATATGATGTTTCTTTTAGAGTTAAAAGTGTATGTATGGATTCATCAATAATTAAAAGTTTTGCTCACAAGGTTCTTATATAACTCCTAACAAGCAGTGGCGGAGTCAGGAAACCTACAAAATCCAAGCAAAATTTAAAATTTAATTCCCACAAATATCAATTTTATTCTAAATTTAACTCCTAAAATACAAAAAAAAAAAATTATTTTGCGGTGAAAAATATGAGTTTTGAACCAAAAAACTTCAATTTTGCCTTAAATTAATTCATAAAAATATCAATTTTACCCTAAATTAACCCTTAAAATAACAAAAAATTCTGACCAAGCCTGAGTGGTAAATCCACCTATGCTAACAAGGATTTGGTTCATGTGGCATTTCATATTTTTGATTGGAAATGCCTCAACCTGTTGATATTGATATCAACTGTGATGGGCATTTGATGACGTTGAGATTGTCCAAGAAATTCAAACTCCTGATTTCCTCAAAGATGTAATTATGTCTTCAAAGAATGATGTTTATTCTTCTAGAAATAAGGAACTTATTGGTAAGAAAGTGAAAAGGAATGTCACAAAGGCTTTTGATAAGGTTGGTGCTGCCATTGGTGATAAATGTTTGAATGCAGTAAAGATTAAGAAAGAATGAAATTTCATAGGTGGTTCTCAATATGCTTAGCAAATAAAGATGTATGATAAATGTTAGGATTTGTAGTAATCATGAAGAAGGTGTTTGTCTATCTAACTATATAATTAGACAGCAAGTTGTTTTCGATCCTATTAAGTACTTTGATTAAAATGCTTATTAAGCAATATATTAATCGTAAGTTTGATATATATATATATATATATATATATATATATATATATATATATAATGGTGATGGTTTGGTCATAGAAGTTTCCTTTTGGATTAATTCTAAAGAATAATTTAGAGAATAAATTATTAACTCATATTTAATAATTATATTTCTAACCAACCAAGTGATGGCGATGATATTAATGGGTGAGGAAACCAAAGCCTTATTTATGCTCCGATCATTTTCCTCACGTTTCTCTTGTAGATCCTCTCAACCTTCTTCTTCTTCTATAAGTGAACCTCAATCTCAATCTTTTTCAAACAAAGTCTTCAAAGAAGAAATTCACTTTGAAGATATTAATCAAGAGATAGATAATTGGGAAATACCCAGAATATCTCCTAAAGAACTTTACAAACCTGATGGATCTTTCTTCCATAGATCTGACTATATAATTAGGACTGTCGAACAAAAATTTAAACTAAAATCTGACGATGAAGAACTCCATCTCCTTTCTGAAAAAAGTATTAAAGAACACTTAAGTAAAAAATACAATTACATGCACATTGGAAGTGTTCAAGTAGGTCTGAAGCCTCTCACGAGGGGCTCTCTTGACGTAGCGGTACTCCTCTGCTTAAGAGATATAAGACACAATCGTTTTGATGATTCACTCCTAGGAACGGTAGAATCCAGTCTTAGTCATGGACCAATCTTTTTCAATTGTTTTCCTGATCTAACTATAAGTTTGGATGATAAAAATATTTTAGATGTCCTTTTCTTAAATGTTAAACTCCATGGTTATGACATGAAAGAAGGATCTGTCCCTATCACCTTAGTTTACAGAGTTCAATATAAAGTTATGAATTCAATAAGGTCCAATTTCCTTAAAACAAAATGCGATAAATCTGGAGAAACAACATTATTTCTCACAGATGAGAGTAAAGCCAATGTTATTGTGCCAAAAACCATTCAATGGAGTGACATAACATTGCCTGAGAGATGGGCTTTAGATAGAGCTACACCAGCCCAACCCCGTATTACTCCTGATTTTCAAGATATAATTCAACACCAAACAGGAAGGGTAGAATTAGTTTTCAACAGAAGAAATTCCTTCTCTAGGTCCGGATCTGTTAGATCTGATAATGCAACAAAAGAAGACTTTAGGTCAGCTGTGTCTAGAAGGTCTTTTTCAATTCCTAGATCCATCAGAACTGAACCTACCCATGATGGGTCAACAATTCATTTACAAGGCCTTGAGACAACTACTCCGGTAAGGCCTACCTATCAAAGAGAAGAAGACGATCAAAGAACGGTTCAATCCCCAACATATTCCTCCCTTAATGAACGTTATGATGTTATATAAGTTCATTATAGAAAAGGAATCCCTTAAGAAAGAATTCTATTCTGAGGAATGGTCTCCTCATAGAGAATGGTTCTTTCAAAATTATAAGGGCAACAATAGGGTTTCTATACAAGAAGAATTTTATAAATTCTTAAACAAAGTTGAGCTTAACATTCCTTTTTTTGATTGGTTTCATGCTTACACCATAAAAAATAATATAGATTATCCTTTTCAAACTGATATAATGGGTGAAAGAATTACTAATGTCATAACTATTTGGCATTTAAAAAATGGTGAAATTGTCCAATCTGACTTTCCTCCTAACACTCCTTTTAAACTTAATCTCAAGAGTAATAATCTTTCTGTCATGGCTTCTCCTTTCAAAACTAAGGTAGATAATGAACCTGTTTGCTCTAATGATATTAAGAGCCTTATTGAACAATCAAATTATACTAATAAGTATCTCCAAGCTTTAGGAGAAAATTTAGGGAAAAAATCTGTTGTTGACAACCTCAACCAAGCTTCAACATCCTCTAACTCAATTGAGAAACCTTTGTTTAAACCTTATAAGATGTCTAAACAAATTAAGAAAGATTTACATTCTTCTAGCTCAAACAAAAAGATAAAAGAGGAAGTTAAGAGTGAACTTCTTGATATTGTTAACGAGAAATTAAGATTCCTCAATGCAACTGTCCCTGATAGTCCTTCTCCAGGAACTAAATCAATAAACATGATAGGACAACATATCACCTCTGATTGTAGTGAAGATTCAGATATCAGTGTTAATCCTGTTATAACTGGCCCTAAGCTCAATTGGAGGAAACAAACCAAGCTTTATTATCCCAGAGCAACTGCTCCTGACCTCTTACTTGAAGAAAATGAATCAAATTTTAAAAGTTTTAGTGCTAATAATGTCTATGAATGGAACATAGATGGTCAAAATGAATATGGCATAACTAAGATTCTTCAAAACATGACAATGGTGGCTACTGCCTATGAAACAGCTAATGATTGTCCTGAAACTGTTATTGTAGAAATCTTAGTTGCTGGATTTTCAGGTCAGTTAAAAGGTTGGTGGGATAATTATCTCACAGAAAATGAAAAACAATTAATTCTCACTGCCGTTAAAACTGATTCTGATGGAACTCCCATCCTTAGTGATGGAGCGTCTATAGCTGATGCTGTCAATACCTTAATTTTTACTATAGCCCAACATTTTATTGGAGATCCGTCTCTTATTAAGGATAGGTCTGGTGAGCTTTTATCCAATCTCAAGTGTAGAACTCTAGGAGATTTTAGGTGGTACAAAGATACTTTCCTTACTAGGGTTTACACTAGAGATGATAGTCATCAGCCATTTTGGAAAGAAAAATTCCTTGCAGGACTTCCCAAATCCTTAGGAGACAAAGTTAGAGAAAAACTTAGGGGTCAAAACCCTAATGGAGATATTCCTTATGATCAGTTAAGCTATGGACAATTAATAGCTTACATACAAAAGGTAGCTCTTAAGATTTGTCAAGATGACAAAATCCAAAAACAGCTTGCTAAAGAAAAATCCATGAACCATAAAGATATGGGAACCTTTTGTGAACAATTTGGTTTACCTTGTTCTAAGAAACCAAAATCCAGACCTAAGCATGGTCCTCCCAAGCATGGTCCTCCTAAGCCGAAATTCTATAAGAGAAAACCCCATAGACCTTATAGAAAACCACCCCACCAGGAGGTTAAGCCAGAAAATCATGTACCTTTCAATAATAATTTTCCTAGGAAAGCTAGGTCTCCGGTTGTTTGCTATAATTGCAATAAACCCGGTCACGTCAGTAAATATTGTAGATTAAAAGGTAAATTAAAATCCTTAAATCTTGATCAAGACTTGGAAGAACGTATTAATAATTTGTTAATCGAAACCTCTGACGAGGACTCTATTCCTAGTTCTTCCGATGATTTAAATCAAGTTCAAAATGATGACTTATCCGATGATGAGTCTGGTTCTTCTAGCCAAATTAATGTTTTAACGAAGGAACAAGATCTCCTTTTTGAAGCCATAAATGCTATCACTGATCCTCATGTTAAGAAAGTTTACCTTGAAAAATTAAAATCCTCTCTTGTGACTAAACCAACTAGAAATCCTCTTGTAGCCAATAAGTTTAATCTTACTGATACTTTCAAAAGACTTGAGAAAGCTACAACTAAACCTGTCACTATTCAAGATCTCCAGCATGAGATAAATACTCTTAAAATTGAAATACGAGAGTTAAAACAAACTCAAGATAGTCATCACATAATCTTAGATCAATTACAACAATATGAAGGTGTAGATGATAATCCGACCGAAGTTTATCCAACCAATCCTACTAACCATGTTAGTACCCAGTATCAAGGAAACCAAGAAGATGATGATTTCTTGGGATTAATCAATCAACTTAAGATTCAAAAATTTTACATAAATATCAAAATTGTTATAAAAGAATTTATCCTTGAAACTACGGCCCTCTTTGATACTGGGGCTGATTCTAACTGTATTTTAGAAGGTCTTATTCCTACAAAGTACTTTGAGAAAACCTCTGAACAACTTAGCACTGCTAATGGCTCAAAACTTAAAATCAATTATAAGTTATCTACTACTATAATTGAAAATCAAAACCTTAAGATCGAGACCCCCTTTTTATTGGTCAAAAATCTTAAAAATAAGGTAATCTTAGGAACTCCTTTCATAAGATCTCTTTTCCCTTTACAAATAACTAATGAAGGAATTATTACTCAGCATTTGGGTCAATCTATTATTTTTAAATTTATTAGGAAACCTATTATTAGAGATTTAAACCCAATTCATTACAAACAAAATCAAATTAACTTTCTAAAAGAAGAGATTTCTTTTAAAAATATCGATAGGCAGATTCAACAACCAAATATCAAACAAAGAATCCAGACACTCTTGGATCATATACAATCTACAATTTGTTCTGATATTCCTAATGCCTTTTGGGAAAGAAAACAGCATATCGTTGATCTTCCTTATGAAAAGGATTTTCAAGAGAAGCTTATACCGACTAAGGCTAGACCTATTCAAATGAATAATGAACTTCTTCAAATTTGTCAAAATGAAATAAAAGATCTTTTAACAAAAGGATTCATTAGAAAAAGCAAAAGTCCTTGGTCTTGCTCAGCCTTTTATGTTAATAAACAGGCTGAGATTGAAAGGGGTGTTCCTCGTCTTGTCATAAATTACAAACCTCTCAATCAAGCTTTAAGCTGGATCCGTTATCCTATTCCGAATAAGAAAGATCTTTTAAATCGTCTGCATGACGCCAAAATCTTCTCTAAGTTTGATATGAAGTCAGGATTTTGGCAAATTCAGATTAAAGAAGAAGATCGATACAAAACAGCGTTCACTGTTCCTTTTGGGCAATATGAATGGAATGTCATGCCTTTTGGTCTAAAGAATGCTCCTTCTGAATTTCAAAAAATTATGAATGACATCTTTAATCCTTTTTCAAAGTTTACCATAGTCTATATTGATGATGTGTTGATATTTTCCCAATCTATAGATGAGCATTTTAAGCACATCAATATATTCATCTCCACCATTAAGAAAAATGGTCTTGCTGTTTCTAAGACAAAAATTAATCTATTTCAAACAAAAATCAGATTCCTTGGTCACAATATTCATCAAGGTACCATTATCCCTATCCATAGAGCAATTGAGTTTGCCGACAAATTTCCCAACCAAATCATTGATAAAACCCAACTACAACGTTTCTTAGGTTGTCTAAATTATGTTTCTGATTTCTTCCCTCAGTTAAGCAATATTATAAAACCGCTTCATGATAGACTTAAAAAGGAACCTCCTCCTTGGACTGATATTCACACCAATGTAGTTAAAACAATAAAAGATCAAGTAAAGCACCTACCGTGTCTTTACCTTCCTATTCCTCAAGCTTTCAAAATTGTTGAAACTGATGCTTCCGATATAGGTTATGGTGGTATCCTAAAACAAAAGATTTCTAACAAAGAACAAATTATTGCTTTTACTTCAAAACATTGGAACCCTGCACAGCAAAATTATTCTACTGTTAAAAAAGAAGTTTTAGCTATTGTTTTATCTATTTCAAAATTCCAATCTGATTTACTTAACCAAAAATTTTTAGTTCGTGTAGATTGTAAATCTGCAAAAGATATTTTACAAAAGGATGTAAAAAATTTAGCTTCGAAACAAATTTTTGCTAGATGGCAAGCAATATTAAGTGTTTTTGATTTTGAAATTGAATATCTCAAAGGCTCAGAAAATGCTCTCCCTGACTATCTCACTCGTGAATACTTACAGGGTAAAGAATAGGATGCCGAGAACGGCAAAGTCTGCCTCTTCTCGAGGAGGTAGAATTTCAACAGATATGGTTATAGCTGATTTACCAGTAAGACAAACAAGATCATCAACTCTTGGGTCATCCACCCAAAACCAATCAATCGGGTCATCCACCCAAAACCAATCAATTGGGTCATCTACCCAAAACCAATTTATTGAAAAAACCACAATTGATACAGCCAAACAATCAAAAGCAGATTATGCCTTTCCTATCCAAACTCTTTTAGCCTTCCAAGAACAAGGCCTTGTAAGTCTCCCCAACAAGACCTGGGCAAGTATTGTCGATGAAGAAGAGGAACAAGATTCCTTGGATCAAATTATTGAAGATCTCAAAAATAAAGCCATACAAGTCAATCCTAAACCTCCAGGTCAATTAGTAACCAAACCAGAAGTAACTAGTGTAGTACAATACCAAAACCATTCAAATAACCAAAATCCTCAAACTAACTATATTCCCAAATCCAAATATTGGCCAGTAATCCAAATGGAACCTGAATATTGGGACCCAAACCCAAACAAAGTTCCTCCTAAGATTTTCCCACCGGGATTCCATTTTCAACCTTTATCAATTAACAAATCCCAAAAATTTTATGAGTTCATCTTAGTAGACACTGATTCCATAGCAATCAAACATTATAGAGATCCTAAGGATGCGTCTAATATTACGCATTCAACTTTTCAAATCCTCAAAATTATGACCCCAGAATCCTTCGGACAAAATCCAAATAAAACCAGAACTTTCTCCCAAGCCTTTGATCCTATTGGTTACAATTATTGGGATTATGTCAATGCTTGGACATATGTCTTTTGGAAACAAAACAAAACAAATAAACACTCTTGGCTTATTTATTTCAAAACGGGAGTTACCTATACATTCCCAAACTGGTTTCTTCGTTGGTGGGATTATTTTGGTCCCATCATCCAAATCCTTCCTTCAGAAGTCCAAGATGGCTTCCAAGTATTTGACAAAAGATTCAACAGAGATTTTGACAAACTACCAATCGAATTAAATTTCTTTACAAAACTTTCATTAACCTGGATTTTTTCATGGCAATACAAGTACGGGCAAAATCCAAACTCAAGAGCCCTACCTATTCTTCAAAAACAAGCTTATGTCAAGTGGTGGCCCAAGTTCGACGCTTCAAAGGCCACAAAAGAGAGTGTTATCGAATGGTTCAAAACTAATCCAAAATATTTGCAGATCGCAGACCCTCAAAACTGTTTGTTCCTCAATCAAAAGGCTTGTATTACAGCAGCCTTGGCAGCCTCATCATCTGGAGACGAGATGGTAGAAAATCTACAAGGAGTCCTCAGATTGTTGGCACAAGAACAAGAAAAGAAGAAAGAAAAGCATGATCTTCCATCATCTCCATCATCATCATCATCAATTCCAAATGAAGACGTCTATGCAGAATATTCTCTGATAGATTTCTCACAAGGTTGAAGAAATAAAAAATTACCTCAAGAAAAATTATCCTCTTGTAATCTTTAATTATTTGTATTTTTCAATTATGTACCAAGAAATTTTAACTTAAAAAAAAAAAAAAAAAAAAAAAAAAAAAAAAAAAAAAAAAAGAATCTTTTCTCCTGTAGAAACAGTTCCGGTTACAACCTGTTCTGTAGCAACAGTAGCTTTTATTTTTTCTATTTATAGGCATGCCTTGCATTGTTGTAGAGGCACCCTTAGTTACCACTATCATAGAGAGTTTTAGAGAGAGTCAGAGCTAGCATTCTGAGTCCTTCTTGTAAGCTTTCTGCAATCTTTCTTTTTCAATCTTAATCAATCTTGTTACTTCAATCTTTTCTCTTCTTTCTTTAATCAGTCCTGCTTGGCTCTGCCATCGTTCTGATATTCTTTTATGCTTTAATTTATCATCTTTAATTTATATTACTTGTTTATGGAAGGCTAAGCCTCCTGTTTATATTTGTTTAATCCTCTGCACTTATTTTACGTACTTAATTTATCCCGTTAACCAATCCTACATTCATAATTTTTTGAAATTCAGAAGGAGCATTCTTTAGACCAAAAGGCATGACATTCCATTCATATTGCCCAAAAGGAACAGTGAACGCTGTTTTGTATCGATCTTCTTCTTTAATCTGAATTTGCCAAAATCCTGACTTCATATCAAACTTAGAGAAGATTTTGGCGTCATGCAGACGATTTAAAAGATCTTTCTTATTCGGAATAGGATAACGGATCCAGCTTAAAGCTTGATTGAGAGGTTTGTAATTTATGACAAGACGAGGAACACCCCTTTCAATCTCAGCCTGTTTATTAACATAAAAGGCTGAGCAAGACCAAGGACTTTTGCTTTTTCTAATGAATCCTTTTGTTAAAAGATCTTTTATTTCATTTTGACAAATTTGAAGAAGTTCATTATTCATTTGAATAGGTCTAGCCTTAGTCGGTATAAGCTTCTCTTGAAAATCCTTTTCATAAGGAAGATCAACGATATGCTGTTTTCTTTCCCAAAAGGCATTAGGAATATCAGAACAAATTGTATCTACTACTATAATTGAAAATCAAAACCTTAAGATCGAGACCCCCTTTTTATTGGTCAAAAATTTCTTGGTACATAATTGAAAAATACAAATAATTAAAGATTACAAGAGGATAATTTTTCTTGAGGTAATTTTTTATTTCTTCAACCTTGTGAGAAATCTATCAGAGAATATTCTGCATAGATGTCTTCATTTGGAATTGATGATGATGATGATGGAGATGATGGAAGATCATGCTTTTCTTTCTTCTTTTCTTGTTCTTGTGCCAACAATCTGAGGACTCCTTGTAGATTTTCTACCATCTCGTCTCCAGATGATGAGGCTGCCAAGGCTGCTGTAATACAAGCCTTTTGATTGAGGAACAAACAGTTTTGAGGGTCTGCGATCTGCAAATATTTTGGATTAGTTTTGAACCATTCGATAACACTCTCTTTTGTGGCCTTTGAAGCGTCGAACTTGGGCCACCACTTGACATAAGCTTGTTTTTGAAGAATAGGTAGGGCTCTTGAGTTTGGATTTTGCCCATACTTGTATTGCCATGAAAAAATCCAGGTTAATGAAAGTTTTGTAAAGAAATTTAATTCGATTGGTAGTTTGTCAAAATCTCTGTTGAATCTTTTGTCAAATACTTGGAAGCCATCTTGGACTTCTGATGGAAGGATTTGGATGATGGGACCAAAATAATCCCACCAACGAAGAAACCAGTTTGGGAATGTATAGGTAACTCCCGTTTTGAAATAAATAAGCCAAGAGTGTTTATTTGTTTTGTTTTGTTTCCAAAAGACATATGTCCAAGCATTGACATAATCCCAATAATTGTAACCAATAGGATCAAAGGCTTGGGAGAAAGTTCTGGTTTTATTTGGATTTTGTCCGAAGGATTCTGGGGTCATAATTTTGAGGATTTGAAAAGTTGAATGCGTAATATTAGACGCATCCTTAGGATCTCTATAATGTTTGATTGCTATGGAATCAGTGTCTACTAAGATGAACTCATAAAATTTTTGGGATTTGTTAATTGATAAAGGTTGAAAATGGAATCCCGGTGGGAAAATCTTAGGAGGAACCTTGTTTGGGTTTGGGTCCCAATATTCAGGTTCCATTTGGATTACTGGCCAATATTTGGATTTGGGAATATAGTTAGTTTGAGGATTTTGGTTATTTGAATGGTTTTGGTATTGTACTACACTAGTTACTTCTGGTTTGGTTACTAATTGACCTGGAGGTTTAGGATTGACTTGTATGGCTTTATTTTTGAGATCTTCAATAATTTGATCCAAGGAATCTTGTTCCTCTTCTTCATCGACAATACTTGCCCAGGTCTTGTTGGGGAGACTTACAAGGCCTTGTTCTTGGAAGGCTAAAAGAGTTTGGATAGGAAAGGCATAATCTGCTTTTGATTGTTTGGCTGTATCAATTGTGGTTTTTTCAATAAATTGGTTTTGGGTAGATGACCCAATTGATTGGTTTTGGGTGGATGACCCGATTGATTGGTTTTGGGTGGATGACCCAAGAGTTGATGATCTTGTTTGTCTTACTGGTAAATCAGCTATAACCATATCTGTTGAAATTCTACCTCCTCGAGAAGAGGCAGACTTTGCCGTTCTCGGCATCCTATTCTTTACCCTGTAAGTATTCACGAGTGAGATAGTCAGGGAGAGCATTTTCTGAGCCTTTGAGATATTCAATTTCAAAATCAAAAACACTTAATATTGCTTGCCATCTAGCAAAAATTTGTTTCGAAGCTAAATTTTTTACATCCTTTTGTAAAATATCTTTTGCAGATTTACAATCTACACGAACTAAAAATTTTTGGTTAAGTAAATCAGATTGGAATTTTGAAATAGATAAAACAATAGCTAAAACTTCTTTTTTAACAGTAGAATAATTTTGCTGTGCAGGGTTCCAATGTTTTGAAGTAAAAGCAATAATTTGTTCTTTGTTAGAAATCTTTTGTTTTAGGATACCACCATAACCTATATCGGAAGCATCAGTTTCAACAATTTTGAAAGCTTGAGGAATAGGAAGGTAAAGACACGGTAGGTGCTTTACTTGATCTTTTATTGTTTTAACTACATTGGTGTGAATATCAGTCCAAGGAGGAGGTTCCTTTTTAAGTCTATCATGAAGCGGTTTTATAATATTGCTTAACTGAGGGAAGAAATCAGAAACATAATTTAGACAACCTAAGAAACGTTGTAGTTGGGTTTTATCAATGATTTGGTTGGGAAATTTGTCGGCAAACTCAATTGCTCTATGGATAGGGATAATGGTACCTTGATGAATATTGTGACCAAGGAATCTGATTTTTGTTTGAAATAGATTAATTTTTGTCTTAGAAACAGCAAGACCATTTTTCTTAATGGTGGAGATGAATATATTGATGTGCTTAAAATGCTCATCTATAGATTGGGAAAATATCAACACATCATCAATATAGACTATGGTAAACTTTGAAAAAGGATTAAAGATGTCATTCATAATTTTTTGAAATTCAGAAGGAGCATTCTTTAGACCAAAAGGCATGACATTCCATTCATATTGCCCAAAAGGAACAGTGAACGCTGTTTTGTATCGATCTTCTTCTTTAATCTGAATTTGCCAAAATCCTGACTTCATATCAAACTTAGAGAAGATTTTGGCGTCATGCAGACGATTTAAAAGATCTTTCTTATTCGGAATAGGATAACGGATCCAGCTTAAAGCTTGATTGAGAGGTTTGTAATTTATGACAAGACGAGGAACACCCCTTTCAATCTCAGCCTGTTTATTAACATAAAAGGCTGAGCAAGACCAAGGACTTTTGCTTTTTCTAATGAATCCTTTTGTTAAAAGATCTTTTATTTCATTTTGACAAATTTGAAGAAGTTCATTATTCATTTGAATAGGTCTAGCCTTAGTCGGTATAAGCTTCTCTTGAAAATCCTTTTCATAAGGAAGATCAACGATATGCTGTTTTCTTTCCCAAAAGGCATTAGGAATATCAGAACAAATTGTAGATTGTATATGATCCAAGAGTGTCTGGATTCTTTGTTTGATATTTGGTTGTTGAATCTGCCTATCGATATTTTTAAAAGAAATCTCTTCTTTTAGAAAGTTAATTTGATTTTGTTTGTAATGAATTGGGTTTAAATCTCTAATAATAGGTTTCCTAATAAATTTAAAAATAATAGATTGACCCAAATGCTGAGTAATAATTCCTTCATTAGTTATTTGTAAAGGGAAAAGAGATCTTATGAAAGGAGTTCCTAAGATTACCTTATTTTTAAGATTTTTGACCAATAAAAAGGGGGTCTCGATCTTAAGGTTTTGATTTTCAATTATAGTAGTAGATAACTTATAATTGATTTTAAGTTTTGAGCCATTAGCAGTGCTAAGTTGTTCAGAGGTTTTCTCAAAGTACTTTGTAGGAATAAGACCTTCTAAAATACAGTTAGAATCAGCCCCAGTATCAAAGAGGGCCGTAGTTTCAAGGATAAATTCTTTTATAACAATTTTGATATTTATGTAAAATTTTTGAATCTTAAGTTGATTGATTAATCCCAAGAAATCATCATCTTCTTGGTTTCCTTGATACTGGGTACTAACATGGTTAGTAGGATTGGTTGGATAAACTTCGGTCGGATTATCATCTACACCTTCATATTGTTGTAATTGATCTAAGATTATGTGATGACTATCTTGAGTTTGTTTTAACTCTCGTATTTCAATTTTAAGAGTATTTATCTCATGCTGGAGATCTTGAATAGTGACAGGTTTAGTTGTAGCTTTCTCAAGTCTTTTGAAAGTATCAGTAAGATTAAACTTATTGGCTACAAGAGGATTTCTAGTTGGTTTAGTCACAAGAGAGGATTTTAATTTTTCAAGGTAAACTTTCTTAACATGAGGATCAGTGATAGCATTTATGGCTTCAAAAAGGAGATCTTGTTCCTTCGTTAAAACATTAATTTGGCTAGAAGAACCAGACTCATCATCGGATAAGTCATCATTTTGAACTTGATTTAAATCATCGGAAGAACTAGGAATAGAGTCCTCGTCAGAGGTTTCGATTAACAAATTATTAATACGTTCTTCCAAGTCTTGATCAAGATTTAAGGATTTTAATTTACCTTTTAATCTACAATATTTACTGACGTGACCGGGTTTATTGCAATTATAGCAAACAACCGGAGACCTAGCTTTCCTAGGAAAATTATTATTGAAAGGTACATGATTTTCTGGCTTAACCTCCTGGTGGGGTGGTTTTCTATAAGGTCTATGGGGTTTCCTCTTATAGAATTTCGGCTTAGGAGGACCATGCTTGGGAGGACCATGCTTAGGTCTGGATTTTGGTTTCTTAGAACAAGGTAAACCAAATTGTTCACAAAAGGTTCCCATATCTTTATGGTTCATGGATTTTTCTTTAGCAAGCTGTTTTTGGATTTTGTCATCTTGACAAATCTTAAGAGCTACCTTTTGTATGTAAGCTATTAATTGTCCATAGCTTAACTGATCATAAGGAATATCTCCATTAGGGTTTTGACCCCTAAGTTTTTCTCTAACTTTGTCTCCTAAGGATTTGGGAAGTCCTGCAAGGAATTTTTCTTTCCAAAATGGCTGATGACTATCATCTCTAGTGTAAACCCTAGTAAGGAAAGTATCTTTGTACCACCTAAAATCTCCTAGAGTTCTACACTTGAGATTGGATAAAAGCTCACCAGACCTATCCTTAATAAGAGACGGATCTCCAATAAAATGTTGGGCTATAGTAAAAATTAAGGTATTGACAGCATCAGCTATAGACGCTCCATCACTAAGGATGGGAGTTCCATCAGAATCAGTTTTAACGGCAGTGAGAATTAATTGTTTTTCATTTTCTGTGAGATAATTATCCCACCAACCTTTTAACTGACCTGAAAATCCAGCAACTAAGATTTCTACAATAACAGTTTCAGGACAATCATTAGCTGTTTCATAGGCAGTAGCCACCATTGTCATGTTTTGAAGAATCTTAGTTATGCCATATTCATTTTGACCATCTATGTTCCATTCATAGACATTATTAGCACTAAAACTTTTAAAATTTGATTCATTTTCTTCAAGTAAGAGGTCAGGAGCAGTTGCTCTGGGATAATAAAGCTTGGTTTGTTTCCTCCAATTGAGCTTAGGGCCAGTTATAACAGGATTAACACTGATATCTGAATCTTCACTACAATCAGAGGTGATATGTTGTCCTATCATGTTTATTGATTTAGTTCCTGGAGAAGGACTATCAGGGACAGTTGCATTGAGGAATCTTAATTTCTCGTTAACAATATCAAGAAGTTCACTCTTAACTTCCTCTTTTATCTTTTTGTTTGAGCTAGAAGAATGTAAATCTTTCTTAATTTGTTTAGACATCTTATAAGGTTTAAACAAAGGTTTCTCAATTGAGTTAGAGGATGTTGAAGCTTGGTTGAGGTTGTCAACAACAGATTTTTTCCCTAAATTTTCTCCTAAAGCTTGGAGATACTTATTAGTATAATTTGATTGTTCAATAAGGCTCTTAATATCATTAGAGCAAACAGGTTCATTATCTACCTTAGTTTTGAAAGGAGAAGCCATGACAGAAAGATTATTACTCTTGAGATTAAGTTTAAAAGGAGTGTTAGGAGGAAAGTCAGATTGGACAATTTCACCATTTTTTAAATGCCAAATAGTTATGACATTAGTAGTTCTTTCACCCATTATATCAGTTTGAAAAGGATAATCTATATTATTTTTTATGGTGTAAGCATGAAACCAATCAAAAAAAGGAATGTTAAGCTCAACTTTGTTTAAGAATTTATAAAATTCTTCTTGTATAGAAACCCTATTGTTGCCCTTATAATTTTGAAAGAACCATTCTCTATGAGGAGACCATTCCTCAGAATAGAATTCTTTCTTAAGGGATTCCTTTTCTATAATGAACTTATATAACATCATAACGTTCATTAAGGGAGGAATATGTTGGGGATTGAACCGTTCTTTGATCGTCTTCTTCTCTTTGATAGGTAGGCCTTACCGGAGTAGTTGTCTCAAGGCCTTGTAAATGAATTGTTGACCCATCATGGGTAGGTTCAGTTCTGATGGATCTAGGAATTGAAAAAGACCTTCTAGACACAGCTGACCTAAAGTCTTCTTTTGTTGCATTATCAGATCTAACAGATCCGGACCTAGAGAAGGAATTTCTTCTGTTGAAAACTAATTCTACCCTTCCTGTTTGGTGTTGAATTATATCTTGAAAATCAGGAGTAATACGGGGTTGGGCTGGTGTAGCTCTATCTAAAGCCCATCTCTCAGGCAATGTTATGTCACTCCATTGAATGGTTTTTGGCACAATAACATTGGCTTTACTCTCATCTGTGAGAAATAATGTTGTTTCTCCAGATTTATCGCATTTTGTTTTAAGGAAATTGGACCTTATTGAATTCATAACTTTATATTGAACTCTGTAAACTAAGGTGATAGGGACAGATCCTTCTTTCATGTCATAACCATGGAGTTTAACATTTAAGAAAAGGACATCTAAAATATTTTTATCATCCAAACTTATAGTTAGATCAGGAAAACAATTGAAAAAGATTGGTCCATGACTAAGACTGGATTCTACCGTTCCTAGGAGTGAATCATCAAAACGATTGTGTCTTATATCTCTTAAGCAGAGGAGTACCGCTACGTCAAGAGAGCCCCTCGTGAGAGGCTTCAGACCTACTTGAACACTTCCAATGTGCATGTAATTGTATCTTTTACTTAAGTGTTCTTTAATACTTTTTTCAGAAAGGAGATGGAGTTCTTCATCGTCAGATTTTAGTTTAAATTTTTGTTCGACAGTCCTAATTATATAGTCAGATCTATGGAAGAAAGATCCATCAGGTTTGTAAAGTTCTTTAGGAGATATTCTGGGTATTTCCCAATTATCTATCTCTTGATTAATATCTTCAAAGTGAATTTCTTCTTTGAAGACTTTGTTTGAAAAAGATTGAGATTGAGGTTCACTTATAGAAGAAGAAGAAGGTTGAGAGGATCTACAAGAGAAACGTGAGGAAAATGATCGGAGCATAAATAAGGCTTTGGTTTCCTCACCCATTAATATCATCGCCATCACTTGGTTGGTTAGAAATATAATTATTAAATATGAGTTAATAATTTATTCTCTAAATTATTCTTTAGAATTAATCCAAAAGGAAACTTCTATGACCAAACCATCTCAAGAACTATTATTACTGTTTTTATTAGTCTGGATCTAATCATCCCATAAAACATCGACAAATTAGACTTATTGCCCATAAGTGGGTCTTATTGCTACAGTTGTACAGAATAATTAGATCTAGAATAATTTGCTTTACTGTTCATGAATAGTAGATCTGGAATGATAGGTCATAAATTATTCTTTTGGACAAACTGTAAAGAACAATCTAGTTTAATAAATTAAGAACTCAATATTTAATTAATACATTCCTACTTCCCCATCAGGCTCTGATACCAAGAGGGGATCGGAAGCAGATAAAGGTTAGTTAAATAAAGAAAATGGAAAGTAGAAGAGCAGACAGACTGCTTAACGGGATAAATTAAGTACGTAAAATAAGTGCAGAGGATTAAACAAATATAAACAGGAGGCTTAGCCTTCCATAAACAAGTAATATAAATTAAAGATGATAAATTAAAGCATAAAAGAATATCAGAACGATGGCAGAGCCAAGCAGGACTGATTAAAGAAAGAAGAGAAAAGATTGAAGTAACAAGATTGATTAAGATTGAAAAAGAAAGATTGCAGAAAGCTTACAAGAAGGACTCAGAATGCTAGCTCTGACTCTCTCTAAAACTCTCTATGATAGTGGTAACTAAGGGTGCCTCTACAACAATGCAAGGCATGCCTATAAATAGAAAAAATAAAAGCTACTGTTGCTACAGAACAGGTTGTAACCGGAACTGTTTCTACAGAAGAAAAGATTCTTTTTTTTTTTTTTTTTTTTTTTTTTTTTTTTTTTTTTTTTTTTTTTTTTTTTTTTTTTTTTAAGTTAAAATTTGTAAATTATTTTATTTGAACTTAATTTATTAAGCAGTCTGTCTGCTCTTCTACTTTCCATTTTCTTTATTTAACTAACCTTTATCTGCTTCCGATCCCCTCTTGGTATCAGAGCCTGATGGGGAAGTAGGAATGTATTAATTAAATATTGAGTTCTTAATTTATTAAACTAGATTGTTCTTTACAGTTTGTCCAAAAGAATAATTTATGACCTATCATTCCAGATCTACTATTCATGAACAGTAAAGCAAATTATTCTAGATCTAATTATTCTGTACAACTGTAGCAATAAGACCCACTTATGGGCAATAAGTCTAATTTGTCGATGTTTTATGGGATGATTAGATCCAGACTAATAAAAACAGTAATAATAGTTCTTGAGATGGTTTGGTCATAGAAGTTTCCTTTTGGATTAATTCTAAAGAATAATTTAGAGAATAAATTATTAACTCATATTTAATAATTATATTTCTAACCAACCAAGTGATGGCGATGATATTAATGGGTGAGGAAACCAAAGCCTTATTTATGCTCCGATCATTTTCCTCACGTTTCTCTTGTAGATCCTCTCAACCTTCTTCTTCTTCTATAAGTGAACCTCAATCTCAATCTTTTTCAAACAAAGTCTTCAAAGAAGAAATTCACTTTGAAGATATTAATCAAGAGATAGATAATTGGGAAATACCCAGAATATCTCCTAAAGAACTTTACAAACCTGATGGATCTTTCTTCCATAGATCTGACTATATAATTAGGACTGTCGAACAAAAATTTAAACTAAAATCTGACGATGAAGAACTCCATCTCCTTTCTGAAAAAAGTATTAAAGAACACTTAAGTAAAAGATACAATTACATGCACATTGGAAGTGTTCAAGTAGGTCTGAAGCCTCTCACGAGGGGCTCTCTTGACGTAGCGGTACTCCTCTGCTTAAGAGATATAAGACACAATCGTTTTGATGATTCACTCCTAGGAACGGTAGAATCCAGTCTTAGTCATGGACCAATCTTTTTCAATTGTTTTCCTGATCTAACTATAAGTTTGGATGATAAAAATATTTTAGATGTCCTTTTCTTAAATGTTAAACTCCATGGTTATGACATGAAAGAAGGATCTGTCCCTATCACCTTAGTTTACAGAGTTCAATATAAAGTTATGAATTCAATAAGGTCCAATTTCCTTAAAACAAAATGCGATAAATCTGGAGAAACAACATTATTTCTCACAGATGAGAGTAAAGCCAATGTTATTGTGCCAAAAACCATTCAATGGAGTGACATAACATTGCCTGAGAGATGGGCTTTAGATAGAGCTACACCAGCCCAACCCCGTATTACTCCTGATTTTCAAGATATAATTCAACACCAAACAGGAAGGGTAGAATTAGTTTTCAACAGAAGAAATTCCTTCTCTAGGTCCGGATCTGTTAGATCTGATAATGCAACAAAAGAAGACTTTAGGTCAGCTGTGTCTAGAAGGTCTTTTTCAATTCCTAGATCCATCAGAACTGAACCTACCCATGATGGGTCAACAATTCATTTACAAGGCCTTGAGACAACTACTCCGGTAAGGCCTACCTATCAAAGAGAAGAAGACGATCAAAGAACGGTTCAATCCCCAACATATTCCTCCCTTAATGAACGTTATGATGTTATATAAGTTCATTATAGAAAAGGAATCCCTTAAGAAAGAATTCTATTCTGAGGAATGGTCTCCTCATAGAGAATGGTTCTTTCAAAATTATAAGGGCAACAATAGGGTTTCTATACAAGAAGAATTTTATAAATTCTTAAACAAAGTTGAGCTTAACATTCCTTTTTTTGATTGGTTTCATGCTTACACCATAAAAAATAATATAGATTATCCTTTTCAAACTGATATAATGGGTGAAAGAACTACTAATGTCATAACTATTTGGCATTTAAAAAATGGTGAAATTGTCCAATCTGACTTTCCTCCTAACACTCCTTTTAAACTTAATCTCAAGAGTAATAATCTTTCTGTCATGGCTTCTCCTTTCAAAACTAAGGTAGATAATGAACCTGTTTGCTCTAATGATATTAAGAGCCTTATTGAACAATCAAATTATACTAATAAGTATCTCCAAGCTTTAGGAGAAAATTTAGGGAAAAAATCTGTTGTTGACAACCTCAACCAAGCTTCAACATCCTCTAACTCAATTGAGAAACCTTTGTTTAAACCTTATAAGATGTCTAAACAAATTAAGAAAGATTTACATTCTTCTAGCTCAAACAAAAAGATAAAAGAGGAAGTTAAGAGTGAACTTCTTGATATTGTTAACGAGAAATTAAGATTCCTCAATGCAACTGTCCCTGATAGTCCTTCTCCAGGAACTAAATCAATAAACATGATAGGACAACATATCACCTCTGATTGTAGTGAAGATTCAGATATCAGTGTTAATCCTGTTATAACTGGCCCTAAGCTCAATTGGAGGAAACAAACCAAGCTTTATTATCCCAGAGCAACTGCTCCTGACCTCTTACTTGAAGAAAATGAATCAAATTTTAAAAGTTTTAGTGCTAATAATGTCTATGAATGGAACATAGATGGTCAAAATGAATATGGCATAACTAAGATTCTTCAAAACATGACAATGGTGGCTACTGCCTATGAAACAGCTAATGATTGTCCTGAAACTGTTATTGTAGAAATCTTAGTTGCTGGATTTTCAGGTCAGTTAAAAGGTTGGTGGGATAATTATCTCACAGAAAATGAAAAACAATTAATTCTCACTGCCGTTAAAACTGATTCTGATGGAACTCCCATCCTTAGTGATGGAGCGTCTATAGCTGATGCTGTCAATACCTTAATTTTTACTATAGCCCAACATTTTATTGGAGATCCGTCTCTTATTAAGGATAGGTCTGGTGAGCTTTTATCCAATCTCAAGTGTAGAACTCTAGGAGATTTTAGGTGGTACAAAGATACTTTCCTTACTAGGGTTTACACTAGAGATGATAGTCATCAGCCATTTTGGAAAGAAAAATTCCTTGCAGGACTTCCCAAATCCTTAGGAGACAAAGTTAGAGAAAAACTTAGGGGTCAAAACCCTAATGGAGATATTCCTTATGATCAGTTAAGCTATGGACAATTAATAGCTTACATACAAAAGGTAGCTCTTAAGATTTGTCAAGATGACAAAATCCAAAAACAGCTTGCTAAAGAAAAATCCATGAACCATAAAGATATGGGAACCTTTTGTGAACAATTTGGTTTACCTTGTTCTAAGAAACCAAAATCCAGACCTAAGCATGGTCCTCCCAAGCATGGTCCTCCTAAGCCGAAATTCTATAAGAGGAAACCCCATAGACCTTATAGAAAACCACCCCACCAGGAGGTTAAGCCAGAAAATCATGTACCTTTCAATAATAATTTTCCTAGGAAAGCTAGGTCTCCGGTTGTTTGCTATAATTGCAATAAACCCGGTCACGTCAGTAAATATTGTAGATTAAAAGGTAAATTAAAATCCTTAAATCTTGATCAAGACTTGGAAGAACGTATTAATAATTTGTTAATCGAAACCTCTGACGAGGACTCTATTCCTAGTTCTTCCGATGATTTAAATCAAGTTCAAAATGATGACTTATCCGATGATGAGTCTGGTTCTTCTAGCCAAATTAATGTTTTAACGAAGGAACAAGATCTCCTTTTTGAAGCCATAAATGCTATCACTGATCCTCATGTTAAGAAAGTTTACCTTGAAAAATTAAAATCCTCTCTTGTGACTAAACCAACTAGAAATCCTCTTGTAGCCAATAAGTTTAATCTTACTGATACTTTCAAAAGACTTGAGAAAGCTACAACTAAACCTGTCACTATTCAAGATCTCCAGCATGAGATAAATACTCTTAAAATTGAAATACGAGAGTTAAAACAAACTCAAGATAGTCATCACATAATCTTAGATCAATTACAACAATATGAAGGTGTAGATGATAATCCGACCGAAGTTTATCCAACCAATCCTACTAACCATGTTAGTACCCAGTATCAAGGAAACCAAGAAGATGATGATTTCTTGGGATTAATCAATCAACTTAAGATTCAAAAATTTTACATAAATATCAAAATTGTTATAAAAGAATTTATCCTTGAAACTACGGCCCTCTTTGATACTGGGGCTGATTCTAACTGTATTTTAGAAGGTCTTATTCCTACAAAGTACTTTGAGAAAACCTCTGAACAACTTAGCACTGCTAATGGCTCAAAACTTAAAATCAATTATAAGTTATCTACTACTATAATTGAAAATCAAAACCTTAAGATCGAGACCCCCTTTTTATTGGTCAAAAATCTTAAAAATAAGGTAATCTTAGGAACTCCTTTCATAAGATCTCTTTTCCCTTTACAAATAACTAATGAAGGAATTATTACTCAGCATTTGGGTCAATCTATTATTTTTAAATTTATTAGGAAACCTATTATTAGAGATTTAAACCCAATTCATTACAAACAAAATCAAATTAACTTTCTAAAAGAAGAGATTTCTTTTAAAAATATCGATAGGCAGATTCAACAACCAAATATCAAACAAAGAATCCAGACACTCTTGGATCATATACAATCTACAATTTGTTCTGATATTCCTAATGCCTTTTGGGAAAGAAAACAGCATATCGTTGATCTTCCTTATGAAAAGGATTTTCAAGAGAAGCTTATACCGACTAAGGCTAGACCTATTCAAATGAATAATGAACTTCTTCAAATTTGTCAAAATGAAATAAAAGATCTTTTAACAAAAGGATTCATTAGAAAAAGCAAAAGTCCTTGGTCTTGCTCAGCCTTTTATGTTAATAAACAGGCTGAGATTGAAAGGGGTGTTCCTCGTCTTGTCATAAATTACAAACCTCTCAATCAAGCTTTAAGCTGGATCCGTTATCCTATTCCGAATAAGAAAGATCTTTTAAATCGTCTGCATGACGCCAAAATCTTCTCTAAGTTTGATATGAAGTCAGGATTTTGGCAAATTCAGATTAAAGAAGAAGATCGATACAAAACAGCGTTCACTGTTCCTTTTGGGCAATATGAATGGAATGTCATGCCTTTTGGTCTAAAGAATGCTCCTTCTGAATTTCAAAAAATTATGAATGACATCTTTAATCCTTTTTCAAAGTTTACCATAGTCTATATTGATGATGTGTTGATATTTTCCCAATCTATAGATGAGCATTTTAAGCACATCAATATATTCATCTCCACCATTAAGAAAAATGGTCTTGCTGTTTCTAAGACAAAAATTAATCTATTTCAAACAAAAATCAGATTCCTTGGTCACAATATTCATCAAGGTACCATTATCCCTATCCATAGAGCAATTGAGTTTGCCGACAAATTTCCCAACCAAATCATTGATAAAACCCAACTACAACGTTTCTTAGGTTGTCTAAATTATGTTTCTGATTTCTTCCCTCAGTTAAGCAATATTATAAAACCGCTTCATGATAGACTTAAAAAGGAACCTCCTCCTTGGACTGATATTCACACCAATGTAGTTAAAACAATAAAAGATCAAGTAAAGCACCTACCGTGTCTTTACCTTCCTATTCCTCAAGCTTTCAAAATTGTTGAAACTGATGCTTCCGATATAGGTTATGGTGGTATCCTAAAACAAAAGATTTCTAACAAAGAACAAATTATTGCTTTTACTTCAAAACATTGGAACCCTGCACAGCAAAATTATTCTACTGTTAAAAAAGAAGTTTTAGCTATTGTTTTATCTATTTCAAAATTCCAATCTGATTTACTTAACCAAAAATTTTTAGTTCGTGTAGATTGTAAATCTGCAAAAGATATTTTACAAAAGGATGTAAAAAATTTAGCTTCGAAACAAATTTTTGCTAGATGGCAAGCAATATTAAGTGTTTTTGATTTTGAAATTGAATATCTCAAAGGCTCAGAAAATGCTCTCCCTGACTATCTCACTCGTGAATACTTACAGGGTAAAGAATAGGATGCCGAGAACGGCAAAGTCTGCCTCTTCTCGAGGAGGTAGAATTTCAACAGATATGGTTATAGCTGATTTACCAGTAAGACAAACAAGATCATCAACTCTTGGGTCATCCACCCAAAACCAATCAATCGGGTCATCCACCCAAAACCAATCAATTGGGTCATCTACCCAAAACCAATTTATTGAAAAAACCACAATTGATACAGCCAAACAATCAAAAGCAGATTATGCCTTTCCTATCCAAACTCTTTTAGCCTTCCAAGAACAAGGCCTTGTAAGTCTCCCCAACAAGACCTGGGCAAGTATTGTCGATGAAGAAGAGGAACAAGATTCCTTGGATCAAATTATTGAAGATCTCAAAAATAAAGCCATACAAGTCAATCCTAAACCTCCAGGTCAATTAGTAACCAAACCAGAAGTAACTAGTGTAGTACAATACCAAAACCATTCAAATAACCAAAATCCTCAAACTAACTATATTCCCAAATCCAAATATTGGCCAGTAATCCAAATGGAACCTGAATATTGGGACCCAAACCCAAACAAGGTTCCTCCTAAGATTTTCCCACCGGGATTCCATTTTCAACCTTTATCAATTAACAAATCCCAAAAATTTTATGAGTTCATCTTAGTAGACACTGATTCCATAGCAATCAAACATTATAGAGATCCTAAGGATGCGTCTAATATTACGCATTCAACTTTTCAAATCCTCAAAATTATGACCCCAGAATCCTTCGGACAAAATCCAAATAAAACCAGAACTTTCTCCCAAGCCTTTGATCCTATTGGTTACAATTATTGGGATTATGTCAATGCTTGGACATATGTCTTTTGGAAACAAAACAAAACAAATAAACACTCTTGGCTTATTTATTTCAAAACGGGAGTTACCTATACATTCCCAAACTGGTTTCTTCGTTGGTGGGATTATTTTGGTCCCATCATCCAAATCCTTCCATCAGAAGTCCAAGATGGCTTCCAAGTATTTGACAAAAGATTCAACAGAGATTTTGACAAACTACCAATCGAATTAAATTTCTTTACAAAACTTTCATTAACCTGGATTTTTTCATGGCAATACAAGTACGGGCAAAATCCAAACTCAAGAGCCCTACCTATTCTTCAAAAACAAGCTTATGTCAAGTGGTGGCCCAAGTTCGACGCTTCAAAGGCCACAAAAGAGAGTGTTATCGAATGGTTCAAAACTAATCCAAAATATTTGCAGATCGCAGACCCTCAAAACTGTTTGTTCCTCAATCAAAAGGCTTGTATTACAGCAGCCTTGGCAGCCTCATCATCTGGAGACGAGATGGTAGAAAATCTACAAGGAGTCCTCAGATTGTTGGCACAAGAACAAGAAAAGAAGAAAGAAAAGCATGATCTTCCATCATCTCCATCATCATCATCATCAATTCCAAATGAAGACATCTATGCAGAATATTCTCTGATAGATTTCTCACAAGGTTGAAGAAATAAAAAATTACCTCAAGAAAAATTATCCTCTTGTAATCTTTAATTATTTGTATTTTTCAATTATGTACCAAGAAATTTTAACTTAAAAAAAAAAAAAAAAAAAAAAAAAAAAAAAAAAAAGAATCTTTTCTTCTGTAGAAACAGTTCCGGTTACAACCTGTTCTGTAGCAACAGTAGCTTTTATTTTTTCTATTTATAGGCATGCCTTGCATTGTTGTAGAGGCACCCTTAGTTACCACTATCATAGAGAGTTTTAGAGAGAGTCAGAGCTAGCATTCTGAGTCCTTCTTGTAAGCTTTCTGCAATCTTTCTTTTTCAATCTTAATCAATCTTGTTACTTCAATCTTTTCTCTTCTTTCTTTAATCAGTCCTGCTTGGCTCTGCCATCGTTCTGATATTCTTTTATGCTTTAATTTATCATCTTTAATTTATATTACTTGTTTATGGAAGGCTAAGCCTCCTGTTTATATTTGTTTAATCCTCTGCACTTATTTTACGTACTTAATTTATCCCGTTAAGCAGTCTGTCTGCTCTTCTACTTTCCATTTTCTTTATTTAACTAACCTTTATCTGCTTCCGATCCCCTCTTGGTATCAGAGCCTGATGGGGAAGTAGGAATGTATTAATTAAATATTGAGTTCTTAATTTATTAAACTAGATTGTTCTTTACAGTTTGTCCAAAAGAATAATTTATGACCTATCATTCCAGATCTACTATTCATGAACAGTAAAGCAAATTATTCTAGATCTAATTATTCTGTACAACTGTAGCAATAAGACCCACTTATGGGCAATAAGTCTAATTTGTCGATGTTTTATGGGATGATTAGATCCAGACTAATAAAAACAGTAATAATAGTTCTTGAGATGGTTTGGTCATAGAAGTTTCCTTTTGGATTAATTCTAAAGAATAATTTAGAGAATAAATTATTAACTCATATTTAATAATTATATTTCTAACCAACCAAGTGATGGCGATGATATTAATGGGTGAGGAAACCAAAGCCTTATTTATGCTCCGATCATTTTCCTCACGTTTCTCTTGTAGATCCTCTCAACCTTCTTCTTCTTCTATAAGTGAACCTCAATCTCAATCTTTTTCAAACAAAGTCTTCAAAGAAGAAATTCACTTTGAAGATATTAATCAAGAGATAGATAATTGGGAAATACCCAGAATATCTCCTAAAGAACTTTACAAACCTGATGGATCTTTCTTCCATAGATCTGACTATATAATTAGGACTGTCGAACAAAAATTTAAACTAAAATCTGACGATGAAGAACTCCATCTCCTTTCTGAAAAAAGTATTAAAGAACACTTAAGTAAAAGATACAATTACATGCACATTGGAAGTGTTCAAGTAGGTCTGAAGCCTCTCACGAGGGGCTCTCTTGACGTAGCGGTACTCCTCTGCTTAAGAGATATAAGACACAATCGTTTTGATGATTCACTCCTAGGAACGGTAGAATCCAGTCTTAGTCATGGACCAATCTTTTTCAATTGTTTTCCTGATCTAACTATAAGTTTGGATGATAAAAATATTTTAGATGTCCTTTTCTTAAATGTTAAACTCCATGGTTATGACATGAAAGAAGGATCTGTCCCTATCACCTTAGTTTACAGAGTTCAATATAAAGTTATGAATTCAATAAGGTCCAATTTCCTTAAAACAAAATGCGATAAATCTGGAGAAACAACATTATTTCTCACAGATGAGAGTAAAGCCAATGTTATTGTGCCAAAAACCATTCAATGGAGTGACATAACATTGCCTGAGAGATGGGCTTTAGATAGAGCTACACCAGCCCAACCCCGTATTACTCCTGATTTTCAAGATATAATTCAACACCAAACAGGAAGGGTAGAATTAGTTTTCAACAGAAGAAATTCCTTCTCTAGGTCCGGATCTGTTAGATCTGATAATGCAACAAAAGAAGACTTTAGGTCAGCTGTGTCTAGAAGGTCTTTTTCAATTCCTAGATCCATCAGAACTGAACCTACCCATGATGGGTCAACAATTCATTTACAAGGCCTTGAGACAACTACTCCGGTAAGGCCTACCTATCAAAGAGAAGAAGACGATCAAAGAACGGTTCAATCCCCAACATATTCCTCCCTTAATGAACGTTATGATGTTATATAAGTTCATTATAGAAAAGGAATCCCTTAAGAAAGAATTCTATTCTGAGGAATGGTCTCCTCATAGAGAATGGTTCTTTCAAAATTATAAGGGCAACAATAGGGTTTCTATACAAGAAGAATTTTATAAATTCTTAAACAAAGTTGAGCTTAACATTCCTTTTTTTGATTGGTTTCATGCTTACACCATAAAAAATAATATAGATTATCCTTTTCAAACTGATATAATGGGTGAAAGAACTACTAATGTCATAACTATTTGGCATTTAAAAAATGGTGAAATTGTCCAATCTGACTTTCCTCCTAACACTCCTTTTAAACTTAATCTCAAGAGTAATAATCTTTCTGTCATGGCTTCTCCTTTCAAAACTAAGGTAGATAATGAACCTGTTTGCTCTAATGATATTAAGAGCCTTATTGAACAATCAAATTATACTAATAAGTATCTCCAAGCTTTAGGAGAAAATTTAGGGAAAAAATCTGTTGTTGACAACCTCAACCAAGCTTCAACATCCTCTAACTCAATTGAGAAACCTTTGTTTAAACCTTATAAGATGTCTAAACAAATTAAGAAAGATTTACATTCTTCTAGCTCAAACAAAAAGATAAAAGAGGAAGTTAAGAGTGAACTTCTTGATATTGTTAACGAGAAATTAAGATTCCTCAATGCAACTGTCCCTGATAGTCCTTCTCCAGGAACTAAATCAATAAACATGATAGGACAACATATCACCTCTGATTGTAGTGAAGATTCAGATATCAGTGTTAATCCTGTTATAACTGGCCCTAAGCTCAATTGGAGGAAACAAACCAAGCTTTATTATCCCAGAGCAACTGCTCCTGACCTCTTACTTGAAGAAAATGAATCAAATTTTAAAAGTTTTAGTGCTAATAATGTCTATGAATGGAACATAGATGGTCAAAATGAATATGGCATAACTAAGATTCTTCAAAACATGACAATGGTGGCTACTGCCTATGAAACAGCTAATGATTGTCCTGAAACTGTTATTGTAGAAATCTTAGTTGCTGGATTTTCAGGTCAGTTAAAAGGTTGGTGGGATAATTATCTCACAGAAAATGAAAAACAATTAATTCTCACTGCCGTTAAAACTGATTCTGATGGAACTCCCATCCTTAGTGATGGAGCGTCTATAGCTGATGCTGTCAATACCTTAATTTTTACTATAGCCCAACATTTTATTGGAGATCCGTCTCTTATTAAGGATAGGTCTGGTGAGCTTTTATCCAATCTCAAGTGTAGAACTCTAGGAGATTTTAGGTGGTACAAAGATACTTTCCTTACTAGGGTTTACACTAGAGATGATAGTCATCAGCCATTTTGGAAAGAAAAATTCCTTGCAGGACTTCCCAAATCCTTAGGAGACAAAGTTAGAGAAAAACTTAGGGGTCAAAACCCTAATGGAGATATTCCTTATGATCAGTTAAGCTATGGACAATTAATAGCTTACATACAAAAGGTAGCTCTTAAGATTTGTCAAGATGACAAAATCCAAAAACAGCTTGCTAAAGAAAAATCCATGAACCATAAAGATATGGGAACCTTTTGTGAACAATTTGGTTTACCTTGTTCTAAGAAACCAAAATCCAGACCTAAGCATGGTCCTCCCAAGCATGGTCCTCCTAAGCCGAAATTCTATAAGAGGAAACCCCATAGACCTTATAGAAAACCACCCCACCAGGAGGTTAAGCCAGAAAATCATGTACCTTTCAATAATAATTTTCCTAGGAAAGCTAGGTCTCCGGTTGTTTGCTATAATTGCAATAAACCCGGTCACGTCAGTAAATATTGTAGATTAAAAGGTAAATTAAAATCCTTAAATCTTGATCAAGACTTGGAAGAACGTATTAATAATTTGTTAATCGAAACCTCTGACGAGGACTCTATTCCTAGTTCTTCCGATGATTTAAATCAAGTTCAAAATGATGACTTATCCGATGATGAGTCTGGTTCTTCTAGCCAAATTAATGTTTTAACGAAGGAACAAGATCTCCTTTTTGAAGCCATAAATGCTATCACTGATCCTCATGTTAAGAAAGTTTACCTTGAAAAATTAAAATCCTCTCTTGTGACTAAACCAACTAGAAATCCTCTTGTAGCCAATAAGTTTAATCTTACTGATACTTTCAAAAGACTTGAGAAAGCTACAACTAAACCTGTCACTATTCAAGATCTCCAGCATGAGATAAATACTCTTAAAATTGAAATACGAGAGTTAAAACAAACTCAAGATAGTCATCACATAATCTTAGATCAATTACAACAATATGAAGGTGTAGATGATAATCCGACCGAAGTTTATCCAACCAATCCTACTAACCATGTTAGTACCCAGTATCAAGGAAACCAAGAAGATGATGATTTCTTGGGATTAATCAATCAACTTAAGATTCAAAAATTTTACATAAATATCAAAATTGTTATAAAAGAATTTATCCTTGAAACTACGGCCCTCTTTGATACTGGGGCTGATTCTAACTGTATTTTAGAAGGTCTTATTCCTACAAAGTACTTTGAGAAAACCTCTGAACAACTTAGCACTGCTAATGGCTCAAAACTTAAAATCAATTATAAGTTATCTACTACTATAATTGAAAATCAAAACCTTAAGATCGAGACCCCCTTTTTATTGGTCAAAAATCTTAAAAATAAGGTAATCTTAGGAACTCCTTTCATAAGATCTCTTTTCCCTTTACAAATAACTAATGAAGGAATTATTACTCAGCATTTGGGTCAATCTATTATTTTTAAATTTATTAGGAAACCTATTATTAGAGATTTAAACCCAATTCATTACAAACAAAATCAAATTAACTTTCTAAAAGAAGAGATTTCTTTTAAAAATATCGATAGGCAGATTCAACAACCAAATATCAAACAAAGAATCCAGACACTCTTGGATCATATACAATCTACAATTTGTTCTGATATTCCTAATGCCTTTTGGGAAAGAAAACAGCATATCGTTGATCTTCCTTATGAAAAGGATTTTCAAGAGAAGCTTATACCGACTAAGGCTAGACCTATTCAAATGAATAATGAACTTCTTCAAATTTGTCAAAATGAAATAAAAGATCTTTTAACAAAAGGATTCATTAGAAAAAGCAAAAGTCCTTGGTCTTGCTCAGCCTTTTATGTTAATAAACAGGCTGAGATTGAAAGGGGTGTTCCTCGTCTTGTCATAAATTACAAACCTCTCAATCAAGCTTTAAGCTGGATCCGTTATCCTATTCCGAATAAGAAAGATCTTTTAAATCGTCTGCATGACGCCAAAATCTTCTCTAAGTTTGATATGAAGTCAGGATTTTGGCAAATTCAGATTAAAGAAGAAGATCGATACAAAACAGCGTTCACTGTTCCTTTTGGGCAATATGAATGGAATGTCATGCCTTTTGGTCTAAAGAATGCTCCTTCTGAATTTCAAAAAATTATGAATGACATCTTTAATCCTTTTTCAAAGTTTACCATAGTCTATATTGATGATGTGTTGATATTTTCCCAATCTATAGATGAGCATTTTAAGCACATCAATATATTCATCTCCACCATTAAGAAAAATGGTCTTGCTGTTTCTAAGACAAAAATTAATCTATTTCAAACAAAAATCAGATTCCTTGGTCACAATATTCATCAAGGTACCATTATCCCTATCCATAGAGCAATTGAGTTTGCCGACAAATTTCCCAACCAAATCATTGATAAAACCCAACTACAACGTTTCTTAGGTTGTCTAAATTATGTTTCTGATTTCTTCCCTCAGTTAAGCAATATTATAAAACCGCTTCATGATAGACTTAAAAAGGAACCTCCTCCTTGGACTGATATTCACACCAATGTAGTTAAAACAATAAAAGATCAAGTAAAGCACCTACCGTGTCTTTACCTTCCTATTCCTCAAGCTTTCAAAATTGTTGAAACTGATGCTTCCGATATAGGTTATGGTGGTATCCTAAAACAAAAGATTTCTAACAAAGAACAAATTATTGCTTTTACTTCAAAACATTGGAACCCTGCACAGCAAAATTATTCTACTGTTAAAAAAGAAGTTTTAGCTATTGTTTTATCTATTTCAAAATTCCAATCTGATTTACTTAACCAAAAATTTTTAGTTCGTGTAGATTGTAAATCTGCAAAAGATATTTTACAAAAGGATGTAAAAAATTTAGCTTCGAAACAAATTTTTGCTAGATGGCAAGCAATATTAAGTGTTTTTGATTTTGAAATTGAATATCTCAAAGGCTCAGAAAATGCTCTCCCTGACTATCTCACTCGTGAATACTTACAGGGTAAAGAATAGGATGCCGAGAACGGCAAAGTCTGCCTCTTCTCGAGGAGGTAGAATTTCAACAGATATGGTTATAGCTGATTTACCAGTAAGACAAACAAGATCATCAACTCTTGGGTCATCCACCCAAAACCAATCAATCGGGTCATCCACCCAAAACCAATCAATTGGGTCATCTACCCAAAACCAATTTATTGAAAAAACCACAATTGATACAGCCAAACAATCAAAAGCAGATTATGCCTTTCCTATCCAAACTCTTTTAGCCTTCCAAGAACAAGGCCTTGTAAGTCTCCCCAACAAGACCTGGGCAAGTATTGTCGATGAAGAAGAGGAACAAGATTCCTTGGATCAAATTATTGAAGATCTCAAAAATAAAGCCATACAAGTCAATCCTAAACCTCCAGGTCAATTAGTAACCAAACCAGAAGTAACTAGTGTAGTACAATACCAAAACCATTCAAATAACCAAAATCCTCAAACTAACTATATTCCCAAATCCAAATATTGGCCAGTAATCCAAATGGAACCTGAATATTGGGACCCAAACCCAAACAAGGTTCCTCCTAAGATTTTCCCACCGGGATTCCATTTTCAACCTTTATCAATTAACAAATCCCAAAAATTTTATGAGTTCATCTTAGTAGACACTGATTCCATAGCAATCAAACATTATAGAGATCCTAAGGATGCGTCTAATATTACGCATTCAACTTTTCAAATCCTCAAAATTATGACCCCAGAATCCTTCGGACAAAATCCAAATAAAACCAGAACTTTCTCCCAAGCCTTTGATCCTATTGGTTACAATTATTGGGATTATGTCAATGCTTGGACATATGTCTTTTGGAAACAAAACAAAACAAATAAACACTCTTGGCTTATTTATTTCAAAACGGGAGTTACCTATACATTCCCAAACTGGTTTCTTCGTTGGTGGGATTATTTTGGTCCCATCATCCAAATCCTTCCATCAGAAGTCCAAGATGGCTTCCAAGTATTTGACAAAAGATTCAACAGAGATTTTGACAAACTACCAATCGAATTAAATTTCTTTACAAAACTTTCATTAACCTGGATTTTTTCATGGCAATACAAGTACGGGCAAAATCCAAACTCAAGAGCCCTACCTATTCTTCAAAAACAAGCTTATGTCAAGTGGTGGCCCAAGTTCGACGCTTCAAAGGCCACAAAAGAGAGTGTTATCGAATGGTTCAAAACTAATCCAAAATATTTGCAGATCGCAGACCCTCAAAACTGTTTGTTCCTCAATCAAAAGGCTTGTATTACAGCAGCCTTGGCAGCCTCATCATCTGGAGACGAGATGGTAGAAAATCTACAAGGAGTCCTCAGATTGTTGGCACAAGAACAAGAAAAGAAGAAAGAAAAGCATGATCTTCCATCATCTCCATCATCATCATCATCAATTCCAAATGAAGACATCTATGCAGAATATTCTCTGATAGATTTCTCACAAGGTTGAAGAAATAAAAAATTACCTCAAGAAAAATTATCCTCTTGTAATCTTTAATTATTTGTATTTTTCAATTATGTACCAAGAAATTTTAACTTAAAAAAAAAAAAAAAAAAAAAAAAAAAAAAAAAAAAAAAAAAAAGAATCTTTTCTTCTGTAGAAACAGTTCCGGTTACAACCTGTTCTGTAGCAACAGTAGCTTTTATTTTTTCTATTTATAGGCATGCCTTGCATTGTTGTAGAGGCACCCTTAGTTACCACTATCATAGAGAGTTTTAGAGAGAGTCAGAGCTAGCATTCTGAGTCCTTCTTGTAAGCTTTCTGCAATCTTTCTTTTTCAATCTTAATCAATCTTGTTACTTCAATCTTTTCTCTTCTTTCTTTAATCAGTCCTGCTTGGCTCTGCCATCGTTCTGATATTCTTTTATGCTTTAATTTATCATCTTTAATTTATATTACTTGTTTATGGAAGGCTAAGCCTCCTGTTTATATTTGTTTAATCCTCTGCACTTATTTTACGTACTTAATTTATCCCGTTAAGCAGTCTGTCTGCTCTTCTACTTTCCATTTTCTTTATTTAACTAACCTTTATCTGCTTCCGATCCCCTCTTGGTATCAGAGCCTGATGGGGAAGTAGGAATGTATTAATTAAATATTGAGTTCTTAATTTATTAAACTAGATTGTTCTTTACAGTTTGTCCAAAAGAATAATTTATGACCTATCATTCCAGATCTACTATTCATGAACAGTAAAGCAAATTATTCTAGATCTAATTATTCTGTACAACTGTAGCAATAAGACCCACTTATGGGCAATAAGTCTAATTTGTCGATGTTTTATGGGATGATTAGATCCAGACTAATAATAACAGTAATAATAGTTCTTGAGATGGTTTGGTCATAGAAGTTTCCTTTTGGATTAATTCTAAAGAATAATTTAGAGAATAAATTATTAACTCATATTTAATAATTATATTTCTAACCAACCAAGTGATGGCGATGATATTAATGGGTGAGGAAACCAAAGCCTTATTTATGCTCCGATCATTTTCCTCACGTTTCTCTTGTAGATCCTCTCAACCTTCTTCTTCTTCTATAAGTGAACCTCAATCTCAATCTTTTTCAAACAAAGTCTTCAAAGAAGAAATTCACTTTGAAGATATTAATCAAGAGATAGATAATTGGGAAATACCCAGAATATCTCCTAAAGAACTTTACAAACCTGATGGATCTTTCTTCCATAGATCTGACTATATAATTAGGACTGTCGAACAAAAATTTAAACTAAAATCTGACGATGAAGAACTCCATCTCCTTTCTGAAAAAAGTATTAAAGAACACTTAAGTAAAAGATACAATTACATGCACATTGGAAGTGTTCAAGTAGGTCTGAAGCCTCTCACGAGGGGCTCTCTTGACGTAGCGGTACTCCTCTGCTTAAGAGATATAAGACACAATCGTTTTGATGATTCACTCCTAGGAACGGTAGAATCCAGTCTTAGTCATGGACCAATCTTTTTCAATTGTTTTCCTGATCTAACTATAAGTTTGGATGATAAAAATATTTTAGATGTCCTTTTCTTAAATGTTAAACTCCATGGTTATGACATGAAAGAAGGATCTGTCCCTATCACCTTAGTTTACAGAGTTCAATATAAAGTTATGAATTCAATAAGGTCCAATTTCCTTAAAACAAAATGCGATAAATCTGGAGAAACAACATTATTTCTCACAGATGAGAGTAAAGCCAATGTTATTGTGCCAAAAACCATTCAATGGAGTGACATAACATTGCCTGAGAGATGGGCTTTAGATAGAGCTACACCAGCCCAACCCCGTATTACTCCTGATTTTCAAGATATAATTCAACACCAAACAGGAAGGGTAGAATTAGTTTTCAACAGAAGAAATTCCTTCTCTAGGTCCGGATCTGTTAGATCTGATAATGCAACAAAAGAAGACTTTAGGTCAGCTGTGTCTAGAAGGTCTTTTTCAATTCCTAGATCCATCAGAACTGAACCTACCCATGATGGGTCAACAATTCATTTACAAGGCCTTGAGACAACTACTCCGGTAAGGCCTACCTATCAAAGAGAAGAAGACGATCAAAGAACGGTTCAATCCCCAACATATTCCTCCCTTAATGAACGTTATGATGTTATATAAGTTCATTATAGAAAAGGAATCCCTTAAGAAAGAATTCTATTCTGAGGAATGGTCTCCTCATAGAGAATGGTTCTTTCAAAATTATAAGGGCAACAATAGGGTTTCTATACAAGAAGAATTTTATAAATTCTTAAACAAAGTTGAGCTTAACATTCCTTTTTTTGATTGGTTTCATGCTTACACCATAAAAAATAATATAGATTATCCTTTTCAAACTGATATAATGGGTGAAAGAACTACTAATGTCATAACTATTTGGCATTTAAAAAATGGTGAAATTGTCCAATCTGACTTTCCTCCTAACACTCCTTTTAAACTTAATCTCAAGAGTAATAATCTTTCTGTCATGGCTTCTCCTTTCAAAACTAAGGTAGATAATGAACCTGTTTGCTCTAATGATATTAAGAGCCTTATTGAACAATCAAATTATACTAATAAGTATCTCCAAGCTTTAGGAGAAAATTTAGGGAAAAAATCTGTTGTTGACAACCTCAACCAAGCTTCAACATCCTCTAACTCAATTGAGAAACCTTTGTTTAAACCTTATAAGATGTCTAAACAAATTAAGAAAGATTTACATTCTTCTAGCTCAAACAAAAAGATAAAAGAGGAAGTTAAGAGTGAACTTCTTGATATTGTTAACGAGAAATTAAGATTCCTCAATGCAACTGTCCCTGATAGTCCTTCTCCAGGAACTAAATCAATAAACATGATAGGACAACATATCACCTCTGATTGTAGTGAAGATTCAGATATCAGTGTTAATCCTGTTATAACTGGCCCTAAGCTCAATTGGAGGAAACAAACCAAGCTTTATTATCCCAGAGCAACTGCTCCTGACCTCTTACTTGAAGAAAATGAATCAAATTTTAAAAGTTTTAGTGCTAATAATGTCTATGAATGGAACATAGATGGTCAAAATGAATATGGCATAACTAAGATTCTTCAAAACATGACAATGGTGGCTACTGCCTATGAAACAGCTAATGATTGTCCTGAAACTGTTATTGTAGAAATCTTAGTTGCTGGATTTTCAGGTCAGTTAAAAGGTTGGTGGGATAATTATCTCACAGAAAATGAAAAACAATTAATTCTCACTGCCGTTAAAACTGATTCTGATGGAACTCCCATCCTTAGTGATGGAGCGTCTATAGCTGATGCTGTCAATACCTTAATTTTTACTATAGCCCAACATTTTATTGGAGATCCGTCTCTTATTAAGGATAGGTCTGGTGAGCTTTTATCCAATCTCAAGTGTAGAACTCTAGGAGATTTTAGGTGGTACAAAGATACTTTCCTTACTAGGGTTTACACTAGAGATGATAGTCATCAGCCATTTTGGAAAGAAAAATTCCTTGCAGGACTTCCCAAATCCTTAGGAGACAAAGTTAGAGAAAAACTTAGGGGTCAAAACCCTAATGGAGATATTCCTTATGATCAGTTAAGCTATGGACAATTAATAGCTTACATACAAAAGGTAGCTCTTAAGATTTGTCAAGATGACAAAATCCAAAAACAGCTTGCTAAAGAAAAATCCATGAACCATAAAGATATGGGAACCTTTTGTGAACAATTTGGTTTACCTTGTTCTAAGAAACCAAAATCCAGACCTAAGCATGGTCCTCCCAAGCATGGTCCTCCTAAGCCGAAATTCTATAAGAGGAAACCCCATAGACCTTATAGAAAACCACCCCACCAGGAGGTTAAGCCAGAAAATCATGTACCTTTCAATAATAATTTTCCTAGGAAAGCTAGGTCTCCGGTTGTTTGCTATAATTGCAATAAACCCGGTCACGTCAGTAAATATTGTAGATTAAAAGGTAAATTAAAATCCTTAAATCTTGATCAAGACTTGGAAGAACGTATTAATAATTTGTTAATCGAAACCTCTGACGAGGACTCTATTCCTAGTTCTTCCGATGATTTAAATCAAGTTCAAAATGATGACTTATCCGATGATGAGTCTGGTTCTTCTAGCCAAATTAATGTTTTAACGAAGGAACAAGATCTCCTTTTTGAAGCCATAAATGCTATCACTGATCCTCATGTTAAGAAAGTTTACCTTGAAAAATTAAAATCCTCTCTTGTGACTAAACCAACTAGAAATCCTCTTGTAGCCAATAAGTTTAATCTTACTGATACTTTCAAAAGACTTGAGAAAGCTACAACTAAACCTGTCACTATTCAAGATCTCCAGCATGAGATAAATACTCTTAAAATTGAAATACGAGAGTTAAAACAAACTCAAGATAGTCATCACATAATCTTAGATCAATTACAACAATATGAAGGTGTAGATGATAATCCGACCGAAGTTTATCCAACCAATCCTACTAACCATGTTAGTACCCAGTATCAAGGAAACCAAGAAGATGATGATTTCTTGGGATTAATCAATCAACTTAAGATTCAAAAATTTTACATAAATATCAAAATTGTTATAAAAGAATTTATCCTTGAAACTACGGCCCTCTTTGATACTGGGGCTGATTCTAACTGTATTTTAGAAGGTCTTATTCCTACAAAGTACTTTGAGAAAACCTCTGAACAACTTAGCACTGCTAATGGCTCAAAACTTAAAATCAATTATAAGTTATCTACTACTATAATTGAAAATCAAAACCTTAAGATCGAGACCCCCTTTTTATTGGTCAAAAATCTTAAAAATAAGGTAATCTTAGGAACTCCTTTCATAAGATCTCTTTTCCCTTTACAAATAACTAATGAAGGAATTATTACTCAGCATTTGGGTCAATCTATTATTTTTAAATTTATTAGGAAACCTATTATTAGAGATTTAAACCCAATTCATTACAAACAAAATCAAATTAACTTTCTAAAAGAAGAGATTTCTTTTAAAAATATCGATAGGCAGATTCAACAACCAAATATCAAACAAAGAATCCAGACACTCTTGGATCATATACAATCTACAATTTGTTCTGATATTCCTAATGCCTTTTGGGAAAGAAAACAGCATATCGTTGATCTTCCTTATGAAAAGGATTTTCAAGAGAAGCTTATACCGACTAAGGCTAGACCTATTCAAATGAATAATGAACTTCTTCAAATTTGTCAAAATGAAATAAAAGATCTTTTAACAAAAGGATTCATTAGAAAAAGCAAAAGTCCTTGGTCTTGCTCAGCCTTTTATGTTAATAAACAGGCTGAGATTGAAAGGGGTGTTCCTCGTCTTGTCATAAATTACAAACCTCTCAATCAAGCTTTAAGCTGGATCCGTTATCCTATTCCGAATAAGAAAGATCTTTTAAATCGTCTGCATGACGCCAAAATCTTCTCTAAGTTTGATATGAAGTCAGGATTTTGGCAAATTCAGATTAAAGAAGAAGATCGATACAAAACAGCGTTCACTGTTCCTTTTGGGCAATATGAATGGAATGTCATGCCTTTTGGTCTAAAGAATGCTCCTTCTGAATTTCAAAAAATTATGAATGACATCTTTAATCCTTTTTCAAAGTTTACCATAGTCTATATTGATGATGTGTTGATATTTTCCCAATCTATAGATGAGCATTTTAAGCACATCAATATATTCATCTCCACCATTAAGAAAAATGGTCTTGCTGTTTCTAAGACAAAAATTAATCTATTTCAAACAAAAATCAGATTCCTTGGTCACAATATTCATCAAGGTACCATTATCCCTATCCATAGAGCAATTGAGTTTGCCGACAAATTTCCCAACCAAATCATTGATAAAACCCAACTACAACGTTTCTTAGGTTGTCTAAATTATGTTTCTGATTTCTTCCCTCAGTTAAGCAATATTATAAAACCGCTTCATGATAGACTTAAAAAGGAACCTCCTCCTTGGACTGATATTCACACCAATGTAGTTAAAACAATAAAAGATCAAGTAAAGCACCTACCGTGTCTTTACCTTCCTATTCCTCAAGCTTTCAAAATTGTTGAAACTGATGCTTCCGATATAGGTTATGGTGGTATCCTAAAACAAAAGATTTCTAACAAAGAACAAATTATTGCTTTTACTTCAAAACATTGGAACCCTGCACAGCAAAATTATTCTACTGTTAAAAAAGAAGTTTTAGCTATTGTTTTATCTATTTCAAAATTCCAATCTGATTTACTTAACCAAAAATTTTTAGTTCGTGTAGATTGTAAATCTGCAAAAGATATTTTACAAAAGGATGTAAAAAATTTAGCTTCGAAACAAATTTTTGCTAGATGGCAAGCAATATTAAGTGTTTTTGATTTTGAAATTGAATATCTCAAAGGCTCAGAAAATGCTCTCCCTGACTATCTCACTCGTGAATACTTACAGGGTAAAGAATAGGATGCCGAGAACGGCAAAGTCTGCCTCTTCTCGAGGAGGTAGAATTTCAACAGATATGGTTATAGCTGATTTACCAGTAAGACAAACAAGATCATCAACTCTTGGGTCATCCACCCAAAACCAATCAATCGGGTCATCCACCCAAAACCAATCAATTGGGTCATCTACCCAAAACCAATTTATTGAAAAAACCACAATTGATACAGCCAAACAATCAAAAGCAGATTATGCCTTTCCTATCCAAACTCTTTTAGCCTTCCAAGAACAAGGCCTTGTAAGTCTCCCCAACAAGACCTGGGCAAGTATTGTCGATGAAGAAGAGGAACAAGATTCCTTGGATCAAATTATTGAAGATCTCAAAAATAAAGCCATACAAGTCAATCCTAAACCTCCAGGTCAATTAGTAACCAAACCAGAAGTAACTAGTGTAGTACAATACCAAAACCATTCAAATAACCAAAATCCTCAAACTAACTATATTCCCAAATCCAAATATTGGCCAGTAATCCAAATGGAACCTGAATATTGGGACCCAAACCCAAACAAGGTTCCTCCTAAGATTTTCCCACCGGGATTCCATTTTCAACCTTTATCAATTAACAAATCCCAAAAATTTTATGAGTTCATCTTAGTAGACACTGATTCCATAGCAATCAAACATTATAGAGATCCTAAGGATGCGTCTAATATTACGCATTCAACTTTTCAAATCCTCAAAATTATGACCCCAGAATCCTTCGGACAAAATCCAAATAAAACCAGAACTTTCTCCCAAGCCTTTGATCCTATTGGTTACAATTATTGGGATTATGTCAATGCTTGGACATATGTCTTTTGGAAACAAAACAAAACAAATAAACACTCTTGGCTTATTTATTTCAAAACGGGAGTTACCTATACATTCCCAAACTGGTTTCTTCGTTGGTGGGATTATTTTGGTCCCATCATCCAAATCCTTCCATCAGAAGTCCAAGATGGCTTCCAAGTATTTGACAAAAGATTCAACAGAGATTTTGACAAACTACCAATCGAATTAAATTTCTTTACAAAACTTTCATTAACCTGGATTTTTTCATGGCAATACAAGTACGGGCAAAATCCAAACTCAAGAGCCCTACCTATTCTTCAAAAACAAGCTTATGTCAAGTGGTGGCCCAAGTTCGACGCTTCAAAGGCCACAAAAGAGAGTGTTATCGAATGGTTCAAAACTAATCCAAAATATTTGCAGATCGCAGACCCTCAAAACTGTTTGTTCCTCAATCAAAAGGCTTGTATTACAGCAGCCTTGGCAGCCTCATCATCTGGAGACGAGATGGTAGAAAATCTACAAGGAGTCCTCAGATTGTTGGCACAAGAACAAGAAAAGAAGAAAGAAAAGCATGATCTTCCATCATCTCCATCATCATCATCATCAATTCCAAATGAAGACATCTATGCAGAATATTCTCTGATAGATTTCTCACAAGGTTGAAGAAATAAAAAATTACCTCAAGAAAAATTATCCTCTTGTAATCTTTAATTATTTGTATTTTTCAATTATGTACCAAGAAATTTTAACTTAAAAAAAAAAAAAAAAAAAAAAAAAAAAAAAAAAAAAAAAAAGAATCTTTTCTTCTGTAGAAACAGTTCCGGTTACAACCTGTTCTGTAGCAACAGTAGCTTTTATTTTTTCTATTTATAGGCATGCCTTGCATTGTTGTAGAGGCACCCTTAGTTACCACTATCATAGAGAGTTTTAGAGAGAGTCAGAGCTAGCATTCTGAGTCCTTCTTGTAAGCTTTCTGCAATCTTTCTTTTTCAATCTTAATCAATCTTGTTACTTCAATCTTTTCTCTTCTTTCTTTAATCAGTCCTGCTTGGCTCTGCCATCGTTCTGATATTCTTTTATGCTTTAATTTATCATCTTTAATTTATATTACTTGTTTATGGAAGGCTAAGCCTCCTGTTTATATTTGTTTAATCCTCTGCACTTATTTTACGTACTTAATTTATCCCGTTAAGCAGTCTGTCTGCTCTTCTACTTTCCATTTTCTTTATTTAACTAACCTTTATCTGCTTCCGATCCCCTCTTGGTATCAGAGCCTGATGGGGAAGTAGGAATGTATTAATTAAATATTGAGTTCTTAATTTATTAAACTAGATTGTTCTTTACAGTTTGTCAAAAGACTTGAGAAAGCTACAACTAAACCTGTCACTATTCAAGATCTCCAGCATGAGATAAATACTCTTAAAATTGAAATACGAGAGTTAAAACAAACTCAAGATAGTCATCACATAATCTTAGATCAATTACAACAATATGAAGGTGTAGATGATAATCCGACCGAAGTTTATCCAACCAATCCTACTAACCATGTTAGTACCCAGTATCAAGGAAACCAAGATCTGCAGACAGACTGCTCAAAACTAACCTTTATTTGCTAGACCTATGCCTTTACGTACCTTTTCTTTATTTAACTAACCTTTATCTGCTTCCGATCCCCTCTTGGTATCAGAGCCTGATGGGGAAGTAGGAATGTATTAATTAAATATTGAGTTCTTAATTTATTAAACTAGATTGTTCTTTACAGTTTGTCCAAAAGAATAATTTATGACCTATCATTCCAGATCTACTATTCATGAACAGTAAAGCAAATTATTCTAGATCTAATTATTCTGTACAACTGTAGCAATAAGACCCACTTATGGGCAATAAGTCTAATTTGTCGATGTTTTATGGGATGATTAGATCCAGACTAATAAAAACAGTAATAATAGTTCTTGAGATGGTTTGGTCATAGAAGTTTCCTTTTGGATTAATTCTAAAGAATAATTTAGAGAATAAATTATTAACTCATATTTAATAATTATATTTCTAACCAACCAAGTGATGGCGATGATATTAATGGGTGAGGAAACCAAAGCCTTATTTATGCTCCGATCATTTTCCTCACGTTTCTCTTGTAGATCCTCTCAACCTTCTTCTTCTTCTATAAGTGAACCTCAATCTCAATCTTTTTCAAACAAAGTCTTCAAAGAAGAAATTCACTTTGAAGATATTAATCAAGAGATAGATAATTGGGAAATACCCAGAATATCTCCTAAAGAACTTTACAAACCTGATGGATCTTTCTTCCATAGATCTGACTATATAATTAGGACTGTCGAACAAAAATTTAAACTAAAATCTGACGATGAAGAACTCCATCTCCTTTCTGAAAAAAGTATTAAAGAACACTTAAGTAAAAGATACAATTACATGCACATTGGAAGTGTTCAAGTAGGTCTGAAGCCTCTCACGAGGGGCTCTCTTGACGTAGCGGTACTCCTCTGCTTAAGAGATATAAGACACAATCGTTTTGATGATTCACTCCTAGGAACGGTAGAATCCAGTCTTAGTCATGGACCAATCTTTTTCAATTGTTTTCCTGATCTAACTATAAGTTTGGATGATAAAAATATTTTAGATGTCCTTTTCTTAAATGTTAAACTCCATGGTTATGACATGAAAGAAGGATCTGTCCCTATCACCTTAGTTTACAGAGTTCAATATAAAGTTATGAATTCAATAAGGTCCAATTTCCTTAAAACAAAATGCGATAAATCTGGAGAAACAACATTATTTCTCACAGATGAGAGTAAAGCCAATGTTATTGTGCCAAAAACCATTCAATGGAGTGACATAACATTGCCTGAGAGATGGGCTTTAGATAGAGCTACACCAGCCCAACCCCGTATTACTCCTGATTTTCAAGATATAATTCAACACCAAACAGGAAGGGTAGAATTAGTTTTCAACAGAAGAAATTCCTTCTCTAGGTCCGGATCTGTTAGATCTGATAATGCAACAAAAGAAGACTTTAGGTCAGCTGTGTCTAGAAGGTCTTTTTCAATTCCTAGATCCATCAGAACTGAACCTACCCATGATGGGTCAACAATTCATTTACAAGGCCTTGAGACAACTACTCCGGTAAGGCCTACCTATCAAAGAGAAGAAGACGATCAAAGAACGGTTCAATCCCCAACATATTCCTCCCTTAATGAACGTTATGATGTTATATAAGTTCATTATAGAAAAGGAATCCCTTAAGAAAGAATTCTATTCTGAGGAATGGTCTCCTCATAGAGAATGGTTCTTTCAAAATTATAAGGGCAACAATAGGGTTTCTATACAAGAAGAATTTTATAAATTCTTAAACAAAGTTGAGCTTAACATTCCTTTTTTTGATTGGTTTCATGCTTACACCATAAAAAATAATATAGATTATCCTTTTCAAACTGATATAATGGGTGAAAGAACTACTAATGTCATAACTATTTGGCATTTAAAAAATGGTGAAATTGTCCAATCTGACTTTCCTCCTAACACTCCTTTTAAACTTAATCTCAAGAGTAATAATCTTTCTGTCATGGCTTCTCCTTTCAAAACTAAGGTAGATAATGAACCTGTTTGCTCTAATGATATTAAGAGCCTTATTGAACAATCAAATTATACTAATAAGTATCTCCAAGCTTTAGGAGAAAATTTAGGGAAAAAATCTGTTGTTGACAACCTCAACCAAGCTTCAACATCCTCTAACTCAATTGAGAAACCTTTGTTTAAACCTTATAAGATGTCTAAACAAATTAAGAAAGATTTACATTCTTCTAGCTCAAACAAAAAGATAAAAGAGGAAGTTAAGAGTGAACTTCTTGATATTGTTAACGAGAAATTAAGATTCCTCAATGCAACTGTCCCTGATAGTCCTTCTCCAGGAACTAAATCAATAAACATGATAGGACAACATATCACCTCTGATTGTAGTGAAGATTCAGATATCAGTGTTAATCCTGTTATAACTGGCCCTAAGCTCAATTGGAGGAAACAAACCAAGCTTTATTATCCCAGAGCAACTGCTCCTGACCTCTTACTTGAAGAAAATGAATCAAATTTTAAAAGTTTTAGTGCTAATAATGTCTATGAATGGAACATAGATGGTCAAAATGAATATGGCATAACTAAGATTCTTCAAAACATGACAATGGTGGCTACTGCCTATGAAACAGCTAATGATTGTCCTGAAACTGTTATTGTAGAAATCTTAGTTGCTGGATTTTCAGGTCAGTTAAAAGGTTGGTGGGATAATTATCTCACAGAAAATGAAAAACAATTAATTCTCACTGCCGTTAAAACTGATTCTGATGGAACTCCCATCCTTAGTGATGGAGCGTCTATAGCTGATGCTGTCAATACCTTAATTTTTACTATAGCCCAACATTTTATTGGAGATCCGTCTCTTATTAAGGATAGGTCTGGTGAGCTTTTATCCAATCTCAAGTGTAGAACTCTAGGAGATTTTAGGTGGTACAAAGATACTTTCCTTACTAGGGTTTACACTAGAGATGATAGTCATCAGCCATTTTGGAAAGAAAAATTCCTTGCAGGACTTCCCAAATCCTTAGGAGACAAAGTTAGAGAAAAACTTAGGGGTCAAAACCCTAATGGAGATATTCCTTATGATCAGTTAAGCTATGGACAATTAATAGCTTACATACAAAAGGTAGCTCTTAAGATTTGTCAAGATGACAAAATCCAAAAACAGCTTGCTAAAGAAAAATCCATGAACCATAAAGATATGGGAACCTTTTGTGAACAATTTGGTTTACCTTGTTCTAAGAAACCAAAATCCAGACCTAAGCATGGTCCTCCCAAGCATGGTCCTCCTAAGCCGAAATTCTATAAGAGGAAACCCCATAGACCTTATAGAAAACCACCCCACCAGGAGGTTAAGCCAGAAAATCATGTACCTTTCAATAATAATTTTCCTAGGAAAGCTAGGTCTCCGGTTGTTTGCTATAATTGCAATAAACCCGGTCACGTCAGTAAATATTGTAGATTAAAAGGTAAATTAAAATCCTTAAATCTTGATCAAGACTTGGAAGAACGTATTAATAATTTGTTAATCGAAACCTCTGACGAGGACTCTATTCCTAGTTCTTCCGATGATTTAAATCAAGTTCAAAATGATGACTTATCCGATGATGAGTCTGGTTCTTCTAGCCAAATTAATGTTTTAACGAAGGAACAAGATCTCCTTTTTGAAGCCATAAATGCTATCACTGATCCTCATGTTAAGAAAGTTTACCTTGAAAAATTAAAATCCTCTCTTGTGACTAAACCAACTAGAAATCCTCTTGTAGCCAATAAGTTTAATCTTACTGATACTTTCAAAAGACTTGAGAAAGCTACAACTAAACCTGTCACTATTCAAGATCTCCAGCATGAGATAAATACTCTTAAAATTGAAATACGAGAGTTAAAACAAACTCAAGATAGTCATCACATAATCTTAGATCAATTACAACAATATGAAGGTGTAGATGATAATCCGACCGAAGTTTATCCAACCAATCCTACTAACCATGTTAGTACCCAGTATCAAGGAAACCAAGAAGATGATGATTTCTTGGGATTAATCAATCAACTTAAGATTCAAAAATTTTACATAAATATCAAAATTGTTATAAAAGAATTTATCCTTGAAACTACGGCCCTCTTTGATACTGGGGCTGATTCTAACTGTATTTTAGAAGGTCTTATTCCTACAAAGTACTTTGAGAAAACCTCTGAACAACTTAGCACTGCTAATGGCTCAAAACTTAAAATCAATTATAAGTTATCTACTACTATAATTGAAAATCAAAACCTTAAGATCGAGACCCCCTTTTTATTGGTCAAAAATCTTAAAAATAAGGTAATCTTAGGAACTCCTTTCATAAGATCTCTTTTCCCTTTACAAATAACTAATGAAGGAATTATTACTCAGCATTTGGGTCAATCTATTATTTTTAAATTTATTAGGAAACCTATTATTAGAGATTTAAACCCAATTCATTACAAACAAAATCAAATTAACTTTCTAAAAGAAGAGATTTCTTTTAAAAATATCGATAGGCAGATTCAACAACCAAATATCAAACAAAGAATCCAGACACTCTTGGATCATATACAATCTACAATTTGTTCTGATATTCCTAATGCCTTTTGGGAAAGAAAACAGCATATCGTTGATCTTCCTTATGAAAAGGATTTTCAAGAGAAGCTTATACCGACTAAGGCTAGACCTATTCAAATGAATAATGAACTTCTTCAAATTTGTCAAAATGAAATAAAAGATCTTTTAACAAAAGGATTCATTAGAAAAAGCAAAAGTCCTTGGTCTTGCTCAGCCTTTTATGTTAATAAACAGGCTGAGATTGAAAGGGGTGTTCCTCGTCTTGTCATAAATTACAAACCTCTCAATCAAGCTTTAAGCTGGATCCGTTATCCTATTCCGAATAAGAAAGATCTTTTAAATCGTCTGCATGACGCCAAAATCTTCTCTAAGTTTGATATGAAGTCAGGATTTTGGCAAATTCAGATTAAAGAAGAAGATCGATACAAAACAGCGTTCACTGTTCCTTTTGGGCAATATGAATGGAATGTCATGCCTTTTGGTCTAAAGAATGCTCCTTCTGAATTTCAAAAAATTATGAATGACATCTTTAATCCTTTTTCAAAGTTTACCATAGTCTATATTGATGATGTGTTGATATTTTCCCAATCTATAGATGAGCATTTTAAGCACATCAATATATTCATCTCCACCATTAAGAAAAATGGTCTTGCTGTTTCTAAGACAAAAATTAATCTATTTCAAACAAAAATCAGATTCCTTGGTCACAATATTCATCAAGGTACCATTATCCCTATCCATAGAGCAATTGAGTTTGCCGACAAATTTCCCAACCAAATCATTGATAAAACCCAACTACAACGTTTCTTAGGTTGTCTAAATTATGTTTCTGATTTCTTCCCTCAGTTAAGCAATATTATAAAACCGCTTCATGATAGACTTAAAAAGGAACCTCCTCCTTGGACTGATATTCACACCAATGTAGTTAAAACAATAAAAGATCAAGTAAAGCACCTACCGTGTCTTTACCTTCCTATTCCTCAAGCTTTCAAAATTGTTGAAACTGATGCTTCCGATATAGGTTATGGTGGTATCCTAAAACAAAAGATTTCTAACAAAGAACAAATTATTGCTTTTACTTCAAAACATTGGAACCCTGCACAGCAAAATTATTCTACTGTTAAAAAAGAAGTTTTAGCTATTGTTTTATCTATTTCAAAATTCCAATCTGATTTACTTAACCAAAAATTTTTAGTTCGTGTAGATTGTAAATCTGCAAAAGATATTTTACAAAAGGATGTAAAAAATTTAGCTTCGAAACAAATTTTTGCTAGATGGCAAGCAATATTAAGTGTTTTTGATTTTGAAATTGAATATCTCAAAGGCTCAGAAAATGCTCTCCCTGACTATCTCACTCGTGAATACTTACAGGGTAAAGAATAGGATGCCGAGAACGGCAAAGTCTGCCTCTTCTCGAGGAGGTAGAATTTCAACAGATATGGTTATAGCTGATTTACCAGTAAGACAAACAAGATCATCAACTCTTGGGTCATCCACCCAAAACCAATCAATCGGGTCATCCACCCAAAACCAATCAATTGGGTCATCTACCCAAAACCAATTTATTGAAAAAACCACAATTGATACAGCCAAACAATCAAAAGCAGATTATGCCTTTCCTATCCAAACTCTTTTAGCCTTCCAAGAACAAGGCCTTGTAAGTCTCCCCAACAAGACCTGGGCAAGTATTGTCGATGAAGAAGAGGAACAAGATTCCTTGGATCAAATTATTGAAGATCTCAAAAATAAAGCCATACAAGTCAATCCTAAACCTCCAGGTCAATTAGTAACCAAACCAGAAGTAACTAGTGTAGTACAATACCAAAACCATTCAAATAACCAAAATCCTCAAACTAACTATATTCCCAAATCCAAATATTGGCCAGTAATCCAAATGGAACCTGAATATTGGGACCCAAACCCAAACAAGGTTCCTCCTAAGATTTTCCCACCGGGATTCCATTTTCAACCTTTATCAATTAACAAATCCCAAAAATTTTATGAGTTCATCTTAGTAGACACTGATTCCATAGCAATCAAACATTATAGAGATCCTAAGGATGCGTCTAATATTACGCATTCAACTTTTCAAATCCTCAAAATTATGACCCCAGAATCCTTCGGACAAAATCCAAATAAAACCAGAACTTTCTCCCAAGCCTTTGATCCTATTGGTTACAATTATTGGGATTATGTCAATGCTTGGACATATGTCTTTTGGAAACAAAACAAAACAAATAAACACTCTTGGCTTATTTATTTCAAAACGGGAGTTACCTATACATTCCCAAACTGGTTTCTTCGTTGGTGGGATTATTTTGGTCCCATCATCCAAATCCTTCCATCAGAAGTCCAAGATGGCTTCCAAGTATTTGACAAAAGATTCAACAGAGATTTTGACAAACTACCAATCGAATTAAATTTCTTTACAAAACTTTCATTAACCTGGATTTTTTCATGGCAATACAAGTACGGGCAAAATCCAAACTCAAGAGCCCTACCTATTCTTCAAAAACAAGCTTATGTCAAGTGGTGGCCCAAGTTCGACGCTTCAAAGGCCACAAAAGAGAGTGTTATCGAATGGTTCAAAACTAATCCAAAATATTTGCAGATCGCAGACCCTCAAAACTGTTTGTTCCTCAATCAAAAGGCTTGTATTACAGCAGCCTTGGCAGCCTCATCATCTGGAGACGAGATGGTAGAAAATCTACAAGGAGTCCTCAGATTGTTGGCACAAGAACAAGAAAAGAAGAAAGAAAAGCATGATCTTCCATCATCTCCATCATCATCATCATCAATTCCAAATGAAGACATCTATGCAGAATATTCTCTGATAGATTTCTCACAAGGTTGAAGAAATAAAAAATTACCTCAAGAAAAATTATCCTCTTGTAATCTTTAATTATTTGTATTTTTCAATTATGTACCAAGAAATTTTAACTTAAAAAAAAAAAAAAAAAAAAAAAAAAAAAAAAAAAAGAATCTTTTCTTCTGTAGAAACAGTTCCGGTTACAACCTGTTCTGTAGCAACAGTAGCTTTTATTTTTTCTATTTATAGGCATGCCTTGCATTGTTGTAGAGGCACCCTTAGTTACCACTATCATAGAGAGTTTTAGAGAGAGTCAGAGCTAGCATTCTGAGTCCTTCTTGTAAGCTTTCTGCAATCTTTCTTTTTCAATCTTAATCAATCTTGTTACTTCAATCTTTTCTCTTCTTTCTTTAATCAGTCCTGCTTGGCTCTGCCATCGTTCTGATATTCTTTTATGCTTTAATTTATCATCTTTAATTTATATTACTTGTTTATGGAAGGCTAAGCCTCCTGTTTATATTTGTTTAATCCTCTGCACTTATTTTACGTACTTAATTTATCCCGTTAAGCAGTCTGTCTGCTCTTCTACTTTCCATTTTCTTTATTTAACTAACCTTTATCTGCTTCCGATCCCCTCTTGGTATCAGAGCCTGATGGGGAAGTAGGAATGTATTAATTAAATATTGAGTTCTTAATTTATTAAACTAGATTGTTCTTTACAGTTTGTCCAAAAGAATAATTTATGACCTATCATTCCAGATCTACTATTCATGAACAGTAAAGCAAATTATTCTAGATCTAATTATTCTGTACAACTGTAGCAATAAGACCCACTTATGGGCAATAAGTCTAATTTGTCGATGTTTTATGGGATGATTAGATCCAGACTAATAATAACAGTAATAATAGTTCTTGAGATGGTTTGGTCATAGAAGTTTCCTTTTGGATTAATTCTAAAGAATAATTTAGAGAATAAATTATTAACTCATATTTAATAATTATATTTCTAACCAACCAAGTGATGGCGATGATATTAATGGGTGAGGAAACCAAAGCCTTATTTATGCTCCGATCATTTTCCTCACGTTTCTCTTGTAGATCCTCTCAACCTTCTTCTTCTTCTATAAGTGAACCTCAATCTCAATCTTTTTCAAACAAAGTCTTCAAAGAAGAAATTCACTTTGAAGATATTAATCAAGAGATAGATAATTGGGAAATACCCAGAATATCTCCTAAAGAACTTTACAAACCTGATGGATCTTTCTTCCATAGATCTGACTATATAATTAGGACTGTCGAACAAAAATTTAAACTAAAATCTGACGATGAAGAACTCCATCTCCTTTCTGAAAAAAGTATTAAAGAACACTTAAGTAAAAAATACAATTACATGCACATTGGAAGTGTTCAAGTAGGTCTGAAGCCTCTCACGAGGGGCTCTCTTGACGTAGCGGTACTCCTCTGCTTAAGAGATATAAGACACAATCGTTTTGATGATTCACTCCTAGGAACGGTAGAATCCAGTCTTAGTCATGGACCAATCTTTTTCAATTGTTTTCCTGATCTAACTATAAGTTTGGATGATAAAAATATTTTAGATGTCCTTTTCTTAAATGTTAAACTCCATGGTTATGACATGAAAGAAGGATCTGTCCCTATCACCTTAGTTTACAGAGTTCAATATAAAGTTATGAATTCAATAAGGTCCAATTTCCTTAAAACAAAATGCGATAAATCTGGAGAAACAACATTATTTCTCACAGATGAGAGTAAAGCCAATGTTATTGTGCCAAAAACCATTCAATGGAGTGACATAACATTGCCTGAGAGATGGGCTTTAGATAGAGCTACACCAGCCCAACCCCGTATTACTCCTGATTTTCAAGATATAATTCAACACCAAACAGGAAGGGTAGAATTAGTTTTCAACAGAAGAAATTCCTTCTCTAGGTCCGGATCTGTTAGATCTGATAATGCAACAAAAGAAGACTTTAGGTCAGCTGTGTCTAGAAGGTCTTTTTCAATTCCTAGATCCATCAGAACTGAACCTACCCATGATGGGTCAACAATTCATTTACAAGGCCTTGAGACAACTACTCCGGTAAGGCCTACCTATCAAAGAGAAGAAGACGATCAAAGAACGGTTCAATCCCCAACATATTCCTCCCTTAATGAACGTTATGATGTTATATAAGTTCATTATAGAAAAGGAATCCCTTAAGAAAGAATTCTATTCTGAGGAATGGTCTCCTCATAGAGAATGGTTCTTTCAAAATTATAAGGGCAACAATAGGGTTTCTATACAAGAAGAATTTTATAAATTCTTAAACAAAGTTGAGCTTAACATTCCTTTTTTTGATTGGTTTCATGCTTACACCATAAAAAATAATATAGATTATCCTTTTCAAACTGATATAATGGGTGAAAGAACTACTAATGTCATAACTATTTGGCATTTAAAAAATGGTGAAATTGTCCAATCTGACTTTCCTCCTAACACTCCTTTTAAACTTAATCTCAAGAGTAATAATCTTTCTGTCATGGCTTCTCCTTTCAAAACTAAGGTAGATAATGAACCTGTTTGCTCTAATGATATTAAGAGCCTTATTGAACAATCAAATTATACTAATAAGTATCTCCAAGCTTTAGGAGAAAATTTAGGGAAAAAATCTGTTGTTGACAACCTCAACCAAGCTTCAACATCCTCTAACTCAATTGAGAAACCTTTGTTTAAACCTTATAAGATGTCTAAACAAATTAAGAAAGATTTACATTCTTCTAGCTCAAACAAAAAGATAAAAGAGGAAGTTAAGAGTGAACTTCTTGATATTGTTAACGAGAAATTAAGATTCCTCAATGCAACTGTCCCTGATAGTCCTTCTCCAGGAACTAAATCAATAAACATGATAGGACAACATATCACCTCTGATTGTAGTGAAGATTCAGATATCAGTGTTAATCCTGTTATAACTGGCCCTAAGCTCAATTGGAGGAAACAAACCAAGCTTTATTATCCCAGAGCAACTGCTCCTGACCTCTTACTTGAAGAAAATGAATCAAATTTTAAAAGTTTTAGTGCTAATAATGTCTATGAATGGAACATAGATGGTCAAAATGAATATGGCATAACTAAGATTCTTCAAAACATGACAATGGTGGCTACTGCCTATGAAACAGCTAATGATTGTCCTGAAACTGTTATTGTAGAAATCTTAGTTGCTGGATTTTCAGGTCAGTTAAAAGGTTGGTGGGATAATTATCTCACAGAAAATGAAAAACAATTAATTCTCACTGCCGTTAAAACTGATTCTGATGGAACTCCCATCCTTAGTGATGGAGCGTCTATAGCTGATGCTGTCAATACCTTAATTTTTACTATAGCCCAACATTTTATTGGAGATCCGTCTCTTATTAAGGATAGGTCTGGTGAGCTTTTATCCAATCTCAAGTGTAGAACTCTAGGAGATTTTAGGTGGTACAAAGATACTTTCCTTACTAGGGTTTACACTAGAGATGATAGTCATCAGCCATTTTGGAAAGAAAAATTCCTTGCAGGACTTCCCAAATCCTTAGGAGACAAAGTTAGAGAAAAACTTAGGGGTCAAAACCCTAATGGAGATATTCCTTATGATCAGTTAAGCTATGGACAATTAATAGCTTACATACAAAAGGTAGCTCTTAAGATTTGTCAAGATGACAAAATCCAAAAACAGCTTGCTAAAGAAAAATCCATGAACCATAAAGATATGGGAACCTTTTGTGAACAATTTGGTTTACCTTGTTCTAAGAAACCAAAATCCAGACCTAAGCATGGTCCTCCCAAGCATGGTCCTCCTAAGCCGAAATTCTATAAGAGAAAACCCCATAGACCTTATAGAAAACCACCCCACCAGGAGGTTAAGCCAGAAAATCATGTACCTTTCAATAATAATTTTCCTAGGAAAGCTAGGTCTCCGGTTGTTTGCTATAATTGCAATAAACCCGGTCACGTCAGTAAATATTGTAGATTAAAAGGTAAATTAAAATCCTTAAATCTTGATCAAGACTTGGAAGAACGTATTAATAATTTGTTAATCGAAACCTCTGACGAGGACTCTATTCCTAGTTCTTCCGATGATTTAAATCAAGTTCAAAATGATGACTTATCCGATGATGAGTCTGGTTCTTCTAGCCAAATTAATGTTTTAACGAAGGAACAAGATCTCCTTTTTGAAGCCATAAATGCTATCACTGATCCTCATGTTAAGAAAGTTTACCTTGAAAAATTAAAATCCTCTCTTGTGACTAAACCAACTAGAAATCCTCTTGTAGCCAATAAGTTTAATCTTACTGATACTTTCAAAAGACTTGAGAAAGCTACAACTAAACCTGTCACTATTCAAGATCTCCAGCATGAGATAAATACTCTTAAAATTGAAATACGAGAGTTAAAACAAACTCAAGATAGTCATCACATAATCTTAGATCAATTACAACAATATGAAGGTGTAGATGATAATCCGACCGAAGTTTATCCAACCAATCCTACTAACCATGTTAGTACCCAGTATCAAGGAAACCAAGAAGATGATGATTTCTTGGGATTAATCAATCAACTTAAGATTCAAAAATTTTACATAAATATCAAAATTGTTATAAAAGAATTTATCCTTGAAACTACGGCCCTCTTTGATACTGGGGCTGATTCTAACTGTATTTTAGAAGGTCTTATTCCTACAAAGTACTTTGAGAAAACCTCTGAACAACTTAGCACTGCTAATGGCTCAAAACTTAAAATCAATTATAAGTTATCTACTACTATAATTGAAAATCAAAACCTTAAGATCGAGACCCCCTTTTTATTGGTCAAAAATCTTAAAAATAAGGTAATCTTAGGAACTCCTTTCATAAGATCTCTTTTCCCTTTACAAATAACTAATGAAGGAATTATTACTCAGCATTTGGGTCAATCTATTATTTTTAAATTTATTAGGAAACCTATTATTAGAGATTTAAACCCAATTCATTACAAACAAAATCAAATTAACTTTCTAAAAGAAGAGATTTCTTTTAAAAATATCGATAGGCAGATTCAACAACCAAATATCAAACAAAGAATCCAGACACTCTTGGATCATATACAATCTACAATTTGTTCTGATATTCCTAATGCCTTTTGGGAAAGAAAACAGCATATCGTTGATCTTCCTTATGAAAAGGATTTTCAAGAGAAGCTTATACCGACTAAGGCTAGACCTATTCAAATGAATAATGAACTTCTTCAAATTTGTCAAAATGAAATAAAAGATCTTTTAACAAAAGGATTCATTAGAAAAAGCAAAAGTCCTTGGTCTTGCTCAGCCTTTTATGTTAATAAACAGGCTGAGATTGAAAGGGGTGTTCCTCGTCTTGTCATAAATTACAAACCTCTCAATCAAGCTTTAAGCTGGATCCGTTATCCTATTCCGAATAAGAAAGATCTTTTAAATCGTCTGCATGACGCCAAAATCTTCTCTAAGTTTGATATGAAGTCAGGATTTTGGCAAATTCAGATTAAAGAAGAAGATCGATACAAAACAGCGTTCACTGTTCCTTTTGGGCAATATGAATGGAATGTCATGCCTTTTGGTCTAAAGAATGCTCCTTCTGAATTTCAAAAAATTATGAATGACATCTTTAATCCTTTTTCAAAGTTTACCATAGTCTATATTGATGATGTGTTGATATTTTCCCAATCTATAGATGAGCATTTTAAGCACATCAATATATTCATCTCCACCATTAAGAAAAATGGTCTTGCTGTTTCTAAGACAAAAATTAATCTATTTCAAACAAAAATCAGATTCCTTGGTCACAATATTCATCAAGGTACCATTATCCCTATCCATAGAGCAATTGAGTTTGCCGACAAATTTCCCAACCAAATCATTGATAAAACCCAACTACAACGTTTCTTAGGTTGTCTAAATTATGTTTCTGATTTCTTCCCTCAGTTAAGCAATATTATAAAACCGCTTCATGATAGACTTAAAAAGGAACCTCCTCCTTGGACTGATATTCACACCAATGTAGTTAAAACAATAAAAGATCAAGTAAAGCACCTACCGTGTCTTTACCTTCCTATTCCTCAAGCTTTCAAAATTGTTGAAACTGATGCTTCCGATATAGGTTATGGTGGTATCCTAAAACAAAAGATTTCTAACAAAGAACAAATTATTGCTTTTACTTCAAAACATTGGAACCCTGCACAGCAAAATTATTCTACTGTTAAAAAAGAAGTTTTAGCTATTGTTTTATCTATTTCAAAATTCCAATCTGATTTACTTAACCAAAAATTTTTAGTTCGTGTAGATTGTAAATCTGCAAAAGATATTTTACAAAAGGATGTAAAAAATTTAGCTTCGAAACAAATTTTTGCTAGATGGCAAGCAATATTAAGTGTTTTTGATTTTGAAATTGAATATCTCAAAGGCTCAGAAAATGCTCTCCCTGACTATCTCACTCGTGAATACTTACAGGGTAAAGAATAGGATGCCGAGAACGGCAAAGTCTGCCTCTTCTCGAGGAGGTAGAATTTCAACAGATATGGTTATAGCTGATTTACCAGTAAGACAAACAAGATCATCAACTCTTGGGTCATCCACCCAAAACCAATCAATCGGGTCATCCACCCAAAACCAATCAATTGGGTCATCTACCCAAAACCAATTTATTGAAAAAACCACAATTGATACAGCCAAACAATCAAAAGCAGATTATGCCTTTCCTATCCAAACTCTTTTAGCCTTCCAAGAACAAGGCCTTGTAAGTCTCCCCAACAAGACCTGGGCAAGTATTGTCGATGAAGAAGAGGAACAAGATTCCTTGGATCAAATTATTGAAGATCTCAAAAATAAAGCCATACAAGTCAATCCTAAACCTCCAGGTCAATTAGTAACCAAACCAGAAGTAACTAGTGTAGTACAATACCAAAACCATTCAAATAACCCAAATCCTCAAACTAACTATATTCCCAAATCCAAATATTGGCCAGTAATCCAAATGGAACCTGAATATTGGGACCCAAACCCAAACAAAGTTCCTCCTAAGATTTTCCCACCGGGATTCCATTTTCAACCTTTATCAATTAACAAATCCCAAAAATTTTATGAGTTCATCTTAGTAGACACTGATTCCATAGCAATCAAACATTATAGAGATCCTAAGGATGCGTCTAATATTACGCATTCAACTTTTCAAATCCTCAAAATTATGACCCCAGAATCCTTCGGACAAAATCCAAATAAAACCAGAACTTTCTCCCAAGCCTTTGATCCTATTGGTTACAATTATTGGGATTATGTCAATGCTTGGACATATGTCTTTTGGAAACAAAACAAAACAAATAAACACTCTTGGCTTATTTATTTCAAAACGGGAGTTACCTATACATTCCCAAACTGGTTTCTTCGTTGGTGGGATTATTTTGGTCCCATCATCCAAATCCTTCCTTCAGAAGTCCAAGATGGCTTCCAAGTATTTGACAAAAGATTCAACAGAGATTTTGACAAACTACCAATCGAATTAAATTTCTTTACAAAACTTTCATTAACCTGGATTTTTTCATGGCAATACAAGTACGGGCAAAATCCAAACTCAAGAGCCCTACCTATTCTTCAAAAACAAGCTTATGTCAAGTGGTGGCCCAAGTTCGACGCTTCAAAGGCCACAAAAGAGAGTGTTATCGAATGGTTCAAAACTAATCCAAAATATTTGCAGATCGCAGACCCTCAAAACTGTTTGTTCCTCAATCAAAAGGCTTGTATTACAGCAGCCTTGGCAGCCTCATCATCTGGAGACGAGATGGTAGAAAATCTACAAGGAGTCCTCAGATTGTTGGCACAAGAACAAGAAAAGAAGAAAGAAAAGCATGATCTTCCATCATCTCCATCATCATCATCATCAATTCCAAATGAAGACGTCTATGCAGAATATTCTCTGATAGATTTCTCACAAGGTTGAAGAAATAAAAAATTACCTCAAGAAAAATTATCCTCTTGCAATCTTTAATTATTTGTATTTTTCAATTATGTACCAAGAAATTTTAACTTAAAAAAAAAAAAAAAAAAAAAAAAAAAAAAAAAAAAAAAAAAAAAAAGAAAAGAAAAGAATCTTTTCTCCTGTAGAAACAGTTCCGGTTACAACCTGTTCTGTAGCAACAGTAGCTTTTATTTTTTCTATTTATAGGCATGCCTTGCATTGTTGTAGAGGCACCCTTAGTTACCACTATCATAGAGAGTTTTAGAGAGAGTCAGAGCTAGCATTCTGAGTCCTTCTTGTAAGCTTTCTGCAATCTTTCTTTTTCAATCTTAATCAATCTTGTTACTTCAATCTTTTCTCTTCTTTCTTTAATCAGTCCTGCTTGGCTCTGCCATCGTTCTGATATTCTTTTATGCTTTAATTTATCATCTTTAATTTATATTACTTGTTTATGGAAGGCTAAGCCTCCTGTTTATATTTGTTTAATCCTCTGCACTTATTTTACGTACTTAATTTATCCCGTTAAGCAGTCTGTCTGCTCTTCTACTTTCCATTTTCTTTATTTAACTAACCTTTAATCCTCTGATGCTGTCAATACCTTAATTTTTACTATAGCCCAACATTTTATTGGAGATCCGTCTCTTATTAAGGATAGGTCTGGTGAGCTTTTATCCAATCTCAAGTGTAGAACTCTAGGAGATTTTAGGTGGTACAAAGATACTTTCCTTACTAGGGTTTACACTAGAGATGATAGTCATCAGCCATTTTGGAAAGAAAAATTCCTTGCAGGACTTCCCAAATCCTTAGGAGACAAAGTTAGAGAAAAACTTAGGGGTCAAAACCCTAATGGAGATATTCCTTATGATCAGTTAAGCTATGGACAATTAATAGCTTACATACAAAAGGTAGCTCTTAAGATTTGTCAAGATGACAAATCTTAAGAGCTACCTTTTGTATGTAAGCTATTAATTGTCCATAGCTTAACTGATCATAAGGAATATCTCCATTAGGGTTTTGACCCCTAAGTTTTTCTCTAACTTTTGTCCTAATTATATAATGGTTGTCGCAAATTCCGTCCCAAATGTGATTTGGGGCAGAATTTTGTACTGTTGTGCGACGGAATATTCCGTCCCAGATTGAATTTTTTTTAGTAGTGAGTATTGTCTCTTTCATGTCATATTGTTATATTACCAATTATCAATTTTTATTCAATTTGATGAGCAAAAGGAGCTGATAAGTAGAATTGATACATACATATACATATATTATGCAATGAATGAAATTAAGGAAAAACATGTTACAGCAGAAAAAAATTTCTCCAAATATACATGAACTAGTTTCATTGGTGAAATAACAGAAATATTGTTATTATATGTAAATGCATCATATCAAATACAAAGTCAATATTTTTGCCGACTTTCATTGTAATCCATAGAGTTATAAAAATTATACTACATTCATGAAATAGTTTTTGTAATCTATATTATTTAAAGGCTTAAACATCTTTTTGGTCCTTATATGTATATCAAATTTTGACTTTAATCCTTGTATGTGATTTTATTCAAAAATAGTCCACGTAACGACCAAACTTTTTGTTTTTGTCCTTAAAGTTAAAAATTCGTAGGAAAATTCTCAAGTTTCCTGTAGATTTTCATACAAGTTTTCCTGCAGATTTTTGTTTTAGGGATCAAAAACAAAAAATTTGGTCGATGCAGAGACTATTTTGGAATAAAATCACAAATAGGGACTAAAACAAATTTTTTTTATACATACAAAAACTAAAATGACGTTTAAGCCTTATTTAAATCGCAAATCATAAAATAGTTTAGTTTGTTTAGATGTTAAAGTTAACATAACAAAATTAATACAAACATTAATGCAATGAAAACATACTCCACTAAATTATCAAAAATAAAATAAAAAATACTCCACTAAGATCCAAATTTTGCTCCATAAATTATGCTTTAACAACACAACTTCATTGTTACCACATTCCTTCTCTCATTTCTCTAACGCTTCCCCACAATGTCCGACGGTGAAGCCACCGCCACCACCACACCAACCACCCCAACCGTCACATTCACCCCAAACACCTTAGAAAAAATCCAAACTGCACTCCAAGCCCTAACCACCATCGTCAACCCAACACTCTCTGTTACCTCATCCACCACCCCTCTTTCAATCCTCAACGAACCCGAAATCTACACCCAAATCGCCGCTCTCCTTCGCCAACCCAACTCTGGAGCCGGCGACAACAATCTTTGTCGTTGGCTCTACGACACTTTCCAATCCAATGTCACTGATCTCCAACTCACTGTCCTCCGTTTGCTACCTATAATCGCCGGTGTTTACCTCACACGTGTCGCGGATAGAAAACCGCAAGCTGGTTTTGAAGCCGTTCTTTTAGCACTCTATGCGCATGAAACAACCTCACGCGCCGGTGAACCAGTGTCAGTAACCATCCCTGACATGTCACAACCGAGCGTGTATCATGAATCCAAAGCAACGGTCAATAAAAACAATGCAACGGATCTAAACATCGTTGTTTTGTCTCCTTCGCTTGAGCCACACGGCACCGTTAGATCAACCCGAAGAGCGCGAATTGTTGGCGTCGCATTTGAGTTATTTTATAGTAAAATTTCACAGATGCCCATTGCTCCAAAAATTGATTTTTGTAAATTTTGCAAGATTTGGGCCTGTCAAAATGGTGACATGTATAAGAATTTCGAGGAAGATGTAGAAGGTGAAGTTGAAATTGAAATAGACAATGAAGGTGATGAGTTTGCTAAGAGAGGGAGGGTTCCATTGCCATGGGAATTGTTGCAACCAGTTTTGAGAATATTGGGACATTGTTTGTTAGGTTCTAAGAACAAAGATTCTGTGTTGTTTGATGCAGCTAGTGATACATGTAGGTGTTTGTTTGCAAGGGCAATGCATGATGTTAATCCAAAAGCTATTTTGCCTATGAGAAGCTTGTTGAGGCTTTCTAAGAATGTTGATGATTTTGATGCAACTGAACCACCCAAGACTGATGTTATTAATCTTTAGTAAAACAAATTGGTAGATATTTAAGTTTTTTAATCATTTGATTTAGTGCTTGGTCATGTGTTTTAATTTGTTTTCTTTGTTTCTTTTAAATTTCATTGCCTTGTGAATTTTTATTTTTCAAGGTATGTTTGGGTTGAGTATTTGTGTGGATGTTTCAAATTCAACAAAGAAATTTTTGACAAAATATCTATTGTAATAAGTTGTTTTTTTACATCTAACATAGATAAAATAGTATAAAAGAGACGAGACATTCTAACTATATTGAAATCTCCAAAAGTAAATATTTACCATAGAGCATAGGTATATATAAAAACAATATTGTTGAATGTTGAATGATATATATTACAAATCCGCAAGACTTGTAATAAGATCATTTTTTTTTATATTAAACATATATAGTATTTTATTTTAACCCTTTAATCTCGATCAACCCTTGAATTGATTTTTTGTCACATGTCACACATATATACATTAAACTGGATTAATGAAACTTTAGATAAATAGAGGGTATCTGAACTCATCTCTTTTAGATTTGTCCATTTCTTATTTTTTGATTTATTGCAATAACTTTGGTCAAAAAAATATTTATTGCATTAACTTTTCTATTCATCTTATATAGCTTATTGTTAGGTTTTTTTTTTGATAAGAAATAAACTGGAATTAAAACGAGTACAAAAGGTACTCAACCCGAACAGTCAAAACGTTACAGTAATTTGTAAATACAATCCAGCAGATTAACACACCAATCCGAAAAAGAAAAAGTAGGACTATCCCTAATCCGTAGCTTATTGTTTGGTGGTTTGTGTCAACACTTCAAATTAAAATGACAATTCAGTTCAATGCTCTCCTTTTAATCTTTGCTATTATGTGTTTTGCTTCGGTCATGGTTGCAAGTAATAAACAAATATTCTAACTCTCAATTTTGTTAATTATATTTTCAATGAAAATACATGTTATTAAAGTTTTATCAACATCTTTGTTTTGTTGTTGATAAAATTAGGAACCATGTTTAGTTGAAATTTTTGGACCATAGTTTCATAAAAGTGTACATAAAATATTATAGAATTGCCTAAAATTTAATTTTTCACGAATATTAGATAATATTTCTAATGTCACTTAATTGATTGTAGCAGGATTTCAAGATTCGTCACATTCTTAAGCATTAGTAAATTGCAATACTTCCAAATGATTTTTGAAAATCTTGTATAGCAGCTGGCTATAAAGATGGTAAATGTCTTCCAAACAAAATTACTTGTTGTTGCTATGGAAACTAGAGAGAGCGAGGCATATTTGTATATTCTTCTCAATGTGCTTGCACGATACATTTACAAATAAAATCATTGAAATATTTATAATAAGTTGAAAAATCAATAATATAATTTCTACTTAAAGTAATATTGCTATGATTTCTTAATGTTAATAGAAATTTATATTTTATTATATAGTTATGAGTTTTATAAAAATAATGACAAAATTAACATTAAAAGTTAAATATTTGATTGAATTTGGTTTCTAAATTAATTGTGGACAAGGAAAATGGAAATAAGTGTATGTCGTGATCAAGTGGTGATTGTAGCTGGATTTGATAAGGACGACCACAATTCAATCTCCGCAAATGTGTTTGAGAGAAGACTGAAACTATTTGATGTTATTTAAGCTCACATAAACCAAATTGTTTGATCCAATTAAAAAATTTCTTGATGTTGCGACAAGTGCTACGGTGGTTTATAGTCGAAACTTGTAGTCTCATAGAATTCTTAAACGACCGTGTATTTTTTGGTCACCCATAAAATGTTATATTAACTTTTAACTCTGCATATATGTAAGAAGTTGTTGGTTATTTATGTTTTATGTCTAGAATATCTTCCTTGACAAGTTGGGATGATCTAAAGGTTTGAATTTTTGTCTTGCTTGATGCTTTGAGTAAGTGAAAATTTATTTTCAATTGCAATGTTATGAAACGAACATGCTATCTTGGTGCTCAATGATTGATGAGAACAAACACAAAGACATTATTTTGAAGTTAATGAATAAGTGTATACCAAAAGAATAAGGCCCACAAATTTGTTTTGTCAATTTCTTTTTCTCTTAACAAGATCTAAATTGAAAATACAGTTTCTCTATGAAATCTCAAATTTCATTATCTAAAAATGGTTGATCACGGTTGACAATCGCAACTTCAAAAAAAAATTTACCTATGATATTAGGTTTTTCGATAGTCGAATTTTCTTTTTTTTTTGTTTGAATATTAGAGTTTACATCTAAAAAAGCTTGAAACTTATTTTTGTCTTAACACTTCTTGAATACAGACTATTTAAAATGTTAAAAAACTCAATTTTATTCATGTTTGGTAGGTCGAGATGGAAGACACCTTTGGAGCCACTTTTTGAAAATAATGTTTGGTAGGACCATGATCACCAACATGGCCATGATGGTGATAAAGATCAAGGGTGTGTACAATACTATCTATATCCAGTCGCCACTATTGTCAACTTGAAAATTCTCGTTATTGTTGTAATTTTGACCATCGTTCGGAGATGCGCAGTCTTAATTTCTGAAACTACCATTCTACATAAACAATCATATCACATATGATAAGAAATGTGTAAAACCATATTTTGTTGAAATGTGTAAAATCATCTTTTAGTTCCAATAACCATTGAAAAAAATATAAAAATAATGAGCTAATTAAGCTTTGAAGAAGGGAAAGAAAGGAGAAGAATGAAATAAGATGGTATTGATGGATGAACTTTTAATTCTAATTTGTATACTAACTTCTTTTGTCGTATGATGTCAACAATTTTCAATTTATGATGTGAAGTAAATGTAAAAGACAAATCAAGAGTAACCAACTAGAGAACACACACAAACACACACATGTGTGCGTGCGTGTGTGTGCGTGTGTGTAGACTAATGATAAGAAAAATAATTCATTGTATTGAATTATTAATGAATGAATGAATGATAGTGCTATAGCACATTTATAATCCAGTTAGAGAACCCTATAACAATGCTAAGCTATTAACTAGTAGATTTGTATCCAACTATTTGGTCCTTCCTGGTTTTTCTGACAGTAGCAAGAAGAATTTCTAGTTAGTAATCTAACATTCTTATTAAATTTGGAGTCTGTTTCGTCTTTTTGTCATGTTAAATATAATTAGTAAAATTTAAATTGTATATTAATTGATCTGTGTAATTAAAATTTCTCCTCTTTCTATATGCAATAGTAATGTATTATATAGTACTTCTTTTGAGAACTATATCTTGGATTGAGTATTGTTATTTCGAGATGAATATTACAAACTGATTTTGGGAATGCGTGGGGGTTCCTTGCTGTTATGTTGGACTTAGTTTTCACTATGTCTTTGGTGTTGTCATTTTCTTTGTTTAGTCATTGTTTTGGTCGATGATTGGTATGGTGGGGTGTAGGATTTTTATGCTTTGTTTGTGGTTAGGCTTGTTACTTTAGCTTAAACCTTTATTTGTATTAAGGGGATTATTGGATTGGGATTTTGAGGGATTTTGAGGGATTATTTTGACAAAAAAACTCTTGAAGATTTTAAAAGATTTCGTGGGATTATATTGATTTTGAGAGACTTTTTTTAAAAGATATTTTACAATAAAGATTTTTAACACAGGATTTTGTGAAAATTATAATACAAAAAAAAAATCTTGATTAAAAATCTTGATTGAATAATAACGGATTTTGTAGCATTGAAAAAATAAAATAAAAATCTTGATTGAATAACACAAGACTTTTAAAATCCATTAAAATCCCTCAAAATCCTAATCCAATAACCCCCCTTAGTTATTTTCATCGGATTGTTTTGTACTCCTTGTACTTCTCAACTCTTGTCAATATAATTTTGCAGTAAAAAAAAAAACAAAATATTAAAATATAAAAAATTAACATTGAATATATTTAACACAAATAATAGTTAATAATAATTACATACATTTAAAATAATTTTACACTATTTATGAACAATAATTTTTTAACCATTCTACTAACTTCGCAAGCGTAATTTTTTTGTGAAAGTTTCGTAATAATTGACAGCCCTATTATCAACATTGAACAAGTAAAACTCAAAAAATGTGAAAAATCATCTTCTTCTAAATTTGTAAGTATGATGTATGAAAGTAAAAGTTTTTGACAAATTATCAATGCTTTTTGAATAGTTATCAAAAATATTTTGTAATATACATTTATATATATATATATATATATAGAGAGAGAGAGAGAGAGACACACACACACACACATACAAAACACATATATGTGCGTGCACACATGCGTGTGTGCGAACTAATGATAATTAATTTTTTTTTGTATTCTTTTGATTTTATTCTCTCTATTTTTTCGTTTTATTCACATTATAGATATAAAAATGGTGAAATTTAATGCGTAAGATACGGTTCTACTGTAAACATTTTCAATTTCAAGACATGATGTTCGTCTAAGAGTAAGAAAGTAAAAAAATAAAAGATTTAGATTTTAGAGACATCTATATGTTGAAACAAAAAGTTCTAATCACATTGGGTGAGTGTGACATTTTTTTCTAGTTGATGTTAAAAATTAAAAACTAATGATTGTTTTTTTTTTATTCATAGCAAGTGGAGAAATTCAAACTTACACCTAGTTATTTTTACCTTTGCATTATGTCAAACACCGACTCGTAATAATAATAAATGTAAAGTTAAATTGTCATCATCCAATCCAAAGACTTTGATCCAATAACTAACAATGGAATCAACCAACAAAATAGTCAAAGCATCTAAGGGAATCACACTAAAGGAAGTCATCACACTACTTGCACAATCCAACATAAATTCAGAAAAACAAACAGTTGATGCATAGGAGTTTAATGAGGATGAGGATATGAGGCCCTACCAAGCTCTGCATATGTTTTTCAGCATACCAATTCCGGTGTCAGGAGCTTAAAACCACATATTGTGGAACACAGGTCCTCAGCCTTCTTAGGAGGGATTCCATTTGAGAGGGGAATGACACTACTTTTTCCATTGGTCTTGCAAGTCATGTATAACTGCTCTCCAATTTCATAACTCTCGCAATTGATCCCCTGGTATTTGCAGCTCCAACTCGAGGTAGGTACACAATTGAGATAATGACACCAGGAACAATGATTTGTCAAATTAACCCCATTGAAAAGTAGTGTCATCCCAAGTATGAACCCAACAATAAGCAATGTGATAGACGAAGCCCTGCAAGATAGATTCATCGGAGGGTGAACAAGAACAGCAAATCCCAATAGGAAGCCACAAATTAATCATCCAATGTTTCTGAAATTGTCGGCATGTTGAAGAATTGCAAGCACTGAATTGATTAAAGTGCTTGCAATAAAAGCTAACAACATTTTTAACTGCCAAACATATTTTCAAAGTTGTTTAGAATTAATTTGCGATTATTTATCGAGTCAATTATAATGTACCGAAATATGAGTTCCTTTTTTTATATATATTGGAGAGTAAGGTATCATGGTTTCCTACATGTATCCCAACTAGGTCGGCACCCCCACGATTGACCACTCCTCTACCTCCACTCCAAGGATATTATTAAAATAGCAAAAACGAAAAAATAGGGTGGGGGGCATAAACCAAACCCACCAAAACAAGTTAACGGAAACGATAATTCGGCAAACCTAGTCTATCTCGAGAGAAACTATCGCTAGAACAACTAGGTAGGCGATCCCACCAAACTACACCATTAACAAAAAAAACCCGCATTAGCTAGCCTGTTAGCACAAGTATTGCCCTCTCTGTAATTATGAGAGAAGTGAAAACAAAAAATTCCAGATATTATAAAGACAATTCTTCCATTTAGTCTTCATCAGCTTCCAAGGGACTAAGTGAATGTTCGAAAAGGCTTGGATAAGTAAAAGGGAGTAACACTCCAACCAAAGGTTAGTCCAGCCTCTAGCCGTGACAAAATCAATGGGATAGATGGCGGCACAAATTTTAGCATAAAGGGATGTAGCAATACCAATATTTGCGGAGAAAGCATCAATAAATTTGCCCATGTGGTTACGGAAAATACCCCCGCACGACGAAACGCCAGGAGAGCCTCGTGAAGCACCATTCATATTACATTTTATCCAACTATAAGGCGACCAAAGCCAAGTAACTTCCGTGGTAGATGGAGGTGGAGGAGGATGACAAACAACTCCAAAATGCTTGATAATAGAAAACTCTTGTATAAACAAGAATATATGACCTTTGGAGTGGGAGGCAGCTTGGCATATGAGGCTCTTTAAAAAATTGAGGTCACGAGGGAAATTAGGCTAGATATCATTAAATCTAATATTGTTCCTGCATTTCCAGATCAACCATAAAATATTAACCACCACTGCGATGATAAGATAACATATTTGAGGGTTCCAACCTCTATTACACATGTCTAGAAGGGCATGAAATTAAATTTGAAACATCAATAGTCTTTTCAATCAATGTAGATAAACAGCTCCAATAACGAGTTATAAAAGAACACCGCAGAAAAAGATGCTCGGCTGTTTCATTTTCTCTACCCCATAAGCTACAACAAGACACAATCAAGAAGCCGCGTTTTATCAAGTTATCATTTGTGGCAATAACAATGTGAATAATTCACCAAGTAACAAGCGGCCGGAAGAGTCCAAGCCTGGTTAGTAACAATATCGGCCACCTTGGAACCGAGGAGATGAGAAACAGAAGCAGGGAGTTGTTCCTCAATATAGTCTTTGAATTTATATCCCAATAAGTTATCATCCCAGAGAGAAATACAATTGCCGTTACCAACACGCCAAATGTTGTGAACCTGAAGCAGAGGGAAAAAGCGCTTCAAAATAGACCCAAAAAAATGAGGAAACCGTGGAATAGTAGCCCATCGCTTGTTAGATTTAATCAACTCCCAACAGAGTTTAAGACGGCCTACTTTGTTCATATCTTTAAGATGACGCAAATCTAGAACACGAGAAGAAACCAGAGTATAAACCTTGTCCAAAGATAGAGTGACTGATTTCTTTGTATCAACATGGCCAGACCAAACAAAGTTCCGAATGCAACTGTCTAGGTATTTAATCAAGCTGCGAGGCCAAGAATATATCCTAAAACTATAGAGAAGCATGCACTGAATCAGAGATTGGACCAATTGGACACAACCCATCAAAGATAAAGAATGTCCCTTCCAAGAGGCAAGTTTCAATTTAACCTTATCCGCAATGGCCCGTAGATGAATTCTCTTTGGTTTCCCTTTGAAAATATGAACCCCCAGGTAATCAAAAGGCACCGTACCAGTAGAAAAGCCAAGGACATTGGAAAGAGAATGCAACCGAGCAGAATTAATAAAACCACCAAAGTGTTTACTTTTGTGAGAGTTAACCCGTTGACATGAAATATTCCCATATTCAACCAATAGATCATGTATAGTTCTAGTATTTCTGATTGTGGCATTACAAAATATCATTAAATCATCTGCAAAAAAGGAATGACTAGGCAGGCAATTCAAAAAAAAAATTATAGGAAAGAAAAGCAAAATTCACCTACTTTACTAGGAAAAACAACTCATTTACCCTCATATATTTAGCAATGCCACTTTGTAAATATGCCTAAAAAAACTATTTCAATAGTGACCAACAGTGCTCTTTTTAATTAGTTGCTTTTGGGACTTTAGGCATATATGAGCAATGTCCTCTTAGTTTGAGTAACTTGTAACTTGATAGTTGACACTATGGAATTTCCTATCCTTAAAATTATTATTGTTTAATTTTGCTTCTTTTTTGGACTTAGACCCCTATTATATCCAAAAAGGAAAAAAATGTTTTCAATATATCAATAATAATAAAAATTGATATAAATTTTCTTTACCACTTATTTTATTTTCACATTTTAATTAATCGGTATTTCATCTCTCGCACAACACACTTTCGTTGAGTCATTTACCGAAGATCTTCTTCTCTTGCTTTCAATCTCTCGTAAGTTCAAATCACTGAAACATTCATCGCTCGCATACATCTTCATCTCTCATGAATCTTACAACGTCATCTTCATATTCAATAATCAGTCGAATCATTCACCAAAGAATCTTCTGTTAGATTTTTCTAATATTTTGTGGCTATAATCAATTGTTAGATTTCGTTTTAATAAAAACAGGTTGATATTGATGTGATCCATTTGATGATGCTTAAGCCCGACAAAAATAATTAATATTATTGGGCTTAGAACACTAATTCTGATTTGTGTAGAATAAAGTGTAGGCCCAACCACTAGGTTTATGATGGGTGTTGCTAGGGTTTTACTCTGGTAAATAAAGATGTTAGACCCACTTTGCCTTCACTTTGAAATCTTGTGAAGCTTGTTTGAGGTTTCACCCATTGAGAACCTTAAATCTGACGCATGTGACCGGCAAAGGAAGGCTTGGTCTTATCTTGGCGATTCTCACAATCGTAATCGATGTTTATTAAACAAGTAAGTTTGTATTGATTTCATATAATATCTCGGTCTATTTCTATTAATTTTAATCTTTCATCTTCATCTAACGATTTCAATCCCTTGTAAGTTCGATTCGCAGAATTGCTCGTTTACATCGTCATCTCTCGTGGATCTTACATCTTCATCTTCAATTTGCCGAATAATTCACCGATCTCCATCTCTCGCCTAGATTCTTGTTTGATTTTAGTGAGATTTTCAAGTCAGTTATAAAAATCAATTGTTGAGGTATGTAATCCTTTGAGTTATTTATTTTCTTATTTCAAGTCAATTTTTCAAACCGTTGAGGAATTTGTATTTTGGTTCACCCTTTCAAACCTATAATGGCATAAAAAACTCATCAAAGGAAGTCACAACGTTTTTTTTGCAGTGAACTTGTGATATCCAAAATGATTCTACATACATTACCAATAAATTAGACTTGACATTTCAAGAAAATTGAACTTAGATTATACGAAATCCGGTATTCAAAATTAAGAAGGGGGATAAAAATTAAATTTGAAGGCATTTTAAATGTTAAGTTTGACAACAAATTTTACAGAAGATCACACTACTAGAAAAAGTTTAAATACCGACGGAATTTAGAGACGGAAATTATCTCATCTCTATTAGAGACAGAATTGGAGACAGAAAAAAGTGTTTAGAGACAAAAAATTAAAATATATGTACTAGTGACGAATTTCAAAGTAGAAAGATCTGTCTCAAAAATATTTTGTCTCTAAATTTGTCTCTAGTAAATTAATTTGTTAATTTATGAATAAAAAAGTAATTAGAGACAGATGTTAGAGACAAATTTTTATCGTGTCTAATAGTGTTCGTCACTGTATCCGTCTTTAATTAGTCAACTTGTTATTAAATTAGTCAAACATCTGTTAGTGACGAAATTTATTTGTCTCTGAATTAATCTGTCTCTGAAGTCCATCTCTAAACAAAATAACATAGAAGATTCATCCCACCATAAAACTTCCCGCCAAATTTTTTATTGTCCAACTAAAATTTTAAACAATAATTTTTAGGAGAAAACTTACGTACAATTACTTAGATGCTATTGGAATTGTTTTCTAATAAAACTATGACAGCTTTATTATTAGTCCTCATCAAATCCACTCATTTAACCTCCCCGTTAATCTGTTTTGCTTCCGTAAAATCTCTTTGGATCTTCAGTTTTTTTTTTTTTTTTTGAAAGACAATCTTGTGCTTGCTTCAAAAAAGAAAGAAACTCTTGTTAATAAAATTTTACCATTTTCAATTTGACTTATTCTTTTGGTTCAAATTTTTTTATTTGAGTCCTCCATGCCGACAAGACATTGCAACATTGCTTCCACTCTATGAAACAAGTCCCATCCAATTAATTTAGAGTTAAACAATGGAGAGTGTTTACTTTTCTAAGAAAGTAGAGTGCTTAAAAAGTCTCTTTGTTGCAGTTTCAAAAATAAGAACGTAGACCCTAAAGTAGAGTGCTCAAAAATTACAAGTCCCATAAAAAAGTAGAGTGCTCAAAAATTCCGTCACATATTAATTAAGAAAGTAGAGTGCTCAAAAATTCCGTCACATATTAATTAAGAAAGTAGAGTGCTCAAAAATTACCATATTAATTCCGTCACTATGATCTAAGAAAGTAGAGTGCTCAAAAATTTCTCCGAAAAAATTTATGTTTCTAAGACTGAGATTAATTACCATATTAATTCTAAAAAATTGAAACCAGAAAACACAAATTCTCAAATATATTATAGGAGAATTCAAACATATTTACTCACTTTCTATTATATATATGAAAATACAATATGTTTCAATCATGCAACAAGACATTTGACAAACATACCGATGCACATGGGAATTGGTGGTTCTTAGCTCAGCTATGAATGATACAGGAACAGTCACAAACTCCGATAGGCGGTGGGCTGGGAAGTCGCAAGGTTCGGTGTGGCTGGCGGTTAAGAGTAGTGCGCTTTCGGCGATGGGTGACTGGATGAATTAATATGAATTTAGTTATGAAGTATTTGCGCTGAAAATTTCAAAGTTAACTCATCATTTATTAACAAAATTTGAATTTTTGTGAGAGTGATTTTTATAATATTATAAACATAAATACAAAACCTAATTAATTTTTTTGAATAATACACATAAATGATAGAAAAGCAAAGGGACTTAAGGTAAAAGGTTTAAATGTTCATATGGATTTGGGGCGGACCCACATATGTTTGAGGGGTGCAGTGAGTTTTCATAATTTACGCTAGTAATCCTTTTATATTAATATTTGAACCCCTTCAGTTTTTTATTTTGCACCAGAATAAAATTGAAGAGGGGAGAGAGGATGGTGAATAGTAAAATACATTATGTGGGCTACTGTAAAAAATTGTTTGCTTTGTGTGTATATTGACCTATGTAATCTCCTATAAATAATATTATCATTCTCATGTAATTGACACACTTGAGAATAAGAAATACAAGAGTTATCTCTTCTCTTTCTCTCCTTCATCTCCTCTCTATCTCTATTTTCTTCCTCACTTACTTTATTTTTTAACACGTTACGCAGCTCTTAATCTATTTTTATGAAACCATAAGTAATTTTTGTTTTGATTATTATATGATTTTAAATTGTATGAACCTTGTATACTTATAATAATAATAATAATAATAATAATAATAATAATAATAATAATAATAATAATTAAATAAATAAATTGGCACCGTGTCTTTATGTATTAGAGTGTTCGATGTTGTTTGCGCTTCGTGACCGACATTAGTATGGTGAAGCATAACACTTTGATCAGTCATATTTCATAAACATGTTGATCGATTTTCTTTATTTATGATATATATTTGGATGTTCGATATTATTTGAATTTCGTGACCGACAACAGTCTAGTGAAACATCATTATGCTTCGTGACCGACATCAGTATGGTGAAATATTAATACTTCGATCATCCAAAAGAACATATGCATGTTTATTTTTCTATAATGATATAGTGTGAATTATATTATATTCGTGTATTTGCTTAACAATTAAAGATTATTGATCTAATATCATAAAATAAAATAGAAAATTTTCCGATGAATACTAAATGAATTTAATATTAATTTTTCTTAAAGCATCACAAGGTTATACTGTAGAAATTTGTTTCTTGAAGACTTATAAAGATTTGATGCTAAGAATAAGAAAGAATTTTTTTTTTCATATCATAATATTTGTCAATTCAATCTATTTAACCACACAATTTTGTTATGTCGGTTGTTGTTTTATGTGTTTGCGTTGAATTCGGTAATTGGTTTAATGATAACAACAAGGTAAAATGGTAAACTTGCGTGCACAAGACATTCAAGAAAATTTAATTAAATAAATAAATCTGCATCATGTCTTTGTGTATTTGAATGTTCGATGTTGTTTGCGCTTTGTGACCGACATTAGTATGGTGAAGCATAACACTTTGATAATTCATATTACATAAACATGTTGATCGATTGTTTATTTATGATATATATATTTGGATGTTCGATATTTTTTGAGTTTCGTGACTGACATATAATATTTTTTTATATGACATGGTGTAAATTGTATTATATTTGTGTCTTTAATTTAATAATTAAAGATTGATCCAATATCATAAAATAAAAAAGAAAATTTTCCGATGAATACTAAAAGAATTTAATATTAACTTTTCTTAGAACATCACAAGGTTATACGGTAGAAACTTGTTCTTGAAAACTTATAAAGATTTGAGGCTAAAAAAAGGAAAGAAAATAAAATTCCAGATCATAGTATTTGTTGATTCAATCTATTTAACCACAAAATTTTGTTATGTGGGTTGTTGTTGTATGTGTTTGCGTTTGATTCGGTAATTGGTTTAATGATAGCAACAATGTAAAATGGTAAAATTATGTGCACAAGACATTCATGAAAATTGAATTAAATAAATAAATAAATTGGCAGCATGTCTTTATGTATTTGAGTGTTCGATGTTATTTGCGCTTCGTGACCGACAATAGTATGGTGAAGCATAATACTTTAATCATTCATTTTACATAAACATGTTGATTGATTGTTTATTTATGATATATTTTTGGATGTTCGATATTATTTGAGTTTCGTGACCGACAACTGTCTGGTGAAGAATTCAAAAAGGTGGTTCCTGAAGAACTCGACATTATCCTATGTAAATTCCAATAGAATCAAAAGGGTTAATATTTGAAGGATTATTGATAATCAGAGAATTGATTTTATTGTTCAAATATATTGCATACCGCTTGAAGAACTTAAAATTCAGTTTTATTTTCTATGAATTCCTGAAGAATTCGGTAATGATATATCCTAGAAAGATCGTACAAATAATTGATACATTGGTTATTTATTTTTTATAATCAATGTTATGATTTTATAAAATATCATAACTTACAAATGAGATGTGAAATTAGTTTCGAAAAGTATTTTATTCCATTATTTGATCAACAATTTTTTTATGAGGTAATATTTAAATTTCTATTATATGGTTTGTTTTCTTATTCTATAAACAAATTAATATATTTGATGATTATCATTTTAATCTTTCTTATTCCAAAAGATCTTTTTCCCACAAATATTATACGGAAGATATGCATATTTTATTATGAAATAAATTTATTTGATTTTGATCTTACGTATAATATAGACTTTGAAGATGTCAACCTTTGAAAATATATTTTATTGATAATTGGTGTTGGAGAAATTTTATTTTTAGCTCTTTGTCTATCTATGGTAAAGCAAAAGATAAATCAAAGCTTTAAAATATTTATTATATAATTTTATTTGGATAATAACTTTTCTTGATTATTTGTGATATAATTCTCCAAGAACGACCAAAATATTGTATGTTTATGAAGAGCTAATGTATTGTTACATGAAGGAAAATAATTACACTTATATACGTAGTAGTGTAAATTAAAACACAAATTATTATAAACTAGAAATTTACAAATCATATTAATTTCGGCTAGACCAGTTGTGTTATCCCTGATCTATTTGATGCGAAAAATAATTATTATATTGAATATGTATTGAAGAGCCAGAAGATTTTTCAATCCAATAGTTTTTGTGTTATTAGTTCTCAAAGAAAGTTAAAAAATTGAAAAATTGAGTCTCTCACAATTTGAGAATGTATATAAGATAGGAATCTCACAATTTGAGAATGTATATAAGATAGGAATATCAGTGAAGAAAGAGGCACCCGTAAATTTCTTGACTGACTCACATGACAGGAGATCGACACTTAGGCCTGCTGATGTTTTATATATTGATGGGTAGGAGGAAAACATGCATGTGTTGACTTGACTGGAGTTTCTCCACTGGTAGGATTAGGGACTGCGAGTTTCACTGTTGGACAGGCGGCCCTCAAGGTCGCTTCAAGCATAGTGACAAAATATGAAAAAACGTGTTCTGACAATCAACATGCTTTTATACCATTTGCTTTTGACACATTTGGCTTTTTGGCACCAGATGCTGTTAATCTTCTAAATAGAGTTCAAAAAGTCATGCACAACAATGTTGTGTCTCCAAAATCTGTAAATGCATGTGGTCTTTAAGCGAATTGGTTTTGCAATTCAAAAAGGAGTAGCGGCGCAGCTTGTTGCCCGTTTACCTTCGACACATATGTAATTATCTTATATATATAAATAAATATATAAGATTATTTTAGTAAAAAAATATACCAATTACCATTTAAATATTTTATGACTTTAATTGATTCATCAACTAAATGGTCAGTCAACTCATAATGACTCTTGTAATGGTTACATTTTAAGATCATATCAATGGTGTATTAGAGGTGTTTTGACAGTGTTTTTTTTTATCATAGTTGAAGTTGGAAAGACTTAGAATGGAGATAGCTTGTGTTACAAGGTAAAAAGAGGGAAAATCATGATTTTAGCAGGCAAGCTGCGTCCCACGCATTTCCTATGGCTTGGCACACATTAATTGAAGAATTCTAGCATTTAGCCACTGTCAAAGGCGTGCCACGCAGGGTTCTGGGCGTGCCACGCAGGTATGTTTGATACTGCAGGGCGCGGCACGAAGCTTCTGGGATGTCACGCAGGTTTTCTGTTCTTCTGGGCGTGGCACGCAGGTCTGCATGGCCTATATAAGGAAAACCCATTTTCTTGTAAAAGGTTACGAAAATTGGAGAGAAAAGGGGTTTTGAGCCGTTGTTGGAGCTTTGAAACTTGAGATTGAAGATGGAGAATCAAGATTGGAAGCCTTGGAGACAAGATTGAAGATCAATTCTCATCCAAATTTCATTTCCAAATTGGAGGGAAACATGCATGTGTGGACCTGACTGGAGTTTCTCCACTTGTTGGATTGACAACTGAGAATTTTACTTTAGGACATGCGGCCCTCAAAGCTGCTTCAAGTAAAATGCTCAAACATGAGAGAGCGTGTTCTGACAATCAACATGTATTCATACCTTTTGCTTTTGACACTTTTGGGTTCCTTGCACCAGAGGCTGTGGATATTTTGAAAAGAGTTAAAAAAATCTTGCGTAGCAATATTGTGTCTCCTAGGTCTCAAGATGTAGTTTTTAAAAGGCTTGGTTTTGCGATCCAAAAAGGGGTAGCGGCCGCAGCTTGTTGCCCCCTTACCTTCCATTCAAGTGTAATTATCCTACATATATATATATATATATATATATATATATATATATATTGAATCAAAAAAAAAATTATTCATGTATCTCTTTCCTAATTCTTTTGCAACTTTTGTAACTATGAATCTCTAAGTTTTTAAGATTGGATTTTGTATGATGAACTAGTATGAATCTTTGGAATAAATATTAGTTTTGTATTAATACTCTCATGATTGATTCAATTTACTATTCTATTAATCTTGTGCTTAGTGTTTTATATGCATTGACGAATGTTTTATAATGCTTTTAAATTCATGCTTGCTAAGAGATTAGATGTATGAATTGGACTTAGATTAATTGTGGAATCTTGTAATTTGCCTAGAGATAGACTTGAGGTTGCGACTCATGATTTAACGAACTTGTACGCCTATGTTAACTTGCAATTGAACTAAGAGATTAGGGGATTGAAGTGTAATATAGTGAGTTATATAACCATGAGAGTGTGTATAACGGATGTGTTAAATTTTTGTGGTAATTGAATGAATCAAGCTAGGGAATTAATCACCAACATCATAGTGACATGCTAGGGAATTATGCAAAGTCCAATCGTTTTCATTTTTCGCTTAAAAACCAAAAATTCTCTTATTGTCATTTTATTGAACACTTGTTATGCAAAACCCCCCAATGTCATTTACTTTCATGTTTTCAATCTAAGTACTAGTTCAATTGCTTTGCCTTTGAAATAAAACAATCCTCGTGGGATCGATATTTTTAATACTTGCGACATATATTTGTGCACTTGTCAATTGTCCGTCAACTCACAACCAGAAGTTTGTTAAATTGGTTTATCAACTAATTTAACAAAGAGCTCATTTTTTAAATTTTTCAGAAAGCATTACATAAGTATGATATATCAATCAAAATTTATATTAAATATCTTGCAACATATGCTCATTAAAAATATGGACCTGAAAATCCAATATGTACATGTCTAAACTTAAATGTTAGATTGATACTTATAAAATCATAATTTCAAAATTCTACTTTGGAAACATGCAATCATTTAAGTTGAGTTTTTGCTTCGCATCAAGTCAATAAGTTATTATATGAAAGTGCTCCCCAATTATGTTTAGGTTTATAACTAAATATTTTTGTATAAGCATTTTTTTATGTGTTGTGTATGTTTTAATTGCTCCAATATATAATGCACTAAGATTAAATATTAAAGAACATTGAGAAAATATTTTTGATATGAATTTCCATCCATTATAAAGTATCTTGAGCTAAAAACTGAAGAGTTATTTTTAGCCTTGTAGGTTGATTATGAGGTGATGAATTAGTTTTCTCAATATGAGGCGGAGAAAATAAGCAGCTGAAAAATATGAACCAGAAGTTCAAAAGAATCACTTGAAATAAATTATGATTATCTCATCTTGACCATCATATAAAACAGTTTGAATCAGATGTTTGAAAGATAAATCATTTGGAAAGTTTATGAAATCAACTATCAGCTGTTAACGCTCCAATCAAAATAGATGTCCATGTTGGACAATCTTATATTGCAAATTAGTCTTAACCACCCTGAAGCCTAGTAGGCCAGTCGGTTCTAAAAATAAAAATCATCAAATAAGAAAAGGAGCTAAAATAAGTTGACTCAAGTGAGGATATGAAAATAGTATTTGACATATTTGATTTTTAACTTAAATATACTTTTGATCCTCTAAGTATTTTCAAGGTTTCACTTGGTCCTTTAACTATTTTTCGTTCCGTTTTGGTCCTCTAACTTTCATTTTGTTAACCTACTTGGTCCTAACCGTTAGAAAAATATAAAAAACGAGAGGTAAAAGCCTCTAATGAGAAAACATACATCAAATTTGGATTCAGCGTGAATATCAAGAGGTTTTGTAGTATCGTTTCGTAAGCTTTCGTGACTGGAAAGATCACCGGTGATGCGGATGAAGACAGTGATAGAGGAAGCTTCGTACGCGATGAAAAAGAAGGTCTCTGGTCACGTGGCGTTTTCCTATTAGATCTCATACTAAAGCCATCAAGTCCCTAAGTGCCACATACGCAAAATTAACGTTTTTGGCATTTTTCTAACGATAATTGGGACCAAATAAATTAACATAATGAAAGTTAGCGGACCAAAACGGAACGAAAAAATAGTTAAAGTACCAAAATGAAACGAAAAATAAATAAAAGACTAAAGTGAAACTTGAAAATATTTAGAGGACCAAAAGTATATTTAAGCCATTTTTCAGTTCTAGAAGAACTTATCAAGTACCTGAAATTTATGAAAATAAAGATATCTCGATAAATTATGTATGGAATTGAATGCGGTGGAACCGAAATAAAGTCAACGTTAACGATATTTTTGTTTATATAATATAACCTAGATGTAATAAGAGATAATGATGATTATAAGCCTAAATCTATTAAAGACTATAGATTGTATATATCGATAGACGCAATTGATTCGAAATTAAACTAGCTGTGCAAAGCAAAGGTTTTTTGGATCAGTAGTCAATTGGATATTTAAAGTTTGGCTTATTGTTCAAAGAGCTTTGTTAGAAATCTATTATTTATTTTTGAAGTAACATATTCTCCTGAAGTGAATCAAAGTTTATTATGACGATTAAATATACTAATACCTAAAAAGTTCAATCTATACTCTCTCTGACCTTATTTATAAGTAAATTTCACTTTTTAAATATATTGAATAACTAATCTATCTAGCCTATAATGTAAAGCTTTTGGAAGTTAATTACAAGAACTCCGTAGAGCTTTTGGAAGTTGATTTATTAAGGAAAAGAAATTGAGATGAAATATGTGAGATGAAATATGTAGGAAGAGTATATATTTGCTAGAGATGAAAAATTGAATATTTGAAAAATAATACTTTTGGGAATCATGAAGTTTATATAACAAATGTTCTAAAATGGTTTTAAATGGAAATATCAAAGTTATGTTTTTGAACAAATATATTTCAGATTTCAAGTAAATGTTGAATACTTAATTGGTCATGAAGTACCGTACTTTAGTCTAATTGAAGACAAAATAAAATTTTGATATATTATTTGTTTTCAACATATCATCAAGTATATATTTTGTTATTTTATATATGCAGGTAATTTATTTAATTCTCATAATGGTATATATCACAAACAAACTTTATGTTTATATGAGGAGGTACAGTCAATCATGAAGATATGTGAAACAAACTACAATAACAATCACATGAAATATATTTTAGAGGAAAGTTTAGCACTAGATGAGATAAATCAAGAATGTGATTTGCTTGAAGTACGTGATTCATCATATACAAGGATTTGTGAATTTCCTTCTAAAGGGTGGTTCTTGCAACAATCCAATATAAAGATAATGTTGCACAAACTAAAAATTTGAAAAGAGAACAATCCAATATAAAGATAATGTTGCACAAACTAGTATAAAAGATTATTTGATTTTTCTTCTTCTCATATATGAGGTGGAGACTTAAATATATTCTGCTTTCTTTTTCCCTTCACCGTAGTTTTGTTCTATTGGATTTCCCTGGTAAAATTTTTAATGAGACAGTTCAAACACAAAGGATGTTGTACTCTTTTTCTTTCACTAGGATTTTTTTCCATTGTATTTTTACTAATAAGATTTTAATGAGGCATATCATTGATGGACATCCAAGGGGAAGTGTTATGAATAATTATAATGAATGTCGATTAATTTTGACCCATATCATTGGCTCATGTGATCTTCTATAAATAAGATTATCATTCCCACTTTCAAAAAAAAAAAAGATTATCATTCCCATATAATTAACACACTTGAAAATAAGAAATACAAGAGTTCTCTCTTCTCTTTATTTGCTTCTCTCTCTATCTCTATTCTCTTCCACTCTTTATTTCATAACAAGCGCAAATTTGCTAATTGAATATACATTTTTTTCAATTCGGTTATTCATGAATTAACTTACAAAATTCAAAAGAATGCCAAAATTCAAATTGAAAAACCAAGATGAAGGATTTTCAAACATTAAAGTATTATGAGGTGCCTCCAATCCATGAAGGAAAATAGTCACTGCGTATGGCGGTAAATACCCTGGTCTAAACAATTAACCAGAGAGAGACATGGTGTGGTGAGATTTGTTTTTACAAAGCCAATTCCAAACAAAATTAAAAACAAATTGAGTGGTTAATGAATTTTAGTTAAACATAAATTTCAAGTTGGATTTTAATTGCCTTCCACCCAAATTTCAAATTACAAAAAAAATAACAAGTTTTTATTTTATTTTAGTTTTTCCCATTAAAACCTTAGGGAAAAAAATTTATTAACCACTCAATTGAAGTTAAATCCATTGATACCATTATACAGAAACATGCCTATAAATGGCTAGCTCTTAAATTTGATGTATAAATGTTACAAAATTTAGAAATAGGACAACACAGGAAAAATCATTTTTATGAAATTTTATTATTTTACAAACTATTATTGAAAATAATTTCAATCATATGGGTACATATTATTGGAAATGGCCAGGACAATCACTACTATCCAAGTCCTGAGCAAGGGGCATAATATCCATACTTCACATATGATAATAAGTAATAACACCTCATTTTGATGACCTAAATCCTAATTGAACAAGTTTCCAATTCATGAATGTAAGAATTTGGCTACACTGACCCATTAAGAACAATAAATATAATAATGCACAAAGATTAGAGGTATGTAGATAAAACTCCCCAATCAAAGGTTCAACGGCAGCCCAGTCGTCCTTGGTTTGGCAAAAAGATTTGTATCGTATGTTTGTTTCCATGCCTAATCGAGCTTGACATTAGAATAGAGAAGTGTGTCCCTTGTGATTGGCATATACAAGAGATAACATGTCTGCCAGAAAAAAGAACAAAAAATGAATTAGTAAATGTTCATGATCATGCATCAATTATCAACACTAACAATCACCATTGTATCAGAAATGAAGTATCCTAAATGACCAACATATTAGCTAACTGATATTCCCACTTCGTCATTTCATTCGAATAGATCCCTAAACCTGAGGATAATTAAGTGCCCTCTTTGAGGAACTTAAAAAGAATAGAAAATCCTCGAAGCTAATCATTTGATTCCAATGGGTCCCAGGGGCTGGCACCCAGTTCGAGTGACATCTCAAACTCATCCACCATGGTTAACCAAAAAGAGGGAGAAGGGATCATACCAACAATCTAACCACTAATTCTAATACTAGCATACATTATCCAAACATAGAATCATTCACACATTACACCAAATTAACGTTAAATTTCAATCCGAATACATTTTCAAATTGTTGAAAGAGTACAGCCATGCTCCAAACAAAGTTTGGAGGAGCAGGGTGAAAGTTAAGTTTCCAAATGAAATAGATGAATAACCTCTTCAAGAAATAGTCTTTGAAGTTCTAAACATTTAGCTAGATTTTAAGGACAAATATAACTACACAAAAAAACACTTACTCCCATCAGAGTTGAAATAATATTAATAGTTACTTTTGACATAATATTAATAGTATGAGTATTTCACGAAACACTTACCTTTTGATTAAAAAAAAAGTTATTTTTGACATAATATTAATAGTATGAGTATTTCACGAAACACTTACTCCCATCAGAGTTGAAATGAGCAAAATTATTCCTGTTATCCAGGCAAGGGTTCTTCTAACCAGTGCCACTTCTGCAATAGTTGTATTCAATGAATTTACTTCTTCCAACCACCGTGCCGTGTGGTAGTGAGGAGGAGTAAAGATCACATCAAACTTCTTGCCTGACTCTTGAGGAGTGGCCGTTTGACAATAGATAATTCCAACAATTTGACCTGCACAGCCATTGATCATTGACAGGTTCAATGAAAGCAAATGAACATTTCAGACAAAAATTTGACATCTAAAGAACAAATGAAGTTGAGAGTTTACTACATTAATTTGACTAGGATTTTTATACTAAAGAAAATAACTCCCAATCTTGTAATGCTCTAATTTAAAACAGCAAGTAAGCCTAACAAAAATTGACCTTTGTATGCTTCTTGCAATGAGCCAAATATCTTTGTCAAAGTTACAAGTACCAACTCAACTCCATGCTGAGCAATAATTTCAGCTTCTTCTTGCTCTTGCAAAACCTGCATCATATTGGTTGATGAGATTAAACAACTAAAATTCACATATAAAACATCATTACATAATACATATTGCAGGTAAACACGAAGAAAAATATGTAATCAACTACAAAAAATCTTTGTATTTAACAAAGTTGATGCCTTTTCTAGGCTGTGCTCACAAAACTATATGTATAGGGTCTATTGCCTCTAATAGGAAATGTTACTTTATCTTTCTTTAGACATAACAAAAACAATAAAAGTAATAAAACGAATCAATAATCCTTATGTCTTTAATGAAATTAGAGATTGAAGATTTACTCCCTAGCTAAATGTGGTTGGTTACATGGATTAAGCAATGCCATTATGTCCTATCATATATCATGCCAGATTATAAACCAGTTAAACCCAAATCCTTTCTAGTGGTTAAGTCTATAGTTATTATTGATATTCCTCTATTTTCTAACTATTAGACTGTCCTCCATTTGTATTTGTATAGAAGTGGAGAAATTATAATTATAAAGTATACAAACAAGGGATTGTGCAGTCTTGCTGTAGTATGCTTTTTAAAGTATGTTTTATTTAATTTATTTTAGTGGTGTAAGGTTAACCTTTCGATTTTGCACCACTCAACAATAAATTTCTATTAGTAACCTAGATTCCCGATTCTATTGCTCGTTCTTCATTTCTCCAAACTTTGAAATGGCCAAGAATCGGGAACCCTAGGTTAGAAATTTGTTGTTGAGAGGTGCAAAATCGAAAGGTTTGCTGCAAGAAACATTTGATTTTCTCCTTAACAGATATTAAAAGGAATTAGATACAATAAAAAATTACAGAGACCAGGAGTGCAGCAAGGTTATCAAATCTCTCTTAAGAATATAAATGGGAACTCTTTCATACACTGATACACACATAAACAGATCATAAAAAAGAAAAACAAATAAGAAAATGAAGGGAGCAGAAAGTTGCAGACCTTAATGCCATTGAAGGATCCTGTTAACAACTCGGCTGGACTTAGTCTTCTATGTGATAATTCCTGATGCATCTGGATTGCCCTTTTGACATTTTGAGTGAGAGACAAAAGACCTATCACAAACTGTCTTTCTGCTTTCTGCAAACACAAGTGCATAAACCTTTAATCAGTCCTAACAAATACATATATAAGTGGAAAAATATACCTAACAAAAATCCTCATCAGACCTTTGACATATGGAGATTCACTAAGGCACCATTTGCCAGAGGAATGGTAAGCACTCCATTTAATGGCTCTAGGGCATCAGCGGCATATGATCCACCAATCAAAGATGACTAAAATAAACAAAGAAAAAGTCATTTTCACATATAAATTGAGAGTCAAATAATAAAGGAATAGTTCAAAGACATGTATAATATGAATCAAAACTGACAAATTCACTAATTTCTTTGTCGCTGGTGAAGTCTTCCAATTGCTCATCCAAAGAATGGACAGAAACATCATTTTCATCTGCATGATTTAAAAATAAAGAAGCAAACATCAAGTCAAGTCTTCCAAACAAAATTATGATAAGCCATAATAGTAGTGGCTATCACCATTTCCATTGTACCTGGAAGTGGAATGTCAACTTTATCTGAACCAACAATATTTGTATGCCACAATGACTTGCTGAACATCGCATTATCCTGGACAATTTTTTCAAGACCTGCATTATTATTTATGAAATTATTATTTAAAAAAAGAGAACATATTATAGAAATTGATTATTATAGTCAAAGCAAAGGTGAGAAACCATTGATTCCATTCACTTCCAGCAAAAACACAGCACGAGGCCTATTGAATGGATTAGGAATCAAAACCTCATTCAACTGCAGAAAGAAAAACATTACCACCGATCAGACCTCTATAACAGAAGTGTGATGAAACATAAATGAAGTAGTAAAAAGCAAAAACCAAACGTCACTAATGATTTCAAGAACCTTGGATGAGCTGGAGGCTGAAAGGGTGGAAGGAGGTGCAAAACCGAGCAAAATTGGCACAGCAGCACCAACTTCTTGAAGCGAAATTGAAGGCTTCTGCAAAATGAAATGGCACCAATCAGTGAGATCATTATTAATTGATTTTAAACATGACAACATAGGGAAGTAGCCTCATTAATAGAAATAGAGGGATCATAGAAAGGATGAACATGATGAAAATAGTTAACCTTCAAAGTCAAACAAATAAAATGAAAGTTAACACGAGGATAGGAAAATGGTTAGGGGAGTCGAAGCAGCTACCTAAGCTAGTTTGTTAGTTAGTTAGTTATACAAAAAAAAATTGGTGAAGTTGTATGGGAAGAAGAATCATTTTGTGAATTTGATAGTTTGTGTGTGAAAAGAGAAATCCTTTGTTAAAAGAAAACCCACAAATAGATTTCCATTACCCTTTTCTGTGCAAAACCAAATAGGACACCTAGTCATATTCTAGGAGAATTAGAGTGGGATCAAGGAAGAGTTAGTTACTGAGCTAGAATATGGTTACTGTATTAGCAGGGAAGGGGAATCTTAGTGATTCGGCCTTTAAATGAGATAACAAGAGGAGTGTGAAAAATCATTCTAAATCATACTTCAATTACAACCTTATGGTTGGGCATAGTCTTTTCTTCTCTGAGGAATAATAGCTCTGGGGTTACAAGAGACTTTCCTTCTGTAATACATGAGTTTCTAAATCAATACTACAATTTTTGTTCTCTTGAACTCGGATTCTAACAAAAACACAAAAGTTACGTTCTTTACTTCTTTTGATCCTTTCTAGCAATTACCCTATTTATTTGAGTTCCTAACACTCGATCTCTTCCAATATGAACAAAGTAAAGAGAAAATCAAACATAAACTTTCAGCAAGTCAAATTAAAAAAACCGCCCATTCTCAAATACCATTAACAAAATTTCGTTATGATTGAATATAAAACAAGAGAAGAAAAACAATCTTCTACTTCCTCATTTTTATTCCCAAGTAGTTATATTACTAGTTAGTCGTGTCGTCTTATTACAACCTTATTTCTTGATTATTCTTATAATCACTAATTTTACTATTATTTTTGCTAACAAAAAATAATTCATAGCAATGTTACAACCTAATGAACAAACTTCCGGAGACGAAAACATCGCAATTCAGTAATCTCATCTCATCCATTAAATATTTTTATCAATTCATCAATTGTCACTTCTTAACATTTCAAACACTAACAGTAACAACTAATCAGAAGACTCATATTACATAATCATTCACAACATTCCAAAATCAATTTCAATTTCATTTCTTCAAAATTTTCAATTAATGCAAATTCAATCAATTACTCAAAATTCAAATCAATCATCAATTACTAAATTAGAAATTAAACCTCATCGTTCGACGATCTAGCGCAAAGAAACTGATTCGACGAACTATCGATGAAGAAAACAGAACCAGAAGCATCACCCTGAAAAAATCAAACAAAAGCAAAATCGTTAGATCGAAATCGAAATTGAAATCAAATGCGTAATGGATTGAAAAATGAGCGAAAAACGAACCCTAGATTGAGAAGAGAAGAGAGAAAAGAAGAAGAAGAGGAAAGTGAAAATAACGGAAACGGAAAACTCCATCGGAGAGAAAAGAGATCTGGTGGTTCTACTTCAGCTTCTACTCATCTAACAAAAAAGAAAATTAACGAAAGAAACGTATTGTTTTTTTTTTTCTTATAATTTGGGACATAAAATAGTATTTTTTTGTTTAAATATATTTTTGGTACTTTAAATATTTTTAAAGTTTTACTTTGGTATTTTAATTATTTTTCGTTTTGTTTTGGTTCTCTAACTTTTATTCCGTTAACTTATTTGATCCTAATTGTTAAAAAAATGTCAAAAATAAGAGGTAGAAGCCTCTATTGAGAAAACGGACATCAGATTTGAATTCAGCGTGAATAACGAGAGGTTTTGAGATATCGTTTCGTAAGCTTTCGTGACTGTAAAGATCACCGATGATGATGGATGGAGACGTTTTCCTATTGGATCTTACACCAAAGCCCCCAAGTCTCTAAGTGTCACGTACGCAAAATTAACATTTTTGACATTTTTCTAACGATAGTTAGGACCAAATAGATTAACAAAATGAAAGTTAGAGGACTAAAACGGAACGAAAAAATAGTTAAAGGACCAAAACGGAACGAAAAATAGTTAAAGAACCAAAATGAAACCTTGAAAATATTTAGAGGACCAAAAATATATTTAAGCCAAATTTTTTGGTTTGTTCATGTATGTTTATTAAATATACATGTTGTATTAATAATAATCTCATATATATATATATATATATATTGGATACATAAACGAAATGATAAGTGAGTGGCGACTCCTAGACTCTGGGTCAGGGGTCAAAAAAATTAAAATTTGACTATGAGATAAATAATGTCTAATATTTTACTTTTAATCATAACACAAATGAATTAAATGAGTTGAAAAATTGAAAGAAAAATAAGTTCCAGAGACCTATCGATCAGATTAGAAGTAGAGCAACTTTTTAAAGTGTATATTATTAGTAAAAGAGAGACGACCATTAAATCTACTCCCTCTGTGATAAATGAGTTAACATTGATTTGGTGTACTATTTATATAAGCTACTTTGATCATATTTTTCTACTAATATTTAGATGCAATTAGCATATGAAATGTTATTTGATTTGTCTCGATGATTATTTTAAAAATATATAATTTTTTAGTAATCTTTTGTAATAGATAACCTAAGATATTAATAGTTAAAGTTGCACATTGATACGCATAAAAATGGTTAAATAAAACATTTATTTTGAGAGAGTGTATGCAATTTTGTGCTCCAACATATATCAATCAAGCACTTATGTAGTGTCGTGAAAGGAGTTCGATTAAACAACTCCATTTTTGAAAAGCCTTAACTCTAAATAAAATATTGCTTAAATCATAGATATATAATATAATATTGATACTAATAAAATAAATAAAAGACCAGATGACATTGGACAACAATAACAAGCAAATAGCAATGCAAACTGAGTGCAAAATCAAATATTCAAGTAAATAAAAATAATTAAGATTATTGGTATCTTTTTTAAAAGTGAGGGTGTGCATGTGCACCCCTTAAAACATATGTGGCACCGCCTGTAAGATCCGTAGAAATATTGTAGTAGAGATTAAATTTTTGATAATATTAAATAATATTCTACTTTTTTTTTGTCCATTATAATAGAAGTTTTACTAAGATTGTGTCTGCGTGTTAGTTGAAGATTTAAAAAAGTGACACAATGATTTTATAAGCTTTAAATGAGTTTAGAAATCTTATTTTTTCGTCGGAATTTTGAAAATAAATTACTTTAGATTTTTGAGAAAACAGGAAAGATATACCCGCTGATTGAAAATTTACAGTTTTTGATTTCCGTCAAACTTTAAACGTAGATTTTATATATCGACTGTGATGCGAATTTGATCTCATTTTGTTTTTCCGAGCTAAGGAGCGAAAATTTATTCGAAATAAAATTTATTCAAAAATTTATGAACTATTTTAATTAAATTGTTTACAGTAGAATTTTTCTATGTCTATAAATTTATCGGTACGCGAGATACGACTCATTTAAAAACGAGTGCGGGGATTGAGCGAAATGAGTTGGCAAAATTACAAAATATCTAGATATTTAAGTGAGAATTTTGGTGACCAAGATTGGAATAAAATTTGATATTTAGAACTTTAAACCTTTTGATCCAATGGCTAAGATTAAACCAAACAATCTATTTAAATGGATGATCCCACTTGCCATTCATTTTTTCTTTCTCATCACCGTGACCCCCCCTCTTCTCTCATTTTTTTCATTCCAAATTTTTTTCACTACGTTTAGAAATCATAGAATAAAAGGTGAGTGGATGCTTGAACCATTTGAAAGGAGGTAGATTTAATTACTTGGTGATCAAGAGCTACTTCTAATTGGTAAGAATTCTCATTTCCTTTCCCTTATTAGATAGGTGGCCGTGAGGCCTTTATTTCTTGGAAGTTGAAACTTTAGTTATCTTTCTTATTTCATTAAAGCTATAGATCCTTGTTAGTTAGTACTAGATCTATAAGGAAATTTTAGTTTTGACAACTTTTATGAAATGAGAATATATATATTTGTGTTAAAAGTTGAATTAAATTTATGCTATGCTTTTCTTGCAATTTAAGCTAGCAATACTTGTTTTATGAGTTCAATTTTTAGAAATAAAATTGTAGAAAAACAAAAGCCCCAAATTTTTATGATTTATGAAAATTAGAGTTTTGAAAAGTTGTCAAGTGTGGATTTAAATCAAATTATGTTTTTGAATAATTAATAATTGAATAAGTGTTTTAACTAAGTTAGTTTTTTGAAAAAATGGCTTTGAGCCAATTATAGGTTCTGGCCGAAACTATAAAGGGTATTTTCATCCTTTTAAGATTGATATTCTGTCATGATAAGTGAACCATTAGATCCGCCTTTTTGAGACGATGAAAATGGACATATGGTTTGAAAAGTTGTCAAGTCTGGATTTAAATCAAATTATGTTTTTGAATAATTAATAATTGAATAAGTGTTTTAACTAAGTTAGTGTTTTGAAAAAATGGCTTTGAGCCAATTATAGGTTCTGGCCGAAACTATAAAGGGTATTTTCGTCCTTTTAAGATTGATATTCTGTCATGATAAGTGAACCATTAGATCCGCCTTTTTGAGACGATGAAAATGGACATATGGTTTGCGACGATCGGACTAAGGATGATTGAGTTATAGTCGTTTTAATTTTAAAACTATTTTACTGTCGTTATTAAATAAAGTATATTTTTGTTTATTGAAATAGAGTAGCAGAAGTGTCGTTGATAAAAATATATTTATGTCTGTGATATTGTGTAGATCGTTCGAACTCGAGGTTTGGTTAAACGGCGTAAACACAAAGGAGACTCTGTCGAAAACCTATTAGAAAGTTTTTAGCATTATTTTAACACGGTTAAAGAACATTGAATACAAAAAAGATTTAAGATAATCCTTTGAGAAACATTTTATTTTAAGAATGTCTTAAGAAATATGTGCTTAATAGTTGTTTTGTTATTTGAAAAAGAATGTGTAGATCATTGATTTATTGAGTTTGACATTTATGAACTATTCCTAAAAGGGTTTTAGTTGCGTGTAGCGCAAAAAGTATTGTTTTTTGTTGAAGTTAATTTCTAAAAATTTTAGTTGAACTTTATAGCTTTGAAAAGGATTTGGTTTTGGACAAAGTTTTTGAGATTTATAAAACAACGTGTTTATGATGAAAACTATTTATTATTGTGATAATGTATTCAAAAGAATTATTTTAAAAATGATTCGAGCCAATATAATTGAGAGAGATCAACCCTAGGTCTTAATCCACTAATATCTGATCTAAGATTTATTTTGAGTGACAAATTAGTTTGTGTATTAACTTCATTAAGTTGAATAATTAGGTTGAGAGAGTATTAGCCGGAATGTGGACTTCATCGAGAGGGACAAATATTGCTCGCGTAATGTAAATTGAACGTGTTGGAAGCTTGTTGAAGTAGCGGCACTTTCTAACAATTTCATATACCTCGAAATATCGAGTGCTTTTTATGCATGTGTAATTGTTGCTTGAATATGTCTATTTGCTTGATGTGTTGCAATATGATTTATAAGCATGTTGTTGAGTGATGTATTTTTGTGAATAGAACTTATTGAGAATATGCTATATTTTACACTTGTTTGAGATGTTGTGAATTTCATATGTATGAATAATATGAAATGGGATGCATGTACTTGATTGAATATCTCGTTGTACATGATGCTTAATTGTCTTACATATGATTTTGTCATAAATATATGTATAGACATGTGGTTGTGAATTGCATATGCTTTTATGATATGCTAATTGTTGCATGAGCATGTATGAACGTGTAAGGCCCCGTTTGGCCCGGCTTATTTTCTACTTTTTTTTTCTCAATAAAAATAGTAAAGAAGGAAAAAATTGTGTTTGACTCTGTTTCTCTGTATTTTTTATATTTTTACTTTATTTCTCTAATACTTTCAAGGAGAAATATGGCCAAATTCAATTTTATACTTCTCTATTTCATTTTAAAAAAATAGAAAAGTAGAAAATAAGCCGGGCCAAACGGGGCCTAAGTTGGTTGGAAACTACACTGAGTTTGTCAGTTGGAGACTGCTCAATATATGTTAAAATAGAAAATACATGTCATGCATTTCATAGTAGTGTATGTCGGTTGGAGACTACACGGGGTGTGTCGGTTAGAGGCCACCTAATCCTGCGGGATTTTATTGAGTCGGTGTTTGTCGGTTGGAGACTTCACCTGCTCTGCGGGGTTTAGTAGGGGTTGGACCTACGACTCTCTACGAAGAAGTTAAATTCCGGAATTCATGCATGACTATTGGTAGGGGTTGGACCTACCGGTGTCACATTTCATATAGAGTCTGCATTGATAGGCTAATTGTGCACTTAAATATTGTTGTGTGTGACTGATAAATAATTTGTGCACTTACATTCAATGTTGTGTGATTCATATGATTTAAATGTGTAAATGATGTCATGTATTGTGTATCTTGTGCTGCGTATTTTTAGTTATATGTTATTTTTAGTTGGTGACCCCCTACGAGCATTTTTTAGGTAATTATATGTACCGCGTTGAGAAGTGGCGAAGCTTGGAGCTGTATGTGGGCCTTCGTCACCCAGTCATATTCAGTAGAGTTTAAGGATCAGCTTAGGGGTAGTCGTTTAAGAGTCATGTTACTCTTATTTATTTTCCGCTGTATTTATACTCTAAAATTGTATTATGATTTATTTGGAATAAATGATACCGCTATGTTTGTTTAGACATAGCGGGTGGTTTTCATTCTTAAACTTTTATTCGTGAAAGTGATTTATAAAATAGGCATTGCTTTTCGATCACTAATTTGAAAAGTGTTACTCTGGTTTATTTTAAAGACGATCGGGAATGTTGATTTCAAAGGCTTTGTTTATTTTTTTTAAAAATTGAAAAAAAAAGTGTCTACTTTTGAGTTATGAAAAATGGGGTGTTACACCGCCACTATATAAAATCATTACAAACTCACACACAAAAAATAGAGTGACTAAGGATCAAACCCCGATTATGGACGTCCGACCTAGCAATTGCATATATTGTTTGTTGTTTAATTGAATTATAAGGATTAAATTTGTTTTTCAGTATTGTTTAAAATTTTTTAACCCCACTAATAATTTATGTCTGGGTCAATTCAAGGCTTTGATGATGCTATTAAATCGGTTGCTTATTTCTGGGTCAGTTTAAAATATATGTTGTTTTACGAAAAAAATTGTATTATAATATGTCACTTTACATTACCAATATGAAACTTTTAATACTATTTTTTTTTCTATATTCTTAATTATTTGTTTCTCTTTTTTTAAATAAATAAATAATTAAGAATGGGGGTGATGCAATGGTCCTTTAATAAAAAGGAAAATATTTTTTTATAAAAAAATGCTATATATAAATTAAAAAAGTGCTATACTGTATATAAATAATTAAATCATTTTGATGTACATGTGATATTTTATGAAATTTTAAAATATATACCTGAACTTTTGTCAAAATTTTAGGGTTTGTGTCATCGCCCACCACACAAATGTGTCGCGACCCAACCTATATATATATATATATATATATATATATATATATAAGGAGAAATCAAATTACACCGATGTAACATTTGAATATTGTTAGTTTGTTACACCATTCAATAACGCTATAAGGAATACAAGTTATACAAATTCCACCGTTGGATTGAAAGCTTTTTTTTTTTTTTTGAAGATAAACCAACTCACATAAATTGTCACATGAGAGAATCGAACCTGAGACCTCGAGGAGGAGCATAGGTCCTAAGCCAATATCATCAGGCCAACCCAAGTGGGTGATTGAAAGCTTAAATCATATAAATCATTTATACAAAATTTAATTCTCTCTAATGTCAATTTAAATAAGCTAATTTAATTTCTTCAAAAAAATAATAATGAGAACTTAAACAACGCTGCAAATTGCAATGAGACAATTAAATCACAAAGAAAAAGAAGAAAAAAATGGAGGAAAAACTCCTCACATATGTGAACACAACTTTTTTTCTTTCTGTGAACACACGTGGACACTTAAAATGCAATGTTATTGCCAACTAAGTTTAGATTGAGGGTTTTAAACCGCCGCAAAATATAATTTTAGCGAGGTTTTTAAACCACCGCAAAACTATGATATAACCGCCACAAATTATACTAATAAATTATAGTTGACTGAGTTAAAAGGGGGTAAAGCACAAAATCATATATTACAGGGGTAAAACAAAAAAAAATTATAAGAAAATAATATAATTTTCGTGTATTTTACAAGGAGTAAAAGAGTATTAACCCTTATTATTATTAGTAATTTGGCATAATCGGTATATTTTTTTGGTACATACATAAATGGAATTTTACAAATTGTCTTTTGAGAATACAAGAATTTCCTCCATTTCTATTAATATTTACTATTTTTGAAAATTATAATTAATTTCCTAATATTAAATACCTTCCATAACAATATATTTCCAAAAAATTGTTTCTCTCATATCTGTTTTTTATAATATTTTTACTCAATATAATTATTTTTTTAGTGAACTTTATTATTTTTACTTATTCACGTTAAAATGATCTATTTTTAGTCCCAAAAAATGATGTTTTTTTAATTAAAAAATATGTCAGTTAACTCTTAAACTATGCTTTATAATAATAAGAAATTAATAAATGTATAGGTAAATATCCATAAATATTAAGTAGTCTTTTAAGTATAGAACTAAAATAAATTATAAAAAATAATCAAGTGTTAGTTGGTTCAGTGGTGATTGGCGTTATACTTAACGTGAAAGACTACGATTTGTTCTCCGTATTTGCGTTTGAGAAATGACTAAAACTACTTAATGTCAGAATTCACTCCAAATCGAATTAGTTGGCCCAATAAAGGAAAGGAAAAATAATATTCCATATAAGTTTTATTGAACATGAAAGTGTTTCAAAAGTTGTTTATGGTACATCAATCATTAATAACATTATAAGGAATATTTTTTTTATATAGAAGATAATTACACTTGAATGAAAGGAAAACAAGCAACAAGTTGCACCGCTACCCCTTTTGGAATGACTTTGAAATTTAGGAGATACTACATTGTTATGCGTGACTCTTTGAATTATTTTCAACATATATAAAGCCTCTAGTGCAACTTGTTGGATTGAAAGTTTTCAACATAGAAGATAATTTTAGATAATTTATTATTGTTGGATTGAAAGTTTATATCATATGGATTATCTAGATTAAAATTTTTAATAAGTTGAAATTTTTTGATATGTTATTAAGATCCATCAAGATTAACAATTTATGAGTTTTTATTGAATATATTGTTAATCTTAATGAGTCTCATTACATATCAAATGAATTTTTAATTTTTGTAAAATTTTAAATAGATAATCTATATAACATAATCCGACGTTGAATTTTGTAAAGTTCGCATTTCTTATAACGTTACTCATGACCGGTGCATCGTAAAACTTGACCATATATGTAATCTTTAAGTTTATTTTTAGTATACGTATATAAAATGATAAATTATTAGAAACTCACACACATAAGTGGAGTGACCGGAGCTCAAATCCTAGTCATAGGTTCTAACAATTCAGTATTTTCTATTCATTGATCTAAAACTTCTGAACAAGTTTAAATATAGCAAACCATTATAAAATCACTCTATTTTTAAAAATAAAAAAAATAATCTGTTATTATTTAAAGTTGCTTGTTGAATTTTTTTATAAGACACTAGATGAGACTTTTCAAAGAGATTTTAAATATTTCATAGTTTGTTGGACCTCAACACACATTTTATTATAATAACATTTATGCATTGAATAAAAATATCAACATATTTTAGTAAGGTTTAATTTAATTGATAATAATTTTATTAAAAAGAGATTTAATTGATAATAATAAATTTGTTGACTGAATATTTTTTTTAATAAGTCAAATAATTATATTAAAAAGCCAAGTTAAGTATAAAATATGTCTAATAAGGAATAAAATTATACAATAAATAAGAGTCAAATATCCACATAAAAAAAATAAACAGTTTGTGTTTGCTGTATGATAATCTAGGAGCATATTAGGTGAGTTTTCCCTTTCCAAATCGAATTTTCTCCATACACATGATCTAATAATCAAACTATTGCTCATATGTTTAAGGGGACTAAGTCCTTTAACACTTAAACCAATTCATTGTTGGTATAAGAGATTTAATTTTTACTCATAGCAAAAACTAACAATATTAATTACTAACATTTAACAATTTAAGAAAATTACACTTTATCTATATCTAGTGTGTGTGTGTGTCTATATATTTGTGTGTTAACGGTATTGATATTACGTTGAATGTCTTAACCCTCATTCGAACCCAGGACATTACAATGTCAATTTTAGTGATATTTATCATTTCATCTATAGATTTAATTTTTTTTGTTAAAAATTAATTAATTGGAAATTAAATCTAATCTATTAAGAAATTAAAAAAAATTCTATTTATATTCTTAATTTTGGAATCTAAAGGAAAATTAATGTCAGAAAATTAATTAATTTATTGCCTTTTCTTTTTGGGTATACCATTATTTACTTTTCTCCTCTTTTGGTAACAATTTCAAAGATGTAACAAACCGGTAATCGTAGTCTATAAGAATCAACAAATCTCTTGCCTTGTAGCCGTAAAGAAAGTATTTTATAATATTTCGTGTGTGTTTATCAGATCGAGTTGAGAAGTGAATTACTCGATGGCGAGTGCTGGCGGCGGGTCCCGTGATAATGACAATGATAAGAAACGAAAAAGAAGTCCTTACAAACGTCTAACGTCTGGTCAATTAGACAAACTGGAAACGTATGCTATTTGTTAACGATAGTTTGTTTTCAATTTTATTATTTTGAGTTATTTTAATTTGTTTACTTTTGAAAAGAATTGCCTTCACTCTTGAGCTGAAGATTCGAAACTATTAATTTATGTTAGTCAGATTCACATTTTAATCGATACTTAATGCGTCATGTATATACTTTTGAAAATAACGGTGCGGACTTGCATTTTCATAAAATCTTTTTAGGTTTAATTATGCTTTATGCGTCATTTTTCATTGATTTTTTTTTTTTGAATTTTTCCTATAGATTATGAGTAATTTGTCTTAATTTTCCTTTGTTCGACTTTATTACTTTTGTTTTTTGACGCAGCTTCATTATTTTGATGACATGATTTTATCATTTACTTATTACATTTAATTTATCTTTTGAAGAATTAATTTTGTATGGTTGATTATATTTGTTGTCTCTTTTTTGGTTACAAAAGAGGATCAAAGATCCCTCCAATTTTATTTGTTGTCTAATTCATTATTTTTTTTTTGTTGAAGCTTCATGAAAGAATGCGATCATCCTAATGAGTCGCAGAGAAATCAATTGGCTGAGGAGGTTGGGCTTGAGCCCAAACAAATAAAATTCTGGTTCCAGAATAAAAGGACGTTGTTGAAGGTGATTTCTTTACAATGATATCTTATATATTAATTAAAATTTGAGTTAAATAAATTTTTTTATCTTTATAAATATCTCGAATTTTATTTTTAATCCTTGTAAAAAATTTCAACAACTTTAGTCCTCAAATATTTTTTATTACAATTTTTAGTCTCTACGTTTAAATCAACTCTGTTGTACTTTAATATTTTTGAATATTTTTTTGTGTCCATATTTACAATTTTTTAACATAAGTTGAATTTTTTATGAATTTTGAAGCTCAAAATACTAAATTATTCATATTTAATTCATCTATTGTTAAAATAAGATGCTTATAATGTATTTAACATGTCAGCGGAAAAAACATTTAAAATTTTGAATGATATATTTGAGTTGAATAATGAAAATTAAAGCAGAGATCCTCCGATTTAATTTTTTTTTAGTTTTTTTTATGAATACATTTATTTAACTCTTCTTTTTGTGCGTGAACCTTCTAGAATTTTTTGTTTTTTGATAAATCAGAAATCTAGAGTTATAACTTGGGTTTTCTCTAATAATTTGTTAGAGTGAGTTTCATTAACACTTGAGCCAAATTACTTGATTGACTCAACACACATTTAGGACAAAATAATTATATGTTTAATTAACAAAATTTATTTCACATGTTTTAATATATTTAGTGCTAATAATTATTTGTATTTGTTACCTATATACAGAATCAACATGAGAAAGGAGTTAACACTAATCTTCGTGTGGAGAATGAAATGATTAAGAATGAAACCCTCTTAATGAAAGAGGCACTGAAGGGCACACTTTGCATTGCTTGTGGAGGCCCCCCATTTCCTAAGGAAGAGCATGAAGATTTCATGCACAAAATGGAAAAGCAAAATGATCACATGAAGAAAGAGGTTAGTGAACTCATTTAATTGATTGATTCTCTTAATTTTATATCAATAACAATATGTTATAGTTTTTTTTTTTGTATGTGCACAGGGCCGGTCCAACGATATATAAGGTCTAAAGCGAATTTTAAAGTGATATTTGTTTTCAAAGGCCTATAATAATTTCTTTTAATATTTTATTAGAGATACAAAATTGTTGTTCCATATTTATAACTTTTTTTTTTAAGAAATCTTTATACTTTTCTCAGTGACTTTTTTCAGTGAACTTATATCTTATGAGAGGCTTTTTTTTCTTTAAATTTTCTTTTTTACTTTTTGTGGGTCTAAAGCCTTTGTTTGGGTTGTCTTACCCTTCAGCCGACCCTATATGTTGTGTATACAGTAGAGAGCTATAAGACAGCTGCTTTTGATTAATATTAACTATAACGTTTGTGGTTTAATTTGGATCAATTTTTAGCATGACGATCTAAATAAATGTAGTTTGGATATTTATTTAATATTTAACTACGCATAATTACATATAATATGTTTATAAATTGATTTTCATTTTCAGTGTGACAAAGTGTCCAAACTTCTTGCAAGGTACGTGGACCAAAAAATTTCTCTACCTGAGTTTGAGCAAGCTCTTAATTCTATAGAAGCATTTAGAAAACACAAAGAGCTTCAAATTCAACCTAAACCAACTCTTTATGGAAGCTCAAATAATAATCATGGTCTTGGAGGTAATGTAGCTGTGAGGGAAGGTGTGTTAATGAACAGGTCATCAACACAAAATTTTGATGAAGAAAAAATGCTGATGTCTCAAATTGCAAATTTTGCAATGGAAGAATTGGTGAGATTGGTGAGAGTTAATGAACCTTTTTGGATCAACTATTCAAATACTCAAAATGTGAAATACACTCTTCATGGTGAAACTTATGAACAAGTTTTTCCCAAGCACAATCATTTTCGAGGTCCGAATGTGTGCGAAGAATCTTCTAAATACTCAGAAATAGTGATGTTTAGCGGTATGAAATTGGTTGACACATTTCTCGACCCGGTAAGCATACAATTACAAATGAATATTTGAAAAATTAGTATTAATTACGAAAAAAATGAAATCATTTTTGAATTTCTTCGTCGCTTTATTTAGTGACAAAAATAAAGAATTATATGACATTTTCTTTGCCTCTAATTTATTTATTGTTGTATTAACTCTTTAATTAATTTTAGTGAAGAAATACATCTACTTTAAATGATATATATAACTCATTTTTATAGGCCAAATGGACAAACATGTTCCCAACAATTGTTACCAAAGCTGAAACTATCAAAGTGTTTGAAACCGGTTTGCCAGGAAATCGAGATGGTGCTTTGCTACAAGTAAAATATTTTTTTTTGAAATTTTTTATTTATGCTAAGCTTATTGATCATGATTAGTTTACAATTCTTAAATACTTTATTTTTTTTTTGTGGCAGATGCGTGAAGAAATGCATGTTTTATCACCTTTAGTGACGCCCCGTCATTTTGACATCATCCGCTTCTGTAAACAATTGGATGCAGGGGTTTGGGTGATTACTGATGTGTCAATTATTTATGCTCGACCAAACACTTCACCTCTTTCTTGCTCATGGAAACATCCCTCAGGATGCATGATACGAGAAATGCCTAACGGATATTGTTATGTTAGTAATTACTATCTCTGATCTTTTTTACTTGTCGTTTTAAAAAAAAAAAAATTTGTTCTTTTTTACTTGTCGTTTTAGTAATTTAAGTTATATTTTGCCTATTATATTCTCCTTCCTATTTTATTGACTAAATTTTGTATAATTGTTTTTGTTGAAACAATATAATATTTTTTATTGTATACAAATTTTGTTTGTTTTCGAATAAAGTTTGTTACAATTTTTTGAAAATAGATAATGTTTGTGAAAAGTAGAAATTTATTGGTGGATTAAAAATATAATATATTTAAAAAAATGGCATACTAAGAAAATAAGGTGTAAAAATACACTCTCCTATTTTGGTCTTTTTTGTCTAAAACGACAAATAAAAAAGAACGTAAGGAGGTAGTACATATATTTGTAAAACATCTTAAAAATTTATTAATCGACAATGTATCAAAATTAATCTCTAAAACTATTCATATTGCTTTACATATTATATGTTTTATGTTAGGTTACCTGGGTTGAACATGTGGAGGTTGAAGATAGGATCCTCACACACCCTGTGTATAAAGATTTTGTCGGTAACTATAGTTTATATGGAGCTGTAAGCTGGATTGAGGAGCTTCAAAGAATGAGTTGGAAATTTTTCAACTTATATCTTCCAACCATACCTGTTCAAGATGCTATAGGAGGTTAATCTTTTTTTTTCTTTCTTAATTTACATATTTATTCTAAATAGTCTAACGGCGAAACTCACACAATATTAAGAAATGAGAATATGCAGGTTTAAACCTACGCCGCACCGACCCATCAAATGTCTCTATTGTTTTTTACCATATGAATTGTACTTACACAATCTTTTGCTTTTGTATGTAGTAATGCAAACAATTGAAGGGAAGATGAGTTTGATGAAGCTGTCTCATAGGATGATAAAGATGTTTTGTGAATGTTTAGCAATGAAAAATCATTTGGAATTCCAACCTTTGAATGTTGATGATACAATTGGTGGAATTAGAGTCTCTATTAGCAATACCAATGGCATAGGGGGCCAACCAAATAGCATGGTTGTTACTGCTGTTACCACCATTTGGCTTCCTTTGCATGCTGAAAAAGTTTTTGAATTTCTCAAAGACCCCATAGAAAAATATCAGGTTCACAAGCTAGTTTAACACTCTTTCATAATTTATTTTAAATCGTCATTTTCGTCTTTGAATATATCAAAAATTATCGCTATAATCTCTAAATAAACAAAGTTTCAAAATCATTCTCGAATGTGTTTTTCATTTGTTTGTTTGTTACTTGATGTATCTAGCTAGTGATTATCTTTTATTCCTCATTTAGGTCAATAAATCAAATTACTATATATTAGATACACTCAAGAATATTTTCATAATTTTAACACATTCGGATATTAGATTAATATCAAAATAACTGTTTATTCTATAACTTATTTGAATAACTCTAATTTAATTGTTAGGTTAATTTTAACCTTGGCTCACATGATTGTTAATGATTACTTCTTAATTTTTTTAATAGTGGGATGTTCTTTCTTTTGGAAAGCCAATGCAAGAGATTAGACACATCTCAAATGGAATCTATCATGGCAACTACACTTCAATTCTTCAGGTATTTTACACTTTGACCATTTCTTTAAAATTTATGCTTCAAAGTATATAATAAAAATGTGTGACAACTCTCGCACCTTATTAGTATTTCATCAGTTATTAAATGAATCTAATTTTTTTTATTTAAAAATGCGATTAGAGGGAGTATATATTTTTTTTTCAAAATTAATTAAATTAATTTCAATTTTTTATTTGGACCAGCCATGCATTCCTGATGAGAACAACACTGTGATTTTACAAGAAAATTTCAACTCTTCTGTGGGATCATATGTTATATATGCTCCAATTGATGCAACATCTATGAGTGTAGCCATAAGAGGAGAAGACACAAAAAACATAAGAATCCTTCCATCTGGATTTGTTGTGTGTTCAAAATCTATACCAAATGCAACTTTTGAAGCATTCAACAATATTGGAAGTAGTAGCAATGGTGGTGGAAGAGTAGATGGTACATTGTTAACTTTTGCCTACCAAATTTTAACAAGTAGCCCAAATGGAATTGATTATAATCAAAATATGGAAACTATTGCTAATATCAACACCCTTTTGTCTGTTACTATTAAGAGGGTAAGGAATGCTCTCATGAACTCTAATTGACAAATTGGAGTTGTGGTTCATTTTGTTTTAATTATCTTTTCTTGTTAAAGAAAAAGATATTGGTCTTTTATTATGGACAAGTTATTGGTTGTATTTTGATTAAGACTTCTTTATTGCTCTATTGTTTTTCTTTGTATGGTGACAAGTATGCTTGACTTTTGTGATGGTTTTCAATAAATTATGAATACAAATGGTACTTTGTGCTAGTAATTTGTTTTTTAATTATTATTATGTTACAGGTACAAAAAATTTCCACCTATTAGTGGAGACTAATTAATTAATCTCCATAGGGAGATCTACCATTGGTACTTTTGTGCCAATTTATTTTTAGACTAATTTTTAGAAAATATATTATTGGTGTTTAGTAAAAAATGTTAGAGATATTAGTAAATATAATTATGATTTTTTGTGTGTGTTTATAGATGAAATAATAAATATCACATGAAATTCAGGCACTGACACACAGTTTGCTAGGTTTCTGAAAATTGAGGAAAAATATTCACTAATAATATCATATTGTTAGTTGAATAGAATTTACCAACATTATAATAAGCTTGCTAGATGTATATTAGTAGTTATTTTATTATGAATTAGTAGACATTGGTAGCATAGTGGCTATTTCTTTTAAAATGTGAATAAGTGAGTATATTGAGCTAAATTTTGAACTATATATATGTTTATCACCATGAATAATATTATAAGTTATTATCTCCATTACCTACAACGTAAATCTCATAATATTATCATCAAAACACTCACCAACTGTCACATATATCAACCCTATTTTAACATCATTCAAGTCCCTCCACCACTTAGATGCGCCTTACTACCATCTCTTGAAATTCAACCTTCCTCCACTCCATATTTTGCTAATAACACACCTTAAATCACAATCCCTCATTATCTTCTAAATTCCACCACCACCACCACCACCACCATTTACGTAACAAATATAAGATAAATTCGCTCGGCCTCAAAGCTCCAAACCTTCACTATCCTTACTCTTATACAAAGAGTATCAATTTAATCCAATGAATTTTCCTTACTTCTTCACTCCCTCCCCAAAGAAAAATTTAAATAAGGATTGAGTAAAAAAAAAAGTATACTTGATATAGCCTTGAAGAAGGAAAGACAATAAGTAACACAAGATAACCTTTCATGAACAAGTTACGACTCTATCAATCTGAAAGCTTCTTTATAATACAATCGATCAAAGTCAGTAAAAAAGAAACCCGTCGAGGGTTACCGCCAATTGAACAACTTCAAATATAAAAAGATAATTCTAAATTTCAATGTGTATGCTATATCCACCAACTAAAACTTCACGACATTAATCAGATGTTGTAGGTATATATACTATTGCATCACAGAGTAGATGCCCCAAATCCAAATTCATCGTAATACCAGCTTTGATTTTTTTTATTTGGACTAAAATACCATCTTTGTTTTACTTTGTCTTTTTTTTTTCTTTTTTTAATACATCAGAAAGAGAAAACTTCTTTTCGCGCCCCCTGTTAGAATACCGTGCTCTCTGGCCTTTCCATTTTTACCTCGCTTGCTATGTAGGTAGCGGATGTGTAAAATGGCAAAAATTGGCAACCTACAGTCCACCGACTACATAGCGAACGTCGCCCGCTCTGTAAGTAGCAAATATGTCGGCAGTAAAAAATTCAGTCTCCCATGCACAATGTAGCAAAAAATCTATAAATAGGAGACATATGTGTTAATTTTTTCTCACCACCACCACATTATTATCTCATTCTCTAATTTTATTTCTATCTTGATTGTGTTAGTTTGTGTAAGTTTTGTGTAAACGGACACATAGTCTATTGTTGATTATTTATATTGTTCTTATCGATGTTCTTTTGTGATCACGATTTAGAACGGTATGGTAAACGATAATAAACTTTTTGTGTCTTATTTGAAAACGATATGAGTAACTGAAATGGGTGTAAAACTCATATTGAAGGTGGGGAGGAGTCTTGTGAGATGCTGACCAGCGTCCTCATCCTCCTCCCGTGATAGGAAACTATGGATACAATCTATAGAATAGAAGCTTGATATTGGAGCTTCCTCTTCTAAGTGTGAGCCTTAAACCTTTCACATTTAACACCTTAAATATGTGGGTGCGGACCTCGAAGATGTATGTGCCGACTTTCCCATTGTACACCTCCACTCAGCTCTTCCTTGTACTCCTTTTGTAAAAACATTTGCATTATGAAATAAAAAAGGACATAATTGAAATAAAAAAGTAATAAGTTACAAACTATAAGTTAAAATACTATATGAGATAGCGTCTGAAAATTAAACTAAAAATCAATCAAATAAACTATATTTTAGCTTTACTTCTCTTATAAGTCATAAATAGGGTCGAACACATATTTTATGAAGTTCTTATTTAAAAAAAAAGTGGCTTAATATTTATGAAGAAAATATAGAGATTTGTTTCGACAAAAATAATAATAATCAAAATACATTATGTAACCAAAAAGATAAGTACAAATTATAAACTATATCAAAATATTTTAGTTTAAAAAAAAAGATAAGTACTTTTAAATACAAAAAAAAAATTAACAAACAATTTTTATTTTATTTATAAAACTTTCTTTATTACTTTTAAATTTAAAACAACTTTTACTCTTAAAAAACCCGAACCAAACAGACACTTAATATTACCAATTATGTTTAATTTTTGACAAATGAACTTATAAACTATATGCTATTAGACATAAACTAATCTTATGTCTTACCAAACAAACTCAAATTCTTTTTTTTTTCCACAAAAGAAGAGTAATCATGTTAGTTAATTTTTTTTACTTTAAAACAGTATTTTTTTTACAAATTACTCCCTCTGTCTCAATTTAAATATTCTAGTTGACTATTTCACATGTTTTAAAAAATTTTGTAAATGAAATAGAAAAGATATGATTTTTATTAAATTGTCCTCTTTTTATATTGATAATAGATATATAAATATTAAAAAGTAGATATCTGAGTGTACATTTTTTCTCATCTAATAATCGTTTATGATAAAATGACATTTATTTTGAGATAAACAATTTTGACTAACACGACATTTATTTTGCGATCTAGGGAGTAAATAATGTAAAAAAAAAAAATATAGAAAAAGAAGAGAATTATGATCTCCGTCGATAATGTCCACGCACCATTTTCTACCGTCGATCTTAATTCTTCATTCATCTCTCTTTATCCCCTTTATCCTAAATTCACTCCCTTCAGAGAAAGAAAAACCCAACGAACTCAAAGTAGCAGAAATTCACCTCTCTTCTTCTTCTTCTTCTGTGCATAATCAAGGTTTTGCATTCTTCCTATTATTGTTATTCTTCTTGCTAATTTTTCATTTCATTTATTGTTAATTTAGTAGTAAACCCTAGTAAAATTATACTTTATGCTTGATTGATTTCGATTTTGATTAATTATTGTTATTATTATTGAGATTCATTGATGGGCTTTGTTGTGTTGTGTTTAATCATTGTAATTAGTTAGTAAAGTATCAATTTTTCAAAAAAATTTATTGTTTTGAAAAGATTTCTGATGATAATATTATTATTATTATTCTGTTTTGGAAAATTTAGGGTTTCACTGATTTGTGATGGATAATAATGAGGGGGGAGAAATGGAGAGGGTGGATGTTGGAGTTTCTCATTTTGAAGGGGAGGAGGTTTTCGAGGAGGCGATAGATCCGTTAAAGCAATTCCATGATCCGGGTGTTGATGTTGATGTTACGGCTACTGTTAGTGAATTTCCTGAAGTTGAAGTGGTTGATGAAATTGTTGATAACGTAGAAGAAGAATCGGATAACTTTCAAGAGTCGATTGGGGTTGTTGATGAGAAGGAAGTTGAAGTGGTTGCTAATGAAGAGGTGCGCCGTGAGGATCACCAGGGGCAGGTTTATAGTTCTTGTTTAGATGGAGTTGGTACAGAAGAGGTGGAGGAGGGTGGGGTATCTGGTGATGAATCCTACAGTATCAGGGATGATTTTAATGGGGGAAAGGAATTAGCTGATTTAAACACTGATGGAACTGGAAGCATGGTATTTCAGGAGGATAGAGACTTGGTGAATGGAAACTCTGGTTTGGCGAGTGAGAAGGCTGAAAATGAGGATCTTGAATATGTGACTCCTAGACAAAATGGTAGTATGATATCGGAAAATGGAAGCACTGACAAGGTGGATTTTGCTGTTGATGAGTCTCATGCTGAAGTGGGATCTGATGATGAGATGAGAAACAAGGGTGCTGATGCTGGGTATTTGAAAGAGGATGGCTTGGATCCCGGTCTCAGAGGTGACAGGATAGAGGAACAGGGTATTGATTCAGGCAATCCTTCTAATGGAATTCAAGATGATACGGTTGATTTAGAGCCTCATCGTGAAGTTTTTATAGAAACGGAGGATGAGATCATTGACACTGATGTAATCCACAATGATACAAATGGAAAAGAAATGGGAATATCTGATACTCAGAGTACTGAATGCAAAGTCTACAGCAATGATGAAACCGAGGATGATGATGCCAGATCAAATTCAGAGCATCCGGAAACAGTTGGTGAAACAGGCAGGTCATCTCTGGCTGTGGATGAAAGAAAAGTGGTTGAAACTGCTGGAAACTCGTCCCTATCGGAAAATTCTTTTGCTAATGAGAGTCCACCCATTCAGGCCACTACAGCTGGTTCAGAAGAAGGGAAGGTTTACCAGTCTCAGATTTCTAATGAAGAAAATCAAGGAAATTATGAAATTTCATCTGTTGTTGAAAGTAGCAAAGTGATTGAAACTATAAGATCATCTCCGACTTTGGATGACATAAAAGTGACTGAAACTGTTGCAAGCTCATCCCCATCAGAAAACTCTCTTGCTAATGAGGTGCCAACTGTTCAGGCTACTGCAGCTGATTCAGTAAAAGAGAGTTCAAATGTTTACCCATCTAAGGTTTCTAATTCAGAAAATCAAGGAAATTATGAAAAATCATCTGTTGTTGGGGAACCTGAAAAGATACCAGAGAATAATTTCAACGAGGAGCAAACCACTCAGATCAGTAAAGAACAGAATAGTAAGCTTGATTCTTCATCTGGAAAGTCTGTTGCTACTGGCACCCCTCTTGATCGTCCTGTTGGCCTTGGACCTGCAGCTCCATTATTGAGATTCGCTCCTAGCGTTGTTCAGCAGCCACGGGTTAATAATACTAAAGAGAAGCAAACCACTCAGATCACTAATGAACATAATAGTGAGCTTGTTTCCACATCTGGAAAATCTGTCGCTACAAGTACCCCGCCTGTTTGTCCTGCTGGCCTTGGACCTGCAGCTACATTATTGGAACCGGCTCCTAGGGTAGTGCAGCAACCACGGGCTAATAATACTGTATCAAATGTACAGTCCCAAACAATGGAAGACTCCTCAAATGGGGAGGCTGAGGAGTATGATGAGATTCGAGAGAAACTTCAAATGATAAGGGTGAAATTTTTGCGGCTGGCAAGTAGGTTTGGGCAGACACCTCACAATGTTGTTGTAGCACAGGTTCTTTATAGATTAGGACTTGCTGAACAACTTAGAGGGAGGAATGGGGGTCGTGTTGGCGCTTTTAGCTTTGATCGTGCAAGTGCCATGGCCGAGCAACTTGAATCAGCAGGTCAAGAACCACTTGATTTCTCTTGTACAATAATGGTTCTTGGTAAGACAGGAGTTGGGAAAAGTTCAACTATCAATTCTATCTTTGATGAGGTTAAATTTAATACTGATGCTTTTCATACGGGAACAAAAAAAGTTCAGGATGTTGTGGGAACGGTACAGGGAATTAAAGTCCGGGTCATTGATACACCAGGACTTCTACCTTCCTGGACAGATCAGCAACACAATGAGAAGATCCTGCACTCTGTCAAACGCTTTATTAAGAAAACACCACCAGATATTGTGCTGTATCTTGATAGGTTAGATATGCAGAGCCGAGATTTTAGTGATATGCCGCTCTTACGCACGATAACCGATGTTTTTGGACCAACCATATGGTTCAATGCCATTGTGGTTTTGACTCATGCAGCATCTGCTCCACCTGATGGCCCCAATGGAACTCCTTCCAGTTATGACATGTTTGTGACACAGCGCTCTCATGTTGTGCAGCAAGCCATTCGTCAAGCAGCTGGTGATATGCGTCTCATGAATCCTGTATCGTTGGTAGAGAACCACTCTGCATGTAGAACTAATACGGCCGGTCAAAGAGTGTTGCCTAATGGCCAGGTTTGGAAACCTCATCTGTTACTCTTGTCTTTTGCATCGAAAATTCTGGCTGAAGCAAATGCTCTTCTTAAATTACAAGATAATCCACGTGAAAAGTCTTACACAGCTCGTGCAAGGGCGCCACCATTACCATTTCTCCTGTCATCCCTTCTGCAGTCAAGACCACAATTAAAATTGCCAGAGGAGCAATTCAGTGACGAGGACAGCCTCAATGATGATCTTGACGAACCATCAGATTCTGGTGATGAAACAGACCCTGATGATTTACCACCATTTAAACCTTTGACAAAGGCCCAGATCAGAAACCTTTCTAGAGCTCAAAAGAAAGCATACCTGGATGAGGTTGAGTACCGAGAAAAACTCTTCATGAAGAAACAATTAAAGTATGAAAAAAAGCAAAGAAAGATGATGAAGGAAATGGCTGAATCAGTGGAAGATCTACCAAGTGATTATAGTGAAAATGTGGAGGAAGAAAGTGGTGGTGCAGCTTCTGTTCCTGTTCCCATGCCTGATATGTCGTTGCCTGCTTCCTTTGATTCTGATACTCCAACTCACCGGTATCGTTATCTTGATTCATCCAACCAGTGGCTTGTAAGACCTGTCCTTGAAACTCATGGATGGGATCATGATGTGGGTTATGAAGGCTTAAACGTAGAAAGATTGTTTGTTCTTAAAGACAAGATACCAGTGTCTTTTAGTGGTCAAGTTACGAAGGATAAAAAGGATGCTAATGTTCAGATGGAAATGGCAAGTTCAGTTAAGTACGGAGAAGGGAAATCAACATCATTAGGTTTTGATATGCAGACTGTTGGAAAAGACTTAGCTTACACATTACGCAGCGAGACAAAATTTTGTAATTTTAGGAGAAATAAGGCAACTGCCGGTCTCTCATTTACTCTCTTGGGTGATGCCCTGTCAGCTGGTGTTAAAGTCGAAGATAAGTTGATTGCTAATAAGCGATTTGAGGTTGTTATTGCTGGTGGTGCAATGACTGGACGTGATGATGTTGCTTATGGTGGCAGTTTAGAGGCCCACTTGAGAGATAAAAATTACCCTCTAGGACGCTCATTATCAACGCTTGGGCTTTCTGTTATGGATTGGCATGGAGATCTTGCTGTTGGGTGCAATTTACAATCACAAATTCCCATCGGAAGGTATACAAATCTTGTCGCGCGAGCTAATTTGAACAATCGTGGGGCTGGACAAATTAGCATTCGATTAAATAGTTCAGAACAGCTTCAGATTGCTTTGGTTGCCCTCATCCCTCTACTTCAGAAGGTTGTTGGTTATTCCCAACAGTTGCAGTTTGGACAATGATGATGATGTTAGATTATGTGAGCTGCATCACAATAATAGGTAATTAATTTATGATGAAATATTGACATCTTTTCATGTTTTCTATACAAAAAATATCCTATTGTTTTATTATAGGTATGGTAGTCTCTCTGGTTAGATATTATCTTTTGGTATTTGTTTACATTATGCTGCAAGACTCCAACTACAAGTAATGCATCTTTTTGACTTATTTCTCATAAATATGCCCTCAGACTTTTAGGTTGTCGTCGTTGTCTCTTGCCCTGCATATTGTCAGAACCACTCTCTTCCATGTTATCTTGTGGTCAGAATGTTTTTGGTTTTTTAGGGTCTAGTTTTTGGTTCTCCAAACATTATAGTTTATGATTTGTTTGTTTTTCAATATTTCTCTTCTGATTTTCTACATTCAATGTGTTCTTTCTTCAATTTGCTCTATTTCTTAGTTGAAGTTGATTCATTTTTTTTAATTTTCTTGTAAATTTCAGGAACAGTTTTTACTGAGCAATTGATTTCGCATGCCTTGAACAAGTCAATTTTGGATTTTAAATTTTTAGCAGGACATTCTATTTAGGTATCATCTTTTATTCTGGCCATGTAACTCTTCCGAGCTTTTCAGTCTTTAATATATGAATGAACAAGAGTAATGCAATGATTCATGATCTGAACTTTCTTTCTATGTTTTGGCACTATAATTGGATTGCCTTTTTTTTTTCCTTTTTCAGAACTATATTTTGTTGTAGCATTGTGGTATAGTATGCTATCAAAATTTTAGAATAGATTTAATTTATTTTTCTCTCATATATTATATATTTTAATCACTCATATTAAATGTGAAAAATAAGGATTGGTGTCTTTAAGAATTTGATTGTCCGTGACTCAGCAGAATGGTGGAAAACTAAAACAGAAAATAAGATGATTGTCTTACATGCTCCATTTTCTGATTCAGAGTCTTCCAGTAGATTTCGAAAATTGATTTTGAAAGTGAAACAAAACTTTTGTGGTTTCTTTTCTATCATGCTTCTTTATGTAGCCTGCCTCCACCATGAACAAAAAAAATCCAAATGCATTTCACACGCTAGATCAAATGATACTTCGATTCCTTTGATTGATTTTGAATCCTTTGATTTGATTTCGTTTTTATTGACAATGATTTCGTTTTTGTTATCTCTTGATAATTTTCTGTGTTGAGCTCTGTATTTGTAAATTAAATTTGGTTTGTCCTTTTATAAATAATTTGTGTAATTTATGGTGTTGCAAACTTAGCAATCTAGCCAATGTCATGTCTCTAGTTCATCATTGATTCTAACATATAATCTGCATCATAGTAAGTTAAAGGTTCTTCCGCTGAGGAACCATGGGATTGGGAACCTTGTGTTAAAGGTTCTTCAACCATGGGGTTGGGAGCCTTATGTTTTTCTGTGATTTTAGGGAGTTTGGATTTCAGTATTATGCCGATCGAAACTTTGGTACCACAAAACGATAAGCCTATTTTGTGCGATAATATATTTTCGAAGTATTGGCAAGGTTTGATTTCACCGTTTGAATTTGATATTTATTTTGTGAACTTTCCAGATAAGCATGGCACTGGCTGGACCGACGACAGTAAGATGGCGTTGGATAAAGTACAGAAGGTATAACAATTGTTTTGGAAAAGAATGAGGTTTCTAGGAGGGTTGTTGAATTCTGTATCATACTCATGAGAAGCCATTTGGTGCTCTTTGTTATAATCACACTGATAATTCGAGAGTTCAAAAATAATTTGTGAAACACGATGTTTGCTTTCTGTTCTTGAATTTGCTAAAGATTTAGTTGTGGAAGTTATTCAATCACCTATATGAATAATTATGAGACTACCATTATTGTTGGTCACTCACAAAGTTGATTATGGATGAATATCTTTTTTCAATAGATTTTAAGATTGCACAGTTTTGCAGCATTGGTTTCCTTTTCTTCTGTTATTAAGTTAGCAGTATTAAAATTGTGTAAGAGAATGTTACTTACAAAGACATTCAATTTTAGGCATTATTGAAATAATTTTAGGGTTGGAATTGTATAATTGGTTTGATATTATGTGTGTTGTGTGGATCAATGGCGATTCCACAATGTTAAATAACTTTCATTTGATTATCAGATTGAATAATTGGTTGAATAAAGTCATGATGTGTTATGCAATATATGCAATATTTGAGAGAATGACATTATGAAGTATCATCAAATTTTATAATTGATTTGACAATTTGAGTAGGCATGGCTTCAAGACTTAGATCCGTCCGCCCCGATTTACCGGGGGAAAACCATTTCAAGGAAAACCTGAATTTAGAATACGGGGGTAGGGGTGGAGGCAGTATGACCTTCCACCCGACCTACACCCACTCCGCCCCCGCTCTAACTAGTTAAATTAATATATTTATTTTATATTTAATAATATTATTGCATATTAATTCTTCTTAAAGGTAATAATTTGAAATATAGTATTTTTTAGGCCTGGCATGTAAACAGGCCCCCTTAAAACAAAAATCTTATGTTGGATTAGTTTTATTCATCTATTTATTTTCTTTAAAAAACAATTTTAGGACAGGACATTTTTCAAAAAAAATAAATTAAAAAGCAAATGTTTTTATTAAAGTTTTTCGTGTGGGTCTGGGGGCGAGGCGGCAAAACCCGTTCTTTGTTGGGGGTAAGGACAGATCCATAATTTTTAGTAAGTGGGGTCAAGAACGTATCATAATTTTTTTGTTTTTTTTTTAATCTACTCCTTCATGATTTGGGGTATTTATTCTTGAACTATTCAATAATATTATAGCCCATAAATCGTTGGATGGAAAGTTAATATCATAAAGATTAATGAAGTTTAAAGAAATTACACAAATCGTTAATTTTAATGTCTCTCAATAATATATCAAATGATTTTGTATTTGTTTGAAATTTTGCACAACTTATCTATATGATATAAACTTTCAATCCAACAATTTATTTGATAATTTTTTTTATCGGTTATAACATTATTGAGTAGTTCAGTGATAAATACCCCAAAATCATGAAGGGTACACAAAATGTCACATAGATTTTTTTTATAAATTGATATTTCAATATATATCAATGTAATAATTACAACATTTTTTTATACAAAATTAGTTCTTTTGATTTCGTAATCAACACTTTTAAAACACTTATTAATATTTTGATTACATTTATAATTTATTATTGTATAATAAATTGATTATTTAGAGACAATGATATCATATAAATGAGGTCTAATAGGATAAAAATATAAATATTGACTAAAAAATATAACAAACAAATGTGGTCAATTGACCTCATTGTCCACATGTTAGATCCATGCACGGTTGGGGGTGGGGATTGATGTTCAAATATTATTCCAAACTGAGTTTAGGGAGCAGAGGCGGGAATGGTAGAGGAAGGCGGGGGTGATATTGCTTAAACTCGCCCCCGCCTTGTTGCCATGCCTAAATTTGAGTCTGTTTCTGAAATATTAGTTACAACAAGGCATGTGTCAAGAAAAATGTTTATTCATATTCTACAAGACTCTTTGGCAAATTTTAGATAAATTTATATATAGAAAATTTGGTTGGTATTTTATATAGAAAATTATATTCCTTATCATTTTTTTATAAGAAACATTTAACTTTTTACATTCTTTGAATAACATATGAATGTACAGGGGCGGAGCTAGGTATAGGGTAGCACAGGCCGCGGCCCATCACTTAAATTTAATTTTTTAATAGGTATATTAGGGTGGCAAAACGGGCCGAGCCCACCGGGCTTGCCCATTTAACTCGCTATTTTAGGCGAGCTGGGCAAAGGTTTTCGGGCAACCACCTTAAGTTGGCCCGCCCCGTTTAGCCCGCCCAAAAAACGGGCCGGTGGCGGGGTGGGTTAGCCCGCGGGCTTTAAATACTTTTTTATTGCAACTTTTAAAAATTTTGCATGAAAATTGAATTGTGCTAGGACTATTTTTTTCTTTATTTATAAAAAACTAAACAGTTTCATCTCATATATATATATATATATATATATATATACACACTCTTATATTTTAATGTTTTTAATTTTATTTTTGTTGGTGTTGTTATTAAGCTGTTTTATTTTTGTCGTAGATTATGACAATGACATTTGATTATGATGCACTTTTAAAAAAAATATCATTTGTCCGTATAATTTAATGACTAATAATTAATAATTTTGTAATAAATCAAATTGTAAAAAAAAAGTTTGATGGGCCGACCCGCTAACCCGCCAACTCGCCGATATACGGGGTGGACTTGAGTTTTGAGCTCACACCCCTAAATATGCCCGCCCCACACTGCCCGTTTTGTACATATTTTTTTAAAAGAATTGATTATATATACTTATAATCGCTGTTTAATAGCATAACATTGCGTGCGTTCTGTCGAAGTACATGGATGTTGTATATAAACTACTACCCTCTACCTCGATTCCTTCTTTTACGTTGTTCCTCAAAGACTTCTATACTATCTTCCGTTATAATTTACTATTGTTCTTTTATTTTATATATATATATATATATATAGAGAGAGTTTGCTAACTAACTTCCTCCCATGTGGGAGGAAGTTAGCAAGTCGCCTTCCACATGTTTTACTCCTCGCGCCCCCATATATATAAATATTTCTCGCGCATCCCCACTCACCCCCATTTCTCGCGCACCCCCCACGCACCTCCATTTCTCGCGCGCCACCCATATATATGGAGGGTGCACGAGTAAAACATGTGGGAGGAGGCTTACTAACAACCTCCCATGTAATTACTTAGCACCCCTCATTGTCTTTGCGCACCCTCAGCTACTCACATGGCCCCCACACGCGTGCCCCCGACCCTCTAATAATTACATGTGGGTCATACTTGCTAACTTCGACTCACATGGTCAAATGTAACAACCCCATATATATATATATATATATATATATACACACACACACACACACTATCATTTGCCGTCATTAAAGAAAAAGTTCTTGCCAAAATCAAACATAACATAAAGTACATAACGTTCAATGGCCGCATAATACCATACACAATGTTCAAAATTAAAATTATCAATCAAGTACCAAAAACTACTATATTATAGCAAATAAACTTAGACTTATTAATCTTAGTCTTTTAGCACCACACTAAATTAAAATCAATTCAAATCAAGAAAGCACTTTCACCCACCTCTACCTAACTTTAGAAAATCTCCATCTCATCATCGTGAGTTTGTGGGAGGACCTAATTTCATTTCCAAGGATAAGCTTGTGGGAGGATCTAACTTCAATTCCAAGGATAATTCCTCCTTTTCCATTAATTTTGACACCTTCTCAATCTAAAATGTAATTCATGCATACACATAATAAATAAATAATTAATCAATACTAGCTATATCCCCTAGTAAAAAATTGTTTTAAACAATTCACATAAAAAAAAGAGTGAAAGCTTAGTTATATAACTCACCTTTTCTTTGAGAAGTTCATTTTCAACTTGAAGTTTCAAAATATGTGAATTCTTACATGATTCACACAATACATTCTTTTGTGCCACCTTCAATATCATGTTCTCTTCCAAAATCCTTTCTTTTTCAGCACGAAGAACAACATTAACTTCTTTATCATTTTCAATCTTGAGATCATAACATATATACATAAGTGATTAGTATGTTATATCAATTAGTAGATTGTAAAAATATTGAAATTAATGAAATTAAGATTTTGATCAAACTAAAATAAAATATATATTACCTTGACCTTTTTTCTTTTGTTTGAAAACCAATTGTGCACTTGTTTTATTTCAAGGTCAAGCTCATCAGCAATTTCAAGAATTTGCTCGATGCGTGGACTTTGAAATGTTTGGAATATCCTTTAAGAAACAAAAAACACAAATATGTGAAATGTTGCATTATTGCAAGGCCAATTGAATGACAAATTTAAAAGCAATTTATTTGATTTTTAAATAGATTTATCTTTCCTAAATAGTTCAACAATTATATATCATTAACGTAACATCTAATTTAATTTGTATGAAATTTCTAGATTGATTTTATTTAAGATTATTGATAAGATATTAATAGCCTTTTGGGAGATATAAAATATATATTTTTGTACAGTAAAATAATCACACAGATATATATATATACTCCAATGCTTCAAATTTGGTTTGGTGTCAACGTGTGATATAGCTATACACACGTTGACACCAAACCAAATTTGAAGCATTGGAGTAATCACTATCAACTAGCTAGCACAACTAAATGTTAAAAAAGTTGGAGAGTCTGTGTTTAAATTCTAGTGAAAGAGAAAATATTAACTTAACAAGTAAAATGTGAAGGTGATCAAAGAATGAGGATGATAATTAGACTCATGTTCGATGGATATATCCATATAACAATATTCACAAAGGTTAGGGTAAAAACTTGTATTATGGATATGGACACTAACATGAATAATTATCCACAACAATAATCGGGTATGAGTGCATATACAAGTATGTATACTCTCTCTGGCTTTAAATATAAACAACTTTCACTTTTTTAGATACATTGAAAAACTAATGTATCTAATTTACAATGTAGGTTAGATACATTAATTATTTAATATATCTAAAAAAGTGAAAGTTGCTTATATTTAAGGCCGGAAGGAATATATAGTTAAGTACCCCAAGAGATACAGATACAAAGATTGTTATCCACACAAATACTCCCTGCGATCTTAATTACTACCTCTGTCCCTTAATATAAGACCCATTTTGACTAAATTTTACTATTCATCTATCATGTTTTGACCGTATTTTTATAATAATATACAGATGTAAACATTATCATATAAGATCTTGTTTGATTTGTTTTGATGACTATTTTCAAGATATAAAAAATTTATAATTTTTACTGCTAGATAATTAAAGGTATTAGTGATCAAAATTGTGCATTGACGTACGTGTAATGGTCAAAAAGGGTCTTATAATTAGGGACGAAGGGAGTATAAGAAGAAATTTACTTTTTAGATTCATGGAATGTTTGATGTATCTAGTTCATGATCCAGTCCAAATACATAAAACATTCCATGTATCTAAAAAACAAATTTATTCTTATAATTGGGACCGGAGGGAGTATATTATTAATATTATATCCTACCTATTGTCATCTCTAGAATGAATTATGACTAATTAAAATTTATGTTATTTTCTTTTTGAAAGTTAAAGATTAACAAAATGTTGCAACGATTAATTAAATCTAGTATGAGGAGCTAGTCTACATAATCAAAGAAAATGTAAGGAGAGAGTCCCTCACAATATTTACTGTAGTTAATTTCTTGCATGAAGAAACATCCACATTACTTAGCTTATAGTTATTTGACTATCTATAAAACTAAAACTATCTCCAAAAAGGTGATTTCTCACAAAAAATATTAATATTAAATAAAAAATTTATAAAAACAGAGGAAAATAATATAGTCAAAATTTAGTAAAAAAAACTTATGGTCAAAAAATTATAATTTGTTCTAAGTAAAATTTTCAATTGTTTAATAGAGTATGAAATGAATTTTCTAAAGAGAACTAATTGTTAATTAGTTCATCATCAAATATTCTTTGTACTAAAATCACTAGGTTTGATATAGTGGTGAGAGGTTTGGGTAATATGTTATAGGTCTTAGGTTTGATACTCAACTCCATTGTAAAAAAAAAAAAATTGGACTAAGACAAGAAATTTTTTCAGATCTACAATATTCTTAAACTTATAATCTCTTGAAAACATTGACGACATGTTGTGCACTCATTCAGCCAAGAGATTCATAGGTGAGATTTTAATTTTATTTAAAATTTTTACCACAAGGTTGAGATCTGAACTACAAAATATTGATTGGACAACCACTTATCTCCTAAATGTGTCCTAAATATGTTAATTTGGCAGTCAAAGACTACATCGAGATTGAGAATCAATATCCAAAACCTATCGAAAGAAAATAAAGATAAATAATAAATAATGTTTAGATTATAAGCAAGGATCAGTCATCTTACTCTTCTAGCCTAGCTATCTTGTCAAGTGAATGACGATTGGTGATCCTTTCTTCAATGTTCGAGCCTTGGTTCATTTGTTCAACATTGGAAACGACTATCATAGATGCCTCCATTGTTGAAATTCAGTTGAAAAAAAATATAACTTTTCCTCTGTTCTCCTTCACACTTTTCTGCAGATGAGACTTATTTAGTACATAAATTCAACTTTGTAATTAAAATTACACAAAAGAAAAACATACAAGAAATGTAATAATATGCATGATATTACCTTCTCTACTGAGCTCCCTTCTATCCCAATATTTTTTCGATTATTGAGACACTGAATTTGTTATACCTAAAAAGTTTAAAGTTCAATCTCTCATGTTAATTACCTTACTCTCCTTCCCTTAATTATTATTTACTATTGTTTTTTTCTTCTTGAAAATTGTGTAAAAGAAGAACATTTAATATAGAGAAAAGTCAAATGTAATAAATAGTATAATATATATTTGATTTTTTTTCTTCTGTAAATTAAATTATTACTCGATCTTTTTTCGTTCCTATTTATAAGAATATTTTTTTATACTTTTACGTATATTAGAAAAATTGAAACCGTCTCTATATCATAATAATTTACTATCTATTTTCGATTGAGGCACTAAATTATACCTAGAAGGTTTAAAGTTCAATCTCTCATGCTAATTACCCTACTCTCCTACCCTTAATTATCATCTGCTACAATCTCCATACTAAAATATATGTCGTTTTGACCATATATATCATGCAAATTAAGAAATGTAATTAATGTTGCATGGAAAAGAGAAATTATGAGTTACTCCCTCCATCCCAAAATATAAGAAAAAAAAATAATCTCACTTATTAAGAAAACATAATCATGAGAATTTGCAATATGTTTTTGTGGGGTTTTTCTTGAAATAAGTTGTATTGGAAGGTATACAACCATTTTTTATTGGTTAGTGTTTATTGAGAAAAGGAAAGAGAAGGAAAATTAAATGCAATTTGCATTTAATTTTATGAGAATAAGGAAAAACATATTCTTAAAAATGGTTTTTCCCTTATATTTTGGGACAAAGGGAAGTGGTTTTTTCCCCTTATATTTCGGGACGGAGGGAGTAATTTACAAAATTATCCTTCGTTAATGATATGAGAAAGATAAATTGTAGAATTGAAAGAAGAAAGAGATACAGTTAATTAAGTGTATAATAGAAAAAATAACATTAAATGATTCATTGATAATGTAAAACATATATTTTGGTACAAAAGTTTCTCTCAAAGCGACATATATTTTGGTACGGAGGGTGTATTGTTCTTTTCTCTTTGGAAATTGTGTAAAAAAGGGCATTTAATACAGAGAAAAGTCAAATGTAATCGATACTTTTATGTATATTAGGAAAATTGAAACTGTCTTTATATGATAATAAGTGTACTATCTTTTTACATTTTATTTAAGTTTCAATTTTTTGTCCCTTTGAATATCAATGTTATATTTATTAAGATCAAAATAAGAGAGTTTATTTTTGCACGTTATTTTTCTATTATATCATGTTTCTAAATATATCATATTTTTAATGCATCAATAAATTCATACTTTTTCACAAACATTATTTATTTCCAAAAAATTTCTAACAAACTTTATTTAAAAACAAACGAAATTTGTATACAATAAAAATATTATATTGTTTCAACAATAAAAAAATATTATAAAAAATTTAGTCAATATAATAAAAAAGAAAAGAGGGGTATAATAGGAAAAATATAACCTAAATTGTCAAAACGACAAGTAAAAAACAATAATAATAGGGTTAATTACCATTTACCCCCTATAAAATACACCGAAATTGCTTTACTCCTTGTAAAATTATTATCTTGTTTTACCCCTCTGTAATATAAGATTCTGCATTTTACCTCATAGTCAAAATTAAAAAGTAAATGTCATGTGGCACGCTACGTCACCTGCCACATCATCATTATGCTAAATAGGATTTTGTTGATTTTGACCAGGGGTAAAATGCATAATCTTATATTACAAGGGGGTAAAACAACTTTGGTCTATTTTATAGGGGGTAAAATGTAATTAACCCTTTTTTCCCTTAAAACTACACCTAAAAAGGAACGAAGGGAGTAATATTTTTTCAACTAATATATTTTATCAAAAAAACATGTTTAATGATTCTTTACAACTAAAAAAAGCGAATAAACAAGTTGCCAACACGGAACAATTTAAGTACCAACAACTCTCTGTACAACCACAACAAGTATAAAAAGTGTTTTCACAACAACAGTCAAAGACAAGGATAAATGAGTCCGACTGCCAACCCGATAATGGAGTCATTGTTCGTCCCTGGGATAGGAAAATTGATCCGGCAAATATAGATTTCAGCCATGCCCCAATTTGGGTTCAACTTTGGGGACTTCAAGTGCATTGAAAAACAAAACAAATGGGGGAATTGGTGAATTAATGGGATAGGTGGTTGCCTCGGAGTTCTATGAATACCTCGGTAAGAAGATGATTATCAAGATTAAGGTTTTACTGCATGTAAAACCCCCTCTCATTACAGGAATCCATGTGGGAAATCCCACTGATGGCACACATTGGATTGATTTCCGGTATGATGACTACCCCAAGTCTGTTTTAAGTGTGGCTTAATTGGACATGTGGAAAATTTGTGCAACAATCAGGCTGTTGACATGGGAAATTCAGTCTCTCTTGGTCCTTGGATAAGATCGACACAATATGGAAAACAAAAAATGGAAGCAAAAGACAAGCGGTAAATATGTTTTTAGTTTCTATAAAATGGTTTTCAAAGGAAAAAAAAAAAGGTAAATATGTTTTTAGTTCTTGTAAAATAGTCTCTTTTTAAATTTAATCTTTACTTAATTTCTAATAAATTTTTAGTTATTGAAAAATTATCATGCACTCAGTTTTAGTTTCTATGGGTAAATTATCATGTTTTTTTTAATGATTTTTCGCATGTATGTTTAAATCATTGTAAAAAGTTTCTATTAGATTTGTATAGGTCATGATTTTTGTTACTTTTATCTCCACCTTTTGCTATTAGAAAAAAATCATATTTAATAAGTTAAAATATTCTAAATTTTAATAAATAAACTTTATATGATATTTTAAACATGCCCATAAAAAATCATTCAAAAATTTAAGAATTTAATTATAATTTAACAAATTTAATTTTATTAGGTCTAAAACTTTAAGTAAGAAACAAATTATAGGGATTAAAAATATAATAAAAAATAAATAAAGACTAAACATACAAAGTCCGCATTTTATAAGGATTTAAATATATTTGGATTAAAAAATAATAATCAAATTTAACATAAAAATGGAATACCTTAAATAAACAAAGAGTAAATCTTTATATATCTAATCTAATCTAATCTAATCTAATCCTAATAAAGTTTGCAACATCTAATGCAAACCCTAATTGCATCTTAACAAGGAAATTAGCGGCAAAACCTTTTGGCACATCCAATTAAGTAAATAGGTTAGGTTTCTAGAACACACAACTTCTCTTATTCACTTTTCACTTAACCATGTAATGTCATTAAATACTTATTTTTCCAATGCTAATTTTTCTTTCCTGAGTTTTTTATTACCTCTAAGCAACATTTGTTTCAGACTTAAAGCATGCCATTTATTTTATACTTTCTTGAGCAACTCAAAAGGTAAAACTAGGCTGCCCAAGTTAATCCTCCGTACACACAACCATTAATGTTGAAAGTTTGCTTTCACAGCTTTGTTAATGGAGTGGTTTAATACTGCATCGTAAGTTTACAAAATGATAGACACTATATATCTATGTCTCTATGATGTACTCCTATTCTCTAGAAAAGTCTGCACATAAACAATGTACTACCAAATTGTGATCCACTACCAAATTGTATTTAATGATTCTTTCAGTAAAGTCATACTCATTGCACTATACAAACACATAAACTTAATGAAAATCATATCCAATTGAATCAATTTGGTAAAAATTACCACTATCTGTTGTGTTTCATGCACTTGAAATGGAGATAAGGAGTGAACAAACAAGTATCCTTTTAAAGCAAAATGGAATATGTTAATCGTTGCCAAGAGTGAAGGTGGTGTTGTTATTGTTTTAAAGCTGAGACATGATTTGGTTGTAAAAGTTGTTGCTTATGTATTTTTTGATTAACCTATTCATTTTAAAACATTGTTGCAAGGAATCATATGTCATTTATATTGAACTCATTTCTCATTGATTTTTTTACTGAATACCAACATATCAATCGACTACCAAAATTTATGCTTATATATCAAATTTGTATGCAAAGATTTCATTTTGAATGCCTATTATTTTCATAGGTTCAAGAATAAACTTAATCTCATCTAAGTTATTTGAAAAAATGTCATTTTTAGCGTTCTATATTTTGCATAGGCTCAAAGACACATAACAACATTTTTATGTTTCTGATTTAAGCATATTTTATTAATATTAAGTTCTTTCACTTCTCTCCTTCTAATGATAAGTGCATGGGTTCTTTCACTTCTCTATACATGTAGGAGTAGGAATATGCACATGAATGCAAGCCAGCAAGCAAGCAACCGGCCTGTTTAAAGTGCTAACATAAATAATTCATAACTTTTACTAAGCTAACATTGTCATGTAACATGTGATGATTCATTCCTTTATTTCTTAATATATATTACTACTATATTTTAAACATTGCATTCTGTCATATGTGAAACTTGAGGGCAAGTGTTCCTAACAAGCCTAACAAGCTAGCATGTCACATACAATGTTTAAAAGTGTTTTATAGATTCTCAATTGACCTTTTTTTTCTTAATTTTATTAAAGTCGATAATCAAATCATGATGAAAGAGGATAGAAACTCCACATCCTATAAAAAAATTAATTAAAATTTATTGTTGTTTCTGCTACATGTAATATCAATCACACAACTCACAAGTGAATTTACCCGTAAAGCACGGGTTCAAGGTCTAGTGAAGAACAAATAAATGAGAGATAATAGTTAAAAAGTTTAGAGATGCAGTAAAAGGAGAAAAAACAAAGAGAGGCAAAAACTAAGAAATGATAGACAAAAAACTAAGGAAGTAGTGACATAAAAAGTTGCTTTGGAATACGAATTTGTACGGTAAATGAAGCAAGTAATAAAAACAAATGACTTTGGAAATAGTGTGATGCATGATAAGAAATCTATATATCATAAGAAAATTATATGTTGTTTAAATACCAAAAATATCCTTGCTTGCATTATATGTTGCTACATCATCTCAAAAAGATTACTCATGACAGAAAATAACTACCTCTTATTTCTATGATTTATTTGCATGAAAAAGAAAAAGAAAATACCAATGATAGAATATAACTTTTTTTTTTAGTACAGAATATAACTTCTACTCATGATAGAAAATAACTACCTATGAAAAAGAAAAAAAAACAACCAATAGTAGAATATAACTTCTACTCGTGATAGAAAATAACTACCTTTTTTTTCTATGATTTGTTTGCATGAAAAACAAAAAAAATTACCAATAATAGAATATAACTTCTTTTATTCATGATTTATTTGAAAAAAAATATGAAATAAGAAAATTATGTGTGTTAAATTGGCTCTAAAAGAGTCGCATGGTTCTCATACTCAGAATTTTTCTGGGAAGATTGATTCTTTTAAAAATTGTATTTTCTTCTTAGATTGCAAATGGGAAGAGGAGTTGCTGACTGATGATGAGGTTGCTGAGCTTCATGGTATTGCGTCAGATATTCATTCTTTGTCCCGTATTAATACTAGTATTCGTTGGCAACAATAGAGACTTCTTTGGCTCCGAGATGGTGAGGCAAATTCTAAGTTCTTTCATTCTGTTCTAACAAGTCGGCATCGAAGGAGAGAGTGAGGGTGGAGGGTGTGCAACCTATTCGCCAAAATGTGTTCTCTCGTTTTTCGGGCGTGCAACTTGGATAAGCAGAGGGCGGATGATTTTTCAGTTTCGTAATCTTTCAATCACAGAAGGTGGTGTTTTGGTCAAGCCTTTTTCTATTGAGGAGGTTAAAGTTGTAGTGTGGGGCTATGTCATTTATAAGAGGTCATGCCCTGGTGGGGTCAATTTTGGTTTTATGAAGGAGTTTTGGTCTGATTTGAAAGAGGGCATTATGAGGTTTTTGACGGAGTTTCATCGTAATGGTAAATTTTCAAGAGGTATAAATTCTACTTATATAGCTCTTATCCCTAAAGTGGAATGTCCCCAAAAATTGAATGACTATGAGGATTATTTGAAAGAGGACATTATGACGGTTTTTGACTAAGAGAACATAGATATTCGCACATGACCTATGAGGATTATTTTCGATGTACCTAGAGATACGAGTATCGAAATGAGTTTTGTGACCATTCGTTGGAAATCTAAGAAAAAAATCCTACAACTTTCATGTTGAAGTCAAAAGCTAAATTTTCGGTCTTCATTGTGGCACAATGATATGAACAAGATCCACTAGATGGAGCAGATGACCCATCATGCCTCGATGAGATGCATCGTGCCACAATGGGATGCATAGGGCCACAATTTCACATCAAAAAAACTATAAATAGAGTTCTCCTCCTCACCATTTCACAAACCTCAAAAAGCAGAAATCAAAGCAACTCTTAGGAACAAGAAAAGCTTCAAGGGAGAGAAAGGAGCTCTCAAGGGAAGGTGTCCTCTCTCATTAGGAGTACCCTACCTTTCGAAGGATATGAGATTTGGCAGTAGTTTTCTTAATTCTTTTATTATGTTAATTATTATTAGCTAAGTTCCTTAGGTTAGGTATAATAGAGGAATTCCTCTAATACTATTTGATTCATGTAATTTATTTTGAGAAAGTTCATATTATTTATATTTAAAGTTATTATTTGTTTTATTTCTGCTTTAACATATAATTATAATAAGGCCTTGTTAGAAGTATATTCCCTTCGTCCCAAAATATAAGGGAAAAACCATTTTCAAGAATGTGTTTTTCCTTATTCTCATAAAATTAAATGTAAGTTGCATTTAATTTTCCTTTTCTCTCATTTTCTCAATAAACAACAACCAATAAAAAATAAATTTTACATCTTCCTATGTAACTTATTTCAAGAAAAATCTCACAAAACTATATTTCAAATTCTTATGTTTGTGTTTTCATAATAAGTGTGATTTTTTTACCTTATAATTCAGGACGGAGGGAATATCATCTTAGGATTAGGGCATCGTAACAAACCTCTAATTCCTGAACTGAAGGCCTTGTTATAAGTATATCATCTTACGATTAGAGTATCGAAATAGACCCTTAATTTCCGAACTAAAATAATCACTCTAGTCTAGGATTTTAAACTTATATTGGTGATTGTCCTAGATAAATGTTATATAGAGGGTATGTTCGTAGTGAAAGTACGACTTGCTAAATAGTCAATCGCTAGATAATACTAAAACCATAGAAAGTAAAGCAAATAGGACCAGGGGAGGGAATCTAGAATAATTAACCATTTGTCTTCCAACTTTAATATATCTGAATGTCAACCTAAACCAACTACAAACTGAGCGGGAACAGTCCACCTTAATAACCTAAATTCCTAGAAGAAACTAGTTATCTTGGCATAATCATTGTGCATACAATATCTTATATACTATAACTAAACAAGAATTGGTGCACTTGCTAAAACTTAGTCAGTTACTATTGGGTGTCAAAAGTTGGGCAAATGTCAGGGTATTTAGGGTTGTTCTTGTTTTTTTTAGAGGGTTTCTGGCTTGAAGGTGAATTTTCATAAGAGTATTGTTGGTGACTCGTGGTTGGCCAAGGCGGCTTTAGTTATGGGTAGTTTTATGGGGACACAATATTTTTTATGTATTAAGGTCTTCCAATTGGTGGTGATCCTCGGCGTTTGTTGTTTTGGTGGAAAAGTCATTTTCTGTCTTTTGGGGGTTGGTTTATTATGCTTGAGTTTGTCTTGACTTTTCTGTTTGTCTATGTCATTTCTTTCTTCAAAGCTCCGTTAGGTATAATCTTTTCCTTTGAGATAATAGAAAATTTTCTTGGGTTAGTTAGTGTGATGTTTGCTTAGGAAAAGACTTCAGAGGTCTAGGGGCTAGGAAGATGAGAGAGTTTAATCTTGCTTAATTGGGGAAATAGTGTTGGGGGTTGCTAGTAGATACAGGTGGCTTGTGGTATAGAGTGATGGTGGCTCGATACGACGAGGAGAAAGGGAGGTTAAGGACTGGGAACAAGAGGGGTTACATGTGGTAGAGAGAAATCTCAAAGATTAAGGATAAGGTGGGTATTGATGATGGGGTGGTTTAACGAGAGTGTTGAGCGAAGGGTTGGAAATGGGGTAAATACTTTCTTTTGGATTGATCTGTCGCTAGATGGTTTCCCGTTGAGTGTGAATTATAACAGACTATTTTACTTGTCTCTTAACAAGTAGAGTATAGTAGCAGTTATATGTACCTTAGGGTGAGAGGTAGGTGGGGCGGACTAGCAGTGGTGCTGTCGGTTGTGGTTGTGGGAGAAGTAGTTGTTAAGGTAGTATAGGATAGATCTTTTTGACTTTTCTTTGCAGCCTAATGCTGCAGATAGGTGGGTGTGGAGACAAGACCGTGGTGGCGGCTATAATGTAGGTGGTGCGTATAAGTTACTCACAAGCCATGACTCTCACGATGATACAATTGTAGCAGATTTAATTTGGCATAGATAGGTACCCCTGAAGGTATCGATTTTGGTCTGGAGACTCGTGCGCAATAGATTATCGAGTAAAGATAACTTGATGTTGCACAATATTATCTCTTAGGACGCTCAATCATGTGCGTTTGGTAGTGTGGAAACGACAAACAATTTATTCCTCACTTGTCCAATTTTCGCCCCTTTATGGTGCAAAATCATATCTTGGATCGGTTTTTCCTCGGTTGACGACCTAGAGTTATTACAGAAACATTTTGCTCAATTTGTTCACTCTTCTAGGGGATCATGAGCTCAGGGACTTTCTTGCAGCTTATCTGGTTATGTCTTGTGTGGATTATGTGGCATGAGCGCAATTTATCATTTGTTAGAGAAAGGTAAACTTGTTTCGTTATGGTGGTTGAAAGCTATTAATACAAATCTTGATTTTAATTCTCATATGTGGTTGTTGAACCCTCTTGTGTGTATGAGCATCAACTAAACTATACTGTTTGTATTTCTTTAGATTCTTTCTGACACACTTGTATTAGTAAGGAATTTTTGGTGGTGTTAATATAATTCATTTTTACTTGTTCAAAAAAATATAAAGAAATAAAACATAAAGTTTTTTCATAAATATTATTATATAACCAAACACAAAGGGTCTGTTTGGCAAGTCCTATTTTTGAGCTTATAGCTTGTAAGCTCATCTGTCATAAAAAGCTCTGTTTGGTAACTTCTTTTAGCTTATAGCTTATTTTAGCAGTTTATAGCTTATTTTTCAAACACTATTTTGAATAGCGTTTTAGCTTATAGCTTATAGCTTATCATATTTTCTTCCTTTTTTACCCTTATTATTTCACTTAAAATCCCATCTTATCCTTTATAATTTGTTATTGTATTTAATACAAAATATGTATTATGTTCACTTCCCAGTATTGTTGCCTCTTCGTTTTATTTTTTAGTTTGACCCTACTAATTAATTTGTTGACTATTATTGTGATTTTTTTTACGTCTTGGGCTGTAGTACAATACGTACTATATTTTGATTTTGTTTACCTGTTTTATGCATGTCTCAAAGTATACCTATATTATATATCAAATTTTTTTTATAATCAATCTTTTTTTTAAAATTCTTTTAATTTATCATTTATATTATAAAAATTGTTATTCATAATTTATTTTATAATGTATAAATATGAAATAAAAAAGAGATAAAATTCAAAGGATAAAATATTTAATATATAAAAACATATTAAACAAATTTAAATTACTACTAAATTTTAAGTATCTTAAATATTAATTTAATTATGAATTTTATTAAAAAAAAATACAAAAGGTTTTACAATTAAGAATACCCTTTTATGTCATTTTACATTTATCTGTCAATTGAACCGCTAATTTTACCAAACACTTCAATTAGCTTATCAGCTATCAGTTATCAGCTATAAGCTATAAGCTATCAGTCATCAGCTATAAGCTATAAACTATAAGTTATCCGCTATTTTTACCAAACAGACTCAAAATAAATGAAAATTTCTTCAGCTTTTGTTGACCGAAGGATAAAAGTAGTAGTTTGAACATCCGCTTCATGTCTCCAAATGTAACTAAAAAAAGAAATGAAAATTTTATGAATACATTTTACATTGTTAAAGTATAATGACTTATATCTTTACACAAATAACAATCTATTTAGTTAAAAAAAAATGTAGCAGTAATATTACTACTTAAATATGAATATTTTTTTTTGAAAAGCAAAATGAGTATTTTAATTGTACACCAACCATTTACCATTCCTATGTGATAGGCACCAACCACAATTGGCCATTACTTATGTTTCTATGCACTTGGATTCACATACATGTATGTAGAATTATTAAGGGTCCCTTTGCAATTATTGGAAATTGTCACAAGGAACGCTCCACCTATAAGTTCCAACAACTTGGAAACTTGACTGTGAATTATTATCTTTCGGTCGGGGCAATTATTTTCACATGCCTTTATTATTTTCACATGCCTTTGTTATTGTTATTTTTGTTGCAAATCTTTACTGGATCTCTCCGTACCAAAATATATGTCGTTTCGACATTTTTACGCAAGGATATATTAATACAATTTTGCATAAAAATATTAGTACAATGTTACGCATGGATATATGTCGTTCTGACATTTTTTTTCTTAAAGTGACTTATATTTTGGTACTGAAGAATAATAAGTATCCTAAAAATATATACTACTACTTTGGTTTCAAATACAAACCCGGCCTCGATATTTTGGAGGTCTTGTTCGAATTGAGAAAATGGGCCCTTCATAGAAAGTGATATTTTTTTTAATAAAATATCTTATATTTAAATTATATACAATATAAAAATTTTATAATTATAATTGTAAGTAATGTCGAAAAGAAATATATCATAATAAGGATTAAATTTATTGCAAAGATTTAAATGATATAATGATTGAGTCTAAAACTTTTTCTCCATTTTAATTTAATTGAAGAGTTTAATTATCATGCACTGAAGGTGTAAATATTTTGATACATACATCCAATTAAATCAAACCATAATACCACTTTTATAACCAAGTTTTTAAAATGTGTCTATAAATTTTTACATGGCATGATATAATTGGATGCATATGTGTAAAAATGTATAACACCATAAGTGTATATAAATTAAATTTAAAAGAATTAAAATTAAGCATAAAAATGTAAAAGTTGAGAATTGAACGTTTGACCTTGCACTCACAATTAACATAACCACTAGTCTATTGATACACATATGGTATTTTATGAACATTAAAAATATATAACTACTATTATAATATTTTAGAATTTTGAGACCTAAAAATTCGTCGAAATTTTGAGGCATTGTTCGGTCGCTCACCCCGCACATGTGTTAGGGTCGTGCCTACTCAAATAAAAGCAAAATTTAATCAACAAAAATTGACGTATCTAGCCCAAAATTTGCACTAAATACATTAATTTTCTTTGACAAAATTTTGCTTATACTATTTGAGACTAGAGGGATTATCAATTAAAATCAATAATAAATTAATTTAAGTAGTATGAATATTAGATCCCAATATAAAAAAAATCTCTTGAACAAATATTATAAAAATTATCTAACTTAAAAACAAATCTCTTTAAAAAAAATATCTTTAAAAATTATATAACTTATAAATATTTATCGTGACAAATCAAACATCTTTTTTTTTTTGGACAGGACAAAACAAACATCTTACATGCTAATATTTACATTTATATATTAATAAAAAAATATGATAAAAAAACTTATGATCAAAGTAGATTATGTGAATAGTACAAAATAATCAACTGTAATACTTATTTTGAGACGAATGGAGTAACATTCTAGCAAACAAATGAGAAACATTATTAACTTACTCCCTCCGTTCCATAATGTAAGAGAAAAAAACTCAATTTTTTTGTGTCAAAATGTAAGAGAAAAAGTTCAAACATTTAGTTTTTTAAGAAAAGTTTACTCTTTTTCTTACTTTTTCTATAACCAACAACCAATAAAAATTGTTTTTATATTTTTCCATACAACTTTTTTCAAAAAAACATACTCTCAATCATTATATTTTACATTTTCTTAATAAGTATAATTTTTGTTTTTTCTCTTATATTTTGAAACGGAGAGAATATCTCATAATAAAACTTATATATTCTCGGATTTTATAATAACAATAGTTTAACTTTACAAACAGGAAAAATAACACCAAATTCAATATTCAATTTGAGAATTGACATTACCAATACCAACTGCATCATCTACTAGTTTGCAATTAAGTTTTATAGATGTGTTAGTATAATACTCCCTACGGACACTATTATAAGCAAAAAAAACTACTTACACGGTGTTTAAAAAATTTAGTTAAGTGTAATTAATTTTCTTGATTTATTGTAAGACATATGTTAAATTTACTATATTGCCCTTTGAAATTACAACTACCAAAACATAAAGTGGAATAAGTGTATAGAAAGTAGTAGAATTAAATAAGGATATATTTAAAATAGTAGTATTAATCATTGTAAAAGTAGTTACTTTTACTTATAAAAGTGACCAAAATTTGAAGAGTTTTTTTACTTATAATAGTGACCGGAGGGAGTACATCCTAATCCAATAAAGTGATTTCTTTAACCTCCAAGCTTCCGTTTCACGAGATAGGACTACCTTTCATTTTATGCATATAGGCATGATTACAATAACTATGATTTAAGCTAGACTTTTAAAGCATGTTAAACAATCGATTATCTCAATAGTTTAATTTATTAGAAAATGTCACATTAATAATTTTATATTATTTCTAATAGTTTAAGCTCAATTTTTCCACTTTTATGCTTGAATAATATATTTTAATTTTCACCATAAGTATTCGACCACTATACCGACTAATTCAATTGAGAATTGTATCAAGTTGTCTCAAAACTATGATTTTTTTCTATTAAATTCAACGTCAATCATCATTAAGCCATTTTTATCTTATAGTTCTCAAAGGAAAGAACTTTTAAAGTTCGAAGCGAGTTCTGACATGTAATAATTTCAATTCTTTTTTTAATACATTTGTGAAAGATTAAACAATGATCCTCTTTACTAAATTCAATACAATCACCACCGAAACAACCGTCCTGAATTTCGAATGACCTATTTTACTATATCTATTCCAAAAAAAAAATATGCAGACCACTTAAATACTAAATACTGCAGCTAAGGGAAAGAATATAGAAAACCCAAATCCAAGTGCAGTGGTGTAAGTACCAAATACATTGGAAGTTGGAACTGAAACACTTTTTCAAGTTACTGCAACACTTTTACACTCTTTTGTGACGCTTTTTGTTCCCGTCACTCACTCCAATTTCCACCATTTCCGTCGTTAATCTCTACGCACCATTTTCTACCGTCGATCTCAACTCTATCCCTTTGATCTTATCTTACCCCCCTTATCCTTTCCATGAAATAACCAACGTAGTAGAATTTCATCTCTTTTTTCTTCTTCTCAGCATAATCATTCAAAGGTTTTGCATTCTTTCTATTTTTGTTACTATTTAGTAGTAAACCCTAGTAGAATTTGTTTTTTTTTGAACGGCAAATATATTATTAATAATGATCAGGTCTCTGTACAAGATGAACAAAGAGACTGGTGAGAGAAGAACTAACCCAAGTAGAATTATACTTTATGCTTGATTTTGTTTTTATTTTTGATTAATTATTATTGTGATTGAGATTCATTGATGTGTGTTGTTGTGTTTAATTATTGTAATTTGTAAGTAAAGTATCAATTTTTAAGGATTTCTGATAATAATATTATTTTGTTTTGGTAAATTTAGGGTTTTGTAAGGAGTTGGTGATTTGTGTGTGATGGATAATCAAGGAGAAATGGAGAGGGTGGATGTTGGGGTGTTTCGTGAGGGGAAAAATTTCGAAGGAGATGAGGTTTTCGAGGAGGCGATAGATCCCTTAGAGCATTTCGATGATCAGGGTGTTGATGTTGATGTTACGGCTAGTGTTAGTGAATTGACTTCGGATGTGGTTGATGAAATTGCTGATAATGTAGCAGAATCGGATAATTTTGAAGAGTCGATTGGGGTTGACGATGAGGAGGAAGTTGAAGTGATTGCTAATCCGGAGGGGGTAAGGGACGATCTGCAGGGGAAGCTTGATAGCTCTTGTCAAGACGGAGTTGGGACTGAAGAGGCTGAGGGTGGGGTTTCTTGTGATGAATCCTACAGTATCAGGGATGATTTTAGTGGGGGAAAGGAATTGGTCGATGATTTAAAGACTGATGGAAGCATGGTATTTCAAGAGGATAGAGGCTTGGTGAATCGAAACTCTGGTTTGTTAAGGGAGAAGGATGAAGATGAGGATCATGAATGTGTGACTCCAAGACAAAATGGTGTTATGATATCGGAAAATGGAAGCACTGAAAAAGTGGATTTTGCTGTTGGTGAGTTTCATACTGAAGCTGGATTTGATGAAGAGATGAGAAATAAGGGTGCTGATGCTGGGTATTTGAAAGAGGATGGCTTGGATCCCGATCTCAGAGATGACAGGATAGAGGAACAGGGCATTGATTCAGTCGATCCTTCTAGTGAAATTCAAGATGATACAGTTGGTTTAGAACCTCATCGTGAAATACTTGTAGAAACGGAGGATGAGACCATTAACACTGATATAATCCACAAGGATACAAATGGAAAAGAAATGGGATTATCTGATAGTCAGAGTACTGAAGGCAAAGTTTATAGGAATGATGAAGCCGAGGATGTTGATGTCGGATCATTTTCAGATCATCTGGAACCAGTTGGTGAAACAGGAGAATCTTCTCTGGCTGTTGATGAAAGAAAAGTGGTTGAAACTGCTGGAAACTCGTCCCTGTTAGAAAATTCTTTTACTAATGAGATGCCAACTGTTCAGGCTATTGCAGCTGATTCAGAAGAAGGGAGTACAAGCGTTTACCCGTCTCAGATTTCTAATGAAGAAAATCTAGGAAATTATGAAAACTTATCTGTTATTGATAGAAGCAAAGTGATTGAAACACGAGGATCTTCTCCAACTTCGTCGGATGAAAGAAAAGTGACTGAAATGGTTGGAAAATCATCCCCATCAGAAAATTCTTTTGCTAATGAGATATTGACTGTACCGGCTACTGCAGCTGATTCAGAAGAAGAGAGTACAAAGGTTTACCAGTCTCAGATTTCTAATGAAGAAAATCAAGGAACTTATGAAATATCATCTGTCCTTGAAACTAGCAAAGTGATTGAAACAGTAAGATCTTCTCCGGCTCTGGATGAAATAAAAGTGACTGAAACTGTTAGAAACTCATCCCCGTCAGAAAACTCTTTTGCTAATGTGCTGCCGACTGTTCAAGCTACTGCAGCTGATTCAGTAAAAGAGAGTTCAAATGTTTACTCGTTTAAGGTTTCTAATGCAGAAAATCAAGGAAATTATGAAAGGTCACCTGTTGTTGGGGAACCTGAAAAGTTACCCAAGAATAATACAAAAGAGAAGCAAACCACTCAGGTTACTAAAGAACAGAATAGTGAGCTTGAATCCTCATCTGGAAAGTCTGTTGCTACTGGCACCCCTCTTGATCGTCCTGTTGGCCTTGGAGCTGCAGCTCCGTTATTGAGACCCACTCCTAGGGTTGTTCAACAGCCCCGGGTGAATAATATGAAAGAGAAGCAAGCCACTCAAATCACTAAAGATGAGCTTGATTCTACATCTGGAGAATCTGTCGCTCCAAGTACCCCACTTGTTCGTCCTGCTGGCCTTGGACCTGCAGCTACATTATTGGAACCTGCTCCCAGGGTAGTGCAGCAACCACGGGCTAATAATACTGTATCAAATGTACAGTCCCAAAAAGCGGAAGACTCCTCAACTGGGGAGGCTGAGGAGTATGACGAGACTCGAGAGAAACTTCAAATGATAAGGGTGAAGTTTTTGCGGCTGGCTAAAAGGTTTGGGCAGACACCCCATAATGTTGTTGTAGCACAGGTTCTTTACAGATTAGGACTGGCTGAACAACTTAGAGGTAGGAATGGGGGCCGTGTTGGTGCTTTTAGCTTTGATCGTGCAAGTGCCATGGCCGAGCAACTTGAATCAGCTGGTCAAGAACCACTTGATTTCTCTTGTACAATAATGGTTGTTGGAAAGACAGGAGTTGGGAAAAGTTCAACTATCAATTCTATATTTGATGAGGTTAAATTTAATACTGATGCTTTTCATATGGGAACAAAAAAGGTTCAGGATGTTGTGGGAACGGTGCAGGGCATTAAAGTCCGGGTGATTGATACACCAGGACTTCTTCCTTCCTGGACAGATCAGCAACACAATGAGAAGATCCTGCACTCTGTCAAACGTTTTATTAAGAAAACACCACCAGATATTGTGCTGTATCTTGATAGGTTAGATATGCAGAGCCGGGATTTTAGTGACATGCCGCTCTTACGCACGATAACTGACGTTTTTGGACCAACCATATGGTTCAATGCTATTGTGGTTTTGACTCATGCAGCATCTTCTCCACCTGATGGCCCTAATGGCACTCCTTCGACTTATGACATGTTTGTCACACAGCGCTCTCATGTTGTGCAGCAAGCCATTCGTCAAGCAGCTGGTGATATGCGTCTCATGAATCCTGTATCGTTGGTGGAGAACCACTCTGCATGTAGAACTAATACTGCCGGTCAAAGAGTGTTGCCTAATGACCAGGTTTGGAAACCTCATCTGTTACTCTTATCTTTTGCGTCAAAAATTCTGGCCGAAGCAAATGCTCTTCTTAAGTTACAAGATAATCCACGTGAAAAGCCTTACACAGCTCGTGCAAGAGCACCGCCATTACCATTTCTCCTGTCATCCCTTCTGCAGTCAAGACCACAATTAAAATTGCCCGAGGAGCAGTTCAGTGACGAGGACAGTCTCAATGACGATCTTGATGAACCATCAGATTCTGGGGATGAAACTGACCCTGATGACTTACCCCCATTTAAACCTTTGACTAAAGCCCAAATCAAGAACCTTTCTAGAGCTCAAAAGAAAGCATATCTGGATGAGGTTGAGTACCGAGAAAAACTCTTCATGAAGAAACAATTAAAATATGAAAAAAAGCAAAGAAAGATGATGAAGGAAATGGAAGAATCAGTGAAAGGTCTACCAAGTGATTATGGTGAAAATGTGGAGGAAGAAAGTGGTGGTGCAGCTTCTGTTCCTGTTCCCATGCCTGATATGACCTTGCCTGCTTCCTTTGATTCTGATACTCCAACTCACCGGTATCGTTATCTTGATTCATCCAACCAGTGGCTTGTAAGACCTGTCCTAGAAACTCATGGATGGGATCATGATGTGGGTTACGAAGGCTTAAATGTAGAAAGGTTGTTTGTTGTTAAAGACAAGATACCAGTGTCTTTTAGTGGTCAAGTTACAAAGGATAAAAAGGATGCTAATGTTCAGATGGAAATGACAAGTTCAGTTAAGTATGGAGAAGGGAAATCAACATCATTAGGTTTTGATATGCAGACTGTTGGGAAAGACTTAGCTTACACATTACGCAGCGAGACAAAATTTTGTAATTTTAGGAGAAATAAGGCAACTGCCGGTCTCTCATTTACTCTCTTGGGTGATGCCCTGTCAGCTGGTGTTAAAGTCGAAGATAAGTTTATTGCTAATAAGCGGTTCAAGTTGGTTATTGCTGGTGGGGCAATGACTGGGCGTGATGATGTTGCATATGGTGGCAGTTTGGAGGCCCAATTGAGAGATAAAAATTACCCTCTTGGACGCTCATTATCAACGCTTGGGCTTTCTGTAATGGATTGGCATGGAGATCTTGCTGTTGGATGCAATTTACAGTCACAAATTCCCGTTGGAAGGTATACAAACCTTGTTGCGCGTGCCAATTTGAACAATCGTGGGGCTGGACAAATTAGCATTCGATTAAATAGTTCAGAACAGCTTCAAATTGCTTTGATTGGCCTCATCCCTCTACTTCAGAAGGTTGTTGGTTATTCTCAACAATTGCAGTTTGGACAATGATGATGATGTTAGATTATGTGAGCAGAAGCACAGTAATAGGTAATTTGTTTATGGTGGCTTCATTTTATGTTTTCTATACCAAATATATCCTATTATTTCATTATTGATATGTAGTCACTCTTCGATGTTAATTTGTGGTCTTGTGGTCAGAATGTTTTTGTACCTTTAGTGTCCAATTTTTGTTTCTTCAAACATTACAGTTCATGATTTGTTTTTGTTCATCCAGATTTCTCTTCTGATTTTCTACCTTCAACGTGTTCTTTCTTCAATTTGCTCTATTTCTTAGTTGAAGTTGATTCATTTATTTTTCTTTCCTTGTAAATTTCAGGAACAGTTTTGACGAAGCAATAAATTCCGCATGCCTTGAACAAGTAAATTTTGGATATTAAGTTTTGAGCTGGACATCCTCTATAGGTATCATCTTTTGAGCTCTTTGTTTCTATAATTCTATGCCATTGTCCTACATTCAGAACTACATTTTGTTTTAGCATGGGTGCTATGGTATGATGTCAAAATTTCATTATGTATTTTAACCAGTCATATCAATCAATAGTAACCATGAGATTGGGAACCTTATGTAGTTGGATTTCAGTATTGTGCCTATTGAAACTTTGGTACCACAAAATTATAAGCCTATTTTTTTATGTTATAAGAAAAATCTATTTTATTTTGTGTGATAAAATATTTTCAGATTACTGTCAAGGTTGATTTCACTGTTTGAATTTGATATTTATGTTGCGAACTTTCCAGATAATAATGCCACTGGCAGGAGCCGACAGTAAAACAGCGTTGCATAAAGTACAGAAGGTATAACAGTTGTTTTGGAAAAGAATGAGGGTTCTAGGAGGGTTGTTGAAATCTGTATCATATTCATGAAAAGCCAGTCAAAATGTTATTTGGTGCTCTTTGTGATAACCACACCGATAATTTGAGTTAAAAAATAATTTGTGTAACACGCTGTTTCCTTTATGTTCTTGAATTTGCTAAAGATTCAGATCCGGTAGTTATTGAATCGCCAAATTATTGTAGATAACTCGTTTTACTTTGCTCACAGAGTAGTTATTACTTCTGTCTTTGGATTTGACTGCTGTTATGTTGCTTGCTGAACAAGGATCATAGTATTAGTTTTGATTTCTATCATTGCATTGTTATGTAGTATCTTCAAATTTGATCCTTGGTTTTTTTTTTCAATAATATTTGAAAGAATGGCATGTTATGTAGTATCATCAAATTTTATCATTTACTCTAAGCTTTAACAAGGCATTATTACCTCACTTCCAACAATATCTTATTTTTTTATAAGCAACTTCCAACAATATCTTAAACACCACATATGGTTTATACATGATATGATAAGTAGGGGTGTAAGTGGATAAAAAAATCGATTAAAATTTTTACACTTATAATGAGATAGAGTCGGCCTGACTAAGACTATAAGGTTTTGTTGACTTTTCTGAAATTCACATAATTAACGTTGGATGAGAAAAGAGTTGGACATTGATTCGGCTCTGCCGACGCTAATATAGAATAAGATTGTTCCTCTTCGATGCTACAAGGTAGCCTCGAACATTTTAGACTCTTCTCTACACTGGAACTAATCCGACACAAAGTGTTTTAGCGTAGGCTTTGATCTGACGCTAAAAGTTGTTTTTCTAATAGTGATTGTTTTAACTTTCGTAATATGCGAGAAAAATGTCAAAAAGTCTTTTTATAAATAGAAACGAAGAGAGATCTACAGAAAAATCAAATTTAAATAAATATTTATGACATTTGAATTTTCTCTATATTAAATGTTTTTCTTTTTACAATTCTCAATAAGTAAGAAATTAAATCCTATTAGTTGGTATTTTTTTTTTATAGAAACATAGCAGTTAATGTGTAAGCAACTAAGAGATTGGCGTTGGACTTGATATGGAAGATTGTGGTTCGATCCCCAACACTGCTTGGGAGTAGAGCGGAACCATTTGATACTAGAACTCCCTCCGAACTGGATTAGTTGGCTAACTAGGGTAGATATTGGTCATGAAAACCAAAACAAATTAAAAAATTATTCTTGGAGTTGTTTATTATATATATATATATATATATATATATATATATATGGGGCTGCAAATGTTGACCATGTGGGTTGAAGTTAACAATGTTGACCCACGTGTAATTATTCAGGGGCTGGGGGTGCGTTTGTGGTGGGCATGTGAGTAGTTGGGGGCGCGCGAAGATAATGGGGGGGGGGGGGGGGGGTTAAATAATTACATTTGGGTCAAACATTGCTAACTTTGACCTACAGTCGAAGTTAGCAATTCCCTATATATATGAGTTTTCTAAATAATAAATATAACATTGTTATTGCAAAGGGACAAATAATAATTCAAGACATAAAAATATTGTAAAAAATGTACACTTTTAATGAGTTGTAGAATGTTTCAGTTTTGTTTTTTTGAAAATAATTGTTTCGGTTTTTTTTTGTCGAGACCAGGGTATCAACCGCTGAACACAATGACTATTCCTCTCGTTAGATTGGGTTTCAGTTTTCTTATTATGTGTAAATAAGTTTCAAATCGAAGTAATAATGTAGTCATTAGAAAAAACAAATTTAAATAAATATCTATTACATTTGAGTTTTATGTATATTAAATGTTCTTCTTTTCACAATTTTCAAGAAGAAAAAAACAGATCCTTCCAGTTGGTATTTATTTTATAGAAAAATAGCCGTTGATATGTATGTACTAGGAGGAGAGTAAAGTAATTAGTATCAATGACTGAACCCTACGAAGAGAGATCGAGTAATAATTTAGTCAACAGAAAAAACAAATTTAAATAAATATTTATACATATGACTTTTCTCTATATTAAATGTTCTTCTTTTCACAATTTTCACGAAGAAAAATAACCATTAATATGTAACATAAGGAGAGTAAAGTAATTAGTATCAGTGATTGAACTCGAAATCTCATAGGTATATATAACAAATCCATTGTCTCAACCCCAAAACATTAGGATACATATCATTGAGAGACGACTCTTTGGTATAAATATCATCACACATAAGTGATCTAAAAGGAGTTCAGTCGAGGAGGTTATCTCATGCATATTATTACATTCTTAATTATATGTATGTTTTCTTTTAAGTGTAATTTTTATTACAAAGTTTAATTTATGTACTGATTAATTCAATTTCATCCACAATGGGTGAAGGAGAGCAAATAAAAACTTCATATTATTTTCAAGTGAATTTTTTTTTTGAAACAGCAAAATGGAATTTATTAAATAGGCAAGACTAGCACAAGATGTGCTTAGTCTAGAAACAAAATTACAAAGTCAAACTAACCAGTGTCAGACAAACCAAACAACAAATCAACACAGCAAGACAAGACAGGTAAATTAACCACTGCACCAACCTAAACAACTTAACGGCTAAATTTCAAGTGAATTTGAATAATGGACACATCTATAATAATCGTCTAAAGTGATGAAGAAATGAATAACACTCAAACATGGAAGAAAGGGCCAACAATTATTGTCACTCACTCAGCTGATAAGATAATCAGGCTAGATGAGTAAGATGATCGATCCTTAGTTATAATAAAAAAGTATTTATTATTTATCTTTTTTTTTTTTAACGGCATTATCTTTATTTTGTGTGATAATTTTGAAATTCGTTCTTGCTTTATTAGTGAAATATATTGAGTCTAAATTTCTTTGTAGTCAGACTGCACACATTCACACAATTAAAAGATAAGTGGTTGTACAATGAAGATTGTACAGTCCAAACTCGTGATTTTATTACTGCGCGTATGTTAATGTATAATTTTGATCGCTAACATTTTTAATTAATTATTAGTAAAAATTATTAAATTTGATATTTTGAAAATACTCATCAAGACAAATCAAACAAGATTTTATATGCTAATATTTACATCTATATATTACTAAAAAAATACGGTAAAACAAAACACATAAATAATGTCATTTAGTCAAAATAGGTCTTATGTTTTATTGAGACGGAAGTGTTGGGACACAAGGGTGCAGCCGGGGGATCATCCACATTGAGTCAAAGAGCAACGATATAAGAGTCGGACACCACACTCTTACCTAAAACCTTAAGGCATTAGGTTTATGGGTCTTTCTACCTATAAAGTGTTCAACCTCCAATTTTCTAAGCAATGTGGGACTTACTCACACTTGCCACAATATTCTCCCCCTCAAGTGCGAGTCTTCATTCATTATGCTCTCCCTCAAGCGAAAACTTTTCCAACCATATACACTTGTACCGCCATTTGCCACTTGTACAACAGGACCCGCTGCCTGACCACACCTTTGTCAGGAGGACTTTCAATACAAGGAGCCATATCTATAATCATAGGCTCTGATACCACTGTTGGGCCATCGAAGGGGAGCCTCACTAGGTCAGATCAACACATTGGCCTTTTGAGCAACCTCACAATTGACTTTAACACCACTCTTCTACCCAAAACCTTAAGACATTAAGTTAATGTGTCCTCTCACTTATAAATTGCTCAACTTCAACTCTTTAGATCAATGTGGGACTTTACTCACACTTGATATATTTCTCAACCTCTCCCCTCAAGTGTGAGTCTCTCCGTGTCCAAGATCCAACACCACGTTATTGCCCCCCCCAAACCAGGCTCTGATACTCACACTTGCCACAACATTCTCTCTCTCAAGTGTGAGTCTTCATTCATTATGCTCTCCCTCAAGCGAAAACTTTTCCAACCATATACACTTGTACCGCCGTTTGCCACTTGCACGATGGGACCCGCCGCCTGACCACACATTTGTCAAGAAGACTTTCGATACAAGGAGCCCGATCTATAACCATCGGCTCTGATACCACTGTTGGACCATCGAGGGGGAGCCTCACTGGGTCGGATCATCGCATTGACTTTTTGAGCAACCTCACAAGTGACTTTGACACCACTTACCCAAAACCTTAAGACATTGAGTTAATATGTCCTCTCACTTATAAATTGCTCAACTTTAACTCTTCTGATCAATGTAGGACTTTACTCACACTTGATATATTTCTCAACATGAAGTAGTAATTTTTAAAGAATTCTAAAATGCCAACTATGAATCACTTGACATGTGTGAGTGTTTATCATTCATTATAATGATTATAGAGAATATAAGTTTAAGAATATTGTAGATCTAAAATTTTTGGTTTGAGTACACAGAATATATATGAATATCAGATAATGAGCTGATTATATTGACAATCAATTCTCTTTAGATTATAAATTTTTTACTGTATTATTAAAATTTGAAAATAGATTCTCCAACTCTTTTTACATTTAGTATGGATAGTTGATCATGAACACCCTAATTCTTTGAAATTTGGCTGAAATGGTGTAACTATTATCCAATTAATCAATGTAATGTCAATTAAACTTTAAACTAACTAATAATTTACTTCAATTGAACTACTCAAACCCCAAGAACTACCTCGTTACACTAGATTTGAATCATTCATATTATTATTTTTATAAAATAAAATTTTATTTTACTGTAAAAATATGTTTTATATATATCTCCCAAAAGGCTATCAATATCTTATTTATATATCAATGATATTATTTTATTTTTATGATTGAATTTGAAACCTATTGATTTGATATAGCCTTAAATAAAATCAATCTAAACAGTTCATACAAATTAAAAGTTACGTTGATGATAAGTATTTTTATTTTGGATAAATAATGATAAATAATCTTTTGTCCATAGATTCGTGCTTCCTTTCATGTATGTGCCATTTTTGCTTTTACATTATATTTGTCAATAAATAAATAAATTGCTTTTAAATTTGTCATTCAAATATTGGCCTTGGTGCCCCACAAGCTGATAAGATCAATGGAGATTTTTTAAAGTTGGCTATGGATGAAAGTTCTTCCTTGAATTGAAGTGAATTTAATTTAGTATGATGCTAAAAGACCAATAATGATAAAACTAAGTATTTGCTACAATTGTTGTTTTGGTACTTATTTCAATTGTGAACATTTTATGTATGCTATTATGTAGCCTTTGAAAACTATGTACTTTATGTTATGATATTGATTTTGGTTTACTTTTATTTTATGCATATGATAAGCAATATAGCAACGGTTTCTCTTGTAGGTATATATGCTATTTGCACTGACAAATGGTGAAACTATATAAATTGAATTGAGAATTATGATTTGTATCTTTGGCAAAGGTACATTCATGGAGATTGCCAATGTATCTTTAGAAAAGATGAATCCCAATGTCCTCCATTTCAATTTCAGTTGGAAAATTTGAATGGAAGTCTTCAATGAAGAGAGACCGAGTAATAATTTAGTCAACAAAAAAAACAAATTTAAATAAATATTTATTACATTTAATTTTTTTTTATATTAAATGTTCTTCTTTTCACAATTTTCAAGAGAAAAAACAAATCTTATTAGTTGGTATTTTTTTTATAGAAAAATAGCCGTTGATATGTAACAAGAGGAGAGTAAAGTAATTAGTATTAGTGACTCAACTCTAAACCTCATAAATAAATATAATAAATCTAGTGTTTAAATCCAAAGCATTGAAATACATATCATCTCTTTGGTATATATATATATATATATATATATATCACATGAGTGATCTAAAGGGAGCTCAGTTGATCAGGAGGTAATCTCATATATATTACTACGTACATTTTTATAAGGTTCAATTCTAAGGATAGTTACGTTCCTCATGTACCTTGGTAGCAATTTTGACGCCATCATAATCTGAAAATTAATTCATGCATACATATAACTAGTTTGTACACCCGTGTCAAGCACGGAAATTATGTAATTTTTTTATAAATACTTGAAAATATTAAGAAATAGATACGATATGCATGTATACTACACTGTAGTCGGTAAATATAGATCGTCCGATCATAATTTTAAGTTTAAATTTTAGTTTGTTTTTTATATATAAAATTGAGTTTTAAATTTGGCTATCCGATCGTACTATGAACGATCTTAATTTGACTGAATGCAATGCAATCACTTATCAGTTATTGCACTCAATCTTGGTCCATAATAATATTAAAGTCTACGCAAAATTTAAATTTTAAACAAAAACCTCAGTTTTGAACAAAAGAATATCAATTTTTTCCTAAGCTAACAACTAAAAATCACTATTATGACTTAATTTCAAATAGCTATTTGATTCTATTAATATCTCAAATTAGTTTAGGTTTTTGACTCTATCAATATCTCAAATTAGTTATTTTTTAACTTGGTCAGTACACTTGATTCTTTTTATTTTGTGAAGATTATTCTTGATTCTTTATTATTATTGTAATAAATGCTAAACAATTGAGGGAATTAGACACTTAAAAAAATGTCACAGGTATACAAATAATATCTTTCCTGTTATATTTTTTTTGGTTACATCTACTATATAATTTCAACCAACACTATTTTTTTTTACGTATAAATACAAAAATATTATTTTACACATAATTAAAAATCACTCAAACAATGTACCAAAACAAAAATCTCTCAAACAAATGTTGATTTCTTTTACTAAGAATGTAGAATATTTTTGCCAATACCATTTTTTTTTGCGTATAATATATACAAAAATATTTTATTAGACATAATTTTTAACCTAAAATATAAGTTAAAAGTCTCTCATAAACAAATGTAGAACTATAATTTACCAAAAAATAATTGTAGAACTATTACAATTTTTTTGAGGAAACTATTACAATTAGATCGTACAAATTGAATTTAAAAAAAAAATGTATTACTAAGCTATCATCTTCTACCGCAACCATGTTTGTCTTAATTAACCAATAAGCATCCCATGACTTCTGCAAATATATGAAAAGATATAAATAATTAAATTTAATAAAGAATATCGAAGTAACAAAACTGTCATATTTACTTTTTTGAGTTTGATTCCTTTTTTTTTATATATGAATATATATTAAGATATTCACTTGTACATATTTTTGTGTCTTGGGCTAGTATTTATGAATGAGTTTCTGTAATTCACCAAACATCTACATGGATCAAAATATTCAAATGAGTCACATGAATAATGCACGATTTATAACTCAATCTAACCTAGAAGAGAATTCAATCATATACAAAGTTACACACTTATTCAATTAAAAAAAACAATCACACAAAACCAAATTCATGGCACGTACCTTTCACGAAGCTAGTTTTTGTATGGAATATGTATTGGCGGACATGTTTAACCTATATGTATATATTATAAAGGAAAAAAAATCAATCAGAGATCAAAATGAGAAATTATATATTATATTATATGGTATGACAAATAACAAAAAACAAATAGCAATTATATAGAAAAGAAGTAAAATAGAAAACGTAAGAAATTGTGTGATGCATGTAATGTTCACTCCCAAATTGTTTATATAGAAAAATAAGTGGTGCTATATAAGTAAATGAATCATATCTTTATAAAATAATAAATACGTACAATTGTAAATATAAGCCTATAAGAAATTTTTTTTTACAGATTCATTTAGAATTTTTATGTGAAATATGTGCAAAAAAAAACCTATGTGAAATTCATAGAATTGATATTCATTTCATTTTTGGTATGTTTTTATGATTATTTATTATTCTTGATTTTTTTTTTGTCATGATTATTATATCAATGTCATGAGTACAAATAATAGGAATAATAAATAATTCACAGATTTTTTTTTTAAATGATATCAGTGTAATCAATGTCAAAATAAAAGTAATAGTATTAATTGTCAAATGCACCACAAGAGAGAATGCATGAGAGGAGAGTTCTGGTGAGGAGAGAGACTTGAAAAAGTTCTGGCTTATTATATATAAAGATAAGTTAGTCAATGTTGTATAGACCGTAATTAATTAAAAAGGTTTAAATAAATTTATTGACTTTAAAAATTAAAATAGTGAAACTAGTTATATTAACTTGCCTATTTTTTTTCTTCAGAAGTTTATTTTCAAACTAAAGTTATTTGAGGGGACAATCTAAAAAAATAATTTTATAGGAATGTAAAATAACATTCGCTTAGTCTATTAACCCTAAAAAATATACACTTGAAATGAAACAAAGATAACTTCAACATTTCCTTTTATGCATAAAAGAATCCAAAAGTTTTCTTATAAATAAGGGAAAAAAAAAGGAGTAGTAATTTAGTTTACGGACAAAACAAATTAAAATAAATATAAGTTACTTTGACTCTCTTTATTATTTTTTTTACAAAACTTTGACTCTATTTTTATTTTGACTAAACTTTGACTCTCTTTATTAAATATTCTACTTTCCACATTTTTCAAGAAAAAAATAACTCCTTTTTATTGGTATTTTCTATAGAAAAATAATATTCTATCCGTCTTAAAATATAAAAGAAAATTGGTCAAATAAAATTAATATGTATCTAGTCAAATTTTTAATCAAATACATCAATTTTTTTGACCAATTTTCTTTTATATTTTAATACGGAGGGGAGTAGCAATTAATTTGTATGAGGAGGAGAGAAAAGTAATTAGGATAAGAACTTGAATCTCAAACCTCTCATATTCCTAGATATAACATATATAGGGTCTCAATTCAAAGTTCAAACCATTGGGAGACTACCTTTGATTGGTAAAAATCATCACACAAGAGTAGCTAAAGAGCTAATTTCATACATATTATTACATTTTTTTCTTGTATGTTTTCTTTTAGTTTAATTAAAATTGCAAAGGTTTAAATTTTGTAGGTGAATTAAGTAAAGGGTGGTTTGAGCAATGGAGTTGCCGTCGATGCACGTTTCAAACGGTGAGAATGTTGTCCGCAAGCGTCATCCAGTTGCTACGACATCTAGGCTTAAAGAGTAAGATGATCGATCCTTATTTCTAATCAAATTTTTTTTTGTTATTTTTCTTTAATTTTCGTGTGACAAATTTCAGAGAATTTGATTTTGCTTTATTGGTGAAAGACATTGATTCAGAATTTCATATAATCTCTAACTGTAGAATAAGATTTAATTGTCCGATCAAGATCGTACGATCTAAATCTAAAACTTGGTGTAACTTTAATTTTTAAAGAAAATCGAAATCTTCTTATTTTTTCACCTTTTGATCGAAATCAGATAACTATGGATCTGTTGATTGAGCAAGTCCCTCAAGTTAATGATTGTAGAGAATGAGTTTAATAATATTGTAGATCTAAAAAATTTGTCCTTAGGCCACAATTGATTCATTTCATTGACAATTGATTTTCTTTAGAGAAATCATGACATTATAGGGTTGTACATGTCTGATTTGAACCAATTTTGGCCAAACTTGGGTTTAGGCTTGCTTTAAAAATCGCCTATTGGATCGATTCGGGTAAGACCCCCAAATCAAAGTCCAAATCCAAATCGCCTATAGGGTTGTACATTAACTGCTATGATTTTTTTTTTTTTTCCAAAAGAATGACCAAACCTTCTTTTTATTCTTTAAAACATTTTATTTTTAGAAAAATAAAAGATATTTATTCATTCAAATATTGATAGAGTATACATCAGATACAAATTCAACACTACTAAAAACAAAAAAGATGAATGTACGAACAAACTCATATTATCCAAGTTAATAAAATTAAACAGTATAATGTGATAAAACTAAGTAACCGAAAAACCTATATCTCTTGAATTGTTGACTAACTTGGTCACTAGTTGAACTAGTAGTTCATCAAAGTTGATCTGTCAATATGAACCAAACGAAAACCACATTAAAACGGGAAACAAACAAACACCGCACAAACAAATTAAACACTGCCATTACCTTTTGAGATGAGCATGTATGGTGAATTGTTAGGATTTTAGTGGTTATCTTTTTATGTGGGTTGAACAGGTTACATAGGTTGGTTTAATTTTGAGTAAAACCATTACTTGTATTTCATCTCTGATTTCGTAATTTTGCTACTAATAAATCTGATTACTTCAAATTATTAAATTGGATTGATCCGATCTCTTTTTTTACACATCAGAAAATAAATTCCTTCTGAAATTGATTCCTGGACCTATCTTTATTTAACCTATATGTCCCTCAACTCTTATCACTTGAGCTATTTTACGGGGACAATATGAACTAATTTAATCTGCTTTTATAATTTAATCCAATTCATGTTCACCTCTAAATTAACACTCTAATTAGCAAGAAAATTTTAGTTTTTTATTTTTAATTTTATAATTTGATGACCATATTATTATCCTCTATTTCTATAAAAAATTATTTACTCAATAATTTTTTTTTGGAATATTACCATTTTTTTTTGGTCGAGACCCAAGGTGAGGATCGAACTCTCGACCCTTGGTTAAGGAAGAATGAACCCCATGCCGCTCAACCATACCCCTTGGATTTTTGGAATATTACCATTTGGTTACTCCGTAATTATATTTTTTTTGGTGAAAACACAAATTACTTTTTGGGGACAGTTTTATTTTTAGAGATAATCAAATGTTATAAATATTTTTATTTTGAATAACACATGGATAACTCTTCGAGCAAGAAAATAACTATAGTAGTTCATTAATATTGCGACTTGCGAGGGACGAGCTCCTTATAGTAGTTCATTTTTTTTGGTACATCGGAAAATATTATAATAGTTCATTTCATTCAGAGATTCTTTTTTATATCTTCCAAAAGATTATTAAAATTGTTATCAAATCAAATCCTTCTATTATGATCACATTTTAGTGGTGAAATCTATCTTCTTTGTTAAGTATTTTCTCTTTCCCTAATATTTATATTCATATATTTTAACTTTTTTAAGTTTTAAGGGGGGTTATTGGATTGAGATTTCAAGGGATTTTGAGGGATTATTTTGACAAAAAAGTCTTAAAGATTTTAAAAGACTTCGTGGGATTATATTGATTTTGTGAGATTCTTAACACAGGATTTTGTGGGATTATAATACAAAAAAAAAGTTTTGATTAAAAATCTTGATTTAATAACAACGGATTGCAAAAAAAAAAAAAAGTCTTGATTGAATAACACAAAACTTTTAAAATCCATTAAAATCCCTCAAAATCCATTAAAATCTCTCAAAATCCTAATTGAATAACCCCTTAACCTTTAGTATGATCATTGGTTGATGGTGAATTTTTTTTTTGTTGAACCTCGATGGTGAATATTCTAATACCCTGAAATTCGTTTTTTTTAATAATTAAAAAGTCAGTTGGATGTATAGTCATAGATCATCATCTAATTAATTAATGTCATGTTTTTTTTTACTAAAATAAGCTTATAGTATTTCATTAATCGAAATCTGCTTAATAATTAATATAATGTGATACATCAACTAGAATGTGAACACTAACTATAAATGTAGCCGCTTTAGTTAGGCTGTAGCAATTTTATTTGCTTGTCTTTGAACAAACTTGACATTAGAATTTTGATAAAAGTGTAAAACAAAAATTTACAATGGTTTAGAATATCTCTAAATTCAATAGTATCATACCTAATAAAATGAAAACCATCAACAACTTGTTTAAAATCTAACTCAAAATTAATATGTCCTATGTTCAGTTCGTGAACCCACTTATCTAGAACTCCAAATAACTAATAATTTACCTTAGTTGAGTTTCCAAAACCCAAGGAACAAAGTCCTTATACTAGCTAGATTATTCTAATCAATGATGTGTTTTGTTCTACCTTCAAGTATACCAAACAACGTTTGGAACTAATGGTATGTTAGCACTGACGATTGATGTGTAAGAAGCATTTCGTTAAGTTGAGGAGTGTATCTGAGTATTAAATAAACTATTCTTAGTCTCGATTCTTAAATAATATGAGATTTTTAGATATACCGGAACAATTAACTTCTAGTTTAAACTAAGAGGTTAGTGACATGTAGTTTATGCCTCCTCCTTCTATAACACCAATATTCTGACGCCACACTACATTTCAAAGTGTTGCCACATATGAGAGAACACTCACTGATTTTATTCTTTGTAAAGATGTGTCCTTAAGTTAAAGAGTGTAAGTGATGTATATTACTCTTAGCTTTGATCTCCAAGTAATGTGGGGCTTATTTTAGATGTATTGAAACATTTTTTTAACCGTACAATATATTTTTTTAACATACAATATATGATGAAATATGTTTTAGTTCCCTATACAATTAGAGAATCTTTGATTTTCGTCCAAATAAATGTTTTTATCGCTATTTTCTTTCCTTCTTCTTTTAGTCCATATAATGAACAATTTATGTTCACTTCAATGTCAACATTATGACCCTTTAATAATGACAAAATATATTTAACCCTGAAATAAATGCTTCTTGTACATTAAAAAATGTGTTTTTTTAATATCTTCCAAAAGGCTATCAAAATCTTATCAAGGATCTTATTTTATTGGTGAACCCCCTTTTTTTGAATGGCAAGGCTAATTGTATGTGCCATTTTTTCTTTTACATTTTTGTTAAAATAAAATGATTTCATTTGCATTTGTTATTCAATTAGCCTTGCCATATATTCTCTTGACTAATTGTATTTTTTTGTTTTTTAAAGAATATTCCAAACGAATCCATGGCCAAATCATGAGCAAAAACTTGAAATTTGTGAAGAGCTCAACCTTGAACTAAAACAAGTGACTGATTGGTTTTCATACAAAAGAATAAGGGTTAAGGTAACTTATTTTGTTTGATCAAAATCTCAATATCTTTTCAAGTCATAAATTGAGATAATATACTAATCATTTTTGTATATGTTGTGATCTCAAGGATGCAATGGAAAAAGAACTTAATGATGTTCTCCGTGCTGAATATGAAAGGAATTTGGAAGAGAAAATGAGGATGAAAGAGGCACAAAGAAATGTATTTTGTGAATCATGTAGGCATTCACTAATCGCGAAACAACTTCGACTTGAAAATGAACGTCTCAAAGAAAATGTGAGTTAATATAATTATATAGTTAAGTTTCGCTTTTGCATTTTAATGTGTTTAATAATTTATTTAATTCGATTTTTCTTATTACGATCTACATTAATGTTGACTAATTTATTACGTGCATGCATGAATAATTTCTTTTTAGATTGAGAACATTTCAAGGATGCTTCCAAGGTACCTGAAAAAGCCAGAAGTGTCGCTAGAGTTGAAGTTAGGTCCTCCTACAAGCTCATCAGATGGAGATAGTTTATTTTAATTTAGTCATGTGCGGCTAATAAGAACAAAGTTTATTTTGATTGTTTTTGAAACTTAATTTGATAGCTGTTTTAATTTCCAACATTTGTGCATGGATGTTATTACTTATTATGCAACCATCGAAAGTTATGTACTTTATGTTATGATTGACTTTGATTTACTCGTACTTTTGATATCTTGGCGAGTACTTGTAATTTGTCTTGGAAATAAATTAGATACAGTGACGTTTTTTGATGCAATCATATAGTACAATGTTTGTGATCGTCCGATCTAATGTTTGTGAGCGTCCAATCTGATATTGTTGATAACATGCACCAATTCTCAGCACCTAATACCTTAGATTTAAGATTGCAAGATGCATGGACTTGGAAGCATTCCAATAAGGGTTCCTATACTTGTTCGAGTGGATACAATTGGTTTCTTCACCAAAATTGAAATTGGGATATGTTAACTGGAATATGAATTGGATTTGGCGACTTAGAGTACCAGCAACAATTCAACATTTTCTTTGGCTTTGTTTTGACAATGCTCTTCCTATTAATGCCCGTCGGCATCTATGCAACATGGTAGCTTCTCCAAGCTGCAGCCGTTGCTCTTCACCTATGGAGAATATTCTTCACTGTTTACGTGAGTGCCCACATTCCAAAGAGCTTTGGCTTTGTTTAGACATGAGACGCTATAATAATTTCTACTCACAAACTGATGTGAAGCTTTGGCTTCATGAGATGACATGTGGTGCCTCCTAAATTTTGTTTGTTACATGTCTATGGCATGCTTGGTGTTGGAGGAATAACATTATTTTTGAGGACCAACATTGGAGTATCCATGAGGTGGTGCAGAAGACTTTTGCCTTGCATGTTGAATGTGTGGCTCACTATTCAAGTTTTGGGATGAATTTACAATCATCAAGGCTTTTGGCTCATTGGAGCCTTCCTTCGGAAGGTACTCTCAAATTGAATGTGAATGGTAGTTTTCTAGAAAACTCATTGTGCTTGGGAGCTGGTGGGATTATTCGTATCTATGAATGTGATTGGGTGGTTGGCTTTTCCCACTATGAAATTGGAGGTGATGTATTGTTGGCTGAGTTGTGTGCTATTCGGATAGGACTTGAACTTTGTCGCAAAAAAGGTTACAATAACATTGTTTGTGAGAGCGATTGCTTGGAAGCGGTTGAACTGCTCAATGTTTGTCGGGATAATACTTTACACGTCTACGCTACAGACGTCCTTCATATTATAGAAGCTCTGCATGAGACTGGTAACATTAAAATGGTGCATGTTCTTAGGGAACAAAATACATGCGCGTATTTTATGGTAAAAGGGGATCACATTCGAAGTGCTTTACTCATTGGATTCATCCTCCGTCTTGTTTAGAGTCTCTTATTTTACGAGATAAACTTGGAATTTAGTTTATGCTTTCTTTTCTTCATTTTTTTTTCTCTCTGTTACTTTGTAACGCCACCAAAAAAAATCCGGCACTCTTATTTTAAAAAGAAAAAAATTATATGATACTCTTTCGTAAAACCTTTCTAAAAGAAATACTTTTGTTTTTTCTAATCTTAGTTTTTCTTGCTGGTGGGCGGCCGCCCAACCCAGCCACCCCTGATTCTTCCACTGTCCTTAATTTTCAATTGTGTACACATAGTACTGGAATTGCAACGAAAGACACCAAAAAACCCAGCTTCTCAATAAAAATCCAAGAGCCGTATAAAAAACGCGAGTTACCATCCTCAATTTTGAAGATAAAACCATCTTCCCGCATATGTATTGCTTTTGTTATAGAGTATAACTCAGTGGCGGAGCCAAAAAACTTACAGAACTCGGACAAAATCTCAAATTTAAACAAAAATTTCAATTTCGAAATGAAAAATTTCAATTTTAAAAAAAAGAATCAATTTTTCCCCAAATTAATTCCTACGAATCTCAATTTTACTTTAAACTAACTCCTAAAACACCGAAAATTATATTTTACAGTGAAAAATCTCAGTTTTGAATAAGAAACCCTCAATTTTGCCTAATTTAATCCCTAAAAATACCATTTTTACTCTAAATTAACATCTAAAATACCAAAATTTTAGGCCGAGCCCATATGCTATATCCGCCTGTTATAACTAACCCACCAGAAATTACAACATTAAAGGGGAGGTGACTCGGTGGCGGAGCCACAACCTTTGATTTTAATGAATAATGATTATTTTATTTTCAAATTTATAACTCCTTCTGATCCTTTTTATTTGTCATTTTAAAAAAAATAAAAGACTAAATTAAGAATGTGTATTTTTACACCTTTCCTATTATACCATTTTTTTCAATATATATATATATCCTAATTTTAATCCACCAATAAATTCCAATATTTTTGCAACATTTTCTCTTTCCAAAAAAATTAAAACCACAAAAAAGAAATTGTAACAAACTTTATTTAAAAAAAAACTTTGTTACAAAAAAATACTAGAAAATAGGGTATAATAGACAAAATATAATCAAAATTGCCAAAAAATCAAATAAAAAGAAAAAAAAATTTCTCCTAAAATGACAAATAAAAAGAAACGGAGAGAATATTGTTAAAAGAAAAATGACATTTATAACCAGAAAAAAGCATTATATGTAGTTTAACACCATAAAAGTAGAGAAATAAAAAAAAATTCAACTCACACTCTTACAACTGCTACCATTTAAGTTGTGTTTCTTTTTTACATCAGAAAGATAAATTTCTCCATCCAGGAATTGACGTTGGACCTGCCCTATCTAATCTATATGTCTCTGAGTTCATAGCACTTGAGCTACCTACAAGGACTCTATTTAAATTGTACTTACAGAATAAAATAAAGATTAATTAAACTTTAGAGTAAGAACTCCATTTTCTATTCTTCTTAATCTTCTTCTTTTTCTACTTCAAAGTTCATCCTGGTTTATTGAAAAAACATAGTATCAAGTGTGTTTTGGTAAAATTTTAAGATTTTGCGAAGCATCCTTAACTCAGTTGTGTATCTGTTATTTTGTCCTTGCATCTTCCCTTCTATTTTCTTGAATCTTTTAGGCCACGGTGCAAAAATAAAATTCCAGAGGATTCAAAATGCAAAAAACACAAGATTATAGGTTTAATTCTTAAAGATTCATGGTGTGCAGTTACACCCTCTTAGATGCATGTGGCTCCGCCCCTGAGTGACTTTTAAGATATTCATCCTTAAAGAGTTTGACCTATATTGACATAGGAGAATTTAGAGGTGTCAAAACGGGCGGCCCGGTCCATTTCGGCCTGGCCCGGATGGGTAGCGAGTTTTATTGGGCCGGGTTAAAAAGTCCGGGAAAAATATAAGTTAGAAATTTAGTGCCCGAGCCCGGCCCTTTGCATGCTAGCGGGCTTTCGGGTAAGCCCGGATTGATTCTTTTTTTTTTCTTTTTTATTTTATTATCAAAAAACAATTTGATGGAGGAAATAAATTAAACATTTCAATTATAATACAAAAAAGTTTACATTAATCAAAATAAGTTATCAATTAACCAAAAAATATAAAATAAATTCAAATAATTTTTTAAACTAAACTATGTTTATGCATAATCAAACAACACAACTATAATTTACAATCAAAATATCACACAAAACAACATAAATGAGCATAATCAAACATAATTAGAATTTTATGACTATTTTGTAAAACTTAGACTTGAACTGTGTCTAAAAAAATAAAACAAAAAAAACATATATGAGGGCTTTTGGGCGGCCCATGGGCTATTCGGGTAAATCCATATTTTCACCGGGTAAATATGGGCCGGGATAAAAAGCCCGGATATTAATTTAGCTAGAAATTTAACAGCCTAAGCTCGGTGTTTTTTCGGGCTTGGCGGCCCGGCCCATTTTGACGGCTACAAGAGAATTACCCAAATTAGCTTTTCAAGTAAAGCTACATTTTAGAGTCTAGAACAACGTACTCTTCAACACCCAAATTTTTCAGGTTGAATGATTTTATTCCGACCAACTAAATGCATCCCTTTATCTCCCATACCATAAGAATTTAATCGTTAAACTGTTTTGTCTAAATCATCGCAGATTGCTTGAGGCAACTAATTTATACGTAATGGTGTAATTTTCTATATCGTTGATATTTGGGTGACAAAATGGATGGATTAGATAAATCTGAATTCTAATGGATCAAATCAGTCCATTAATCTATTACTACCTCCGTCCTTTTTATTTGTTGTTAAAAAAAAAACTAAAATAGGAGAGTGTATTTTTACACCTTATTTCTTATTATGCTCTTTTTAAAATATATATCATATTTTTAATCTACCAATAATTTTCTACTTTTTCACAAACATTATCTATTCATAAAAAATTGTAACAAACTTTATTTAAAAACAAACAAAATTTGTATACAATAAAAGATTATATTGTTTCAAAAAAAAAAAATTATACAAAATTTCGTCAATAAAATAAAATAGAAAAGAGGGTATAATAGGCAAAATATAACATAAATTTCTAAAACGACAAGTAAAAAGGAACAATTTTTTTTCTAAAATGACAAGTAAAAAGAAACGGAGGTAGTACAATTTACTAAATTTAAGGAAAATTTAAATCCAATCAATTCAATAAACAAAAATCTATCCAATCCATCTATTAATATATTTTCAATAGATGAATATCTGTCTAATCCATCTAATTCAACTTATCATTAATTCATTTAATTTTGTAACATATTTTTAATAGATTTTTTTAAACTATGATTTTATTTCGATTTAAATCCTGTGAAGGGAGTAGGGTTGGGAATAGGCCAGGCCGGCCTACAGGGGCCTACGGCCTAGCCTACACAGGCTCAGGCCAGGCCGACCTATTTACTAAAATGGTCAGGCTTAGGCTTTAAAAATAGCCTATTTTATTTAAATAGGTCTGGTTTAGGCTTTAAAAAAAGCCTACAAAGCCTAATAGGCCGGCCTATATTATATATATAATTGTTTTTTTACATATAAAATATACATAACTATTAAAACTTACTTTTATATCTTATAATTATAATTTATAAAGATAAAATAAAAAATAATTTAAGACATATAAAATTGGTTGTGATTATATTTTAACCAATTTAAAAAAAATAGAAAATATAGAATATATAAAAAGTTTTTATGTAATGTAGACTTTTAAATAGGCTATATTATGAATTTAAAAAAAAATATAAACTATAATATAAAAAAATAAAAATTGAAAATTTTATGTGATATAGGCTTTTATATAGGCTTTAAGACCAGGCCAGATTTTAAATAGGCCAAGTCAGGCCAAAAAAATTAACTTTAAATAGGCCAAAAGCCAGACTTAGACCTAAAAAAATTTTGTAGGCCAGACTCAGACCTACCAAAGTCTGACCTGGCCTATTCCCAACCCTAGAAGGGAGAATGAATTAAACTAAGATTTCTTTTTTTATTAGGCTTAAAACAAAATTGTTTAATTGACCCCGACCAAACTTTTAACATGAGCCCAAACCAATTCTTTTAAATAATTTACATTAATGAGAAAATTTTCCCTTCCACCCCTACAATTATCCCTTCACCCCTACAATCTATTCAATATTCCAATTTTACCCTTTTTATTTAATTTTTTTTCAAACTTTGGAGCTTACCCCCACATGAATTCTATTATCTACAAATTCTTGTTTTTATTGACCAATTTTGTTTATCACTAATTCACTATAGTATTTTCATTAAACTAAACATTACTTATAGTGACAGAAAACAGTGTCACTAAAAGTCAAAATATGTACATAGAGTTAATTTTGATGGGAACTGGAATAGTTTTTGAAAGTAATCCGGTTTAAGTGTTCTTACCGGAAAAATTATTTGAAAAGTCCGGTATTTACACTTAAAATTACAGGAATTACAACTTGTAGTGACAGACAAATTTGTCACTAAAGACAAGATTTACGACTTTTAGTGACAGTTTTGTCTGTCACTACAAGTTGTATTTCTTGTAATTTTAAGTGTAAACACCGGATTTTCAGATACTTGTTCCGGTAGGAACACATCAACTGGATTTCTTCCAAAATTATTCCGGTTTCTGTCGAAATTAGCTCTATGTACATATTTTAACTTTTAGTGCACTGTTGTCTGTCACTATAAGTCAAATATATGTTAAATTTAATGAAAATACTATAGTGATAAATAAAATTGGTCAATAAAAACAAGAATTCGTAGGTAATAGAACTCATGTGGGGGTGAGCTGCAAAGTGTGAAAAAAAAGAAAAAATATTTTAAATTAAAAAAAGGTAAAATTGGAATATTTAATAAAATGTAAGAGTGAGGGGATAATTGTAGGGGTGGGAGAAAAAAATTTCTATTAATGAAGGGTAGTAGGTCAGGTGGTAGGTGTTGATCGATTGCTCTCGACATTGACCACCATAATTAACAAAAAAAAAATCGACGACTCACAATGGAGCTCCATCGTTGCCTGCAGTGGTTCACCTTTGACAGGTAGCCACCCACCACCATCAATTTTATTATTATAAATAAATTAAAAATTAATAAATTATATTATTTTATTTTATTTTATGCGTCAAAAATAAATTTTGTTATTTTATAGGTTGAACTTATAAACCTTTTTTTTAATGAGTTTCTGAATATTTTGTACACTAACCCAAAACCATTTTTTATTTTTATTTTTTTCCATCTAATTTGTTTCCTTTTTTTAATTTTCTATTAATAAATCTAAAATTAATTTAATATTTATTTTTTAAAATTATGATTTATTTTAAAAAATTTATTATAATTTTTTTGTATCTTAATTTATATTTTATTCAATGGACTAACATTAAAAAGTGAAGTGATCCGTTGGATTGATCAAACAAGTTGGATGGATCAAATTCATCCATCAATTTGAAATGGATGGATTAAATCCAATCCAATATCTAAATTCATCGTTGATAAGTAAATTCATTGATGAACAAGGGGGTGCAAACCTGAAACGAGGTGTGTAGAAATAAAAACTAGTTTTGAGAAACTAGGCCCAAAAGCCTGGTTTCATTCAGCCCAAGAGGGAGGGTGTAGTAGCAAGCGGGCAAGTGTGAAGAGAATGGAAGGAATAAGGCCTAGTCCAAACCTAAAACTAGATCTGGAACGGGTCAAACCGGTTCGGCCCATTGACAAAATTGACCCATCTCGAAGACCAGTAGTTGGCCTGACGCGTGTGAAGACATGCTTCTAGATTGAATATTATTTTGATGAAGACCAATATGTAAAATGAAGAGAAAAACCAATGTTGCTCACAAACTACCAATGAAAATCAAGATGGAAGAATTCAAAGATTATCTCAAAAAGATCATGATCAAGATTTGAGGTTTAATTATAGGTACAATATACCATTCATTGTTTATAAGCTTTAGGTGCTCACAAACTTTAATCTAAATCTTCCCAAATTTTCTATAACAATGTTGCAAGATTACTTACCAAAAGGTTTTTAACTTAGAAATATTTTCAAGTTTTTAAGTAGGTAAATTAATTTACCAGGTCAGGAAAATCGATTTACAAACACACTGTTTGGTTAAAGTTTTAGAAATTTAATGAGGTAAATTGATTGACCTTCTCATGTAAATCGATTTACCTAGTTAATTTTTGAATTAGTTGTTAACGTTAAAAGCAGGGTAAATCGATTTACCCCTCTATAATAAGGATTGATATGTACTACCTATACCAATAAGGTGCATCTTCTTTTCGGGAGCCCAACAAATAAGAACTCCATAGTTAAGCGTGCTTGACTTGGAGTAGTGTTTGGATAGATGACCTTATGGGAAGTTTTCTAGAATTCATGTGAGTGAGGACAAAACACGCTGAAAAGACTCGTGTTGGTTTGTGGGGTCAGTCGGTCATCCGGAAAGCAGTCTAGGATGTTACAAATGGTATCAGAGCAGACCTCTCCCAGTACGATGTGGTTCGGGGATGAACCAAGCGGAAGCTGGTGGGCATGTAATACCCGAGGCTGACGAGGGCAGGGAGTGAACGTCGGTGCACAAGGCATGACAATGTGCGGGTCCTGGCAGCTTCTAAGCAATAGCCCGAATTCACATCGGAATAAGAAGGATCCTGAGGCTGTGCAGGTATGGGACTGTATGGTTGAAGGATGGTTCATAAGGATTGATATGTACTACATATACCAACAAGGTGAATCTTCTTTTCGGGAGCCCAACAAATAAGAACTCCATAGTTAAGCGTGCTTGACTTGGAGTAGTATTTGGAGGACAAAACATGCTGAAAAAACTCGTGTTGATTTGTGGGGTCAGTCGGTCATTCGGAAAGCAGTCTGGGATGATGTTACACCCTCTGTATGCATTTGAAAAATTATAAGTTTTGACACACCTTTTCATTATCATACCTTTTCCGAAACATTTCTCAATTTTTTTCTTTGGACAAGAGACACACTCTTCCGACTCAAACTTACTCCGTACCTAAAGGCTTAGGAGAAGTCACAATTACAACTCTAACAAATAGTCCTTCACTTGAATCAGGAAGATACAAGTAAGGCTCACAAACAAAGAACAAATAATAAAGAACAAAGAAGACTAAACCTTAAACATACGCTTTGAGAACACACATGGTTTAGCTTACTTTTTAGGGTCTGTCATTACATATATTTATACTACTAAGGTAGCACGGTTTTGGGCTTCAGACATCCCTTGGACGTTGTAAGGTCCAGGTCTAGAATTTTCTAGCACAAGAAATCTTCTTCAAAAATAAATCAATATCATATTTTAAAATATATCAAGGCAAGACCGCCTTAGATACTTCTTCAGAAACGCGCCTTGATCAACAAGCAAGGTTAAAATAAAACTTCAAGCGAATCTTGTAAAAGATTGCATAAAATAATAAAACGTGAGCTGACGCGAGATTACTGATCACTTAATGTTGTTCCATTTGCTACAGCATCTGACCAAACATTTGTGATCATAAGCAACTGACCACACATCTGGCTAATATATGTTTTTGCAAAATGTAGCCAATCTTCAAAACTCAACATACTCAATATATTTCAGAATTTTTCTAAAAATAATCAATAACTTTCATTAATATTTTTATAACAATTCTCTGCATAAATTTTCACAAAACTCTTTGAAACTATCCGCCATAATTTCATATTAGATAAAAGTTTCATGAGCACTTAGAGTTTATTATTCTAAATTGTTATATTGAAAGAAAAGATCAATTTTCTAAATAGGAATTGATTTAAGACCAACATCATTTTCATATTTGTTCAAACTCTTGTATAAAATTCAGATTTGTATGAAAACATTGCTTTCCAGGATTGTTGGAAGCAAGAGAGTGAAAAAGATAAGATTGTTCTCTTGTTTCACTTTGTAGAGATCATAAGGGGCACTTCCGTACTGTCAAGGATTGTTGGAAGAAGAGAGTGAAAAAAGAGAGGATTTTTCTCTTGTTTCACTTTGTAAGGTGAAATAGTGAAATCTCTCACAGGGCGTGAGGGGTCTGGAGTACCCTTAGGTTAGAAGGGGAACCAGGATAAAACTTCTTGTGTCTTCTTCTCTTCCCTACACTTTTTATTTTTCAACATAACATTCATACATTCATGAGAAACCTTCAAGAAAAATAAAATACCATATCTCAAAAAAAACCAAATAATCATAAAATCTAATTCACCCCCTATTAGGTTGCACTCTAAAGTTACAACGCGCGTCCATCATGAACGCACACACCCACATCACTTGATATACATCATGCATTCTTGATTTAACATAAAGATCAATGCTCCATATTAAAAAAAGAATCCAACGGTCCGTATATGAAGTTACAGGATCGGTGAGAACACTATGATCTCTCTTCTTCGCTACGAAAACGACGGCGCCGGAACATTGATATGATGACCATAATTGTACAGAGCGTGGAAAATCACGAACGAGTACTTGATTTGTATCGTTTCAGTCCAATGAGTTCGAATCTAGCCTTTGTTTTTACCGTAGAAGCTTGGAAACTTGAGAATAAACACAAAACCAAACGAAACCCAAAATGTTAAGATGCATTTTCTGGTGCATTTTTTGGGTATATGTTGTGATGTGTTGGAGTTGAACTGTTGGATTCAAATTGAAGGTTTTTTTTTTTATGGTAATGATGAGAGGATGATGACCAATTTATGAGTAATTTGTTCTTTTTGGTTTTGCTAGAAATTTTATGAATGTGAGAAGTTGAGGATAGTGAAGAAGATGAAGGAATAAGAAGAAAGGGAAAAAAATTTAGGTGGTGATAGTGCACTATTACTTCCGACATACCTCAAAGATCTAATCACTTATTGTTTGACAGATAGATCCAACGGTTAAGATTTAAATTTAAAGAGGTTTATGGTGGACCACTTATAATTTTGGCCACCTAAGACATTTGGGGTTAACCCCTTGACGAAAGAGACCAAGTTGTGTAACGGAGCAAAAGTTAGGGGATATAAAAGGATCAAATATTAGTTAGGGGACCAAAGTGAAACTTTGAAAATAGTTAAAGGACTAAAACAATATTTTAGGCTACAACAATTTTAACATTTTTCGAAAACTATCATGGCCAACGAAGAAATAGCTAGACAAAGAATTACTTTTGTGGCAAAAAAATTATTATCTATGTAAGAATCATATTCTTAATGGACTTTCCAATGAACTGTATGATTACAACAACATGTGCAAACCTCTCGAAAAGTTTGGGCGGTTCTTGAAAATAAATATCACACCGAGGAAGTTATGGACTTCTTGAATAATCATCTCAAATTGTTGTAATATCGACAAACTAAAGAATATCAAATAGAGAGTCTGATTACCCGTCATCGTATAGAAGAAGAGGTTCAGAGACAAGATATGAAAAAAGAAGAGAAAATGTTTTTTCTTTTGAACAATAAAAAGAAAATCGGCGTGGCTCTGAAGTTTATAGGTAAATGATTAAAGAATGGAAGCCCATCATGGGCTCCAATGGCTAGGAAACAACCACCTCCACATCATAGAAATGACGGTTGTTCTTTCATTTGCTTCAACTTTGGAAAACCAGATCATATGGCTAGAAAATGTAGAAACAAGCCGAAACCTGATGGCTCAAATGCACATGTTAATGTAACGAAGGAGAATCAACATGGTCGGTGGTTTTGATAGTTGGTGGATATACACTAGGGCTTCACGTCATGTTTGTTATGAATGACCTATGTATACAACATACACGCCTGCTGAAGATAAGAAAGTGCTATTGGGAGATGCTCACACCATTATTGTTGTTGGTATTAGAGAAGTGGAGCTAAAAATCACCTCCAGGAAGATTTTGATTTTCATGGATGTTATGCACACTCTTGATATTATAAAGAATCTTGTTTCCGGGTCTTTTAACAACGTTGGGTTTAATGAGACTATTGGGGTAGATTTGTACACAATTTTTAAGAATGGTATTTTAGTTGGGTAAGGGTACACTAGTAATGGCATGTTTAAGTTAAATGGTGAATTTATTAAAATGTCCCCTTTTGTTTACTCTTCATGTGATTCTAATATTTCTAATGTTAGACTTTGTATTGTAAGTAAACTATCTATGTTTAGTTTAAGTAGCGTAGGTTAAATTCTAAAGTTAAAAGCCAATGACTAGAAAAATGTGAATTTTGCAGTTAAAATAAAATAACTAAGAATTCGCATAAATTAGTTATTAAAGAATATGAACAAATAAATCTAATACACTCCAATATATGTGAACTTAATGTAACTTGAACTAGAAATAGTAAATATATTTTATCATTTTTATTGACGAATATTCTGATTACACTGTTGTATATCTCTTGAAAAATAAAAGTGAAGCGCTTGATATGTTTAAAATAATTTGTAAATGAAATTGAAAATCAATTTGTTAAGAAAATTAAGAGACTTCGCACCATATTGAGTATGATTATAGTTTATGTAATGAATTTTATAAACAAAATAGAATGATACATCAAACGGCTGCACCATATTCTCTTGAAATGAATGATAAAGCAAAAAGAAAGGATAGAACTGTTACTCAACTCATTGTTGCTTTTATGTTGAATTTTGTTGTTGCCTCTCATTGGTAGGGGGAAATCTTATTGATTGTTTTCCATGTCCTGAATATATTCCCTAAGGTTAAAAATGTGATATCTCCATTTGAGATATTAAAGAAAATTTGTCATCTCAGGATGCAGACTTGTGGCAAGAAGCTATAAACGATGAGATGAATTCTCTAGAATATCTAACAGAACATGGCACTTATTAGACTTGCCTAATGGTTGCAAACCGGTCGGTTGTAAATGGATTTTGAAAAGAAAGTTAAATCTGATGGTACTGTTGGAAAATACATGGCTCGCCTTGTCGTCAAAGGTTTTAAGCACAAAGAAAACATAGATTTCTTTGACACCTTGTCTCCAGTCACTGGATTAACATCCATTAAGATACTAATATTAATTTCTTCTACTTATAACTTAACAGTTAGCCCAATGGATGTTAATACCACTTTTTTAAGTGGTGACTTAGAAGAAGAAATCTATATGGAACTGTTGATGTTTTTGTGTTGGCATCATGTTGTTAAAACAATGTTGCAGCAAGATGTGCCACCAAATGTGCCAACATGTGTGATGTTGGGACCAGATGTGCCAACAGATGTTCCCACATGTGTAACTCCAGGAGTTTGTTTTATTTTCGCGTGAAATCATTTTGAAGATTTCATTTTAGTATATATCACACGTTTTTATGTTACTTGGGCGTCAAAAAGCGTGTCGTACAAGAAGGTTCAATCACAGGGTTTAATATGCATGATTTTATTTAAGGAAACCCTAGATTTGATTTAGAAATATATTGCATATTTGTTTGAAAAATATTTTATTGGTCTGAAACTAGTTTATCAAGAAAGCCCACGAATCTCGGGCTATTTAAAGGAAGATCCAGAACCTGAGAACTCACGGACTAAAGCCGTTATGCACCTAATGATAAATCTAGGGTTTTAGTCTTGTTGTTTGTGAGTCTTTGCTTGTATCACCTTGATGCTTGCATAATGACCGTGTTTTCGAGTTGTAATCCGAAACTTTTAAGCAAGGAGTCTTTTGTAAATCACTCTAAGCTTTTAGGTATGAGTGAGGTTGTTTACATTGGAGTTTGTCTCATATTTTGGTTTTATGGAATGCTAGACCGGGGCGATGCTCAGTAAACATGGGGTTGTTTATGTAAATCTTCAAACCGAGGGAATTGGGCAGAGGTTCTCATATCTAGGTGGTTTCCTAGGTAGAAGTCTAGATGTGTAGTTACAAAGTGAGAAATCAAAACGAGGAGTTTGGCTTTGAATTCGTTTTACTTAGTGGATTTTCTTCTTGGCTTGGTATGCCCCCATATTAGGTGACATTGCGACGAACTGGGTTAACAAATACTTTGTGTACTTTACCTTTATGTCATTGACTTTTTACTTATTCATTGTGGTTTTTTGCTGGTGAGATGTGTGCACATCACGTACCACATCTTATACCAGTGCACCAAAAATTTCAATTGGTATCATAGCAGGCACCCTACCTATTCTAGTTTTAAAAAGGTGAGAACCATTGGAGATAGTTTCTGGTACTTTGGATAAGGAAAATTGTCACGACCCAAAAACCACCTCGTGACCGGCGCACGAACTAGCACACACTAGTTCGGCAAGTCTATAAACTATAATTAGCAATAATAAACAGGACATTCTCAAATGGTCATTTTACTTCAAAAGTAATATTTACCGAAATTTCGACATAGTATCCTTTGTACTTTTAACATTTACCAAGATCAAGATCCTGTTTATAATACATTTCATAAGTCAGAATTCCCAAGACTACATTCAAGAACTACATATATAAGATCTATACATCCAAAAATATATTCCTAGACTCAAAATAGCTGCAGAAACTCGATCAACTCAAAGTGTGCAGAAACAAAATAGCCTTCCATCAAGGAAGCCTACCAAAAGAGTGACTCTGACAATTCTTTATATATACTAGGAACCTGCTAATAAGCTGATGGTGAATCTGAAGAAAAAAAAAAGATGAATGGGTAAGTCACAAAGACTTAGTGAGAGATAACAACCATTACCAAGTAGAAGGGAAACACACAAGGCACGAGCATTTGATTTCATAAAACTTATATCGAATATACTACAATTGCAATAATACTATAAATTAATAATGATGATAGATTTAAATAAGAATCACTCTAAATCCATAAGAGGTTTAAATTAAATTGAACAACTTTTATAAAAATAAAATAAAATAAAGAAATCCAATAAAATAAAACAAATTTATTACTAAAGAACAGAGAGACGGCTCCATCTCGTTGATAGCCCTTTCCACCTAAGAGTAGCCTCTCACTTAGGGGCGGCTCCATCTAACGGATAGCCCTTTTCTACTCGATAAAAAAAACATCAACTTTCAATTAGGGAGTCTACACTCATTGATAGCCCTCTCCTCCTCATGGTGGCCTTTCCCATAGGGGTAGCTCCATCTAACGGTAACTCTCCCTAATCGATGTAATATCACTAGGTGCACCTAGAACGTCATTTCCGTTAACGACTCAATGGTCATCATCATGATTCTTAAAACACTTTCAACAAAACAAAATCATGTTCCAAACATGACAAACTTATGTAAAAACATGTATACAATCAAATCTCAATTTTAAATCCTCTACTTTAAATATTATAAGTCAAGCTAGAAAACACACAAATGTAGTACATAAATTCATTTATAACAAGTACATAAATATAAGATAAATAACATAAATATTTATAATAGTATTCAAAATAAGTGATAATGATTATCATCAACTCACAACTATGAAGAATTAACTTTGGTTCCTAGCAATGTCTTCCGGAATGGCAACCGGAGCAATTTCCACCGAATCTGAACATCATAAAATAATTTAAGCTTTAATAACCACTTATTTAACGTCATAATAATAATAGATACAAGGATTAGCAAAATCCCCCAAATTGCTAGACTTAGGTTAGAGGAAGCCATGAATATTCTAAGATTACTTTATATGTACTAATTCCCATTACCCATCCAAGCTAGATATCATCTTTAATTTACATAATCACAGATTTTTACCTCAAGGAACACCAAAGAGAAAATCCTCCATGAATGGGTATGTTCACCACTCACCCAATATGCTTCTCAAACTTGAATTCACAATAAATGTAGAATGTGTAATAGAACTTAGATGGAAGAGATTAAGAAATTTAAAAGGAAATGTGAAATGGAGATAATAGTTGATTTTGGGGGAAGAAGAGGTTACGGGAACGAGAGACAGAGAAGGAGAAAGTTGGCTTTGGTGTTAAAATGAGGAATTGAAAAAAAAATCTAACAAGATTTAATATAACTATAAGCCTTCTCCACTTTTATTCTTTTTTTTTTTGTATTTATTATTTTATTTTTTTTTGTTTAATGAAACGGTGCGTTTCAATCTTCCCTCCTTAAAAAAAATTCGTCCTCGAATTTATACAACTAACCTTGATTTTTGAACAAGTGCGGATATTTTGAACGCATGACTTCTTCGGACTCCCAAGTTGTTTCTCCGCCGGACATTCCCTTCCAAAGAACCTTCACTGAACCAATATTCTTTGAACGCAATCGTCTAACCTCCTTATCTACTATTGCTACAGGATGTTCGACATATGACAAATTTTCATCTAACTGAACATTTTCATGACTAATAACATGAGAGGGATCATAGAGATACTTTCGAAGCATAGAAATATGAAAGACCGGATGCACTCCTGAGAGGTCTGGTGGAAGTGCCAAACGATAAGCTACAGGTCCGATCCTCTCCAAAATTTCAAACGGACCAATGAACCTTGGACTTAACTTGCCTTTCTTTCCAAACCGCAAAACTCCTTTCATTGGTGAAACACGTAAGAATACATGTTCCCCCACTGTAAACTCTAAGGGACGACGCCTCTTGTTTGAATAAGACTTTTGCCTACTCTAAGCTGTCATTAAACGATCACGGATCAATTAAACTTTTCAATAGCATCCTGAATTAACTCTGGACCCACAAGTTTAGCTTCTCCAGTCTCAAACCATCCTATAGGAGTTCTACACCGTCTACCATACAATGCCTCAAAAGGCGCCATTTGAATACTAGATTGGTAACTATTATTATACGCAAATTCCATCATATGCAAATATCGATCCCAACTTCCTCCAAAATCAAGAACACAAGCACGGAGCATGTCCTCTAGGATTTGTATAGTCCTCTCTGACTGACCATCAGTTTGAGGATGAAAAGCTGTGCTAAGATTCAAACGAGTTCCCAATGCCGCTTGAAAAGATTTCCAAAACTGAGCAGTGAACTGAGCTCCACGGTCAGATATAATAGACATCGGGACACCATGAAGAGAGACAATCTCTTCTAAAAACAATTTAGCATACTGAGATGCAGTATAAGTAGTCTTCATGGGTAAAAAATGTGCAAACTTGGTCAGCCGATCTATAATCACCCACACAGAATCATAACCCTTTAAAGTTCGGGGTAAACCCGTAACAAAATCCATTGCTATGCCTTCCCACTTCCATTCAGGTATATCAATAGGTTGAAGTAAACCTGCAGGCTTTTGGTGTTCAGCCTTCACTTGTTGGCACACTAAGCACTTAGAGACAAAATCTGCTACTTCTCTCTTCATCCCTTCCCACTAATACAACCCTCGCAAATCTTGATACATTTTATTAGAACCTGGATGAATAGTGTAAGAGGAATGATGAGCCTCCAATATTTTTCTTCTTAGTTCACCAACATTTGGAACACACAATCGAGACTTCAGCCACAAAACACCATCAAAATCAACTCAGAAATTTGAAATTTTACCACTCCGCACATTTTCTATCATCTTCACCATATTTGGGTCTCGGCTTTGAGCCTCCTTGATATCATCAACTAAAGTGGAACGAATTTGTACGTGGGCCAACAATACCCTCGAAGGATCAATCTCTAATTAGATTCCACTTTCAACAAGTTCTTGAAATTCTTTAACTATAGACCCTTTAACCTCTGCTACATGAGCAAGACTACCCATTGATTTTCTACTCAAAGCGTCTGCAACCACATTTGCGTTGCCCGGATGGTATAAGATTGTGCTATCATAATCTTTCAAAAGTTCCATCCACCTCCTTTGTCTTAAATTCAAGTCTCGTTGCTCGAAGATGTACTTAAGACTCTTGAGATCAGTATAAATCTCACAAGTCTCACCATACAGATAATGCCTCCAAATCTTAAGAGCAAAAACCACTGCTGCCATCTCCAAATCATGGGTAGGATAGTTTTGTTTGTGTCTTTTAAGTTGTCTTGATGCATACGCGATAACTTTACCATGTTGCATAAGAACACAACCAAGACAACCTCTAGAAGCATCGCAATAAACCGCATAACCTCCACCACTCGATGGTAATGCCAAAATAGGTGATGAAGTCAAACACTCCTTCAATTTCTGGAAGCTCTTTTCACATTCATCGGTCCACTGAAACTCAACTTTCTTTTGAGTCAACTTAGTTAGCGGAAATGAAATTTTTGAGAAGTCCTTCACAAAACGGCAATAATATCCGGCTAAACCAAGAAAACTTCGAATCTCCTTTACTGTGGTGGGTCTGGGCCAATTTTGTACTGCTTCAACCTTGCTTGGGTCCACACTAATTCCATTTTTGGATACAACATGTCCTAGAAAGGCCACATTGTCTAGCCAAAATTCACATTTAGAAAATTTGGCGTATAGTTGATTCTCCCTCAAAGTTTGCAAAACAAGTTTTAAATGTTGCTCGTGTTCTTCCTTACTCTTGGAATAAATTAGAATGTCATCAATGAACACTATAACAAACTGATCCAAGAATGGTTTAAAAACCCGATTCATCAAATCCATAAAAGCTGCTGGAGCATTAGTGAGCCCGAAAGACATAACAAGAAATTCAAAATGCCCATAGCGAGTGCGAAAAGCTGTCTTCAAGATATCCTCCTTCTTAATTTTCAGTTGGTGATATCCAAACCGCAAATCGACCTTGGAAAAACATTGGGCTCCTTGAAGTTGATCGAAAAACTCATCAATGCGGGGTAAAGGGTATTTGTTCTTTATTGTCACTTTATTCAGTTGTCTATAGTCTATACATAAACGCATAGACCCATCTTTCTTCTTTACAAACAAGACAGGTGCACCCCATGGAGAAGTACTTGCGCTAATAAAGCCTTTGTCAAGAAGATCTTGTAGTTGCTCCTTTAATTCCTTGAGTGTCCAGAATCAAGTCTATGGAGAACTCAATTTCCCTATCAGGTGGTAATCCAGGAAGTTCTTCGGGAAAAACATCTGGAAACTCACATGCAATGGGAACTTTTTCTAATTTGCTTTCACCCTGTTGTAGATCATTAACAACAGCTAAGTACCCTTGACACCCGGTTTTTAGTAACTTGTTAGCTCTCACAGCAGAGATTAAATTATTTGGCATCTGTGTGTGTTTTCCTTGAAATGAGAAAGGTGATTTCCCTGGTAACTCAAATTTCACTACCTTGTTAAAACAGTCTAATGTGGCATGATGGGAAGACAACCAGTTCATACCCAAAATCACATCAAAATCTACCATATCGATAGCTACTAGGTTTGCAACTAATATTTGATTCTGGATTGATACATCACAAGAACGATAAACAGACTCGGCGAACAATTTATCACCAACAGGTGTACCCACAACTAAGGTCTCATCAAGATAAGATGAACTTTTACCGAGTCGAGGAGCAAACCATAAAGAAACGAAAGAATGTGTAGCTCCAGGGACAAACAAAACATGAGCATCTTGGGAACATATAGAAAGTATACTTGTAACCACTGCATTGGAAGCTTGTGCATCCTAACGGGTCAAAGCAAAAACTCGAGCATGTCCCCTTCCTGCCTGCATTTGTCCTCTACCTCCAAATCCTTTACCACCATGATTAGATGCTCTTGAACCTTGAATAGAAGAATTTCCCATTTGCTTCCCAGCTGCAAACGGAACCTGAGAAGACATTAAACCTGCTGGTGCTGATGCATGACTAGATGATGGTTGCGTCGTAGCAACAGGACAATTCTTCCTTATGTGACCTTCTTGACCACATTGAAAGCACACCTTCACACCATTAAAATTGTTTCCCGACGTACCACTAGAATGCCTTTGAGGAAAAGTGGACCCTGCTAACGCCTTAGGATCAGATCTACGACTTTGCACAGTGCCAAAAGAATGTCCACTAAAACTACCTCTTTGTGATGCTAATTTTTGTTGCCCTTGATAACCAGACATAGATCCACCACCACCAGAATAATTACTGTATGATCCTTCAACCCGTTGTTTCTTGCGAAAATCTTGCTTGTTACTTCCTTTATCTTTTTGTCGTTGTTCAATCTGAAGAGCCAAATTCAAAACCTCAGCAAAAGTAGAACAGTTAGCACCAACCACCGATCTAAATAAGTACCCTCTCAATCCTCTGACGAACCTCTTGATGCGCATCTCTTCGGTGATAGGGTACGGAGCATATCTAGAAAGCTGTGTAAAACGGGCACTATAGTCTGAAACTGACATTCCCTCTGTTTGCTCTAATCTTTCAAACTCATGAGCCAAACCATCTCTAACACTTTCTGAGAGAAAACGAGCCATAAACAATCAAGAGAAATCATCCCATGCCAACGGAGGTGATCCAACTTGTCTTCCACGTGTCACTGTATCGAACCAATCATATGCCACACCCTCCAATTGAAATGATGTCAACTCCACTGCCCTTATGTCTGAACATCCTAATGCTCTCCATAATCTCTCTAAACCATCGATGAACCGTTGTGGGTCCTCACTAGCATTAGACCCAGAAAAAGTAGGTGGTTTAAGCTTCATGAATTCAGCTAATGTAACTTCAATTCCCCTTGTTTGGGCTACCGTTTGCTGCTCACCCTGCCTAACTTCTTGTTGACCGCCAATAGTTGGCTGCCCCTGATTACCCTATTGTTGTTGTCCTACAACCCCAACAAGTTGTTGTACAACCTGTTGTAATCCTTGTAAACCAACAACAAATTCTTCCATGGCTGGATTTCCCCGCCTTCCTCTAGGCACCTCAACATTGAATACTTCAGCAGCCAACCCACGACCTCCAACATTAGCACCACGTCTTCCTACATTAGCGCCACGACCTCTAGCATTAGCGCCACGTCGACCACGACTACGACCTCAACCTCTTTGATTAAGGTTTTGAGGTTGTGCAGTGGACTCATCAGAAACTTCTCTTCTAATATGATTCATAGTTTTAGGTGGCATCCTCACCTAAGGAAAGAACATTGATCAGAAATATGACAAGATGACAAGGAAAATAATACAATCAAAGACCAAAAGAAATCATAGGATTGGACAACAAGTGACACTACCATAGAATGCTAATAAATTTTTGCAAGTAAATGGTGCCGCGGTTCACAATTTACTTGCAAGAATTTATTTTCATTCTATGTCTGCAGCTATTAGGACCTACAACCAGAGCTTTGATACCAACTTTGTCACGACCCAAAAACCACATCGTGACCGGCACACGAACTAGCACACACTAGTTCGGCAAGCCTATAGACTATAATTAGCAATAATAAACAGGACATTCTCAAATGGTCATTTTACTTCAAAAGTAATATTTACCGAAATTTCGACATAGTATCCTTTGTACTTTTAACATTTACCAAGATCAAGATCCTGTTTATAATACATTTCATAAGTCAGAATTCCCAAGACTACATTCTAGAACTACATATATAAGATCTATACATCCAAAAAGATATTCCTAGACTCAAAATAGCTGCAGATACTCGATCAACTCAAAGTGTGCAGAAACAAAATAGCCTTCCATCAAGGAGGCCTACCAAAAGAGTGACTCTGACAATTCTTTATATCTACTAGGAACCTACTACTCAGCTGATGGTGAATCTGAAAAAAAATATAAGATTAATGGGTAAGTCACAAAGACTTAGTGAGAGATAACAACCATTACCAAGTAGAAGGGAAACACACAAGGCACGGGCATTTGATTTCATAAAATTTATATCGAATATACTACAATTGCAATAATACTATAAATTAAATATGATGATAGATTTAAATAAGAATCACTCTAAATCCATAAGAGGTTTAAATTAAATTGAACAACTTTTATAAAAATAAAATAAAATAAAGAAATCCAATAAAATAAAACAAATTTGTTACTAAAGAACCGAGAGACGGCTCCATCTCGTTGATAGCCCTTTCCACCTAAGAGTGGCCTCCCACTTAGGGGTGGCTCCATCTAACGGATAGCCCTTTTCTACTCGATAAAAAAAACATCAACTTTCAATTAGGGAGTCTACACTCATTGATAGCCCTCTCCTCCTCATGGTGGCCTTTCCCATAGGGGTAGCTCCATCTAACGGTAACTCTCCCTAATCGATGTAATATCACTAGGTGCACCTAGAACGTCATTTCCGTTAACGGCTCAATGGTCATCATCATGATTCTTAAAACACTTTCAACAAAACAAAATCATGTTCCAAACATGACAAACTTATGTAAAAACATGTATACAATCAAATCTCAATTTTAAATCCTCTACTTTAAATATCATAAGTCAAGCTAGAAAACACACAAATGTAGTGACTTTTAAAATAAACAAAGGAGCGTAAAAATTCGAAAGGCGTGTTTCTCATAAAATCATTTATAACAAGTACATAAATATAAGATAAATAACATAAATATTTATAATAGTATTCAAAATAAGTGATAATGATTATCATCAACTCACAACTATGAAGAATTAACTTTGGTTCTTAGCAATGTCTTCCAGAATGGCAACTAGAGCAATTTCCACCGAATCTGAACATCATAAAATAATTTAAGCTTTAATAACCACTTATTTAACGTCATAATAATAATAGATACAAGGATTAACAAAACCCCCAAATTGTTAGACTTAGGTTAGAGGAAGCCATGAATATTCTAAGTTTACTCTATATGTACTAATTCCCATTACTCATCCAAGCTAGATATCATCTTTAATTTACATAATCACAGATTTTTACCTCAAGGAACACCAAAGAGAAAATCCTCCATGAATGGGTATGTTCACCACTCACCCAATATGCTTCTCAAACTTGAATTTACAATAAATGTAGAATGTGTAATAGAACTTAGATGGAAGAGATTAAGAAATTTAAAAGGAAATGTGAAATGGAGATAATAGTTGATTTTGGGGGAAGAAGAGGTTACGGGAACGAGAGACAGAGAGGGAGAAAGTTGGCTTTGGTGTTAAAATGAGGAATTGAAAAAAATAGTCTAACAAGATTTAATATAACTATAAACCTCCCCCACTTTTATTCTTTTTTTTTGTATTTATTATTTTATTTTTTTTGTTTAATGAAACGGTGCGTTTCAAAAATTGTGATGATGTAAATGAAGAACAAATGGCAGTATTGACATTTAATATGCCCTGTTGTGCTTATGTATTAATGTTATCAGCTTCCTATTTAGGGGGAGTAGTACTTCAAGGGGAGTAATATGTTAAACTACTAGGCTTATCACTTAGAAGGGGGGCTTGAATAAGTGATCCGATAATCAATTACGATTTTCAAAAGTTATTTAGCACTTGGAAGTCCACCAGATCAGTAGTCTACATTACACCAATTTGATCAAAGGAAAAGGAGTATACACCTTGATACGTATGATGATAAAAACAAATCTAAATTATATTTCGTGATCAATTAACAAGGTAATATGATAGTCCAACACTTATACGGTTCAAATTACTATTATCGCAAACAAAGCAATCAATAGGAATTTTGATCGAACACTTGGCGTGTGTCAAAATTCCAATTGATACAAAACGATTGAATAATTGCAAAATTGACAGAGTTTAAGGGAAGAAAAAACAAAAACACATGGATCTGGGAGTTCCCTTTCTTTTGTGTCGTCCTCGTGGTCGGCAGGTACATCTCCCCCCAATCCAGTTAAAAATACGAAATTGAGATTTTATTGAAAAACTCTTTGAAAATTTACACAATGCACAAGTTACACAGAATTCAGTACACGAGGTATTACAAAGACTCGATCTTCCTTCCTCGTCGTAGCTTCAGTGAACTTGCGCGATCACCAACGCGATCCTCAACTTCAACCTCCGATTATGATAAATCGATCCTCACCCGTTCTTCAATCAAGAACCCTATGACGATTATCCGGCTGATTACCTCGTTGACATGTTGAACCTTCAAGAATAATACTTTCTTGAATATCGATGAGAAACTTCCTTGTAACCAATTCAACCCGAAAGATCTGATTCACCACGATCCACCTCGGACGTTATCTCCCAATAAAACTAGAACCCCTTTGTTGGACCCACTTAAAGATTAATCAACTTGGAGGTAATTGTGAATTGAGAGAAAATGATGAACTTGATCACAATACCCACTTTGATCCAAAATTATCACTCAATTTTGATCTAAAGACCCCATGATGTTATTTATAAGGGAAAATATAATGGAGTAAATTTAGGCAAACTTAATTGATATGTATTGATACATATTAATGATAGCTTAAATTTTTTAAAGTTGACTAGTATGTTGACTAGTATGTGTATCGTTACAATTTAATATGTATCGATACATAAGAGATTATTTGGTTAATGAGGACATGATATGTATCGATACATACATGCATGTATTGATACACAATGATCTCTTTGTTTTAGATTGTGAATGATGTGTATCGATACATATAAAAATTTATTGATACACATAAGCTCCTCTGTCCCATGGAGATCATTTATGTATCGATAAAAATTATACTTGTATTGATATAAAAACAAATATTTCAGTCTGAAAGTATTTCAGTCCATTTGTATCGATCCATATTGCATGTGTATCGATCCAAATGACCTGTAACTTGATTTTTCAAAGTTTAAAAGTCTTTCTCGTTGTCAAGTCATATATAATGATGCCAAAATGTATTCTACTCTATTTTCATGTGTTTTGGCAATTATAAAAACATGTTAATGTGTATCGATACATGATTGGTTCTCTGACTCAGGTTGAGCTGTTATGTATCGATACAAGCAAGATGTGTATCGATACATATCAGTTCAGTTTTGAAAATTTGCTGTCCACTTATATGTATCAATACAAATTGATTTGGATCGATCCAAAATGCATAATTTTCAAATTTTCTTAAAACTCAAGAATCTAAATGTTTGTAAAATTATTTTTATGACTCAATATCAACATGTTTGTATGAAACATATATATTCACCAAGGTACAACAAATATGAATGTGACCATAACTATCAAAGCAAATCATTAACACGAAAACACATGTTAAAACACATAATACATGATAAACAATTCAATTTTGAATCAAGGTACCAAGACAAAACATCTATATATATAATGCATAACAAGTCTTAACAAAGATACACAAACATATACAAACAAAGATATGAATTTAACATGTCATTTGTTATTATTTTTGTCGAATCCCCATTTTAAGAAAATGTGTCTCAAAGACTTATCAATATATTTAAGTAAAGTTTTTTTGGAAATGGAGGATTGGACAAATATCACAGCAAATATCATATTAAAATTTTGATATATGTATGTGAACACAAAGTACAAATGCAAAATAAAGGATATGGATAAAGTTTGAGATAAAAATCTTCCCTTAAGTATCAAGTATAGGATGTGATCAAGTTCCATAACCTTTGTAAATGTTGAGTTGAAAATTTTCTCATTTCTTTACGCCTTTGTGAGTCTTGAACGCCATTATTGTTAGTGTCTCTCGTTAATGGATCAAGACGCTTTCCTAAAACTTTAAGCATTTGAAATAGGTCCCCATAACTCTCATTGGGTCCTAGGTGGTTAGTAACAAAATCATTGATGGATTTAGGAATCTATTACATTTTGCTTTTTGGTACAAATTTATTTCTAGCTTGGCACTTAGCAATGGTATGTCCCTTATCACAACAATAGTGAAAAACGATATTCGGATTACTCTCCTTGTGATCCTTTTCAACAAATTTATACCTTTTGTTTTTTTGATTTTAAAGGTTTGTTGAATTTCGATGGATCAATAGAGTAACTAATCTCCGGTTTAGGCGGATTATTCAACTGGCCTTGGAGTGTTTTCAAATCTCTAAACAAGTAAAAACATCCATCGCAATTGGTCTTATCGTTTCCATAACTATCATAAGTCATAATAGGCTTTTTTATCATAGATTGCTTAAGGGCTTAAACCTCTTGTTCCATTTCCAAAACCTTAGCTTCAAGGTACTTGTTAACTTGCATAAGTCCTTTAAAGCGTTTGAAAACCTCTTGAGTTTCACTATGTAGCTTTTCAAAAGCCACTTGTAAATCATGATATTCTTAAAGAGTATATGAACTAGATGAGTTTTGGTTTACCTTTTGAGAAGGAACTTTCTTGCGTTCACGTTTGGTTAAGCATACATTTGCCAACTCACTTTCGTCGCTAGAACTTTAGCTTGATGCCGAAGAGGATGATGAACTACTACTCTCCCATGCAACATAAGCTTTCTTGCCTTTGCCTCCTTTCTTGAATGATGGCGACTCTTTATCCTTTCTCTTGAGCTTAGGGCAATCTGGCTTGTAATGGCCCACTTGACCACATTCATAGTATGACCCTTTAGAGTACTTTCCACCTTCATTATTTCGGTAACCACTCTGTCTCCTAAACTTTTTAAGGTTATCGTCAGAGTGCTTAATCCCATTCTTCCTCACATACCGATTGTAGCGTTTGCTGAAAAGACTCATTTCTTCATCATCGGAGTCTTCATCGCTAGAGCTATTATCCTTTTGCTCAATTCTTTTGGACTTGAAAGTTGAGGCCTTTAGAGAAATAGGCATTTTATCCTTCTCTTTTTCTTTCTCGGAATGCTTTTCCTTCTTAACCCCTTTCTCATGCTTATCCAATGCAATGAGAACTTGTTCATGCTCTTCAAGTTTTCAAAAAAGTGTTGTAAGATTGAGTTGTGTTAGATTGTTGGCTTCCTTTATAGCCGTCACCTTAGGTTGTCAATTCCTAGTCAAACTTCGTTTGCGATAGGTTTACCTAGACCGTTTAATTTGTTGGTTATAAAAATAAACCTTTGATGCATATCTGAAATGGTTTCACCATCGCTCATATGAAACAATTCAAATTCTTGTGTCAAAGTATTTATCTTAGATTGTTTGACCTCATCGGCTCCCTCAAAGGAGGTTACCAATGTGTACCACATCTCTTTAGCCGAACCACAATGGGAAACGCGATAAAATTGATCAATCCCCAAAGAGGAGATAAAAATGTTTTTCGCTTTCCAATCATAGTTTATTTTCTTTTTATCATCATCAGTCCATTGTGCCATAGGTATAAGTGTGACCACGTCGTTTTGATCGGTCGTTAATGAAACAAACAAACCGTTCTCAATAGCGTTCCACTCCTCTCCATCACAAGAAGGGATGTGGATTTGCATACTAATTTTCAAATAATCAAAATGCTCGACATTACAAATCGGAGCTCTATTATAAGCCCCCTTTGGTGCAAAAGTCATCGTTATCAATCAATATTTGGCACAATTTCACTCGATTTTATGTAAAATCAAACCGGGTTTGTGATACCACTTGTTAGACTACTAGGCTTATCACTTACAAGAGGGGGGTTGAATAAGAGATCTGATTATCAATTACGATTTTCAAAAATAATTTAGCATGCGGAAGTCCACCGGATAGGTAGTCTACTTTGCACCAATTTGATCATAGGATAAGGAGTATACACCTTGATACGTATGATGATAAAAACAAATTTAAATGATGTTTCATGATCAATTAACAAGATTATACGATAGTCCAACACTTATACGGTTCAAATTACTATTATCGTTAACAAAGCAATCAATAGGAATTTTGATCGAACACTTGGCGTGCGTCAAAATTTCAATTGATACAAACGATTGAATAATTGCAAAATTGAAAGAGTTTAAGGGAAGAGAAAATGCAAACACATTAATATGGAGTTCCTTCGCTTTCGCGTCGTCCTCACGGTTGGCAGTTACGTCTCCCCCCAATCCCGTAAAAAATACGGAATTCAGATTTTATTGAAAATCTCTTTGAAAATTTACACAATGCACAAGTTACACATAATTCAGTACACGAGGTATTACAAAGAATTAATCTTTCCTCACTCGTCGTAGCTTCAGCGAACTTACGCGATAACCAACGCGATCCTCAACTTCAACATCCGATTATGATAAATCAATCCTCACATGTCTTTCAATCAAGAACTCTGTGGTGATTATTTGGCTGATTACCTCGTTGACACATTGAACCTCCATGAGCGATACTTTCTTGAATACTGATGAGAAACTTCCTTGTATCGAAACATATTAATAACAACTTAAAAAGTTTAAAGTTGGCTGATATGTGTATCAATACAAGTTAATATGTATCGATACATAAGAGGTTATTTGGTTAATGAGGACCTGATATGTATCGATACATACATGCATGTATCGATACACAATGATCTCTCTGTTTCAGATTGTGACTGATGTATATTGATACATATAAACATGTATTGATACACATAAGCTCCTCTGTACCATGGAGATCATTTATGTATCGCTACAAATTATACTTATATCGATACAAAAATGAATTTTTCAGTCTGAAAGTATTTCAGACTATTTGTATTGATCCATATTGCATGTGTATCGATTCAAATGACCTGTAACTTAATTATAAAAAGTTTAAAAGTCTATTTCGCTGTCAAGTCATATATAACGATGCCAAATGTATTCTACTCTATTTTCATATGTTTTGTAATTATTAAAACACGGAGTATGTTATCTGCTATTGAGAGGAGTATTATCGTGCGCTACTATCTTAAAGTAGTGTTGAAGATGTTCATACCTTCATTCATACTGAAAGATCTCTTTGTATTGAAAAAAATGAAGGAAGGTATATATATCTCTATTGGCCGGTCAGAAATTGTTTTGGACAAAAATTTGACAATAAAGAAGATTGTTGATGTCTATGTGTTGGCTTCATGTTTGTTAAAACAATGTTGCAGCAAGATGTGCCACAAGATGTGCCAACATGTGTGATGTTGGGACCAAATTTGCCAAAAGATGTTCCCACATGTGTGACTCTGGGAGTTTGTTTTATTTTCGCGTGAAATCTTTTTTAAGATTTGATTTAAGTATATATCACGCGTTTTTATGTTACTTGGACGTCAATAAGTGTGTCGTACAAGAAGGTTTAGACACAGGGTTTAATATGCATGATTTTATTTGAGGAAACCCTAGATTTGGTTTAGAAATATATTGCATATTTGTTTTAAAAATATGTTATTGGTCTGAAGCTTGTTTATCAAGAAAGCCAAAGAATCTCAGGCCATTTAAAGGAAGATTCAAAACCTGAAAACTCACGGACTAAAGTTGTCATGTGCCTAATAATAAATCTAGGGTTTTAGTCTTGTCCTTTGTGAGTCTTTGCTTGTATCACCTTGATGCTTGCATAAGGACTGTGTTTTCGAGTTGTAATCTGAAACTTCTAAGCAAGGAGTCTTTTGTAAATTACTCTAAGCCTTTAGGTATGAGTGAGGTTGTTTACTTTGAAGTTTGTCTCCTATTTTTCTTGTATTGAATGCTAGACCAGGGCGAAGCTCAGCAAACTAAGGGATGTGGGTAGAGGTTCTCATATCTAGGTGGTTTCCTAGGTACGTAGAAGTCTCGACGAGTAGTTACAAAGTGAAAAGTGCAAACGAGGAGTCTGACTTTGAATTTGTTTTACTTAGTAGCTTTCCTTCTTGGCTTGGTATGCCCCCATATTAGGTGATGTTGCACTGAACTGGGTTAACAAATACTTTGTGTACTTTACCTTCCTGTCATTTACTTTTTACTTGTTCATTGTGTTTTTCGCAGGTAATATGTGTGCACATCATGTACCACATCTTATACCAGTGCACTAGAAATTTCATGAACAACCTAAATAAATTGTAAATCATGGACAAGAAACTAAGGTCTGTAAAATACATAAGTCTCTGAACGATCTAATGTAGGCTCCAAAGCATTGACATGAAATTTTTTATAATTTGGTGATCATTTCAATCAGTTTACTTATTCTTTAGGTGGCTTGCAAGCACGACGTTCCTTTTTGTAATTTATTTGAGTTTCATGTGTTTGGGTCGTTTGGAACGAAAGGAATCAAAGAGTTTTCAAAAGTTCAACCAAGTCCCTACCTCAATTACTGGTCAACGTCAAATTTTACTTATATTGGTGGTTGAAGGAAATGGACATTAATCTAGTTTCAAAATCATTGTTAGTGCTCGAGTCCACTTACTTGATTAGACATCGACTAATTCTGTTTTCCTTTGTGTTTCTCTATGTAACTCTTGTAATTTTTTGTATATATCGGTACATATTATGTTGGGGCGACTTTGTTTATATAAATTTCATATTTGTTTGTTAAAAAAAACAATAAATAATAATAAAGTAGGTCAAATAAATTAATTAATGTAGCTATTTATATATGTTTGTTTTTTTCTATAAACTAAATTACCACTGCCTTACCAAACATTAGTGGGTCTAGTGGTGATTGACACTTGAGTTGGTAGGGAGGACCACAATTGTATCCATGTATCTGCGTTTAGGAAGAGATTTGAACCACTTGATGCTAGAAATCACCCCAAAATCTGGAATATTTAATTGGAACTAGAGAGTGAAAACCAAAAAATGTAAAAATTGACACTCCCTTTAAATTTGTTGAAAATAATAATAATTAATACTGTATTTGACTTTTCTCTATAATTAATTTTCTACTTTCTACAATTTTCAAAAAAAAAAACTCCTTTAAATAAGTGCTTGAACCCTAAGAGTAATCTCAATTCAAACCATTGGGAGACCTCCTTTGATTGGTATATATCATCCTGCAACAGTAATCTGAAGGGGAGTTCAATTGAGGAGGTAATCTCATACATATTATTACATTCTTTTTGTATGTTTTCCTTTTGTGTAATTGAAATTGCAAAGGTTTGTTTGTAGGTGAAATAAGCAAAAGGGTGATTTGAGCAATGGAGCAGTCGTCGATGCCTGTGTCAAATGGTGAAAACATAACCCGCGGCCGTCATCCAGTTGCGACGATATCTAGGCTTGAAGAGTATGTTAATCGATCCTTATTTATAATAAAAAAATTCTTTATTTTTTTTTGTATTTCGTTGTGATAAATTATTGAGAATTGGATCTTGATTTTTTGAGTTTAGATTTCTTATAGTTTATTACTGCATACTTTTACCCAATTAGGAGATATATGATTGTCCAATTGAGATAGTACATTCCAAATCTCAAGCTTTGTAACTTTAATTTTTAAAGAAAATCAAAATAATTTTTTACCTTCTAATCGAGATCAGATAGCTATGAATCTCATGATTGTACGAGTACGTGCAATTAACTTTTCTAGAGAATATGAGTTTAAGATAATTGTAGATCTAAAAAATTTGTGCTTCGGCAACAAAAGATCAAATGTAGAACTCAAATTTCCTCATGTTCTTCTACGACACAATGTCGGCTTATTGTTGAGGGTAGATCTGGTAGTGTTGGCTCATTCTCTAGAAGCACAACATTTGTTCGCGGTCTTGTGTGGTAGTTGTGGTAATCACGTGGTGTGGTGTTGGTAGATTCGTGGTGAAATTGGGTTCCAAAAGTGGCTGTTCCACAATAGGGATGGTTACGTTGTGTGGTGTAGGAGAGCTCCATATCTGGAACTCGTTTTGATGGTGGTGTTAGATGTGTTTTTCTTTTGCTCATGTGGCAGCTGCAGCGGTGGTTTTGTGTGTTATTTGTGTGGTAGTTATGGGTTGTGGTTTGGGATATTCTTCTATGTTCATGTTCGAGTTATGTTTTCTCGTGTTGTGGTGTTTTCGGTTGTTGTTGCATGCGTGTTTGTGGTTTTCCAGCAATTTGTGTCCCTATTTTTTTTAGTAAAGTAATATATGTATGTTAGAAGTCTCACATTGGTTAGAGATATGACATAGATAGCCTTTATAAATGTAGTGCAAACTTCAACTCTCAACCTAGGTTTTGTGGTTGAGTATAGGCCTGCCAAACTCTAATATGGTATCAAAGCCTCTATGACTAAGTGGTCTAGAGCTCGATTTCCACTCCCCTCACTTTCTAATTAAAAAGTGGAAGTTTATGCATATTGTTTGTGGGCCTATGCATTATCCACGCTTCAAGCCCAATGGGCTCTTGCATGAAGGGCTTGTTAGAAATAATATAAAACCATTGATGTGGCATTTTCTAACAGCTTAAGTTTTTGGGAGAATCAGTCATTTAATATGGTTTTAGAGTCTATCCTAGATCCATTGATGTTTAGTTCTAGACGTGAGGGGGTGTGTTATAAGTCCCACATTGACTACAAATATGGCATATATAGCCTTTATAAAGGTAGTGCAAACCTCAACTCTCAAGCTAGCTTTGGTGGTTGAGTATAGTCCTGCCATATTCTAATAATATATATAATTACACATGAATAAATGGTAAATAGGCAACAAGCTGCGCCGCTAAACCTTTTTGTATAGCAAAACCTAATATTTGAAAAACTACATTCATAGACCTAAGTGACATGGTCTCTAGTTGATATTTCTAGGATTGATGGTCTCTGGTTGACCTCTATCACGTTGGTGTCAACCGATTTGTTTTCCTAGGGCATGTTATGTTTCTTGGTGTTTCGTTCGGGTAGGTTCGATGTTGTCGCCTCGTGGTGGTGGTTTCTAGTCATTGGTGGTTCTGTTGCTACAGTGTGTAGTTTGATTTCTAGATATTTGATTATCTGATTATTTCCAAATTTCTTGAGATTTTGCAGCTTTCTTTGTCTCTAGTTGACCTTTACCGTATCGTTGTCAAATGTTTTTTCCTTAGGATGTGTTGCGACTTCAGTCTTGCTTTTGTTGGAGAGTGGTTGGAGTGTAGGTTGTCTTTGGTTAGTGTTATTCTAATTAGATAATGTTTCTACCATTATTAGTAGAAATACAGAGATGTTTTGGATTTTGATGGGCCGATCTCTTTTGCTTTGAGATCGGGAGTTAATGTCTAGTAAAAACTCTTTGGGCAGGGTTGGTGTTTTCTCTGGTGGACTCGAATGTGAGGGGTGTCTTTATTATTCACGGGGTTCAGAAGTAGACATCGTTTAGATGGTGTTTGTTTTGGTGTTTTTTTTAGTATTCTGCATATATACGACACATCTACTATGTATTATTCTTTACCAATCTCTATTCATCATATGCATTATTAATATTTTCTATTAAAATAAAATTAAATATGCTTTTTAAACTACTGGAAAATTTTCAACCCTTTCAATCTTTTGCTCAAATTAATTGTTGGTAGCACCCTAAAATTTTATTGGGTATATAATTCAATTTCATATTATATGATAGAGGAAGATATTAGATTTAGAATTAATTAATAATTTAGTTATTTTAATTAGAAATAATAGTTACTAGTTTTTAGGATTAAGTTGTTATATGTTTATGAACCTATTTTAGTTGTTATCCGTTTATGAGCATTATATATATATGCTCATTGTGACCAAAGAATGAATGAATGAATGAAGTCAATTGTTATTTATCTTTTATTTATTTAGTTTCTTTATTGTTATTTTTATCTTGTTTTAATTGTCTTTCTTTTATTTTCTTTATTTTCATTAGGATTACCATATAAAACCCTAGTTTATTACTTTGATAGAATTAACACTCTATCAATTGGTGCTTTCATTCGTTTGAACTTCAACACCTCCCATGGAATATTCAAACACTAATCCTCAATATTATCCGTATCCCAACACTATTCCAACCGTTTCCCCATATTCATCCACCCTTCCTCCGACGTATTACACTCCAACAACCATTACAAACCCATCATCATATTTAAACACACCTTATTCACCTTTGCTTCAACCAACACCACATACTTATCATTCATCTTCACCTTTTAACCAATACTTATCATATGGTTTTCATCAGCAACCCCCTCCGAGTGATGAGTATTCAAATTTTCCATCTTTTTCTTCATACCTGCATCAACATCTTGCTCCTATTTCTAATGGCACATCTGGATATGATTATTCATGCTACTACAATCACTCTCAACAGCAGCAACAACAACAAATTCATCACCCTAATTCTCAATTTGTTGCAACAATTTCAAGTGCAGAAATCAATCAAGAAGCTTTGTATGAAATTTTAGGAGCTTTAAAAAAGGTTCAGAATGTGATGAGAGAAATTCGAAGTGAGATGAACGAGTCTTATCTTGCTTTCAAAGAAGATTTAAAAGCTTTACAAAGAGTTCTGGATGAACAAATGCAAGCTTCTCGTCTTGCTCTCAAAGAAAATCTCCAACAAATCTCTGCAAAATATACGATTTTAAAACAGAGCAGGCACAAGATAGTTGTTGATGACAACTCAGAGAAAGTTGAAGAAAATCAAGAAAAAGATGAAGAAGATGAGGAAACAAACAGTGAAAAAGAAAGTCACTCTTCTTCAAAGCCACAAACTATAGAACTTGACAACGAAAATAATGGATTTGTTCAATTTCTGACGTCGTCACCGCCAACACTAGACACACCTATTGAATTAATTAAATGTCAGTCGTTGGATACAAATTTGGGTTTGAGACCAATGGATCTTCACAACTTTGATGGTCATTTAGATATGTCTACTAAGCCCTTCTTTTTCAAGCAATGGGATCTAGGAAAATATATTATAGCATAAAAAAATCCTTCAACCTTGAGGACAATGTTGATTTTGAAGGGGTAGGTAATGATAGAGGAAGATATTAGATTTAGAATTAATTAATAATTTAGTTATTTTAATTAGAAATAATAGTTACTAGTTTTTAGGATTAAGTTGTTATATGTTTATGAACCTATTTTAGTTGTCACCGTTTATGAGCATTATATATATATGCTCATTGTGACCAAAGAATGAATGAATGAAGTCAATTGTTATTTATCTTTTATTTATTTAGTTTCTTTATTGTTATTTTTATCTTGTTTTAATTGTCTTTCTTTTATTTTCTTTATTTTCATTAGGATTACCATAGAAAACCCTAGTTTATTACTTTGATAGAATTAACACTCTATCAATTGGTGCTTTCATTGAGAGTTAACAATCTATCATTATATGTTTATATTACATTTTTTTATTTATATAGTACTATTGTACTAATATTGTGTAAAAAAAAACTAATAAAATATTATTTGTTTCATATGTCTCAAAATGCTATTAATATAACTTATCAACGATCTAATTTTATTGGCGAACCCATTGAATTCATAGTCTTAAACAAAATTGATCTAGAAAGGCAACATAGGTTATATGTTATATATTAAAAATAAATAACTTTATTTTTCGATAAATAATGATGATTATTGAGTTCATTAAGAAATATGAATCGATCATGGCTTATATTATATGTGTGTCATTTTCGCTTTTACATTTTTGTTAAAAAATAATAGTTTTGTTTGATTTGTCATTCAATTAGCATAGCAATATAATCTCTGACCTAATTGTGTTTTTTGTTTCTTGAAGAATATTCCAAACTCTCAAACATCCAACTCATAACCAAAAACTTGATATTGCTGAAGAGCTTCACATTGAACTAAAACAAGTGACACATTGGTTTACATACAAAAGAAGAAAGGTTAAGGTAACTATTTTGTTTTAATTTGGTCAAAGTCTCAATTTCAATATCTTACAAGTCATTAATTGAGATAACATACTAATCCTTTTTGTATATGTTCTCATCTGAAGGAGGCAAGGGAAAAAGCACTTATTGATTCTCTGGAGGCTGAAAATGAAAAGATTTTGGAAGAGAACATCAAGATGAAGGAGGCCCTAGAGAAGGAACTTTGTGAAGCATGTAGGAATCCACAAATTTTGAATGAACTTCAGAAGGAAAATGAACGTCTCAAAGAAAAGGTGAGTTAATATAAAGCTAGATTTACAAGTAAATGGTGAGATTGATCCTCTCAGATTAGTCCGTCTTTAGGCCATATATCGAATTTTAAAAAAATAAAAATAATATATATTTAGTTATTATCATCTAAACAAATTATAACTAGGTTTCACATTTGTTTTTAATGTGTTTAATAATTTATTTAAGACAAATAAAATTATTAGGTGGTAGTTGTTCATTAATGTTTATTAATTTAGTATATGTATGCATGAATTTCTTTTCAGTTTGAGGAAATGTCAAAATTGCCTCCAAAGTACGTGAAAAAGGAGAAACTATCACTTGAATTGAAGTTAGGTCCTCCTGCAAGTTCTTAAGATATGATGGAGAATTTCTAAAGATAGTGGTTGGTGAAAGTGCTTCCTTGAATTGAAGTGATTTTAATTTAGTATGTGCTGCTTAATTATTTTAATTAGTGGTTTTTGGAACTTAATTGATTGTTATTTTAATTTTGAACATTTGTGGCAGCCATTGAAAGTTATGTACTTTATCTTATGGTTGAGATTTTGGTTTACTTTTAATTTAATGTGTATTGATCCTTTGATCCGTAAGGTTTACTTTTATTTTGGCCGGTCCTTGTGATTTGTGAATATAATATACTAGCAATAGTTTAATTAGAATCCAAGGGTTCTTTCTACCAAAAAAATAGAATAGTAGGGTACCTAATTTTGTGGACCGAGGACACCACCGCACACAATACTAAATATCGCCCTGCTGTCCGACCGAATCAGTTAGGTCGGGTCAGGCTTGGGCTTGGTGATCTATTAATTTATCATCATAAATTATTTGAATGTGTGTGTCTATCCTTTTGTTTTGCTGCACGTTTTTGTTGTACAGATTGATCAAGTAAACACTGATATGCTTTGCTAAGTAAGCACATATCCGTTTAGGGTCCACGTTTTCGTGGATTGATCCAAATCCAACTCCCATGATTTTTTCATTTTTCAGTTTCAAATTTCTCTATAAATACTAGAGTCAGTTTATTATGAAAACATCTCCAAAAAATTACAAAATTCTTCTCTTCTCTTTGCTGAGTTCTTCAATCGAATATTTTTTGTGGTTTTACCGAGTGGCACTTGCCGTATCGAATTACCATTCGTAACAATATAGACTAGTTCATCGAAACCATAGAGGTTATAATTTCTCTGATTTCTATAGTGTAAACGTCTTAAAGAGAGCGAATTGTTCCGCGACTCAACCTTGTTATTTCTTATTTGGATAAAAGATTTTTGTATTCAAAAAGACTAAAGTATTGTTTTAGTCCCTTAATCGTCTTAAAGAGAGCTAATTATTTTGCGACTAAACCTTGTTATTTCTTATTTGGATAAAAGATTTTTTTTGTATTCAAAAAGGCTAAAGTATTGTTTTAGTCCCTTAATTATTTTTGAGGTTTCGCTTTAATCTCCTAACTAATATTTGTATTTTATGAGCCCTTTAACTTTTTCTCCATTAAACAAGTTGGTCCCTTATATTAGTTTTTAGTGCAAAAATGTTAACTTTATGTTAACTCATGTACACATATCATTTTGGCATTGGTTTAAAAAATTTTTTTTTTTCTTCATCTTCTCCATCTCAAGCTTTCATTGTTGGGTGGGTCCCTCCTCAAGTGGGACCACACACACAAAATAAAAGAAAAATATATATTAAAAAGATATGAAAAATATATATATTATTGTGTGTGTGAATGAGTAAAGCCCATATGTGGTTTTATATATATAGGATTGAATCCTAGTGTTAGTGTGCAACAACAACAAACAATTACGTAAACAGTGCATATAAGGCAAAGAGTGCCTCACTGTGTTGAGAGAGAAACAGAGAGTCTGACGGAGAGAAAGAAGAAGAATTGGTACTGGCGACAAAGTGTGTTCGGCCAACATTGTCCGTTTTGGCTGAAATCAGAGTATGTTGTTTCTGTTACTTTGTTAGTTACTTAGAAAATTGTTCTAGATAGTTGTCTTCTCTTTGAGTCAGTTTGGGATACCCACTTGTTGTGAGGTTGTTAGCTCTCTTGTTGTAAGTTTACCATAGGTGTTGGTGACTATTATATGTTTGTTGATTTGTGATTGTACTCTCATATTTAATTATAGTGGAGTTATTTATTTGGTCTGTACGACCCATGGTGTTTTACTCTCACGTTGAGGGTTTTCCACGTTAAATTGAGGTGTCCTTTATTTACTATTTTTACTCCTTTTTATTGTTATTGCGGTTGGTGTTGGTTCAGCTTGGTAATTGGATTGTTCAGGTTCCACAAGAAGATATTAATTTAACGCTTCCGTATATTCCGCTGTGCACTTTGATCCCAACAACTGGCATCAGAGCTTCGGTTCTTTTGTGGAATTTTTTTGATGAACAATGGAAGTCAACACAACTCGTATGGTGACCTTGAAAGGGTCGAATAATTATGCCGTTTGGAAAAGTAAGAGGAAGATCTGCTTTATGTGAAGAGTTTTTATCAGCCTGTGTTCGATACAGTGAAGCCAAAAGACAAGAATGATGAAGAGTGGACTTTACTACACAGACAGGTGTGTGGGTATATTCGTCAGTGGGTTGATGACAATGTTTTGAACCACATTAGTGGGGAGAAAAATGCAAAGTCCTTATGGGATAAGCTTGAGCAACTGCATGCGAAAAAGACAGGAAATAACAAGATGTTTCTGATAAAGAAGGTGTTAAGTTTGAAGCTCCAAGAAGGGTCTTCGTGTGCAGATCATTTGAATACTTTCCAAGGAATTATGAATCAGCTGTCTGTTATGGGTATTAAATTTGATGATGAAATTCAAGGGTTGTTTCTTCTTGGTTCCTTGCCTGACTCGTGGGAAACTTTTAGGATGTCATTGTCTAACTCGGCTGCTGATGGCGAGTTGTCAATGGATCTTGTTAAAAGTAGTGTTTTGAATGAGGAGATGAGAAGAATGTCTCAGGACTCTCCGTCACAGTCAGAGGTATTGGTTACTCAATCAAGGGGGAGAGACAAGAATCGATATTCCGGTAATAAAGGCCAGAGCAAAAGTTATTCAAAGAACAGGTACACTAATGTTGAGTGTTACAACTGTGGTAAAAAGGGGCATATTCAGAAAGATTGTCGTCTTTCGAAAAAAGAGAATAAGGACAAAGGTAAGAAAGATAACTTAGGTGAAGAGAGTACTCAAGTATTATTAGATGATTTGCTTCTTGTTGGAGAGCGTGATGTTGCTAATAATATTGATAGTTCATCTAGTTGGGTGATTGATAGTGGTACTTCAGTTCATGTTACTTTCAGGAGAGATATTTTCTGCTCATATACTTCAGGTGAATTTGGTGATGTGAAATTGGCTCATGAAGGCATGCTAAAATGTATTGGCCTTGGAGATGTTAATTTAGAGATGGCTAATGGCAGCAGGTTAACACTCAAGGATGTGAAGCATGTTCCAGACATTCGGTTGAATTTACTTTCCGTGGCTAAATTGTGTGATGAAGGTTATAACAACTTGTTCTCACGGGATACTTGGAAACTCACCAAGGGTTCTATGATTATTGCTAAAGGTATGAAGAATTCTAACCTTTACATTATAAATGCAAAAATAATTAAAGATGTGCATTTTGTTGAGTCAGCTGAAAAAGTTGAGTTATGCTATAAGAGGTTATGTCATATGAGTGAGAATGACATGGTTGAGCTTAGTAAGCGGAATGTGTTGTCTGACATGAGAAATCCACATTTGAAGAAATGTGATGGTTGTTTTGTTGAAAAGAAGAATAAAGTTTCTTTTAAGATTCACTCACCTAGAAGATCAGAAATTCTTGATTTTGTGCATATTAATTTATGTGGTCCTATGAAGACAAGGACAGTTGGAGGTAGTGTGTACTTTCTAACGTTTGTTGATGACCATTCAAGAAAGACTTGGGTTTATACCTTGAAGAGAAAAAGTGATGTTTTGAGCATGTTCAAGAGATTTAAAGCCTCAGTTGAAAGTGAAACTGGGAAGAAGTTGAAGTGCATACGCACTGATAATGGAGGTGACTACTTTAGAAAGCTTGAAGCTTATTGTAGAGAGAACTGGATTAGATATCAGAGGTCTCTACGTTGGAATGGTGTTGATGAGAGGATGAGTAAATCATTGGTGGAAAGAGTTAAATGTGTGTTGTCACAGGCAGAGCTTCCCGAATCGTTTTGGGGTGAAGCATTGAGCACGGTTGTGCATGTTATGAATCTTTCACCATGTGAATCCTTACACCATGAAGTACCAGAGATGATTTGGTCAGGTAAGAATGTTTCTTATGACCATTTACGTGTCTTCGGATGTAAAGAACCAGCAGTGTGTGTTTATAGGCTATGGCCTAGATGGAGTTGGTTACAGGTTTTATGATTCTGTTATGAAGAAACTTATCAGATGTTGTGAAGCTGAGTTTAAAGAAGACCAGCGGTTGAAAGACATTGATAGAGTTCAAGGTTATCCAACTCATAATAATGACCATGAAAATTGTCATGGAAAAGAGGTGCAGTCAGATGTTGAAACTGTTGCACAGGTAAAAACCACCCAGGTAATAAATCCTTTAAAGAGGTACACTGTTGAAGAACTTGTTGATACAAGTAATGTTGAAGTTCCTACATTTGTTAAAGATGCAGATGGCAAGATGATTGAGACTTGCGGCATAGTTGTCGGAATGACAACTGATTGCCCACTTGACTCGTGAAGGGGGAGAATGTTGGGTGGATCCCTCCTCAAGTGGGACCACACACACAAAATAAAAGAAAAATATATATTAAAAAGATATGAAAAAAAAATATATTATTGTGTGTGTGAATGGGTAAAGCCCATGTGTGGTTTTATATATATAGGATTGAATCCTAGTGTTAGTCTGCAACAACAACAAACAATTACGTAAACAGTGCATATAAGGCAAAGAGTGCCTCACTGTGTTGAGAGAGAAACAGAGAGCCTGACGGAGAGAAAGAAGAAGAATTGGTACCGGTGACAAAGTGTGTTCGACAAACGTTGTCCGTTTTGGCTGAAATCAGAGTATGTTGTTTCTGTTACTTTGTTAGTTACTTAGAAAATTGTTCTAGATAGTTTTTTTCTCTTTGAGTCAGTTTGCGATACCCACTTGTTGTGAGGTTGTTAGCTCTCTTGTTGTAAGTTTACCATAGGTGTTGGTGACTATTATATGTTTGTTGATTGGTGATTGTACTCTCATATTTAATTATAGTGGAGTTATTTATTTGGTCTGTACGACTCGTGGTTTTTTTACTCTCACGTTGAGGGTTTTCCACGTTAAATTGAGGTGTCCTTTATTTACTATTTTTACTCCTTTTTATTGTTATTGCGGTTGGTGTTGGTTCAGCTTGGTAATTGGATTGTTTAGGTTCCACAAGAAGATATTAATTTAACGCTTCTGTATAATCCGCTGTGCACTTTAATCCCAACATTGATCTCCTTCATCCTTTGTTGGAAAAATAAGAACAAGAACAACAATAACAAAAACAAAATAAAATCAAGCACAGCAACAACAACAACATTTCAACATCATCCTCTCATAAGAAGAACAAAAGCATCAACAAGAATACATTCAAACAAATACAACAACAACAACGACAACCTAAAAACAACAACAATCCATAGACAACAACAACTACAAAATCAAATAACAAAAACAACAATCAACAACAAAACTCAGCACAACAACAACAACAAAATCGAGAAAACAAACGATAATTTCTCAATACCTCTATTCTTTCTTCGTCATTCATTTATTTATAACAAAAAAAACCAAATTCGAAAAATTCAATTAATGGGTAGTTAATTTATGGGTTTGGGAGCTCAATGGTTGGATTAATTTTTTGGGCATATTGTGACAAGTTGGATTCAAATTTATAGGTTTTTTCATGGTAGTGATGTAGACAAAAATTATGACTATTTTTGTGTTTGGTTTCGATGGTTTTTTATGAAGGTGAAATGTTGAACATAGTGAAGAAGATGAAGGATGAAGAAGCAATGGAAAAAATTTAGGTGGTTATAGTGCACTATTACTTACAAAAAAAATACTTTTTCTTTATTTCGGAGTGATAAATTATTGAGAATTTGATATTGTTCTTTTGAGTTTAGATTTCTTATAGTATTGTACACTTTTACACAATTAGGAGATGTATGGTTATCCAATCGAGATCGTACATTCCAAATCTCAAGCTTAGTAATTTTAATTTTTAAAGAAAATCAAATTTTTTTTACCTTTGAACCGAGATCAGATAACTATGAATCTGTTGATTGTACGAGTAAGTTCAATTAATTGTTCCGGAGAATTGGAGTTTAAGATAATTGTTGATCTAATTTTGTCCTTAGCCAACAAAAGATCAAATGTTGAACTCATTTGGCAATAGATACTCTTTAAAGAATCTATTTGACATGTATAAACTTTTTACTCAACTTTCCATTCATTCTTTAAAAACTCTCTTTAGATGTAGATTTATGGTTGGTTGTGGTGCGATGAGTGGTATATGGCCTTTCGTACCACCATACCTCCTGTTCTCCGGCAACACAATGACTGCTCATGTACTTCTGTTCGTTGTGTTGTGTGGTAGTTGTGGCAATATCGTGGTGTGGTGTTAGTAGAATTGGATGTCACTGGGGTTCAAACGGTGGCTATTCCACATCAAGGGTGTTATCGTGGTGTGGTGAAGGTGCGGTTGAGATCTGGAACTCGTTTTGATAGTGGTGTGGTTTCTGGTGTTGGAGGAGTTTTTGCTTATGCAGCAACTCCAACGGTGATTTTGTGTGTTATTTTTGCGGCCGTTATGGGTTCGGGTTTGAGATGTTTTTGGTGTAATGGTGTTTTCGGTTGTTGCTGCACATTTGTTGGTTTTACAGAAATTTGTTTATCTAATTGTTTTCAAATATGTTGAGGTTTCTAGATTTTGTGGTCTCTGGTTGACCTCTATCACGTTGGTGTCAACCAATTTGTTTTCCTCGGTTCATATTATGTTTCTCGGTGTTTGATTGGGGTAGGTTCGACGTAGTCGCCTCGTGGTAGTGGTTTATACTCGTTTGTGTTTCGATTGTTGTTGTATGTAGTTTGTTTTCTAGATATTTGACTATCTGAATATTTCCAAATTTATTGAGATTTGTAGGTTTCTTTGTCTTTGGTTGACTTCTACCGTGTCTTTGTCGAGTGCTTTTTCTTTGGGTTCTGATGCGTCTTTGGTCTTGCTTTTGTTGGAGGGTGGTTGGAGTGTAACGCTGTCTTCGGTTGGAATTATTCTAACTAGATATTTTTTCTACCATTGCTCCATCAGCCTTTTTTTCTCACACAGAGTTGTTTTGAATTTTGATAGTCTGATCTTTTTTGCTTTGAGATTGGAAGTTGATGTCTAGTGGAAACTTTTAGGCAGGGTTGGTGTCTTCTCAAGTGTACTCGAATGTGAAGGGTGTCTTCCTTTTTCACGGGGTTCGAAAGTACGTTGTTTAGGTGGTGTTTGTTTTGGTGTTTATTTTAGGTGTTCCTCATATATACGACATCTCTACTATGTATTCTTTTTTACCGATGTCTATTCGTCTTGTTGATAGACCTGATTATTAATATATATATTATTTTAAAAAAAATTAGACATGTTTTTTAACTACATATTATCTTGTATTTTTATATTTTTAACTCTCTAAATCTTTGGCTCAAATTAATTGATGGTGGACACTCTAGCACCCTAAAATTTTATTGGGTATATAGCCTTTCTCTAATTATTCTTTTTGGTCGAGACCGGGGTATCCACCGCCGAACGCAGTGACTAATCCCTCGCTAGATTGGAGGCACCTCAAAGGGTGGAATAGCTGGCCCAAGGATTTAAAGCTGCTCCATACCCAAGGTGAAGATCGAACCCTCAACCCTTGGTTAAGGGAGAATGAGCCCCATGCTGCTCAACCACACCCCTTAGGTTAGCCTTTATCTAATTATTCAATATCATAATATATTTGTATATTATTTTATAATTAAAATATAGATTACTATTATACTATTATCCAACCAAAACTTCATATCATATAACTAATAATTCACTTTAGTATAGTTTCCAAAACCCAAGGAACAAACTCCTTATTAATACTAGACCCATCATGTGCCAACTCAATTGTGTAATACTTATAATTTTTTTACTTCAATGAGTGATTTCATCTCCAAGTTTTTTAACTCACAAATATTATTTCTCTCTCTTCTATCTTTCATATTTTCTTTCTCATTTTTACATTCTTAATTACATGTAATTAATGTATTAATTGTATGAAATTCATTTTTTAGTATCTTAAATAAGCAACTTTGACTAAATCTATGGAACTCAAAATCCTACATAACAAGACAAGTCAATATTTTATTGTTAAAAAACTTCTATGATACTTCTATTGGAGTTACTCTTAGTTTTGTTGCCGAACCCATTGATTTCATAGCATTATATAAAATTGATGTAGAAAGTTAATTAAGAAATGAAACAATGATGATTGCTTTATATTTCGATAAATATTGATGATTTTTGAGTTAATTAAGAAATATAACTTTGATCATCGCTTATAAATTGATCATCGCTGATATTGCTTAAGAGCTTTATTACCTTGACCTAAAACAAGTGACACATTTGTTTTCATACAAATTAAGAAAGGTTAATGTAACTTTTTTTTTTTACACCAAGTTAATGTAACTATTTTGTTTTAATTTGATCAGAATTTCAATTTCAATATTGTTTTTTTTAGAAGAAGCTAAATTAACCCACTTAAATTGTCACTGAATCGAATCTGAGACCTCGAAGATAAACACACTCCCAGGTCCCAAACCAATACCACCAAATTAAAGCAACCCAAGTGGGTTCTCAATTTCAATATCTTACAAGTCATTAATAATTGAGATAATTAATTTATCATCTCAAGGAGGCAAGGCAAAAAACACATATTGATCCTTTCCGTGCTAAAAAATGAAAGGAATTTGATCATCAAGATGAAGGAGTCACAAGCGAATGAACTTGGTGAATCATGTAGTAAATTCACAAATTTTGAAAGAACTTCGGATGGAAAATGAATGTCTCAAAGAAAAGGGGAAATTTTTCTTCTCACCCCTACAATTAAATTTCCACCCTAACTTTTTGAATGAACTTCCTAATTTACTCTCATATATAATTTTTTTTTGGTATTCTTTAAAAAATGGAATAGTAAGATTTAAGAAAACAAACGGGAACATTTATTTAGTTTTCCGGTGTACATAAATTACCGGAACCTTGTGAAAATTTTCCGGTTTAGTCTTTATCTATTGTTGCTTAATCATCTTCCTTTAACCTAATTTCTTCATCGACATTCTCTCTCCAACAACCTCAATGTCTCCCGACCTCAAACTCACCCACCACCCTTCTCTCAAATTCACCTTCTCCATTTCTCCCATGGCAACGGTCTCCTCTTCATTCTCATCTCTCACAATTTCCGGTAACGGTTCTTACGGTCTTTCCTCTCCCTCGGACAACACAAACTAGGAAAAAACAAACACAAAAAAATAGAGGCCAACAACAGCATCAAATAGCACGCACCCGAAGCAACAACAAGCATATATATAGTACAATCGCATGAACAAATCTGAAAACCAAAAAAGTAAAAACCAAGATTTAGAACACACGCATGAAGCACAAAAATCCATTGTTTCGAAAATCATTTTTCTAATTAGTGAAGAACAAAGCCTGAGTTTGATGCAGTGAAAAGAAAAGCATTTTTTGTGAACTTCCTTTTCCAGTTTGGTGATTATAAAGAACAATTAAAAAAAACCAGAACATTTTTGTTTTAGTTTTGAAGGTACAAATCGGAAGATAAGTTTTCCGGTATAAATGTTGTGTTGGGGTGAAAGTTTAATGGGGTAAAATTGGAATATCAAGTGATTTGTAGGGGTGGAGGTAAAATTGTTGGGGTGGTAGGAAAAAATTTCAAGAAAATGTGTGACTTAATATACAACAAGGTTTGTAAATATAATGGATGGTAGGATTGTTTCACTCAGATTAAAAAAATATTCACAAAGTTAGTTTATAGTGAGTGAATATATTTTTTTAATAAATATATAGTGGGTGTAGGTTTGTTAACTTATTCTCACATGTTTTTAGGTATGTGAGAATAAGTTAACAACCCCTATATATATATATATTTGCCTAAAAAAATGATAACTAGGTTTCACATTTATTTTGAGTGTGTTCAATAATTTATTTAAGACAATTTTTTTTTTTACTTTTAAAACAAATTTTATTATTGAGTGGTAGTTGGTACATTAATGTTTATTAATTTATTATGTGTTTGCATGCAGTGGCGGAGTCAGGAAACATATAAAGCTCGGGCAAAATTTAAAATTTAAACAAAAATTTCAATTTTACATTGAAAATTTTCAAATTAAAAAAAAACACTCAGTTTTGCCCTAAATTAATTCCCTCAAATCTCAATTTTACTCTAAATTAACTCCTAAAACACCAAAGAAATTACTTTGCGGTGAAAAATCTGAGTTTTGAACAAAAAAATTTCAATTTTGCCCTAAATTAAGTCCTAAAAATATTAATTTTACTCTAAATTTATCCTTAAACAAAAAAATATTCCGACCGAGCCCGGACTACCGCCCTAGCAGCCCGGGTGGTAAATCCGCCACTGTTTGCATGAATTTGTTTTTAGATTGAGGAAATGTCAAAATTGCTTCCAAGGTACGTGGGAAAAGGAGGAACTATCACTGGAATTGAAGTTAGGTCCTCCCACAAACTCATCATCACATATGATGGAGAATTTCTAAAGCTAGTGGTTGGTGAAAGTGTTTTCCTTGAATTGAAGTGATTTCAATTTTGTGTGTGCTCCTTATTTTAATTAGTTGATTTTAGAACTAAATTGATAGTTATTTTAATTTTGAACATTTGTGACAGCCATTAAAAGTTATGTACTTTATGTTACGGTTGATTTTGATAATTTACTTTTCATTTTATGCGTCTGATCCATTGTTCTATAAGTGTTTACTTTGATTTTGGCAAATCCTTGTGATTTGTGAAGATAATGTAGCAAGAGTTTAATTAGAATACGTTATACGTGTAAAGTCATTTTGTTGGAACAAGTTGATAGAGTGGAGGAAACATGGTAGAAAATAAGCACAAGAATGAAGTGAATTTGAAAAAGTTATTAAGTCTCACATTAGAGAAATTATTCAATATATTGAAAGTTGATACAATGGCTTGAGTTTTAAGGGATACCTAGTTTTGTGGACGGATCGGAGAACACCGCACACAATACTAAATATCACGCCGTCGTCTGGTTGAATCGGTTTGGTCCGGTTAAGCTTGGTGATATATTAATTATTTAAAGCTTAAAGATAATTTTAGTCCTAGCGCTTTGGTTTTAGTAAGTACGCGAAAGTTTGGTCCTAGTTTAATAGTAAGTACGCGAAATTTTGGTTTTAGTCTCTGTATCGATTTTTGTTCTAAATAAGTTCCTGAATCAACTCATTTTTTTTTTTGCTTTTGATCCTTACAGCTAAAATCCGCAGGAAAATTTGCAAGTTGATTTAGGAACTTATTTAAAACAACTAAAATCGATACAGAGACTAAAATCAAAATTTCACGTATATACAAGGACGAAAATAATGTTTAAACCATTATTTAATCAAAAATTATTTGAATGTTTGTGTTTATCTATCCTTTTCTTTTGCTGCATGTTGTTGTGTGCAGTAGACTGACCTAGTAATAAATCTTGATATGCTTCACTGAGTAAGCAAGCACGTATCTGTTTAGCTCCACATTCAAATTGGATGTTACTGATTGCCTATCTTTGTGACCACATTTTCGTGAAATTGATCCAAACCCAATTCCCATAATTTTTTCTTTTTTCAGTTTCAGCTATAAATACTAGAGTCAGTTCATTATGAAAACAACTCCTAAAAAATTAAATTCTTCTCTTCTCTCTGCTCATCTTCTTCAATCGATTATTTTTCTGTCGTTTCACGAGTGGCGTGACTTCGTATTAGTTTATCGTCGGCCTTTGACAATTTTGGGGAGTGCGATGAAACATCTTAGGCCCTATTTGGTTCAACAGGAAGGGGAGATGAGGTAAAATATACTTAATTATATTTTACAAAAATACTCATATTTTTTTATTAAAATTCTAAATTATGTTGAAATATTAAAAATTTAAATATTTAAATACTGTTTTTTTTGTCAACAAAAAAAAAATTAAGTTTTATATTCATTATATTATTTTTTGGATATATATATCTATTAATATTTATTTTTTTGACATAACATATTCATTATAGTTTAATTGTTATTTTGAGTTTATAAGATTAAAGATAAAAAAAAGTAAATTGTTTTTTCTTCTTCTCCTTAAAAAATTGAACCAAATATAAAATTTTCAAATTTCACCTCCCTCCCCTCTAAAAACTCAACCCCGAACCAAACAGAGCATTAAAGAAAGTCAATTGTTCCGTGCCTCAACCTGGTTATTTCATATTTGGCTAAGAGAATTTTTCTGTATTCGAAAACAACACTTTTAAGACGTTTCAAAAACTGCAATGGCCAACGAAGATATAACTCGTATGGCTGGTATCGGTGCTAGTGGGAAAATTAAAGTTGAAGTTTGAAGGTTTGCACTTCAAATGTTTGGAAACTGAAAATGTTTCTTCTTAACAATAAAAAATGTTGCCCACGTTTTGGAAGAGCACATATGCCTATTGTTCCTGCCCCATCGAATTCATAAATAAAAGAGAAAATGGTTGCAAAAAAATGTTGAGAAATCTATTGTTTCATATACTACAAAACTACCAGTGACATATATGATTCTGCTGCTCAAATTAAAGATAAGGAAATAAAGTTGAACAAAGAAGTACTCATGTTGAAAGAAAATGATTATCTTTGTAAGAATAATATTTTTAATGGACTTGCCGATGACCTGTATGATTACTACAACATGTGCAAAACTGCTCGAGAAGTTTGGCAGACACTCTGAAAAATAAATATGACACCAATATAGCTGGGGCCAAAAACGCAAACAAAGGTGTGTTTGATCTGCAAACTAAGGAATTAAGGACTATAATATAAAAAGTGGGTCATAAGTCAAGGGATTGATTAGAGCTATTTTGGTTAACTATCGCAAAACTAGAGAAATATTCATAGAAAATAGGTGTGGTGTACCATTTAGGGTAATTCAGAGTATTCGAATGACCTAATCTCATCTCTTCATATCTTTGGTAAACAACTTTATTTCTTATTAATTTACTTTTTATGTAACCAAACCTACTGCCTCGGGCACTAAAATAAACTTAAAACATCCTGAATAATAACTTTATTGTTCAATTCAGATTAACATAGTCCTCGTGAATACAAACTTATTTTTATTACTTCTATAGAATTAGTACACATGATAAATTTCTATCATAAATACCACAAAAAAATATTTTAACTTATTTCAGTACCTTCATATTAATTACATTTTCATTTGCCTACGTTTTGAAACAAGTAAAATATGAAAATTATAGATAGCCCGTTTTTTAACAAGATTTATAGCTAGTTAGACATATATCATATAGTTTATGTAAAAATGTATTTTTACTTTAATTTTTTACCCGTTTAATGCATTTTAATGTCGCTTGCACATAATAATAAACCTATTGAAGCTACCAAAATTCGAATTAAAAAAAAATTATATCGCCCCTTTTTTATTTTTGTGGTGCAACAATGCATACATCTCTTTACTTAATTTTAAAGTGACATATATACACTACTACATGGTCACTTTGAAAGTGATAGAAGCAATGCTAAAACTTTATATCATGCTTGTATTTGTATGAATAAAACCAAATTAAAGTAACTAATATAATCTCTTCTTAAGAAACGCACCATGTGTGAAAAGACGTAGTAGTTACTAATTCTAATCAATTTTTGTCATGATATATTCTCTTTTGTGGCTATAAAAGGCAATGCTCTTGGCATATTATTCACACTCATCAAACAAATAACTAATTATCTATCTTCTTATAGTTAAGGCTAATTAAGAATATAGCAAATTGGTAATTAATTAGCTTTCAATGGCTAAAATGATTGTTCAAATTTTGGTTCCAATCTTGCTTATGCTAGTGGTAGGGGCAGTGGCTACTCCTCCTGGAATAGCTAAAGATCATGAGAATGGATATGCAACATGCAAGATAAAGAAGTATAAACATTGCTATAATTTGGTGCATGTGTGTCCTAAGTTTTGTCCTAATGAATGTACTGTGGAGTGTGCCTCTTGCAAACCTATTTGTGTTGGAGACACAAACCCTTCACCTAATTATCCTACCCCTTCTACACCACAAAACTCACCTTCTTCTTCGTCTTCATCTTCTTCTTCATCTGCTTCATCATCATCTTCGTCATCGCCTAATAGCTCTTTTACACCAAAATACCAATCACCTATATCTTCTACACCATCATCTTCATCTTCTTCTTCATCGTCGACATCAGCATCATCTTCTTCTTCTTCATCACCTAAAAGCCCTTCAACGCCACAAAACCCGCCACCTTCATCCTCTACACCATCTTCTTCTTCGTCTAATTCATCTTCCTCTTCATCATCTTCTTCTTCTTCATCTTCTTCTGCTTCTTCTTCTTCCTCTTCATCTTCTCAAAGCCCTTCTAAACCACAAAGCCCACCAAATTCATCCTCAACGCCATCTTCTTCCTCTAATTCCTCTTCATCATCTTCTTCTTCTGCTTCATCTTCCTCTTCTTCATCTTCCTCTTCATCACCCGGTAACCCTTCTACACCACAAAACTCACCATCTTCATCTTCTACTCCTTCCTCTTCGGCTTCGTCTTCATCGTCCTCCACTTCTTCCTCCTCCTCTTCCTCATCATCATCATCATCGCCTCATGGCTCTTCTACACCCCAAAGTCCTTCACAAACATCTCCTTCATCTTCAACTCCTTCAGGAAAAGGTGATTCTTCCTCACACAAAATAGCTAGATGTTGGAACAAAAACTATCCCAAATGTTACAATATGGAACATGTTTGTCCTAATGCCTGTCCCGGTGGCTGCGAGGTTGATTGCAACACTTGCAAACCAGTTTGCAGTAAGTTGATCTTCATATATTTCTCCATATAAAACCTTTTGCATTAAACTCTTACAATAAATTTAAAAACTATAATACATCAAATTCTTCATATATTTGTTAATATTCACTATCACTACTACAAACTATTACTCCATATTTTTTTTTCATCTTCAATATTTAATTAAGGAATAATTAGATATGAATTTTGTTATTTAACAAGTTACCTAACTGGTTTTATGTTGGATGCACACATCACTTGTAGAATGTGACCAACCAGGAGCTGTTTGCCAAGACCCTCGTTTCATCGGTGGTGACGGAATCACTTTTTACTTCCATGGCAAGAAAGAAAACAACTTCTGCCTTGTTTCTGATAACAACCTCCACATAAACGCCCACTTCATAGGTAGAAGAAACCATAACATGAAGAGGGACTTCACATGGGTCCAATCCATTGCTATTCTCTTTGACAATCATCAACTCTTCCTTGGAGCACAAAAAACAGCCACATGGGATGACTCTATCGACCGCCTTGCCCTCTCTTTTAACGGAGAACCCATCACCCTCCACGAATCAGAAGGTGCAAAATGGGAATCATTTGGTGTGTCCATTGCTAGGGAAACTTCTACAAACAACATTGTTGTCGAAGTTGAAGGAAAATTTAAAATTACAGCCAAGGTTGTCCCTATAACCGAAGAAGACTCGAGGATTCACAGTTATGGCATCACCGAAGATGATTGTTTCGCTCATCTTGATTTAGGCTTCAAGTTCTTTTCTCTGAGCAACGACGTGAGTGGCGTGTTGGGCCAAACATATAAACCTGATTATGTGAGCCGTGTGAATGTCGGTGCAAAAATGCCAATAATGGGAGGTGCAAAAGAGTATGAAACAACTAACTTGTTCTCTCCGGATTGTTCTGTAGCTCGTTTCGTCGGCAATAATATATTCAACAATGATATTGAAATGGTGGAGGATCTTGCTCTTCCAAGCTTGAGTTGCACAAGTGGAATTGATGGTGAAGGAGTTGTTTGCAGGAGATAGTTTATGAAGGACGCAAGTTCACCATGCATGCATGTGAAGTGATATACACTTCAATAGAGCTTTTTCCTATTTTTATTAATAATAATAAAGCATCGAATCATCAATAACTTGGATGAAAATAATGTATTCATGTGTCTTACTTGAAATAAAATATTGAAATATTAATCATGTTTTTAATGTTTATCTTATTGATCATATGGACTGAAAACCTCTCTTTGGTTTACAAATCCATAGCTTAAACCAACTAATCTTCCTTAATCATCCACCCCAAAGAAACTCGCACTCAATTTTGACACATTCCTCCAAACTTTGCAAATTGCAAGGTATCTTGTAGAACGAGAGATAAAAAATATAACCAACAACTTCACCCTCCCATGGGCCAAGACTCTTTTCATCGATAAGTGATAATAACATCGTAATTTTTTTTATGAAAGCAAGTTTAAGTAAGTTTGATTGGAGATGTCGAGACATACCATAATTTTTTTTTTGACTAAATAAAATATATTTCAATCTACTTCAACAAGACATACCATAAAGGAAAAAGCTTGTTTGCACGATAAATTTACTAGTGCACTAGTGACGACTGCTGTGGCATGCTTTATTAAATTATCCCTTCCCTGCAATTCCATTTTTATTGAAAAGTTTCCTTCAATCGTGTTGTTGTGTGGTCGTGCTATATAGCATTGCTGAATGGTAAATCTGAATTGTTGCTCACACGTTATGAGTATTGAAGAAATGAGTATCACGCGACATTTTTAAGTGTATTAAAATACAAACTTTGGATTAATACAAATGGAGGGATTAATAAATTTGGTGTTAAAACAAAATTTTAACACCTTCACCTTATATATGTCAATAGATCCTGATTCAATGGATATAGTTTATATACTTTATGAATGAATTGTAAATATTTTTTAGATTATATGTGTAGATAGCCATATAATTTCGTAAATCATTGTAAAATCCTTTAGATTGTAAATCTTGTAAAATTATATTTTTTGCTTTATCTTCTGTGTTGACTTTTTTGTTGATGTGACAATACACTTTTTGCTAGCGTGGATGTTGACTTTTGTCTGTCACGTCAGTAAAATGTTATTATAGAGGATAATTCCAAAATAAAATTATAGAGGCTAATCTAGAAAAATAATTTTACAGGGAGAAAAGTAAAAATTCACCTACTTTGCAAGGGGTAAAAGCATATTAACCCTAAAAAATATGTGATACACACACAAAATTATTTGTAAATATTAAATGCAAAATGAATGCAACATGGGGATGTAGCTCAAATGGTAGAGCGCTTGCTTTGCATGCGAGAGGTACAGGGTTCGATCCCCTGCATCTCCAAATTTTTTTTATAAAAAACACAATAATTTGAGAGATAAATTTTTTTTTTTTTGAGAGATAAATTATTGAATGCTTATTTAGTCACATATATAGAAAATACATTTTTAATTGTACTAAAATAAAATAATAAAAACTAATTAAAAAATGTAAAGATACATATTGTAATTATAAATTTCTAGATATTAAATATCTAAAAAAATTTATTATTAGATCAACGTAGTTGGTATGGAGTTAGTTATTAACGCTCTCTAAATTTTATGGTACAGCAGTGCTATATATATAGCACGACCACACGACAGTACGATTGAAAGAAACCTTTCAATAAGAATGAAATTGCAGGGAAGAGATAATTTAATAAAGCATGCCACAACAGTTGTCACTAATGCACGAGTGAATTTATTGTGCAAACAAGCATTTTCCTTTACCATAAGCATAGCAAATTTTTATTACCATCAAGCACATGACAAACCGTATATCGGATTCTTTTATATTATTTGTATTTGTACCTTTCTATGTCCTACCACTAGAGGCTATGCTTTTCTAAATAGAGTTTAAAAATGATTTGCTCTTAATTCTACGAACTTTGATTTTAACTGAATTGATTTTGCAATTCAAAAAATGAATTGGTGTTTAATCAACTTTTATAATTTATACTTTTTCTTCTTCTCTTCATCCATTGAAAGGGGTGTTTTTGGATCAATTTTGGATCCAAAATCACCCCTCTAATTTGTTCTTTCCCTTTCTTTTCATTAAAATAAATGATTTTCACATAATATTTAGTATTTTTCTTTGTGATTTTGTCGTCTTATAGTGCGACGTTTTGTTGTTCGTCGTCTTGGTGCGGTGTTGTTTTGCTTTCCCGTCTTGTGCGGCGTTGTGCTTGTACGGTGTTTGATTTTCCCGTCTTTGTACGGTGTTTGTTTTGTTTCAGATTTGCTTCAATCCAACTTCAGTGCAAATTCAATGATTTTAGCGTCTTCAACGTTACAGATTCGGAAGCATGAGTACTCCGAACATTTATATTTTGTCATATCAATTGTAGGCTTTATGATTTGGCCGTTTTATGCTATTAACTCGGATGGGGTGAGCTTGTTCGTCGACTTATCCGTTTTAGTTTTTAACGAATTTGAATATTTTATGATGTGGATTGATGTACTTTACAAATCTGAATGAATGAACATCGTTGTGTTTAGTCAAATGTATTAATTCTTATAATATACTACCCCCGTTCCTTTTTACTTGTCGTTTTAGAAAAAAAGACGAAAATAGGAGGGGCTATTTGTCCATCTTATTTTCCTATTATGCCCTTTTTAAAAATATATATCATATTTTTAATCTACCAATAAATTCCTACTTTATCGATTTTCAAAATAATTGTAACAAACTTTATTTAAAAACAAACAAATTTGTATACAAAAAACAGATTATATTGCTTCAACAAAAAAATTATACAAAATTTAGTCAATAAAATAAAATAGGAAAGAGGGTATAATAGGCAAAATATAACTTAAATTGCCAAAACGACAAGTAAAAAGGAACAAATTTTTTTTTTCTAAAACGACAAGTAAAAAGGAACGGAGGTAGTACTACATTTACTTTCATTAAGAAACATGAGCTATAATACCGGATAAATAATCTCATACACATAATTTTTTAGTTTTTGTTTCCTAACTATTTTTTTTTTGGTAAGACTTTCCTAACTATATCAACTCATGTATTAATAAAATACATTGTTAAATTTATCTTTTTTTAATTATTTTTTGTATTAATTCTTTTTTTTGTACAAAGGTATTTCCGTATTAATTCTTCTATAAGAATGACTGGGTTATTAATATAGATTATAAGATTAACCGTTATACGATCCAACAAATGATTCAATATGGATGTACCAATTGGATAGTCATCCCTCTCTAAGGTATGCCCTTGCGGTTGGGCTTTATCTATTTTTCACTCCAAATAATAGATGAATAGCCTCAAATTGGGCTCTGCAATTAAAAGGTAAACCTAACGCTAGAAATTAAACATTAAAAAACATTTGCACCCCTTATTTATGGGCGCAACAATGCATATCTCTTTATCCCCATTTTAGTTAAAGTGACATACAAATGATACAATACGTACCATGATCGATCACTTTAAAAGTGATAGAAGCAAAGCAAACATCTCTATCTTTATGGTGCATGTATATGTATGTGTGTAGAGTATAGTGTTATGGCCAGAAGAATATTAAACTAAATTAATATCTTAACAAACATGCATGCATGTAAGTTAGAATTGATTTTAGAAGTGTTGAATTGATTCTGACTTGTTTGATTTTTTAAAAATATAATTGATTATGTATTCAAAATTAATTTTTACACTCAAACTATTTGTTCAACTCACTTTTGCGTAAATATATATTAGCATAAATTATTTCATTTTTGAATCAATTTTTATCATAACCAAATTTATAGAATCAATTCTACGAAAATATTTTTTTCTCACCACGGAACTAAAACATACACGATATTGAACTTAAGTGATTATTGAATTTCACCAGAAGACAAAACATAGGTTTGATTCTTAGGCGAAATAATTTTTTTAGTTAGACTTTACATATTTCAAAGTTGAACTATGGTCTACTAGACTGTTTCCCTTAAGAACTAGGGGATTCATACCCAAAAAAAAACTAATATCTTAAAGAGTACATAACCATGCATGTGAAAATATGCTGTATGTGGAAATATTCTAGCCACATAAATAGCTTTTCCATGTCATAATAGATTCTCTTCATGCCTATAAAAGCAATGCTCTTTCATTGTTTTTCTCACTCATTCAACAAATAACCAATAGCTATTTGAATTGAATATAAGAACAACAACAAAATATATACCAATTCAATGTCTAAGATAATGATTCAAACGTTGCTGTCAATCCTTCTTGTGTTTGTGCTAGTGGCAGTAGCAGAGGCAGGGGCTGCTGCTCTTCCTTATAAGTACGGGTTTGCAAGCTGCAAGGTAAGGGAATACGAACATTGCTATAATCAGTATCATCCTTGTCCTAGAGCATGTAATGGTGAATGTGAAGTTGATTGCACCATTTGCAGATCAGTTTGCCGTAAGTCTTCATATGTTTCTCTCTATAAAACTTTGAGATTCATAATTACAAATAATTTTGGCATTTCATGTTTTTCCTCCTGAATTCAACCTTTTTCTAATACAACATACATTCGTTATTTATTATAAAAGATAAATGCACTTTTTAGATTATTTATATTATGCTAAATGTAAATTTATAGATCAGATTGTTAAGAAGTCGCACATCGGTTGTGAGATGACCTGTATATATGTTTATAAAGTAGAGACAATCATCACCTTACAAACCAGTTTTATAAGGATGGATTAGACCCAATACTCAATTATATTCTAATTAAGATGATATCATAACCTTTCACTATCCGTCGGGTCGCCTGCTATCAGGTTTTTGATCGGGTCATCCCCTATTTATCTATTCGCACATCAAACTCAATAGTGATGGGCGTGATGGGGTGCATAAGAAGTTCCACATCTAAGACAAATACATCAGTTTGTTAGTGAATCTAAAAACTGCATTTTCCTCTTATAAAGAATAGAGATAGTGGTTACTTGCCTATGTGCACGTAGTGCATGTACTAAATTATATAAAATATGTAATTTATTTTATTTATGCTAAAGCACACATTATTTGCAGATTGTGACAGACCAGGAGCTGTTTGTCAAGACCCTCGTTTCATTGGTGGTGATGGACTCACTTTTTACTTCCATGGCAAGAAAGACAACAATTTTTGCCTTGTTTCTGATACCAACCTCCACATAAACGCTCACTTCATAGGTAGAAGAAACAACAACATGAAGAGGGACTTCACATGGGTCCAATCCATTGCTATTCTCTTTGATAATCATCAACTTTTCCTTGGAGCCAAGAAAACAGCCACATGGGATGCCTCTGTCGAACGCCTTGCCATGTCCTTTAACGGTGAACCCATCGTCCTCAACGAATCAGAAGGCGCGAAATGGGAATCGTCCGGTGTGTCCATTGTTAGGGAAGCCTCCACAAATAACATCATTGTCCAAGTTGATGGAAAATTTAGAATTACAGCCAAGGTTGTCCCTATAACCGAAGAAGAGTCTAGGATTCATAGTTACGGTATCACCAAAGATGATTGTTTTGCTCATCTTGACTTAGGCTTTAAGTTCTTTTCTTTGAGCAACGACGTGAGTGGCGTGTTGGGCCAAACATATAAACCTGATTATGTGAGCCGTTTGAATGTTGGAGAAAAAATGCCACTAATGGGAGGAGAAAAAGAGTATGAAACAACTAGCTTGTTCTCTCCAGATTGTTCTGTTGCTCGTTTCACTGGAAACAAAGAATTCAACAATGATATTGCAATGGTGGTTTAACCAATGATGTATACAATCATCAAATAAGTTGAATGATTTAAGTTTAACCTCAAAATTTGTGTATTCATATGATTTCGTGCAATATGTCCAACCAATTAAGCTAAAAATTTATGTATTCATGTGTTTTACATGAAATAAAATAAAATAATGTGTTATGTTTTAAATGTTTATGTTAAAAGATTATATTGATTGCATATCTAAATTTAAGTGCATAGTTTTTGTTTTTGTTTTTATTTTTGTTTTGCATATGAATTGGTGTAAACTCTATACATATAAGCGAGAGAAATTATTGTAGAAGCAAGAGTACATCTAAATAATTTTATCAACAAAAAAAAGAGTACATCTAAATACGAAGCAAGTTGTTCTTATCTGAATTGAGTTTATTTTTTTATCAAATAAGCCGAGTTGAGACATCTATGTTTTTTGGTACATTAAAAAAATAAATACTTCCACCAAAATTTAAACTCTGAACTTCCTTCTACTCAACTCATATCCCATCAAATATCATTTCTCTTATTAGAAGGGTGGCACAACCTCAATTTCTGCTCCACGAGACAAAGTAACTTTACATAAATTTTTAAATCATTAGGTTTAATTTAATTATATTAGATTAGATTAAGTTGATCCAAGAGCACTTGGATGAGATAGAGATATGTCTTTCAACATAATCAGAAGTCGATCATGGGATCAAAATCATCCCTAAAAATACAATAGTGTTAAATTCTCTTGAGTGAGAATTTTGCCATTTTTTGTAGTTCTATCTGATTCGAGTGATTAATCTCTGCAGTTGCGTGCAGAGGTATCTGATTCAAACTAAAAAATATTAGATTAAATTGGATGTAGAGTTTACTTATATTAATAGTTAGACGTTTATTTGAATTGGTTGGACTTTTTAGCCTTTGGACTTCGTAGGTCTTGTAGATTATTATCCAATTTATACATCCTAATTTGTTCGGTCTCAAGAACAATTTTAAAATTAAATATAGTATAAAAAAAGTTGTCTAAAACGTTTGTGTTTTAGACAACTAGTGTTTTAGACAACATATAGTCCTTGAATCTGCATAAAACATGCGTCAAAATTTTTTTTTGTCTAAAACACCAAAATAATTTTTTCTCCATCAAACGTCGAAACAAGACAAAATAGTCCTTGAATCAGCATAAAACATTTTAAAGTCCATGATTGTTGATTTCATTAATCAAATTAATCCAAAATGTTAAATTGTTGGTGTTCATGTGGACATCACACATAAGCATTTAACAATGCAAAAATAAAGAGCACATCATCATATATTTAACACTAATTAATTTAACATATTAGACAAATTTGAGTGACGGAATCAACAATCAGAGACTTTAAAATATTTTATGTTGATTCAAAGAATATTATGACAGAGTGACGCTTTCAAGAACTAATATGATTGTTTACTCGCTTTCAAAGACTGTTATATCTTATATTGTCATGTACTATTTTGCCGGTATTTATAATTTTACAAGTCAAACAAACCTTAAGTACATTTTTATAATGGAGGAGACTCAAAATGAATGAAAATGTTTAATTGTCTTTGCCTTTACTTTTTTTAATATTGAGAGAATTGAACGAACGAAGATGTGTATTCACCTTTATTAGAATTATGAAGGGGTACATCAAGTCTCACCTTATTTTATTTTAATTAACTTTTCTTTTCTTATGTTTTTTTATGGATAGACGAAATGGTAGAGGTGTCATGAATTTACACACACGAGTGAGGGAGCTGGGGTTCGAATCCCGATTATAGTGTATGGCCTAACAATTTTGATAATTTTTTACCAGTTAAATTAAAGTAGGACTTATGGATTGTTTTCTTATGTTATTATTAGCATAGATTTAGCTTTCTAAAAGTTTAGATAATCACTTAATTAAAGACAATTCAATTCAATCATACATTTACGTTTTTTTTCTTTCTCAAAAACATATCTATATTTTGTGCTGAGAGATCAGAATAAGACTTTAGTTGAAAATGAAGCAATAAAATTTCATTCCTTATTTGTGGGTGCAACAATGCATATCTTTACCTCGTTTTAGTTAAAGTGACATACAATGATACAATATAGCATTATAGATTTATAGTGCATGCATGTATGTGTATGAATAGAATTAATTTAATAAAATTATACGCATGCTCAGCAGTTAAAAGATTAAATCAATAATCATACTTTAGGCGGAAGCAAATAGCATGTATATAAAACAGAATCTACGACATGTTTGATTTATCAAGAATAGATATTAACAATTAGGTATTAGGAATACCTGGATAAAGCTTTAACGACAATCATCTCAACAATGATGGTAAATTGAGAAGAGATGATCTGAAACAAACGTCAACATCGACACGGTTAGCAACAGCTGATTTGGTTCTTTCTCAACCGGTATCTTTATGCCTCAAGTTCTCTTCAGATGGGGAGAAGAGATAGTTTTGCCATGTACGGTGTATTGGGGACCATAGCCTCTTTTATATTAGATGACCATTAGGGTTTTCCATTATTCCGTTAATGGACCATCTAAATATCTGGACATCCTCCACTCATATTGAGCCCATATCAACTAATTAATAAATTAATTAATTATATAAATAGAAATCTAATTATCCTTTTACTTAATTTGATCACTAATCAACTAAGGCTCTTAATTGATAAATAGCTAATATAATTTACAAAGATATGTGCCCACATAATATTATTGGAATATCATAAAATATTCCAACATTCGAATCCCGATTATAGTGTCTGGCCTAACAATTTTGATAATTTTTTACCAGTTAAATTAAAGTAGGACTTATGGATTGTTTTCTTAATTATGTTATTATTAGAATAGATTTAGCTTTCTAAAAGTTTAGATAATCACTTAATTAAGAGACAATTCAATTCAATCATACATTTACGTTTTTTTTCTTTCTCATAAACATATCTATATTTTGTGCAGAATAAGACTTTAGTTGAAAATGAAGCAATAAAATTTCATTCCTTATTTGTGGGTGCAACAATGCATATCTTTACCTCGTTTTAGTTAAAGTGATATACAATGATACAATACCATGATCACTTTAAAAGTGATATAATAGAAGCAAACTTCTATAGCATTATAGTGCATGCATGTATGTGTATGAGTAGTTTATATCCAAAAGAAAGTGACTTAAATTAAATTAATATCTTAATGCATAACCATGTGAAAATATGCTGTTTTTGAAAACATTAGAAGACATAGTCCAAAAGTTTAGGAATTTTAGCCACATGAAGATTCTCTTCTATGCCTATATAAGGAAATGCCCTTGCATTGTTATTCCCACTCAACCAACAACTAGAAAATATTTTCAATATGACTCAAATAATATTTAAAATTTTGGTGCCAATCTTGTTTTTGCTAGTGGCAGGGTCAGGAGCAGCTCCTACAAAAATTGCTAAAGATCATGAGCTTGGCTATGCAAGCTGCAATATAAAGAAGTACAAACACTGCTATAATTTGGTTCAAGTTTGTCCTAGTTCTTGTCCTTATGATTGTACTGTGGAGTGTGCCTCTTGTAAACCTATTTGTTGTTGGGGCACAAATCCTTCACATGATTATCCAACTCCTACATCCTTGATACCATCTTCTTCTTCCTCTTCTTCTTCGTCTTCTTCTAGTGCTTCTTCTTCGTCATCGCCTAATAGTCCTTCTACACCACAAAAACAACCACCTTCATCCTCTACACCGTCTTCTTCTTCTTCTAGTTCGTCCTCTTCCTCTTCTTCTTCGTCTTCTTCATCTGCTTCTTCTTCATCGTCATCTTCATCGCCACAAAAAACACCACCTACTTCATCGTCTACACCATCTTCTTCTTCTTCCTCCTCTAATTCATCGGCATCTTCTGCTTCTTCCTCTTCGTCTTCCTCTTCCACTACATCTTCTTCTTCATCACCTAATAGTCCTTCTACACCAGAGAATCCACCATCTTCATCCTCTATACCTTCCTCTTCGTCTTCTTCTTCTTCCACTTCTTCATCTTCATCTTCTTCTTCATCATCACCTCATAGCCCTTCTACACCAACATCTCCTTCATCTTCAGGTCCTTCTAAAAATGGAGAATCTTCCTTACATGAAACCGCTAGATATTGGGACAAGAACTATCTAAAATGTTACAATATGGAACATGTTTGTCCTAATGCTTGCTCTAGTGGATGTGAGGTTGATTGCAACACTTGCAAACTAGTTTGCAGTAAGTTTTCATAAATTTATCAGAACCAACCTTTGCAATAAACTCATATACTCCCTCAGGTCCTTTTTATAAGAAGCAATTGAGTTTTTATAAGAAATAATTGACTTTGTCTTATAGGCTCATTGAATAATTAATATATATTGTTTATATTATAGACAACATACAACATTTATCTAATTAACCTAAAAAGTTGATTGTTTCTTATAAAAAGGACTAGGTGTAGTAATAAATAAGATATGAATTTCATATTTTTTTATGGTGAAATCAACTTTTTCTAATACTTGTATACATATTTGTGTGTGTGCATATGTGTGTGCGCGCTTATATGAAACTAAATAAACTACATTATCGATCATATGCTAATATGCTATAATTACACACATTTCTTGCAGAGTGTGACAAACCAGGAGCTGTTTGTCAAGACCCTCGTTTCATCGGTGGTGATGGAATCACTTTTTACTTCCATGGCAAGAAAGACAACAACTTTTGTCTTGTTTCTGATACGAACCTCCACATTAATGCTCACTTCATAGGTAGAAGATAAGAAGAAACCATAACATGAAGAGGAACTTCACATGGGTCCAATCCATTGCTATTCTCTTTGACAATCACCAACTCTTCCTTGGAGCACAAAAAACAGATACATGGGATGAATCTGTCGACCGCCTTACCCTCTCCTTTAATGGCGAGCCGATCACCATCCATGAATCAGAAGGTGCAAAATGGGAATCATCTGGTGTGTCCATTGCTAGAGAAGCTTCCACAAACAATATCATTGTCGAAGTTGAAGGAAAATTTAGAATTACAGCCAAGGTTGTCCCTATAACCGAAGAAGACTCGAGGATTCATAATTATGGTATTACCAAAGATGATTGTTTTGCTCATCTTGATTTAGGCTTCAAGTTCTTTTCTCTGAGCAACGACGTGAGTGGCGTGTTAGGCCAAACATATAAACCTGATTATGTGACCCATGTGAACGTCGGAGCGAATATGCCAATAATGGGAGGCGGAAAAGAGTATAAAACAACTGGCTTGTTCTCTCCAGATTGTTCTGTAACTCGCTTTGTTGGTAACGATGGATCCAACGACGACATTGTTATGGTGGACAATTCGAGACTCCCTAGCTTGACTTGCACAAGTGGTGTTGATGGAGAAGGAGTTGTCTGCAGAAGATAATTTCATTGTTTAAGAAATCAAGGATGGAATTGAACCATAATCATATTAAGTGATAATAAAATCAGAGAATTTTTCTATTTTTATTTATAGCAATTAAGTATATCCAATCTGTTGTGAATCCGACTAAAATAACACACTAATAAACCTTCTAGTGTGTGAGGCAAATAAACTAGCAACCAATAAATGGAATAAAAACAATAATGATCAACAAGAGCTAACTAGTAAAGCAATAAAGAACACAAATGCAAAATTTGTTTACCCAGTTCAGTTATAATCAACCTACTCTGGGGGAGAGAGCAGCTCTCCGTTCCACTATCAAACTTGTTCTTGATTACAAAGAGATCCACTCAAAAGAGTTACAAGAAATTAGAGCTTCAATAATTCTACCCTTTTCCCAAATCTCTCCCCGTGACCAAGAGATTTCAATAATAGTGTTTACAAAGATCAAAGAGATGAATTTCCAACCCTAGATAACACCCAAGAATCACCCTCTTGTAATCTAGCCTAATGTTGGAGAAGGAACTTGAAAACCTAATTTTCTCTCTTTGCTTCTCTGCTGCCGCTACTGTCAAAATGAAACAAGGAGCTTATATATATGTTGCTAGCTTGTGTCCACGTGATGGATTCTAACAAAGCCAAGGGAAAGAAATTGTGTCACGTGAACTTAATATAAAGGCCCCACACATATACATGCATGTTATAAAACCAGTATTAAGCATCCTTCAAATTAACCAAGTTTGATAAATATATTGGAACAAGATCAAGACAAATTATAACAAATCTCCACCTTGACTTTATCTTGATGGCGGTGCCAACTTCCCACCAACCACCATGCTGCTCTCATCCATCCTTCGATTACTCTTCGAAGTTGATCAAGTCCAAGCAATGCTTGAACCTTGATCTAGGTAATGATTTGGTGAACATATCCGCCGGATTCTCCTCCGATGCAATTTTCTCCACCATGATTTCTTTAGACTCAATCATGTCTCTAACAAAATGCAACCGGATTTCAATGTGTTTTGTCCTTTGATGATACACTTGATGATTTGCCAAATGAATTGCACTTTGGCTATCACAATGTATTTTCACACAACCTTGACTAATCCCCATTTCACTAATCATACCCTTCAACCATATGGCTTCCTTGACTCCTTCAACAAGGGCTATGTATTCCGCTTGAGTTGTTGACAAAGCCACAACGGATTGTTGGTTAGCCTTCCAAGTAACCGCCGTACCAAACAATGTGAACACAAAACCCGATAAGGAATTTCTAGTGTCAACGTTACCCGCATGATCCGTATCCACATATCCTTCCAAAGCATCTCTTCCTGGATCAATCCTTTTGTACCTAAGACCACCCTTCAAGGACCCATTCAAATATCTCAAAACCCACTTCAAAGCTTGCCAATGAACTTGACCCGGATTTGCCATAAATCGACTTACCACACTTATAGCATAGGATAAATCCGGTCTAGTACAAACCATACCATACATGATGCTTCCAACCTCACTTGCATAGGGAGTACTCTCCATCTTCTTCCTCTCATCCTCGGATTGAGGACAATTTTTAATTGGCAACTTTGAATGGTGACCAAGTGGTGTGTTCACAAACTTAGAATCCGACATTCTAAACCGCTCCACCACTTTCTTCAAATAATCATGTTGAGATAAGAATAATTCACCTTTACTCCGGTCTCTAACGATATCCATACCAAGTATCCTCTTCGCATTTTCAAGATCCTTCATCTCAAATTCATCATTTAATTTTTCCTTGAGCACTTGAATCTCATGCTTATCATAACTTGCCATGAGAATATCATCTACATAAAGAAGGAGGTAGAGAATGACTTTCTCATTCCTCTTCAACATGTACACACAACTATCATAATTGCTTCTCACAAAACCGGTTTTCAAGAGAAAATCATCAAACCGACGATACCATTGCCTTGGACTTTGCTTCAACCCATACAAAGATTTTTTCAACAAGCATACCTTTGAACTATCTTCCACAAAACCTTCAGGTTGTTGCATGTAGATCGTTTCTTCTAACTCACCATGTAGAAATGCGGTCTTCACATCCATTTGTTCCAACTCAAGATCATACCGATTCACAATAGCCAAAAGAACCCTTATAGAAACAATGTTTCACCACCGGTGAGAAAATCTCATTGTAATCAATTTCCTCCACCTGAGTAAAACCCTTTGCTACAAGTCTTGCTTTATACCTTGGTGCTTCAACCTCCGGTATACCTTCTTTTTTTTTGAACACCCACTTGCTACCAACTACCCTTTTCTTCTTAGGTAATGGCACAAGTAACCAAGTATGGTTCTTCTTCAATGAAAGCATTTCATCATTCATTGCCTTCAACCATTCCTTGCCAACAATGATTTCTAATGCTTCTCTGAAGTTCTTTGGTTCCGAGTCTTGCAATTCTTCAGCCGCATTCAAAGCATAACAAATAAGGTCAGCATGACCGAATCTATTAGGTGGGCGAATAACTCTCCTCTCCCTATCTCTAGCTAGCTGATAGTCCGGAGCAGTTATTTCATCACTCCCACTCTCCTCAGATACTAGAGTCTCAACCTCCTCTACCCTCTCATCAGTGGAAGGCTCCACCTCAAACTGAATTTTTTCAACCCCAGTTTCTGGTCTTTCTTCCGGTTCTTTACACTTCATCCCCATCCGGGTCTCATCAAAAGTAACATCCCGACTTATAATAAACTTTGATCTCCCATGTCCCATCATCCACAGCTTGTAACCCTTCACACCTTCAGGATAACCAATGAAAATGCATTTTACTGCTCTAGCATCAAGTTTGTCTTGCTTGATGTGAGCAAATGCTAAAGATCCGAAAATCTTCAAATTAGAGTAGTCAGCCGGCCTGCCACTCCAAACCTCCATTGGTGTCTTCAGATCAATTCCTGTTGATGGACATCTATTGATCAAATAAGCAGCAGTAGTAACTGCTTCTCCCCAGAAACTCTTGGGCAATCCAGCTCCCAACAACATACATCTCACCCGCTCCAACAAAGTCCTATTCATCCTCTCAGCTAGGCCATTTTGTTGCGGTGTGTATGCAACGGTTTTATGCCTCTTTATACCTTTTTTCCTGCAAAACTCATTAAATTGCTCTGAAACAAACTCCAGGCCATTGTCAGTTCTCAACACTTTAAGTTTAGTTCCAGTTTGATTTTCTATCAAGGTATGCCATTCTTTAAACTTCTCAAAAGTATCACTTTTATTTTTAATGATATGCACCCATACCCTCCTAGAATAATCATCAACAATACTTAGAAAATATGAACCTCCACCATGAGTAGAAACCGATGCAGGACCCCAAAGATCCGAGTGGACATACTCAAATGGTCTACTAGATTTATGCACCCCAACCCCAAACTTCACTTTATGTTGCTTGCCTAGGGTACAATTATCACAAAAATCTAGTTTGTTCAATTTTTCCTTTCCTAGTAAACCTTGTTTAGCTAGTTCAACTAAACCTCTTTCACTAACATGACCCAACCTCAAATGCCATAGTTTGGTTATGTCCACATTTTCAACATTAGTTACTAATGCATTAGAAATAACGGTGGAACCCTCTAAAATGTAAAGACCATTCATTTTAGACCCTTTAGCAATAACTAATGCACCATGAGAAATTCTCATTACACCACGTTCAATTCTAGTGCAATATCCTAGACCATCAAACATGTAATTGAAATTAAATTTCTCTTAAGTTCGGGAATATACATCACATTTTTCAAAAGGAAATCACGATCATCAAACATTTTGAGACGGATCGTACCCACACCTTGAACCTTGCATGCCTTATTGTTACCAAGACGGACAACTCCACTTTCTTTAAGTTCCAAGGTATCAAAGTATTCCTTTCTTGGACACATGTGATAAGAGCAACCCGATTCCATGACCCAACCCTTCTCCGATTCCCAACTTGTAACCGTTAGTGCACCCGCGCTCTCATAACCTTCATCACTAGTGACAATTTGAGCCGACGAACTACCACCACCCTTCCTTTGAGGGCAATCCTTCTTGAAGTGTCCCGGTTCATGACAATGATAGCATTTTAGCTTGCCACCACCATCACTCTTCGGCCTAGACTTGGACCTATACTTCTTTCCTTTTCCTTTGCCTTTATGCTCACTTCTACCCCTCGTAGAATTCAAGCCTTTTCCACTATCATCAATCTTCAAGTCTCTCAACTTAGTCATTTCCTTGGTTCTCAAAGCCGATTGAACTTCTTCCAAGGTGATAGTGCCTTCTTTGCCATAAAGCAATGCTTCCCTGAAACTCTCGAATGACTTAGGTAAAGCACACAACAAATGAAAAGCTTTATCCTCATCTTTCAAAACTTCATCGATGTTCGCCAAATCATCAATGATCTTGTTAAACTCCGCAAGTTGTTCCACCACGGACCTATTCTCCACCATACGATAGAGGTAGAGTTGATTCTTGAGGCACCATCTACGAGCTAAGGACTTGGTCATATACATTGACTCAAGTTTCGTCCAAAGCGACGCCGCCGAAGTCTCACCTGTAACCTCTCTCAACACCTTGTCCCCGAGACACAAAACAATAGCACTAACCGCCTTATCATTCATCTCGGTCTTCTATTTAGCTGAGAGATTTGTTGACATATGTGTTATTCCCTTTAAAGCTTCAAGACACTTTTGTTGAACCAAAACCGCTCTCATTTTCGCCTTCCACAACCCAAAGTCGTTACTCCCGGTGAACTTCTCAATATCCAATTTTGAACCCATTGGTGCTAAGTTAATTCAAAACCCTTTGCCCCACGGTGGGCGCCAATTGTTGTGAATCCGACTAAAATAACACACCAATAAACCTTCTAGTGTGTGAGGCAAATAAACTAGCAACCAATAAATGGAATAAAAACAATAATGATCAACAAGAGCTAACTAGTAAAGCAATAAAGAACACAAATGCAAAATTTGTTTACCCAGTTCAGTTATAATCAACCTACTCTGGGGGAGAGAGCAACTCTCCGTTCCACTATCAAACTTGTTCTTGATTACAAAGAGATCCACTCAAAAGAGTTACAAGAAATTAGAGCTTCACTAATTCTACCCTTTTCCCAAATCTCTCCCCGTGACCAAGAGATTTCAATAATAGTGTTTACAAAGATCAAAGAGATGAATTTCCAACCCTATATAACACCCAAGAATCACCCTCTTGTAATCTAGCCTAATGTTGGAGAAGGAACTTGAAAACCTAATTTTCTCTCTTTGCTTCTCTGCTGCCGCTACTGTCAAAATGAAACAAGGAGCTTATATATATGTTGCTAGCTTGTGTCCACGTGATGGATTCTAACAAAGCCAAGGGAAAGAAACTGTGTCACGTGAACTTAATATAAAGGCCCCACACAGATACATACATGTTATAAAACCAGTATTAAGCATCCTTCAAATTAACCAAGTTTGATAAATATATTGGAACAAGATCAAGACAAATTATAACACAATCATCAAATAAATTGGATGATATGGTTGTTTAAGCTAATAAAGTTATAATATATTTTTCTGATAATGTCTAATATATTTTACTTTATCATTGACGGGAGACCGTCTTGAGTTACTTTAGACATTCATTTTTATATAGTTCAGTTGTTAGGGACATTGCATGTTATATGCAGGTATCTCGTGATTCGAACATTGATATATCCACTTATTCAACATTGATTCATTTAAACATCTAAACACTTCCATTTGTCATGAAAGAACGTTTTAAAAAATTAATGTGAGGAAACGATAGGATAAAATAAGAATATTTTGGCCTTGTGATGATTTTATTTTTAATAAGCAATTGCCAAATATGACAACGATATATATTTTGTCTTGGAGCTAATGTTCGCATATATGGAGGCAAAACGAGCATGCCCTCCTATTTAGGTCGGTCTCGCTTAACCCCGCTTAAAAATGAGATGAGACGAAACGAGCCGAGTCAATTTTAATGGCCGAGTCTAAAATTCAACCTCGTCCCGTTTATCGGCAGACATGCGAGTTAGCAAGGCGGCCCGCGACCCGCCTTTTTTTTTTTTTGCGTTGTTTACATTACAAAAATTATATTGAATATTGATTTTTTAATTTTTTACAATACAACTAAATTGGTAAGAAACTCCAACTTATAAGATAAATATGTATACGTTATTAACAAATCTAGCAACATAACTAACTAATTCGACATAATTAATATATAAAACGATATAGAGCGGCGGCGAAAACAACCCTAAGTGGATTAGATCAAGCCACTTATAGCGCAGTGGTGAAAACAATCTTTGTATGAATAAATAGAAAAAACCTAAGTTTCTTAAATAAGTGTTCTTAATTAATCAGATCAAGCCACTTATTTTTATTTTTTTTAATGAATTTTATGTAACTGTTAAAATAAGAGTAAAAAGCGAGTCAAACGGTCCGGCCCACACAGGCCTCGTCCCGACCCATTATTTGGCGAGCCGGGCGGGGCGGAGGTTCATAGAAAAATCGAGTTCAAAACTATAATTCAGCCCTCTAAAATTAACGAGTTAAACGGACCGGCCCAACAGGTCAGACCCGTTTTGCCACCCCTATTCGCATCAAGGGGGACAATTGCAAAATAAGTATTTTATTTTATTTTATGAAAATACACATAAACAACACAAAAAATGTACCCAAAAAAAAACTTTCAACACAAAAATATATATCAGCAAATAATGTGTATTTTTTTGGTCGAGACCGGGGTATCCACCGCCGAATGCAGTGACTAATCTCTCGCTAGATTGGAGGCACCTCGAAGGATGGGATAGCTGGCCCAAGGATTTAAAGCTGCTCCATACCCAAAATGAGGATCGAACCCTCGACCCTTAGTTAAGGGAGGATGAGCCCCATGCCGCTTAACCATACCCCTTGGGTTAAATAATGTGTATTAACCAAGGTTTATATATTTTTCGCCCAAAATTATTTTCCCCAACAAATGTTAGAATTTTTTCCCTTTAATGGAAATTATATTTGAAGACAGAGAGATGTTGAATATGTTTTATGATAGAAAAAACTTATAGAGTATTTCATTATTATATTATTAATAGTCTGAAAACAAGTGTGTATATATCATATAATGAATAAATTGAAACTAATTAAGGACGGGATCACACACATGAGTGGTTTTAGTGGTTTGTCTCCTACTAAACTTAATCCGTGAATTTTAAAATGAGTGGTATGAATGTATTGACAATTTTTTATGACATCTCAAAGGTCAAATATTTGTATTGTTCCTTTTTATGAAATTTCACAATTTTTCAATCATGTTCAGAAACTACAGTCCCATACTCAATTTTTGAACCTATTGAAGTGCAAGAAAGCGGTCATATTGCTTCACCCCTATTGCTTCACCAATATCCATATTCAATATAGGAGAGATTCATTCGGTTCTAGAAAGTACGAATACAGTGTCAGTCGGCTCTGACATTTTGGAGGTCCCAAGCAAATAATAAAAATGGACCACAAATAAAAAAATTGTACCAAAAAAATGTACTACTTTTTTTAAAAGAACATCATATATTAAAACTATAAATAGTATCAATAACTTCAAAATTACATTAACAAAATATCATTTTCTAATCAACATTTTAACTACTTAAAAAAAGTCTCTCTCTTAACATTTTTACGTGGTTTGCTTTTTTCTTTAAAACAAATAATTTTTTTAACTATTTTTATTGTGTTTGAGCCAAATATAGATTGAATCTAATACTACAAATACCTAATAACTTTTTTTTGAAGTCCCATTATTTTGAAGGCCTCAAGCAAGAGCACTACTTGCTTGTGTTGGGAGCCGACTCTGTACGAATATAATCTTCTTTGATCATCTCCTATACAAATATCAATCCCTATCTTGTTTTGGCTTAGAGAGAAAGATCTCAATATATATTACAATTATATTTTCCACTAACCGGTTTGATCAAAGTTGAATTGATGTGTTGTTGACAACCAAGAGATAAAATAATTTGCGAGCATAATTTATAAATAGTCTAATGAGAAGCATAATTTATGTTTATTTAAACTTAGTATTTTTAATCAATCATAGAAAAAATCCATCAAAACAATTTGAGTACTTTTAATTTAGAAAATTTATCTAAAACGTGCCGGATATGTATCATCTGGGTGTCGTACAAGTGTCGGTGTCCGACACGGTGATACACCCTACTTTAACCGTGTCGGAAATTTGAAAGCCATGCTCTCTATTTTTGTCAAATATCACAATATTATTATTATTATTAGTAGTATTATTATTGTTGTTGTTGTTATTATTATTATCATTATTATTATTATTATTATTATTATTATTATTATTATTATTAATTGTAATCAATCAAAATGTGATGATATGTTACTTTCTTTTTTTGTGAATAAGGATGGGCTAGACTTGACTCAATGAAAATATATTTATTAAAATTTAAAATATATAATATTAATCCGTTGGAAGTGGCTTGACTCGTGTGAGTTTGGGATCCTTTTTATTTGCTTAGCTTAAGAAATGGATATTTCATTTCAATCCACAAATCATTGATAAGTGGCATAGAACACATACAATGGGTGATAATATAGAATTAATGAAGATCCACAAAAAGAAACAAAAGATGTCCACTTCTAGTAAAGAATCAAATAAATGATGATAAAATCCATAGAAAATAAGGATGACCAACCAATTACACAAACATACCAAACAGAACAAAAATATTAAATCCACACTTGAAATACTTAGACAATTGAGAAAAGTGTAAAACTAGAGTAACCAACATGATTGAATTCACTCCCAATATTCTAAAATTTTGACTGCAAATAATTTATGGTATTCTTGTCCAATTGAAAACCCTTAAGGAGCACTTCACTAGCGATATCTGGTGTAGCCCCAAACACTGCATTGCCAATAGTGATAGCTCCTGGATTCTGACTACTAAGAGCGGCAATGGCAACAACATTATTATATCCAATATTTCTTTGATAGTGAATGAGCCCTATAGGAAACACAAACACATCTCCCTTCTGTAGAACTTTTCTAAAGTGCCGATTTTCTGGGTTTGAAGTGACGAATCCAACTTCTAAAGTGCCTTCAAGAACAGTGAATATTTCAGTAGCACGAGGATGTGTATGTGGAGGGTTAACTCCCCATGGGGCTATATCAATACGAGCCAACGCGATTCCTAGTGTGTTCAATCCTGGTAGCTGAGATGCAAAGACCGGAGTTACTTTAGATCCGACAGGGTTAGTAGTGTTGCCGGCTAAGTGAAGACCACTAAAGAAGAAGTCATTTTCCTCAACAAGTTTAGGATCCTTGCATAATGAATTCCCTAGTCAAAGAAATAAAAGTGTTAGAAGCTTGTATAGACTATTGAGTATATACAAATTTTACTTATGGAGTTCTAGTAACCAAACTTATGGAGTTCTATTAACTTGGTGAAGTATTTAAACAAATTAAATAGAATTATATATACATTTTTTTGACGCAAAATAATATATACATTTAAAGTTTAATTTGTAATAATGTTAACTAGTTTCTAAAATATCTCAAAAAAATTAATATCTATATTGCAAAATTTGATTAGTAAAAATGGTTTTGCGATAATCAAATTGAGCTTATGAATTATAATTTGTAAATTTCAATTCAATAATCTCATTTAATTTTTGGTCAAAATGTGAATCTTAATATAAAAGACCGAGTACGAATCTACAATCCATGAAAATATTTTTGCGGAGTTGCAAGAATATATAAAATTTTAGATTTAATAACAAAATGCAATTTAGTTGATTGTTATTAATTAGTAAAAAGATTAGTAATTAATAAATATATGTATGTATTTTTAGTCAAAAAAAAAAAAATATATATATATATATATATACATATATATATATGTATGTATTTGTTAATTATACCTTGGCCTACTATAGGGTTTGTCACGCAAAAATCTTGGAGAGTACTAGAATCAGCTGCAAAGACAAGTGAAAGTGCTAAAAGAGGAAGCAAGATTATTGAGAGATTAGCCATTTGAAAAGAACCTTAAACTTGAAACTTCTCTAGTAGATTATTAAGACAGGAATTTGTACTAGCAATGTAGTATTAATTGGTGGATGAATATTTGCATTGTATTAAGACCTATTTTATACTGAACTTGTCTAGATGAAATTTGAAATGGTCATACTTTGAATTGATAATCAAATGATTTACATAATGTGATGTGCTGCTATTCGGCTATTGTCCTTCATAAAAGAATCTTAATTGATTAATTTAGTCATCTAACACTTCCATTTGTCAAGAACATTTTAAACAAATGAAAATGTGAGGGAACAATAAAATAAGAATAGTTTGGACTCGTAATGAATTAAGTAGTAGATATGCATGACAATGGTATTTATTTTGTGTTGTAGTTAATGTTTGCATCCAAGGGGACAGTAGCAAAATACACAAAGCTAACTTTTTATTCTTATGATGAAAATAAAATATTTTTCAATGCGCGTTCCAACGCAACATATAACACGGAAGATGATTTTGGGGTGCTCAAATCCAATTCAATAAAAAAAATTGAAAATTAAGTCGAAAAAATCGTAAAATTGAAGAAAAAAATTGAATTTTTTTCGATGTGTTTGGACTATTTTATAGCAAAATTGATTGGTTCGGATCGAATTTCAGATGACTTCGTGAGAGCCGAATCGATCCAAACCGACTCGAATTATGTGTCATAAATCACAACTATTTCTTTATTTTTTAACACAAAAATTATTTCTCTATTTATAAGGTGTGTTAAATTAGAAACATTTTTTCCTTGGTCGTAGCAACACGAAAAAAAACTTTTATGTTCTCTCTTTTGTTTTGTCTCCTTCAAATCATCGTCTCTCAATTCATCACCCCCTCCCTCAAACCATTGTTGTCTCACTCAATTCTCCCTTTAGTTTCATCTAACGATACGCAGCTTCTGTAAAAGAGCGAGAGACAATGTCTTGTTTCTAACTCTTCCAAGAAATAAGAGAGTCTCCAAGAAAGATATAGAATCTTGTGGTAGACTTACGATCTGTGGGTTCACCAGTCTAATCAGCGTCAGAATAAGCTCGTAACTCTAATGAGAACGACGATGGAAGGAAAAGACTCTGAAATTGGGTTCCTCGAAGGTAAAAGGACATATGCGAAGAACAGTTGCCCAATGTATTGTAGTAGAAACAACAACAAACTGACCAATAACATGAACAACATAAGCCATATCTGGTCTGGTAATTGTAAGGTAAACCAAACTGTCAATTAAAGTGCGATACAAAGTGGGATCTGGTAGAGGAACACCGTTAGATGGGACATATTTCACATTCAACTCGAGGGGATTATCTTGTGTTTTATTATCATAAAGGCGAGCTTGTTCAAGAATGTTTGGGATGTACTTAGATTGAGAGAGAAGATAGCCTCTAAGAGAATATGCAACTTCAATTCCCAAGAAGTAGTGAAGAATACCTAAGTCTTTTATCTCCAACTAAAATGTCTTAACTTTATTTGACCACTTAAGGCTCTTAATTCAATAAATAGTTAATATAATTAATATAAAAATATACGTCCACTTGTTGCGGGTTTTTTGAGACACACTTCACTACAGTTGATTCTTTCATTTCCAAGGGAGGGGAAAGTATCGAAAACCTTTTATGGGAGATTCTAGGTACGGGAGTTAATTGCGCAAAAGGAAGGTGTATGCACCTTAAGCGCCCATAGTACTTCATGGTAACCTCTTGAAATGCTTTTTGTGCTTTGAATGTGTGCTTTAAGAATAGGGGAGAAGATGTAAGAAGTGAGAGAGAAGTTGTATAGAAGAGAGTGTGTGCTTTTGTGTTGGTTGTTTGTCTAAGAAGAAATTAAAAGAGAAAATGTGTGAAAGAAAAGAGATAAGAAAAGAGGTGTGTTTTTTATTATTTTGAATTCGGGAAAGGGTATGTACCCCTCTTGCCTACGTACCCTTTGTAAAGGATCAGAACTCACGTAGTTCTCTAAAAAAGAGAATGTGTGTTGTATATTTTTTATGAAAAAAAACAAGAGATTGATGTCATTATAAGTCTCACTTTTTAAATGTCAATATAAACACACTAAACCATATTTTCACGATTGGGAGATGTACGACCCAAAATCAACTTTGGGGACACCCTTCCCCAACAACGATAAACATGATTTAAGTCTTGCTAATGTTTATAAGGACAATTAAAATTTGAGACAAATAATGATAAAGATCTAATGTTGTTTAAGGAGCCAAAGACGGCAAAAAGATAATTGTGTTGGTTTGTGTCTTTTAATTGTGAACAACTTTAAGTTTGATTAGAATGTCTTAAAAAAAACAGAGAGAATATTTTTGATAATGTTTTGTAATTATGAAAGCAGTTTGATTTGAAAGGAAAATGTAAAAAGTGTTGTTGTAAAGAAAAAATGTTTGTAGAGAAAAGAAAAGAAAATGTTGTTTGTTTGAAAACGGGAGTGTATGCGTTGTTGTAAAAAAAATGTTGTAAGAAAATGTAACTTGTTGTTGTAAAAACAAACGAAAGTGTATTCGTTTTGATGTTGTAAAAAAAGTAATTGATGTTGAGAAGCGAAAAAAGGTTTGTAACATGGTAAATAAAAATTATACTAACGTTGCGACTAAAATGGACCTACGATGATTTTTTATTTAAAAGATCGCGCATGTTGTTGTCAAAAGGGTTTTTGGTTGTTTGGAAAAAGTCTCGTAATCAATTGAAATTTAATTACGAGTCCTCCCCCTCGGAAATGAAATGTTATTATATTTTGGCGTTTGTGTGTGGTGTAACTATGAAAGCAATAAATAATGCGGTAAATAAAGCGATAAATAAATAAAGTCCTACGCTATTACAACCATATCGAATAATTAATTATTTACAACCATATCGAATCAAATGAATAAAATTATTGACGATAAAATAAATCGCCCAAAATAAATAAGCCGTAAAAAATGATACGTAGATAAATAAGAGAATGAAAAGGGGGGTGCAAACCTAAAAATGGGTGAGGAGGAGATAAAAATCAGAAAATCAGCAAGAAGTTGGCCCAAACCCCAATTGAGAACCAGCCCAAACCAGCAAAAGAAAAAAAAAACCGAATCAGAAAAAAACCAAGTGAACCGGCCGAACCAGACCAAGCTAGACCGGCTGGGGGGCGCGCATAGCTAGCTGGGGGGTGTGTGGAGTAATCAATCTGGACCAGTGAGAACTCGCCACGTGGCGATATCTTCTTCTTCAACAAAACAAAACCAGAAAATTCCCTCCGTCACCGTCAATGTCGAGCTCTACACCAGAAAACTCAAACGTGGACCAAAATTAGCAAAACAAAACTCCGTTGTACTCGGTTTTCCACGCTGAATCTGAATCCATGCTTAGATTTTGCAACAGAGACACACAAACTCGAAAACGACGCAAAAACCGAACGGAACCGGAAAAGAAACAAAATTTGATTCTCCGTTTTAACTCATTGATTCGTGAAAAAAACAAAGGGGAAAGGTTTAGAAGGATTGCAAGAACGAAAATCATCAAGAAACAAGTTGATTTGGTGTGTGAATCGATTGAAACGGAGATTCAAAACTTCTCATATTTTCGGCCTTAGATTAATTGTGTTTTCAGACATGTATTGATGCATTTGATAGCAGATTTGGAATGAGGAAGTGATGAGGAAGCTTTTGGTATCTTTAGATTTCGATTTGGAAGAGTTTTGAAAAAATGGGTTGTGGTGGTGGTTTTCCGGCGAACCTCTGGTTAGATTCCGGCGCCGGTATATTTTCAGATCTGTTTTTGTAATTATTCTCTGATTTTTTGGTGTTGGAAATTGTGCAAAAATGATTCTCCAATGATTGAATCATGTGATAGGCTATTTATAAATAAAAAATTAGGGTAAATGGCATTTGTATAATAAAATGGTTAATGATAAAATAAAAATGAAAATGAAAAAAAATAATGAGATAGAGATGGTTAGGTGGATGAATGTGATTGGTTGATATGAGATAGAGATAAGATAAAAAATGATAAAAATTAAATAATAAAAATGTAATGTAAATAGAATTAGTGAAAATAAGAAAAAGAATATTATTTTTATTTTTATAATATGTGATGATAAAATAAAAAGTGAAAATAAATGTAGAAAAATATTATTTTTGATATTTTTGAACTTCTACGCTAATTAAGAAATTATTTGAAATAAAATAAACTAACAAATAATAAAATTGTTAAAAATTAAAATTACGCGAATAAAATAAAATTGTAATAAAATGAGCGTGAAATAACACTATTTTTGTAATAAAGAAATTTAAACTATTTTTTTTTCAAGAAAATGTAACTGTTGATAAAATAAAGAAAAATGTGAGAATAATAGCGAAAAAATTTGCATGAAAAATGAGATCAAAACACGCGGAATAAAATGCATATATTTTTGTATATTTTGATATAAAACATTCAATATTGGATTTTTGGTCCAAAATTTGGGTACAATACCACTTAATAATTATTGGAAAATAATAATTAAATAATATTTAAATATAAATATCCCAACTTTTTTCGTATGATTCTTAATATAAAATTCATGTTTTTTTGTTATTAAAATTTTTGAGAAATCATGAATTTGAAAAAATCATAGTTTGTTATATTATAAACCATACAAAAAGTATACCTAAATAATTCACATAAATTTTGTCCTTTTGTAAATTATATATTCAAAAAGTATACCTAGCGAGGGATTAGTCACTGCGTTCGGCGGTGGATACCCCGGTCTCGACCAAAAAAAATTATATATTCAAAATAGATGAGTAGAATTTCCCGTAAAAATAAAATAGATGAGTAGAATTCTTCAATCTTCCAAAGTAATGTTCTCCATTAATTACGAATCGCAATTTTCACTATAATCCTTATAAATAAAATTTCCTGTCCTCTTTAATTATTGCTCATTGTCTCTAGATATCATTTTTCTCTCTTGATTTTTTCTTTAGTGAAATCAACTCCTCCTTTTTAATAGGATTTTGTTTCCTTGTATCTTTTTTTAATAATGTGAACCTCTTTAAAAAGGTAACACTATCCAATTGCAAAGTGGAGCAATTTTTTAAAAAAAATTCTGATTTGTGCATTTTTTTTTCACTCTTCATGATGTTTTTTTTCACTCTTCATAATGTTTTGGGTTACAACGTTAGCTACTCCGACTCGTGATGATGAGTTACTTTCTTGGAAGTGGTTATGGAAGCTTCCTGCACCCGCAAAATTCATATTTTTTTGTTGGACAGCCTGCCATAATGCTCTCCCTACTAGACTTACTTTGCAAAAATGAGGTATTGTGCATTTTGATTCTTGCCCCCGCTGCCCAAATTGTTCTGAAAGTATTTTGCATTGTTTAAGGGATTGTCCCTTCTCTAAAACGACCTGGCTGGCCTTGGGGTTTGATAACATTAATTTTTTCTTGGATCAAAGTATAACCTCTTGGCTTCGAAGAGGAACATCTAGTGCAAATAATCAGATTTTATGGCGACTTGTTGGTGGCTTTGGCGAGCAAGGAATAGCTTGTGCATGACTAATGAGATCATCCCGCTTCATCAGGTGAAGTTACAGATTTATATCTCTGCTAGCATACACTCTAAAATGTATATGACCAATTCGGCGGGTGATAAGGATGAGCAGTGGGTAACGTGGCATCCGGATGAGGGTCATGCTATGGTCCTTAACGTCGATGGCAGTAGCCTAGGGAATCCTGGGTCATCGGGATTTGGCGGTGTTTTGAGGCATGGTAATGGTAATTGGATCACTGGATTCGTGGGGAATATGGGCATATCGACAATCCTGCATGTTGAATTGTTGGCTATCTATCATGGTGTGCAGTTGGCTTGGGACCAAAGGGTATAGAGACATAATCTGCTATGCAGACTCCACCCTGGCGTTACAACTTCTTGACAGAGAGATTAATCATTGGCATCATTATGCATCCATTCTGTCCAACATCAAGGACTTGATGAATAGAAATTGGAATATTGTTTTCAAGCATGTTTAGAGGAAGGCTAACTCAGTTGCCGATCTCTTGGCGAAGGCAGGAGCTTCAGGCACCGATGCGTGGATTGAGTTCCGGGAACCACCTTCTACAGCTCTACCGCTACTTCAAGCAGACGCGTCCCGCGTTATGTTTGCTAGGGGCTAGTTCTCTTTCTTTATTAGTTTCTTTTTATCCCTGATGTTTTCTCTTTTTTTAGCCTATGTATCACCAAAAAAAATCATCTATAAATCATCTAAATACTCCTAAAAACTAACTAAATTATTAGAAAACTTATACTAAAGAGATAATATGACGAGATATCATCACAACCTTAAATTTAAACTGTTGATTGTCTTCAAGAAACATATATGTCAAAATAAAATTTTCGGTAAGTTAACAAATCAATTTAAATAATAAAATAGATCACCAAATTCTTCCGAAACGATGAAGGGTTTTCTGGGTTTCTACATTTTTTTTTTTTTGATAAGCTTCTGGGTTTCTACATGATTCAAATAAAAGTATATTTTTGTTACATTTTTTATTTTAATTTATATTCTAATTTTAATTTTAATTTTAATTTCAATAAAAAAAATAAAATATTAAAAGTAAATTAAATTATATATAAATAAAAATGTAAAGTAAATAGAAATTGTTTTTGTTGTTTGCGGGCCCTATCTAAAGCTATGCATTTGAGAGCGCTTTTGTTCAATTCATAAGCGCTTTTATTTCCTCATTTTGGTGTAGTGAGATAGCGCTTTTTATCAATTCATAAGCGCTGTCTAATGTTAGACTTTAGACAGCACTTTTTGTCAATTCAGAAATGTTGTCTAATGTGGACCTTAGACAGCATTTTCTTATAAAGTGCTGTCTAAAGTGCGATGTCTTATAAAGCATTTTGTGCAAACCTTTTTTATTTAGTTTTTAATGATAAACAGCGCTTTTATTTGATAGAAAGCGTTTTTTTTAATCTTTAAACGTTGTCTAATGTTATCACAAAAGACAGCTCATTTTCATGTAAGCGCTATCTAAATGAAACTTTTTTTTATTTTTTTCTAAGCCTTATGAAAGCGCTTGTACAGTATAAGCGATAAGCAATGTAATATAGTTGTACTTTAGACAACACTTTTATATAACAAACGTTGTCTAAGGGTTCCGTGTACTTTTTAACAGCACTTACGTAAATAAGCGCTGTCTAAAGAACGCAGTTATTTTCACATTTTATTGTAGTGATACTTTTACAACCTATTATATTAGGCTGACCCCACTGCAGAGACCTTATTGTCAAAGGTGCAATAGCCCATGGAGGGCATCTACTTTGGCTATGGTACCAAAAAAAAACTGTTAAGTTGAAATGACTAGAAACGAGAAAACGTGTTTTGGTTGAAATGACAAGTATGCTTGCAATGTCACGTATCGAAGGAGAACAATGATTTGAGGAAGAAGACTTGATTGGGCCAGGTTAAAAAGTCTGGAAAAAAATATAAGTTGAAAAATTAGTGCCTGAGCCCAGCCCTTTGCGAGCTAGCTGACTTTTGGGTAAGTCCGATCCGATTCGATTATGTGTTTTCCTTTTTTTTCACTATCAACAAACAATTTTATGGAGGAAAAAAAATTAAACTTTCCAAATATAATACAAATAAGTTACCAATCAACCAAATAGCATAAAATAAATTCAAATAATTTTTCAAAACAAACTATGTTAATGCATAATCAAACAACCCAATTATAATTTACAATCAAAATATCACACAAAACAACATAAATGAACATAATCAAACATAATTATAATTTTGTGACTATTATATAAGACTTGGACTTGAGTTGTGTATAAAAAAAATAAAGTTATGCAGACCTGACTAAAAAATCCAGATTATAATTTAGCTAGAAATTTTAAAACTTAAATCTAAGATTTTTTCGAGCTTTGCGACCCGACCCATTTTAACGGCTCTAGTTATCAGCCACTAAGATGTAATGTGACCTAAACTTGATCTATATGAGACACTAACAATGCGGTTAAAAAGTTCAATCCAATAAAAGCCTACCACAAAGGCACATGCCACAAAGACATTTGAAAAGCACCAATCCTACCGCAAAGGCACCTACAATTTAAGAGAAACTTGTCTTGGTCCAGTTTAGTGTGATAGTACTAGGATTGATGTTTGAAGAAAATTAATTTTATTGAAACAGCTCATATATGGTGTCTATAGTAGGTATTTGTAGTTAGAGTCGTTAAATTGTAGAGCTTTATCAATTTGGGTCCGGCTCTCATATAGAGAGGGCCTAAATATTCAATTCAAAATGGGCCTTATTTTACATAAGGGCCAAATAAAACAAGTCCTGTAAATTTAAAATGGGCCCTAAAGGCCCCAAGGCCTTATAAATCTATAAAATTTCCTTATTTTAAATTCAATTTTTGGTGTAAATTTTTTGAAGTTTTTTTGATAAAAATATTTCAAAAAATCGGAAAAAATTCCGAAAACATTTTTTTTCAAAATCTTGAATCGGAAAAAATTCCAGAACTATTTTTCTCGAAATTGAAAAAAACTCCAAGAAATTTTTGTCTTCCAAGAAGTTTTTTTCTCGAAATCGGTAAAATTCCGAGAAATTTTTTTCGAAAATTCAAAAACATACTAATCAAAAACTCAATATTATAGTTCTACAACAAAAGAAGGCAATACATTTTTGCAAAAAATGTTCAATTTACGAGGTAACTATGTTGAATTTTGAAAAAAGGAATCAATTTCACTTTATAACAGATATCTGGTGTTCTAGAGTGAAAAAACTACTGAAGATATAAAGCCATTTATGTCATGAGACTCCAAAGGTGTCAATCAAAAGCCAATAGCAACATAAAATCCTAGGCTACTACAGAAACTGCAATACCAACAGAATACATGTTTATATCATACCAGGCACCAGCAGAATCACAAAAATGTAATATAGCTAGCAACCTTGTTATATCATACACAGTATTCTAAAAGCCAAAACAAAACTACACAGCTCATGTTCCAGAGTGCATTCAAGAATTTTAGTCTACTTGAGTTCAAAACATCGATCCCAGTACTATCACACTAAACTTGACCAAGACAAGTTTCTCTTAATAAACAAAGGTTCAACTACCATCACACAACACAATTCCTATGTAGCATTATAGTGTATGGAGAAAAAGCTCATACCTTAATGAAGGAAAGGAACAGAAATAGAAAGAAAGCAAATAAATTAAACAAGAACCCTAGCTACCACATAATCGCTCTCTCGAGAATGAACAAAAATGGATGTAGGCAAAGAATGGTTCTAATAACATCTTTCTTACTTGTTTATGTCTTTTTGAACTTTACGCCTTCATCAGCAATCATACATCAGTGTCATACTTATTGCTAAAGACTTCGAGAGATCTAGATAAGACTCAAACAATCAAATAATTAATAATAAAGGTCTTGCTAACATGTGTTCTAAGGGTGCATATTCAAAAATAGAAATTTTGTATTGAGAAAACAATATATTGACTAATAAAAAGTTGAATACACAATTTTTAAGATGAATTTTCTATATTTAGTTCTTTAACAATGTGTCTTTAGCGCACATGTTAGCTTTCTAATAATAAAGTACACAAGAAATAAAGGAGATCAACAAATAAATAGTAGTAATAAACATACAAAAAAAAACATCAAGAATAAACTAGAAAAAAAATTAAGATAGTTGAGAAAGGTGTAAAACTAAGGTAATTAAGCAACATAATTGAATCCACTTCCAATAGTCTAAAACTTTGACTGCAAATAATTTATGGTAGTTTTGTCCAATTGAAAAGCCTTAACCAGCACTTCATTAGGGATTTGATGTGTAGCCCCAAATATTGCATTGCCAATAGTGATAGCTCCTGGATTCTGGCTACTAAGAGCTGTAATGGCAACAACATTACCATATCCGATATTTCTTTGATAGTGAATGAGTCCTATAGGAAACACAAACACGTCTCCTCTATGTAGAACTTTTCTGAAATGACGGTTTTCTGGGTTTGAAGCGATGAATCCAACTTCTACGGTTCCTTCAAGAACAATAAATATTTCAGTAGCGCGAGGATGTGTATGTGGAGGGTTAATTCCCCATGATGCTATATCGATACGAGCCACTGATAACCCTAATGTGTTCAATCCTGGTAGTTGAGATGCGAAGACTGGAGTTACTTTGGACCCAACAGTATTACTAGTGTTGCCTGCTATGTTAAGGCCACTAAAGAAGAAGTCATCTGCCTCAACAAGCTTAGGATCCTTGCATACTGAAGTGTCTAGCATTACCACAATTGATGAGAAGAATCAAACTGTCAGAATCTTAAAGATTTTTGAGTATATAGGATGATTATATATATATATATATATATATACACTAGTTGTTAATTTTACCTTGGTCTGTTGTTGCCACGCAAAAATCTTGGAGATTACTAGGATCAGTTGCAAAGACAAGTGAAAGTGAAAGAGCTAAAAGAGACATCAAGAATAAGAGATTAGCCATTTGATCAAAACTTGAAACTTGGAAGGTTTTGAGGCAGGAATTTGTACTAGCAATTGTGGTATTGGTGGATGAAAATTTGCATTGTATTAAGGCCTATTTATATGGAATTTGTGCATAGCATTTTATCAAGACTTATCACTTATTCTATACATGTATGTTGGATGTGAACCTACAAGCACAAAGATGCTGTCCTAACTGAAAAATTAAAGGGTCATCTTTTGAACTTGAAAAAAGAAAGAAATGGTTGTCTTTGCAATGGTAGTAAGAAATAATAAAACTAATGTGATATGCAACCATTCTGTTAGCCCTTCATTAAAGAATCTTAATCCATAATTTTAAGGATTTCATCCTGCCATAAAAAGACATGTCTTAAATTTGAGAGGTTTCTTTGTCATAGAATTGAGAGTTGATTCTAACTCATTCCTACAAACCGACTTGTAAGATAATGTTTGTATCTACTTATAAACTCATGTATAGATCATCTCGCTTCCGATGTGAGATTTGATAATGTTCTTTGAACTCCTAACTTGAACCAAAACATCATCCCATCATCATAAAAGTTTTTAACAAAAGAGATAAATAAATCTTAAATGTATATTAAGCTGATCAACATCAACACTTCCATTTGTCAAGAAGATTCAAACAAATAAATGTCAGTGAAACAATAAAAAAAGTAAGAGTAGTTTGGATGGACTCATGACAATGATATCTATTTTGTTTGAATGGACAATAGCAGAATAGGTATTCTACTAGTTTTATCAAGATAAAACTCTAATCAATGCAAGTGAAATTTTCGACGCAAAATATGTCTCATTGATAAACTAATCAAGTTTTCATCACAAGAGTGTTAATATTCGAACGTTTAACAAATTATTGAAGACGTCCAAATCTCTTACACAAAGTGTTTTCATATAATCAATACATGGAAAGCATGAATTTGGCCTCAGTTGCACTTGCATGAATTTGTCTGTTTGAAACATTCCATTTTTGTCATTCAAAGGCAATCATATAATCAATACAAGGAAAAGGAAAAACAAATTAAGGTTAAAAAACCAAACGAGATCATTTCACTTTTATGCATATTAACATTTAACCCATTACAAACACCCAAGACTTAATCTCAAGAACAAAAGCATTGTCAACCAAACCCAGTTTAGAAAAATGACAATTAGTATAATACAAGCATACACACTAAACGAGTCAATCTAATTTTGACTCTTCACAATTTAAACATATATCACTCGCTCAAAACCAAACTGTATTGATATTTGAAACAATTTCGACAAATCATAGAGATGCCTTAAGCTTCAGCCTCCTCTTCTTCCTCCTCATATTCTTCTTCATCAGCAGTTGCATCTTGGTATTGCTGGTACTCGGCAACAAGATCATTCATGTTACTCTCGGCCTCAGTGAATTCCATTTCGTCCATTCCCTCGCCAGTGTACCAATGCAAGAAAGCCTTGCGCCTGAACATAGCTGTGAACTGCTCACTAACTCTCCTGAACATCTCTTGGATTGAAGTTGAATTACCGATGAAAGTGGATGCCATCTTAAGACCCTTAGGTGGGATATCACACACGCTGGACTTAACATTATTAGGTATCCACTCAACAAAGTATGACGAGTTCTTGTTTTGTACATTGATCATCTGCTCGTCAACCTCCTTTGTGCTCATCTTACCACGGAACATTGCTGATGCGGTCAAATAACGTCCATGGCGTGGATCAGCAGCACACATCATGTTCTTGGAATCCCACATCTGCTGTGTCAATTCAGGTACAGTCAAAGCACGATACTGCTGAGATCCTCTTGATGTCAAGGGTGCAAACCCAACCATGAAGAAATGGAGCCGCGGGAAAGGGATAAGATTGACAGCAAGCTTACGAAGATCGGAATTTAGTTGTCCGGGGAAACGTAGACAACAAGTAACTCCACTCATGGTGGCCGAAATGAGGTGGTTGAGGTCACCAACTGAAATTATAAATTCAAGAAAAACAAATTGAAAATTGAACTTCCAACTAAATTGCAAAGAAAGTTAAACACATTTCATTTAGAGAAAGTGACTGGATAACCAAATTGATAGCAGCAATTCAACAAACAATAACCACCAGCAATGAGTAAGAACTAAGAACTAAAAAACAAAGACCCTAAACCCACTTGAATCCTCCCACAGTCTCATCAATATAATTGTGTCTAATCCAAATTTAATTTGTGAATTGAATGAAAACCATGTCTATATATCAATTACTACCTAATGTTAACCATTTATCTATAATTCTATATCAAACAACTACAACAGAACAGCCACAGGTAATGATTATTCATGATAATAATAACAAGCAGAAAAACAAATATGGGAATAACATTAATAAACAAGCTGCATTGCATTAACAAAAAGCCTTTCCTTGTTAACATCAGCTATATGAATCATCTCTAATGACAAATCATTTAACTCTAAATTCTTCTCAATAAATTGACTCAAAAAATTTCCTAATCTTCCTCAACCTCCATAAAAGATTGTCAATACATTAATACAGAAAAACTCCATAAATTAATTATATCAAATAAAAAACTGCATAACAACATCAACAACGAAATCCTTCTAACACAAGTGGTATACAAATCAAACAATCCTATAATGATCCATTGTGAACCATGTTTACAGTTTTACCTATAGTTTTTCATGATGTATCTAAATTCTAAAAATCTAACCTCGATCTAGCACAAGGTTGTACCATATTTTTACCACAGATGATATCCCAATTTTTCTCTATGCATCTCTTCCTAATCAGATTTTTGTTTAATTGTACATCGTTTTTAAGTGTTCAAAATAGTGGTCATCCCACTATCCGCTATACGCTATAGCATTTTCGGGGGTCAGCGCTACACGCCACTATCTGGGATTAACTACATAGCCTGATCCTATCCGGCTAAAAACTAACCATCACAACATTCATATCTCTATAAATTCGAGTTAATCTATTCTTCTTATTCTAATTCCTAAAACATTGATTTTCCATTACATCTCATACATCACCATATACCTTAACAATTATCTACATCAATTAATCACACCAAAACTATAAAAAAAAATACATAACTTACATGTCGGTGTAGCAAGCTTCAAAGTCCTGAAACAAATATCATAAAGAGCCTCATTATCCAAAACCATACATTCATCAGCATTCTCAACAAGCTGATGAACAGAAAGTGTAGCATTATACGGTTCCACAACCGTATCAGACACCTTCGGCGAAGGAAACACCGAAAATGTCAACATCATCCGATCCGGATACTCTTCTCTAATCTTCGAAATCAATAGAGTTCCCATACCAGAACCAGTACCACCTCCCAAAGAATGACACACTTGAAATCCTGCACCAAAAAAAAAAAAAATCACCACAATTAACAAATTAACAAATTGAAATCAATTCAAAATCATTTAATTAGTTGATTAATCGAATTAATTGAATTATCATTGAATTTAATTTATATACACCGTCAGTAAAGTTGTTTTACATATGCATTAACATATCATGTATTGCGTTTAAAAACATATGTGTCTCATTCATTAAATGATGCAACAACACATTATTGAATGTACATATAAAATAAATACACCTCAGTGTAAAGTTATTTTATGTATGCACTGACATATGATGTATGTGGCTCATTCATTAAATGATGCGGCAACACATTATTGAACGTACGTATAAAATAATTTTACACTGACGGTGTATACTGTATAGCAATTAAACTCTCGATCATTTGTAAATTACTACCTTGCAAACAATCACAATTCTCTGCTTCCTTACGAACAACATCAAGAACAGAATCAATCAACTCAGCGCCTTCGGTATAATGACCTTTCGCCCAATTATTACCGGCACCAGACTGACCGAAAACAAAGTTATCAGGACGAAAGATCTGACCAAAAGGACCAGATCTAACGGAATCCATAGTACCAGGTTCAAGATCCATAAGAACAGCGCGTGGAACGTACCTTCCACCACTCGCTTCATTGTAATAGACATTGATACGTTCAAGTTGAAGTTCGGAATCGCCGTTGTATTTTCCGGTGTGATCGATTCCGTGTTCGTCGCAAATTACTTCCCAGAATTTTGCTCCGATTTGGTTTCCGCATTGTCCTCCTTGGATGTGTAAGATTTCTCTCATTTTCTCGGGAAAATGAAAATGAATATGAAAATGAAATTATGAAATTAGGGTTTTGAAATTTGGTTTTTGGTGTTGTGAGGTTAAGGAGGGAAGGAAGGGGGTGATGGTGTTTTTGGTTGGTTGAATTTGAAGAAGTGAATGGGAGAGTGAGTTAATGGTGAGGAGAATTTGAAGGGGAGTGGGTTTTTGTGTAATTTTGTGTTGGTTTTGACTTTTGAGGGTATTTTTGGAAGGAAATAGTTGTTGATTGTCATAACTCATACTTTTTCCGTCGCAAAAAATTGTAAGAGAAAAATAAAAATCACACTTAGTTTATGAAAAAGGTAAAAGAGAAAGTGAATTTTTCTTCGAAATGTAAAAAAAGTTTATGTTTTTTCTTTTATATTTTGAAACAAAAAAAATTAGTTTTTTTCTCATATATTTTGGGACGGAGGGAGTATCATGTTTCGATTAGTTTATAAAATATAGTTCACTTTGTTTTTAGAAAATAACTCACATTTTAAGATTATTGAATAATTAGTAGGTTTAATTGCAGTTTTGATCTATATACTCATAGTTTTGATCTATATTTTTATAGTTTAATAAATAATTTAATATTCATTATTATGAATAATAAAAATTCAAACACAATATAAAAAATCAAAATTTTAATTTTTTGACAATTTTATTGAAGGGTATTTAGTTATTATAATATTTTAAAAGATTGAATTTTTTTTTCAAAATATATTAAATTTTTTATTATTTAAAAATATATTGTATCGGTACAATCGAATTTGTCTATTGTAACATAGAATTTTTTAATTATTTTGTGAAGAGTATGAAAACCAAGATTTGCTAGAAAGATATTAACAAACGACTCGGTGTGTCGTGCCATATAGCATGGCTAGGGTTAGGAATAGGCTAGACCAGGCTTTGGCGGGTCTTAGTCTGGTCTATGAAATTTTTTTAGGTCTTTGGCCTATTAATAGTTAATTTTTTTGGTCTACCTATTTAGAAATCTGGCCTAGCCTTATCGCCTACATCATATAAAAATTTCAATTTTTTTTTTGAGAACATATAAAAACTTCAATCTAGTCGTCTATATTATCTAATTTTTTTAAATAGACAATAAAGCCTACATTACATAAAAAAATTTATATAGTCTATATTATCTATTTTTTTAATTTTAAACTAATTACATGGGTCTTGCCATACGTAATCACTTATGACACCTTAAAAAAGTGAAGTAATGTTGTATTTATTGATTTAACTTGAATCAACTTAGTATACAAATATGTAGTATACAACTATTTATCACTAAAGTTTCCTCTACATACCAGCTAAATAGCCGATGTGAGACTTCTAGTTGCTACTATCTCTATTATTTTTAGGGTTAAATATATTTTTGATCCCTATAAACATTTGAACCTTCTACTTTTAGTCCCTCTAAACTTTTTTCCCACTTTTTAGTCCCTACGAAATTCTCTAACATGAATTTTGGTCCCTACTTTTAAGTCAACTCATGTATACTAATTAAAATTTGGAATTATGTATTGCAAAAATATTTAGTATATTAAAAATTGAATTGATTTGCAAAATTTGAATTTTTTTAATTAGTGATGAATTAAATATGAATTTTTGAAGTGTTTGCGCTTAAAAATTCATAGTTAATTCATCATTTGTTAAAAAATTGTGAATTTTGGTTTGAGTAATTTTTATAATATTATAAACATGATCACAAAACCTCATTAAAAAATTTGAATCGTACACATAGTTGAGTGAAAACTAGGGACCAAAAATCATAATCCGAAATATTTAGAGGACCAAAAAGTGGGAAAAAAATTTAGAGGGACTAAAAGTGAAGAGTGAGATATTTATAGGGACTAAAAACATATTTAACACATATTTTTAATAGAAGTTATTATTTCTTATTCTCTCTATTTAAATGACCAATGTTTTCGTTTTTTTTTCTTCTTTTTGTAAACTTTTTGTACAAAAATTCAAAAATTAATGTTTTCATTAATTGTAAATACCAACAAAGAACTTAAGATTAAATTAATCTATTTGACAATAGATTTATATATGCTACTTTAAATAAGTAAAATACATTCACCTCCAATTTTATATGTCCTAAATTTTTTTTATTTTATCTATAAATTATAATTATAGAATATAAAAGTAAGTTTTAATAATTATGTATATTTTATATGCAAAAAAAAAACAATTATGTCTATATAGGTCGACCTGTTAGGCTTTGTAGACTTTTTTTAAAGCCTAAGCCTGACCTTTTCAAATAAAAAGCCTATTTTTAAAGCTTGAGCATGACCTTTTTAATAAATAGGCCGGCCTAGTCTAAGCCTATATAAACTAGCTTGTAGACCCCTGTGAGCCGATCTGACCTATTTTCAACCCTAAGCATGGGTCCATAATAATTTTGGATACGATATACAACAGTAATGCTATACATACCGAATTTATTTTTACCGAATTTTCACCAAAAACAAACATGGAAACCTATACACCTATTTATGCATAACGTGGAGCACAGTTAGAATGTGGTTATCTTTTTATTAAGTAAGCGAGTTAAATAGTATTCCCTCTGTTCTAAAATAATTAGGCTTAAATACATTTTTGATCCTCTAAGTATTTTCTAGGTTTCACTTTAGTTCTTTAACTATTTTTCGTTCTGTTTTGGTCTTCTAACTTTCATTCTGTTAACCTACTTGGTCTTAACCGTTAGAAAAATGTAAAAAAAAACGAGAGGTAGAAGCTTCTAATGAGAAAACGGACATCAGATTTGGATTCAGTGTGAATAACGAGAGGTATTGGAGTATCGTATCGTAAGATTTCGTGACTTGAAAGATTACCAGTGATGTGGACGGAGACGGTGATAATGGAAGCTCTGTACGCGATAAAGAAGAATGTCTCTAGCCACGTGGCGTTTTTCTATTGGATCTCACACCAAAGCCACAAAGTCCCTAAGTGTCACGTACGCAAAATTAACGTTTTTGGCATTTTTCTAACGATAACTAGGACCAAATAAATTAACATAATGAATGTTAGAGGACCGAAACGGAACGAAAAAATAGTTAAAGGACCAAAATGAAACGAAAAATAGTTAAAGGACTAAAGTGAAACCTTGAAAATATTTAGATGACCAAAAGTATATTTAAGCCAAATAATTATCACAGATTATTAGTTTATATTTGTCAACGTACAATTTTGATCATTAATATCTTTAATTATGTATTTTTAAAACCGCCTATGGTTCAAACTCCGATACAATCACTTACTTATTTTTAAGAGGTGAAAGTTGCTCCCTCCGTCCGAAAATAATTATTACACTTGACAAGTTATGTTTGTCAATGCACAACTTTGATCGTTAATATTTTTAATTATTTATCTTTAAAAATTATATATTCCAAAAATACTCGTCGAGACAAATCAAACATCTTATATACTAATATTTAAATTTACATATTAATAAAATAAAATGGTCAAAATAAATTATGTGAATAGTATACAATGATCAACTGTGACCACTATTTTAGAACCGAAGAAGTATTAAATCACCTAACAAAAAATTCATATTTTAAAGACCTATCATAAAGTACATTGGATACCAAAATATTTATAAAAAATATATAACTCATTCATATTGTGAGTTTATGATGTATATAGCATTATTATATTATTATGGGAAATTCTATGGTACTCTTGTTAAAACATATGTATCGGTACAATTGAAAATTTAACCAATAAAAAGCTCTCTTTTGTCCACATAATCCTTTTTATATTATATTTTAAAAGTTAATTTTTGCCACATGTAAAATATTATCCAACATGTCAAGTAATCATTGGTCAATATCTTTTATTGTACTGGTACATGATGATTTATCAATTGTACCGTAGCATCTCCCATTATTATACATTATTTATTTATTTTTGACAAAAGCATTGTACATTATTTAACATGCAGGTAAATATCAAAAGCGGTGCAAGCGAATTCGGGATAATTTCGTTACTGTATTTTCGGTTCAAGTAACATTTTCTAATACACAAACCCAGCCCACCCACTCAGTATAAAATAAACAAATGCTCTCTCTGCTCAATATTTCTTTTATTCAATCAATTTTCATCGATTCAAACAATGAAGCTCTCCTTCAATTCAATGCTATATCCAAAACTAATAAGGCGCCGCTAATTTCTAATACTAAATTCTGTTTTGTAAATTGGTTTCCTTATTTTTTTTTTCTATTTTTTTTTCCTTCTGCATGTATGTATGTAGCAAATTTGCCTGACAAGCTAATGAACTTCATCAAGAACGAATTTAAATCCATCACTTATATATATGTATATCATTTCTTACTAACCCGAACATTTGATTATGTGCCTGCAGCCTGGAGAGTTGGACAAGGCCCAACGCAATCTGGCGCAGGCTTACAACAACCAAATGCGTACTAAATTGGACACCAAAAGACCCGTTCCGGTTTCCTCATCTTCTTTTCTACAAGAACAATTCACGGTTGTGCCACATAGATTCGAAGGATTTTTCAACGCTAAGGGTAAAGAGGGGGATATATTATTGTGCCCAAGAAATATAGTACACGGGGAAGCTCTTAACGGTGAAAAATTAATACGTGTTAAGTGAGTCGATTTATATATGATTAGTATGTATCTATCACTCTTAATTGGTTTATGTACTTCATGAATATCCATGGATATTATTATCTTTATGTTGAAAACTCTTGTCACGTCACATCTTAAACCCTTCAAACATACCAATTAGAGTTTTCAAAATGCTCCAAATTGCTCCTTGTTTTTTAGTGCTATCACTGTTTAACACACAATAACTCATAGCTCTACGTTTCCATGTGCTGACCCAATTTTACGTCTTTGGACTTATTTCAATCTTTATATCTCAGAATGAGGACGGAACTGAAGTCGAGTACAGAGTATGCGATCCGCGTAGATCCAAGTTGGGTGCTGCAATCATGGGTGGTGTCACCAATATATGGATTGTATGTTATCGTATGTCGGAACTTAGAATAGCATATGACTTGTGCAATTTAAATAAGTATGCTTTCTTTTATTTGTTTCAGAAACCCGGCTCTTGTGTTATGTATGTGGGAGTGGGAAATCTATGCGGACTTACGGTTTCTGATTTGTCAGATCTTGTTGGCTTGGTAAGTTATGTGGTCTATTGTCGATCATATATCTTTATCATTTAGACTTTGGCTAGATGTGTGCTTTATTAGTAGTTTGCAATAAAATTAATACTCTTCTCAGTAGTAAGGAACTTCCCAACCTGAATAAATGTTTCCTTATACTCTAAATCTCTTCAGCCGCTATGATAACCCCTCCATCTTCTATTGTTAGTTTCTCATACAGTTCATCTAATGAGGATAATGGATGTTCCATATTTGCATATTTACACAGAATAAACACATAATACCCCTGGTCACATAGACAAGACAAAAAATTAACACATGTTGGTTATTATTATGTTCGTGACACTTTAGTGGTGAAGAACACAAAAATATATATGTTTGAACTAGTCAAAAACTAATCAAGTTGTCAAGGTGAACTGGTTCAGTTTTTGGTCTGTATTGTAATGTGCTAACTTATACTACATGTTATAATTTGTTAACATATCTATTTTGTTAGCAGGATGGTTTAGTGTATATTGTGGGATTCTCCGATGATGTTGCGCATATTGCGGGCAAGAGGCCAAATGTTGTGAGTCTTGTGACAATAGATGAGAAAAATTTTAGTTGGCCTCATTACCGGATGCTTCTCACTACGGTAGATGTGATCTCCGGTGACAGTTTTCATCTTCCTCAAGAGGTTCTCTATTAACCCCATAATATGATGTCTAATATTTCATACTCTTTTCTCATTAAATTGTTATGTTGTATTAGTTTTCAAGGGAGACATGTGTTACAAAGGCTAATGTTAAGTTTTATCTTAAAGTCGGTGGGCATTACATGATCTGCATAGAGGTTTGTTTTCAATTATTTATTTATATTTGATCTGCCTAGTAGTAATAATTTGTTTGATATTTTTTGTTAAATCATGCTTGCTGATGATTTGTGTGAACTATAGGCAAACAAAAATATAGGTCATGATATTTTTTTTCTACTGCAAACGTCGTCCAGGGGAATTCATGCTAATACAGACTGTCATGCTTGATTTAGTAGAGAGAGCATATGCCCTCGATATCGGTGGTATCAGTATTTGTGTCGTGTCTGATGTCCATGTCCGTGTCTGGGCTTCATAGTGTGTTAGTTTGTTAACACTAAGTTTGCTCTGTGACTGTTAGTTCTATTGTTAATTTGAATATTTTGGAATGTGCAGTTCCATATTGATATAGACGATTTCAATTTTGTTTACAATTTATTTTTTTTGACAAATTTTGTTTACAATTTATATCATGTCATATAATGGTATAGCATTGTTTCTTATCATGTGCAATAAGAACAAGAGAGTTAAAGTAATAAACTCCATGACACAGGCCAAGTAGCAGCCATAACACTACCTTTGTTATCATGTGCAATAAAGACAATGACATGAGTTATTTTTGGCTAACTTACTCCAAGATTTCATAATTTTTTTGTAAGTGGATAAGATAAACTATTTTTGGCTTATTAATTTAATCTGCTCCAAGATTTTATAATTACAGTAGAAGATACATTTTTTATGGATCCTATTGATCTTCTGGTGAGTCACACCATGAGTTGGAATGTATCTCAAGTTTATTAATGTAATACTTGTACCATATTAATAATAGAAGGCAATGCCAAAAATCCAAAATAATATATAAAGAACAGGTTCACTTATAATTTTTCCGTCTATGGAATCAAAGAAAAAACATACTCCCTTGTCCCATTTTAAGTGTCATAGTTGACCAAATCATACATTTTAAGAAAAGTGTGTAAATGAAAGAGAGAAAATGTGACTTTTACAAAAATGCTCCATCTTTTTATTGGTAGTAGACATTGAAATATAGAAAAGTAGATCTTTGAGTGTACTTTTTCTCTTACATAATGATTACTTTAAGGGATAAAATAGTAAAAATCATTGTTATAAATAGTATAAGACATTTATTTTAAGACAAACAATTTTGACAAGTATGACACTTATTATGGGACAGAGTAGGAGGGAGTATATTTGTTTGTTATTCAATCATATAACATGTAAAATGAAAATTAAAGAAAAAGGAAACTTGCTATTACATTTTCCTTTCTTGGCTATTTAGTAACATCAAATAAAAATTAAGATTATAGCAGTACTACTACTACCCATTAGCATATTATTCTTGATGGATTCAATTCTAGGAACTTTATCACCAAACTTAGTTTTGCATAAAGCTCCAAATAGTCACCGTAACTATAATTACATAACTGATACAACATAATTGATTGAATTTTGTCACCGACAAAATAATATCAATTAAATAGTTATTATGCATTTATAGATTATTTTTTTTGTCAAAAATTAAATAGCTTAGTGAATGAATTAATATTGATCATACAACTTGAGTAACTATTGTTTTTTTTGAATCGGCTTGAGTAACTACTGTTATATTAAACTATTTCATAAATGAATTAAACACATATGATTTATAATAAAAAAAATTGAGTTAAGGATTAAGTCAAACATAGTAATATAGAAAATCAGCTAAACAAATTTAGTGATTTTTTATAACTGTTTGGTGACATTTTATAACTATTAATTGCTAATAAAGTTTTTTAATATGAATTAAAAGGTATATGACATATGATTTGACTTTTTTTTTTTTTTTTTGATATTCATGAGGACCTAAGCCCGAAACAAAGAAGATTACAAAGAAATTACACGAGGGGTAGTATTACCCAATACATCAAAAAGTAGTAAGTTATTAAAACTACTTGGACACCTGTCAAAATAAATAATTTCGTTGTCCATTGAACATCCGTAGTTGGCTAGAGCATCCGCGCATTGATTTGCTTCCCGGTAAGTGTGCTTAATAACAACTACCCAATCTAGAGTAAGCAACCGATGAATCCTCTCTACAAGAGCTCTTCCCCTCCAGCTTCCATTCCCTTGCGACATGATGGCTTTGGCAACAACAAGTGAGTCTACATGCAACTCTATATATTGAAATTGCATTCTTCTTGCATATTGAAGTCTTCCAAAACTCCCCATAGTTCCGCCAAATAGGCACTACCAATACCAATATATTTGGCGTAACCTCCTAACCACTCTCCATTGCTTCCTCTTATAATTCCACCGCAACCGATATGACCACCGTCTCTACAAGATCCATCTGTATTCAATCTCACCCACCCAGTTGGTGGTGGTTTCCAACCCACAAACACCACACGTTGTCTAGTTTCAACTTGGAGTGAGGATTCACTCACAGCCAAGTTGTATGTTCTTAAACTTCTCATCACCACACTAGCTGAATTATAAGGCCTATAATAATTTTCATTATGATTCTCCTTATAAGGCCTATAAACTTCTCATTTGACTTTTAAATGTGAGAAAATAGAAAACTAATAACATGTTTATACCTGAGAATTAAGAAGAATACAATCCATTGAAAATACCACTTTAAAATTCTTTGAATCGACGGCGAACCACCTTCTAACAACTCGGATAGCACGGTTAACATTAATATATTTAATTGTAATGTCTTTGATCATGGTATAATCTATTGTCTCCTTCAATGTGATACAATTATTGCTTATTATTGCTTATAGAATTTTATTGACTGTTCATGTGACAGACCTCTGCAGAAAAAAGTTTTTTAAAATTGAAGTTGTTGAAGTCTTACTTGCGTTCTACCATGTTACAAGAAAAGTTTAATGAGTTAGCAATGATAGCAATTGAGAATGATTGTTGGAGAACATACAATAAAATCACACCAATAAATTTGATGTGTGGGGCAAAGTAAATAAGCAACCAATTCAAAAGAGTAGATGATAAAGATAATTCAAAACCAACAAGAGAGAGAAGAGAGAAAGCAAGTAAAATATACAATCTTTGTTTACTCAGTTTAGTCGAATCGGCCTAGGCTGAGGAAGAGAGCAGCCATTCTGTTCCACTATAATCAAAAGAGTCGTTACATAATGAGTTTCAATAGAGTTACAATAATTAGCCTTCAAATTTAATTCTACCATAAACTCAAATCTCTTCCCGTGACCAAGAAACTCAATAATATAGTGTTTCCAATGTGAACCAAGGATAATTTGCTCCTCTAGGATTAAACCAAGAACAATTCTCTACAAAACTCAAGCCTTTGTGATGTGGCAAATCTCAATCATAATATCAACATTTAGGACTACATGGCTTCCTCTCATCTCTCTATAGTTTTATACAAAGAAACAACCTCTATTTGTAGAGAAATATATCACTTCAAAATAGGCCTAAAACTCAAGCCTATAACAAGCCATAAGCCAGACTCAAGCCTTCACTTTTTTGACAAGTCAGGCTCAGACTTGACAAAGCCTAGTTCGGTCTGGCCTATTCCCACCGAATTTAGTCATTGGAGAGGGCATTATACCTAGTTTACAGAGTCACTCACCCTCAATTATAAACGTGCTAAATGATTACATCACGTGAAGATGTTACTAGGATATTGGGTTTGGTCTATAATGGGCCTAAAAGACCAAGATGTTACACAGGTGATAAAGAATTGATTTGTTATTTTTTTAAATATTAGATTAGGGGTTTGATTTGAGCAGAATTAAAACAAATAAAACATAGAAAATGCTAGAAATGGTAGAAGTGCAACAATCAAGTTTATTGATGAGCCAAGAAGAATCGCCACAATGGTAAGAATGTCATTGATAAGATTTAATAAACAAGTTTTGATTACCGGTTGATGACTCTTAAATAGTGATTTGAGTTATACCTTTGATTTTCATGGATTTCGCACAATATGAAATGTTTTCTTGGACATAGTTGAAACAAGAAGATCAAAAGTGAAGAAATTGATGGAAAATCAAAGAATGATAAGTCAACTGTAGATCACCACAATAAACGTGATTTCTTAATAAGATTGATAGTTTGCTCCAACCTAGAACCAAAAAGAAACAATACTTCTAAATTATAAAGTCTTTTTTTTATTAATCCAAATTCATCTTCGCTTATTGATATGCCACGCCTCTTTTATAAAGGGATAGGCTAAGCTTGCTTCTTTTTTTTGACAAAAGTTTAACTTTGCTTAATACTCCCTCTGTCCCAATTACCACCACTTACTTAAGATAAAATTTATAACCATTAGACTATTTAATATAAAAAATCACGCTATGTTGAGTTTAACCATTGAATAACTAACTATACAAAACATATATAACTATTTTTCCACTAAAATTATCATCTAATTGTAGTAATATTTACCTACACTATTTTCAAAACTGAAGAATACTATTTCACTTTGTGTTTATGCTGCTAAATTCCATCAATAATTATCAAGTTTTATAAAAGTGTAGTATATTTTTATTTTTATAACATTGTTATATTTTTTTAACTCGTGTGTAAAAATCTTATTGACTATACCATAGAATTAAATGAGAGTTGAACTTGTTAAATAGCTAGAGATTCATGACAAAAGTTCTTCAACCTTAAGTATTGACTATACCCCCCAAGAATTAGACTTTGTGAGATGGAAACCATCATGGGCCTTTGCCCAATATGAAACACTAATATTTGTATCATCAATCATTATCAAAGGGAAAAACAAAAACTAATGCAACTAAAACTAATTTGAACCAATAGGAAAATTCCAATGAAGTTGAGACGAAATATGAGTCAGAGAAAATACAGAAGCTAAGGTTTGAATGAATTAGACAATGGACCACTTTCTCTAAGCACGATACTAAAGTTCATTCAAACTACATATGATTCCACGTGCTTTTCATTCAAATGTTCCCCAATCATTTTCACTTGCCATTTACACTACTACTTCAAAAACATTTGTATATGTTAATAATAAAAGATTCCATGTCCTTAGCAAGAAGGCATAGTTAATTTATTCGAAGACGTCTGATCTTGATCGAATGTTCTATATATAAAAAATATATAGTTTATATTTGCGTTTTATTTTTCGGAGTAAATATTTTTGAACTTGATCATAATCGAATGACTCCCAAATACTTTGACTCGTAAATGTGGGTTCTTTTCTGACCATAGGGAACATTTGTCCTTGTAGGTCGAATAGAGCTACTTTATGCAAATTATCAATAATGAATTGGTTCAATAGCAAAATACTTTAACCCTTTAAATAAGATGTCGTAAATTTGATTTGTATTTCTTACCGCCATAGAAAATTCAATTTAAAAAAACGAGTTCACCTTATATATTTTAAAAAAAAATCAATAAAAATAAATTATGGTTAAAAGGCAATACAAATATTATACTTACAATTTATGGTAGTATATTGTCATTAAAATTAAAATGATACTTTTTCTATGAACCTGCTGGGATCCCCACCAACTCCACTGTCACTCACACTCACACACCAAGCCATAATCACATTAGATATTTCAATCTTAAGCTTAACTTTTCTCTTTAGGTCTCATCCCACTTTATGGACCCCAAAAGTCCAATCTTTTTTTAGTTCTTTTTCATAACATAAGCATGCCTATTTGTCATTTTATCACCAGAAAAATGGTCCCATTAAACAATTATATAGTTTCCTCCAATTATTATTAGGCAACACCTAGTGTTTATTTTGTAGTGGAAAGAATTATATAGTAGTCAATCACAATCAAATGTAATTATGTAATACTACTATTAATATTATGATTATCTATAACAAAAAGAGCTTAACAAAAAGAAAAAAGATACAAAAAAATAATAGTTGTTGAAGGGGCACAGTTGCAATTTCTTTCCGCAACATTTGTAAAGTTTATTAGCAATTTTTTGTTTTTTCTCTTTTTCATATTGCTAAATTATGAACGTAATCTCAATTTTAAAATTTTCTTGAAAGGAACCAATTAGAATGGAGGATAGTGATATGTTTGACAATATTATAAAGATGGACAACTAAGGTGAGTAATACTGAATTATAGGCGGCTTATAAAGCTATAATCAAGTCAATTTCAGGTTGCTAAATTATTGCAATACAAAATGAAGTTATATTTTTTGTCAAAAAAAAATGAAGTTATATTTTAAACACATCACTAGTGATAAATGGTATCCTAGAATATGTACCAAAAAATGCGTGAAGATTATTAATCCTAGAATAAATGGTATCTGTTTAATAAGAAAGTTGATATTTCTCAACAAACATGGACTATTTTCTTCTAGTAACCCTAGCTGTGAGGGGTTATTTAGGGTAAAATTAGACCTAGAATCACCTCCTCCAAAAATCCTCCAAATTTTTTATTCTCTATTATAATTAAATAAATGCGATTTTCATATATTTGATGATTTTCTCCATTATTTTTGTGATTTCGTCGTTTTATAGTGCGACATTGTTTGTTTGATTTCTCGTCATAGTACGGTGCATTTTAGTACAGTGTATTTTATTTTTTTCGTCTTTGTGCGGTATTTATTTGTTTCAGGTTAAAGGTTTAAGTTCGATTTAATGCAGTTTAAATCAATAATTTTTGTGTCATCAACGCTACATATTCAGAATGGACATTCCGAACACTTCAATGTAGTCAAATATGTAGTATTATGCAATTTTTCCGATTTATACTATTAGCATGAATGTTGTGAGTTTGGGGGTCAGACAGCTGCGGGAGTTTAATGTTGCCCTTCTAGGGAAATGGTGTTATTGGAGGATGTTGTTGGATATATAGGGGGGGTTTGTGGTTTAGAGTGTTGACGGCTCGATATGGGTTGGAGGGTGGTCGGTTACGTGAGGGGCAGAGGCGAGGGTCATCATGGTGGAGGAAGATAGTGAAGATTAGGGACCGGGTTGATGAGGTTGGGGGAGATTCATTTGCGGAGGGTGTGGTGAGACGGGTCGAGTATGGGACAGATACTTTGTTTTGGTTGGATCCCTGGTTGGATGGGGTTCAGTTGTGTGAGCGGTTTGGTCGTCTTTTTGATTTGGCATAGACCAAGCAGCATACGGTTGCGGAGATATTTTCTTTAGGGTGGGCGGCAAGAGGGAGGGTGTGGGAGTGGAGGCGTCAATTATGGGTGTGGGAGGAGGAGTTGTTGAAGGAGTGTCAGGCCTTACTTTAGGGTTTTCAGTTGCAGTAGCAGGTTTCCGATGCTTGGAGGTGGCGTTTTGATATTAGCAAACTAGAGTGATTTGTCAATCAAACAGTAAGGACACGTGAAGTTCAAAATAAAGTTACACAGAGCAATTGATAAATATCATAATGGAACTTAGTTATGAGTACGACTACTGATTAAAAGAACCTATAAAAACTGATAAATCACTTAGTTGATAACACAACATGCAAGGGACGTTAACTTTAACAGATGGGTTAACGTACATAGTTGGTGAGTGAACCCTTTATTGTGTTTGGGTATTTGATTTAGTGCTGGCTGGATGTTTTATAACTTTTATCTTTTTTTGGATTTTGATGTAATTAAACTTTTTCGGTGTGCCTTAGCATATCTTGTGCTGAGGGGGTTGATTACTTTTTTGGTTATTTATATATATTTTATTATGGCTTGTTCAAAAAAATATATATATGTTATCCAAAAAAAACTATAGTGTATAAGTTAAGATCAAGTTTAATTATCAGTAAAAATAAAACGTTTAATTATCAGTGAATAACTGAATATCAAGAGATATGATTAAAATCATACGAAAATTAAAAGACCAAAAGTTATCATTCAATTATAGTTTTTGATGGTCAAAAAAAAAATTATAGTTTAAAAATTAAAAATAAAACTGACTCTATTTAACAACCATAAAAACTAATTAAAGCAGGAAATTTAATTTTCCATTTCCAATTTCAATTAAGAATTTAAATTTTATATTTTTATGTATTTAATTTTAAATATATTATAATATTTTTATATATTTAATTTAACCAGTTTGCGTTGGTTTGGTTCAACCAGCACCGCCTCCATCACGCTTCTTCTCTGACGGTTCAAGCTTCCTCGTGGTTTCTTAACCTCTCGCTGTCGTCCTCTGGCCGCCGTCGATTTCAAGTCCGCAATGGTCCGCAACTCGATTTCAAGTCCGAGTTGGGCGGTTTTTCTAACTGGTTTTGGTGTTGCTTCCGATGGCAGTCTGTTTCTGTATATCCTTGTCTTGTTTGTAGATTTGACGGTTGGCGTGAAAGCACTGTATTTGCTTGTTGTGGATGTGCAAGGAGTCGTTGGTACGTAAATAGGTCCGTGTCGACGGTCGATTCATTTGATATATATTAGTAAAAAATTACTGTCAAAGTAGATTATGTAAATAGTGCAAAATGATTAACTGTGACACTTATTTTGGGACGGAGTGAGTATATATTTAGGGTGTTCCAGTCATTTGTTCGCCACCCCATTTGCAAAAAAAAAAAAAGGAGTAAAAGACTGTAAAGGTTTATTTTTCTTCGTGATACAAAATCTCTATAACTTAGATCGGTTTTGAGGCAAGAACTCATCTGCTTCAAAGAAAAAAACTAAATGCGGTTCAATTCAATTTTGAATGCCTAAATAAAAAATTCGATCAAATTCATTTTAATATACGCAGTTTAATTTGGATCGGTTTTTATATCTAAATTACAAATTGTAATTTTTTTTATTAATATTAATAAGATGCTGACACGGTAAGATAATGATTTTGATGTAAAATACAGACAAAAATACGCTAGTGATCTTTTATATTATTTATTTGTAACAATTTGATGCTTTATCTTTTTTTTTCTTTCAAATTGATCATTTATCTTATTTATTTGTAACACTTTAATTATTTATCTTTTTTTTTTCAAATTGGTCTTATCTTATTTATTTGTAACATTTTAATTATTTTTCTCATTTTTTATTAAAAAATACCGATATAGCTACCACATCATATAAAATTTTTTTTCTCAAATCTTCTTCTCAACACAAAAGTTACAAATTTCACAACTCAACAATCTCCCAGTTTTTTTCATGGAAAGAAAGGCAACATAAATACAAGAAAATAATTGTAGAAAATTCACTACAAATTAAACTTTGTAAAAGAAAAAAATTTCAGACTCAAAGACCTGAAATAGAGCTAGAGGCTCAAAATTACAGGCTCAAAAACCACTTTCAGTTTTCACAAAAACCAAAAACAGGTGGAGGATTAGAGTTTATTGAGATTTTGGGTGTTTTGATTCTTGAGTTGAGAAGAAGATTTGAGGTGAACATAAATAAAATAAAGGATAAATTTGGAGGAAAAGGATAAATGATCAAACTATTACAAATAAATAAGATGAAGAATCAATTTGTAAGGAAAAAAAGTTAAAGGACTAATTTGAAAAAAAATATATAAAAGGTTAAAATGTTACAAATAAATAAGATAAAAGATCACGAGTATATTTTTGCCTAAAATATACTCCCTCCGTCCCAAAATATAAGGGAAAAAAACACATTTTCTTTGTCCCAAAATATAAGGAAAAAAATAAACATTTATCTTTCTCAAGTATTAATTTTACTTATTCTCATAAAATTAAATACAAATTGCATTTAATTTTCCTTCTCTCTCATTTTATCAATAAACAACAACCAATAAAAAATGTTTTTACATCTTCCTATGTAACTTATTTTAAGAAAAATCACTCAAAATCATGTTTCAAATTTTCATGTTTTGGTTTTCTTAATAAGTGTGATTTTTTTATTTTTCCTTATATTTCAGAACGGATGGAGTAATATGTAACATATTAAAAATTAGTATCATTGAATGATAATGATCAATTACATTTGAAACATATAAAATAGTAAAAATAACTAAATAAAATTAAACTAATAAGTAGTACTATTAACAAATTTAAAACCAACAAATAATTGATTAGTGCAATATACATACTAAAAAAAATGAGCATTAAGTGACCAAAAATAAAAAATGAGCATTAAAATATGTATATACAGTTTAGTTTGGTTTTGATAAATTTATCCAGTATTTTTTTATTATTATTTTTAATTTTTGGACCAGTTACTCTATCTTTTAAAATTTCTCTAACCTAATACGAAGAATAATCACTATATTCTCCAGTAAATACATTAATCTTAATAAAAAAATATTCAAATCAATTTAAAGTTTCTTTTAAATTAATTTGAATTTGAACACTCCTAAAATAATCAACCATAACATGAAACAACATGAAATCCCTATATTAGGAAAGTTGGGTCCTTCCCAAACTCTACTAGTGTCATCCAAAACTTTAATGTATTGTTCTCATTGTCTAAATACATAGTACTCCTTATAGTACACATTACACATATAGTATTTCACAATATCATCCAGCTATACACAACTACCAAAATACACCAAACAAAGGAAATGGATATGGATATGGTGCACTTGAATGCACTAGAGTATGTAAATATGTATTGTTTGATCTTAATTCAATAATTATATATTTTAAATTATTTTTAAGTATAAAATTGATTTTTAAATTTAACTGCTCGATCTTACAACGAACAACCCAAATCTGAATAAATGCAATGAAATTATTAATCAATGACAATGACTATTGCTGCACTCAATCTTTATCTCAAACAAAGTCATTAACAGTGTCGGACTTAATTTTTTGGAGGTCCAAAACAAATATTAAAAATAAACCCCTAATAAAATTTTAAACAGGGAAAAAAAATGAAAAAAAAACTAAAGGGAAGGGTTTAACTCGCGACCTCCCTCTCTCATCTGTTCCAACAATTTCGCCCTTCCACTACACTAACCAGCATTTCATGTTATTTTGTATGCGCTAGCGGTATATAACCTAATAAGAATTGTTAGTTTAGAAAAGAAGAAAAAATATTGAGGTCCTAATATTTTTGTGGCCAGCTACTACACAACCTTTAGGTCGAGCCTGATCATTAAAAAATCCAATAGTAATTGACACATAAATTAATAGAGAGGACAACGATTCTATTGATAACAAATTAAAACTACTTAATATTAAAATTTATTTCAAATCAGATTAGTCAGCTTAATAAATCGAATAGTCGACAAAAAATCCTTACAAAAAGTCTCCAAAATTTTCTTACAACCACCTTCACTTTCTTATCGACCCACACTCACGCGCCTCTAACCTTCCTATATCTCTCTCCACTTTCTCTCCCCCATAGAAACCGTTTCATTGTGTCTCTCACTATCTCTCTTTCTCTCTCTCTCTCTCTCTCTCTCTAAACCAATGCCTTATTCCTAAACCCTACACACACAATCTCAATCCCTTCACAAAACGACCATGCCGTTTCTTTGGAAGAAAAAAAACAGAACCCGAATTTCCCAACTCGTCGCTGATTTTCAATCTCCAAAACGAACCAGTTCACTCGTCGTTCAAACCGGTTTCCCTACTTCTCTCATCGATCTCTTCGTTAAAAACCGTAACCGCTTCAAAAAAACCACTTCCAAAAAACCGCTTCACTCCGAAGTCACTGATCCGTTTCCATCACCGCCGCCTCCTCCTCCGCCGTCTCCGATCACATCTCCACCGTCAGTTTCGAATTCACCGATTCATGAAGTTTTCTCTCAAGAAGTAGTTCCGATGCCAAATCATCATCCAATCGAAGAAATTACCGCCGCCGTTGATTTTTTTCCGGTTAACGAATTTCGATCAAATTCGAAGTTGATTACGGTTAAGATGTTGACGGTTATTATTTTGGCGGCGAGTGTTAAGGATTTAACGGTTGCGATCACGGTGTCGGCGTTCGCGCTTTTGTTTCTCGAGAAATCATTGAAACGAGTCGTAACAGTGAAGTCAATGTTCCAGAAGATTCTATTTCATCGAAAGGTGAATAGCGTTTGTGAACCGGTAACCGTTTTAGCCGGTGCCGGTGATGAAGTTGAATTGCCGAACTTGGATTTGGATTCAAATTGTTGTGTGAAGGATGAAATTGAAGTTGTGGAAGAGAAAAGTGAACAATTGGAAAATTCAATGAAAATTAGAGGGAAAGGTAATCGTAGTGGTAGGTTTAAAGCAACAATGGTGAAGAAGCTTCAGAAATTTCGTGGTTCTAAGAAAGAGAAAAAAGAAGAAAAGGAAAATATTAAAGAGAATGATGGTGAATTTGGTAGTGTTGTTGTTGGGGAAGGAAAAGAAGAGATTATTAGAATTAAAAATGAAGTAAGGGTTGATTGTGGAAGTAACTCAACAGGTGTGTTCGGCTGTGGATATTCTGATTGTGGAAATAACTCAAGGGGTGCGTTCGGCGGTGGTTACCCTGATTGTGGAAACGGTTGTTCTAGAGAATCGATTGTTGTTGTTGGGAATTCAAGTTATGCGATTCTTGTTATGGTTGTGCTTGTTGGGCTTATTGTGGGAAGATTACAAGCATTGATTCTTACAATTGGATGGTGTTTTATGGTTAAGATTGTTAGAGGTATATGGAGATCAAAGAATGTTGCTTTAATCAAAGGTTGTGTTACAAGGTGGTGTTGAAGATGGAGATTTGAATCATCAACATTGAAAATGAAAGATTATTTCATGTTTGTGTGATAGGAACTCCAACCATTTGTTGGAAATCCAACTTGATGGGTTGTATTTTTACTTTTTAGATGTAAATTTATTTACTTTAGATAGATACTTAATGATAGTAATTAGATAGTGAATACTCCTTTCTTCTTCCTTTTTTTTATCAATAGACGAAATGATAATCACTAAACATTCCTGAAATTCATATATAAAATTGCGAACTTTTGGTTTGAACTCTTTTATTTTTCATTAGATGAAATTATGATCTTACATTCTTGAAACTATTACATAAAATTGCGAAAAGTTCGAACTCGCGCCAATGCTCCTTGATGATGGTGAAGAAAGAATAGATAGATTTTTTCTTGATGGATAAAATTGGATTATAATTTTGTTAAGGTATTAAAATGTAGGGATGTTTGTTCTTTGTGCAACTTAACAATCTTCCAAATTGTAGTAATGCTTGTGTTTTGTGCAACCTAGCAATCTTTTTTGTCTAATATGTATTTGGGCGGTGATCTGATCCAAAGAATAGGATGAAATTTAGGAAAGTTGTTAAAATGTGCAAACCTAGTAGAAAATAGAAATGGATTGAGATGGGAAAGAATGATTTTAAATATTTTGCAAAAAGAGGGTAAAGTAAGGAAAGAAAAACAAAAACTAGAGTTGGAAACAAATATTTCGAGATACTACAAAAAGAGACTGAAAAATTTTAGGTTTTTTTTTGTCGGTAATAGGAGGAGTTTTATAATACATAAAATTAATCAAAAACATTTAAATTAAAATTAAATATTTTATTTTTTTAAAGATATGAATGTGCCGTAAATTTTTAGTCTCTCAACTACTTGACAAAAATAAAAAAGATACGAATGTGCCAAATCCAAATAGTGGTATTCAAAATTTTCAATCAATTTATATTTCTCATTTCTTTTCACAAATTAAAAGGAAACGTTTTTTTACTAAAATATCATTTTGAAAGAGCAATACTTTAATGCAAATATTTAATGCTATTAAGAACCACCAACTAAAAAAATAACTCATTACAAATCTATGATGGTATTTACATAAAATATACAAATTGAAAATTTCTAAATTAGAGTCCATGTTACACTTTGTGTGAGTGAAAAATTCAACTATTTAAGCGAATGACAATTGGTAAAATAAAAATCATACTTGAAATTAGAGTAAAAATTATTTTTAATCATATTAATTTTTTTGGTAAGCTTCTAAGAGCATCTCCAATGATAGAATTTGAAGATACTCATTTTATAATTTTATGTGGGTTCATATGTGTCAACTCAATTTTAAGATACTCATAATTTTTTTACTCCAATGAATAATTTCATCTCTAAGTTGCTTAATTCAAAAGTATAATTTATCTCTCTTCCATATTTCATATTTTCTTTCTAATTATTACATTCTTAATTGTATGTATTTAATATATATTAATTGTATGAAACTCAATTTTTGGTATCTTAAATAAGCAACTTTGAATAAATTTATGAAACCCAAAATATTGTGTGGCATGACAAGTTAACATTTTATTATTAAGAAACATCTATAATACTTCTATTGGAGATGTTTTAAGAATACTAATTTTTTATATATATAAAATCATGATTGAAATAGACATTTAGGGTGCGTTTGATCTGCTAAAAAATAGAGTACTGGACAGGACAACTTTTTGTACCCTGTTTGATGTAAAAATTGGTTATGGGACTGGACAAAATAGGTAGCAAGGGACAACACAAAATCAGGAATTTTTGTTCTTCACGAAACCACATGACAACTTTTTGTTCACAGTACAACTACAAAAAATGCGAAAATACCCTTTTTAATTTCAAATATGAAAAAATTATCTCCCTATATCTCTTCGATACAATTTTGTCTTGTTCTGTACCATCTTATTTTGTCTTGTAGTGTCTTGTTCTGTCTTATACTGCTCTGTTCAGTACTTACTAATTTGCGAATCAAACGCACCTTTAGTACTGATTACATTTTTTTGCCGTACTGTACATTCCAGTTACCAAAAAGCATCCAAAGGCAAACTCGGAATCTAATTAAAACATCAATGAATGGAAACGCAGTCCCTTGTCTTATGCTTAACTTTTTTAGTTTTTTGTGATTCATTGTTCTTTTCATGTTGCTTAATTTTGAAATTCCAAATACTTTTTCACTATGTGGAACATTTGTGGCATGCCTCAAATACACCTCATAATGAGGGGAGGCAAACCTATATTTTTTTTTTGACAAATCTTCTTTTGTAAGCAATGAAATATTACTTATAATTATTAGTAAATTAAATTCTAACATGCACAAGTGATACATAAAATCTACGGTTGAATTGAAAATTTATATCATATACATGAGTTATGTCAAATTTTAAAGAAATTGAAAATCATTTGATATGTTATAGAGATTGATTAAAATTAACGGTATTCAGTAAAAATTCATAAAACTCATTTGAAATTAATGGTAATTTGTGCATGTTGGAATGACCTTGATGGTAATTTTGTAAAAATTATAGTAATTTAGAAATTAATAATCAAGTAGTTAAACTCACACATTTTAAATATTAAAAAGTATGAATTTAAGCTTCAAACACATAGCACTACTTATAGGTGTCTTTGTAGTTGTCAATTAAATTGTACTTGTAGGACGGGATAGGTTATTATACATAAACATTATTTATGCACCATATGCATAAACAAAGAAAATTGCTCGCGCCACCCCCCCCAATGTTCTCGCGCGCCCCCAGACCCCCAATCCGTGCATGACACGTGGCAGGAGTGTTTCTTCTTCTCCAAAGCCACACAAACGTCATTCCGCCATTGTTATACGATAGAGCTTGGGTTCAAACAACAAGAGATCAAACGGTCACCGAATCACACAAACGAATACTACATTTTAAAGTATTTCTCGAGTAGATTTTAAATCTACAATTTGTTTTCTCAATCGGTGCTTGTATGAACAAATACGATCTAAAAATGTGCCGGATCCAAAAACTCAAAAGTCACGATCTACACGAAATTGAGCAAAAATAGTGATTGGAAAGGGTTCTACATGGTTCCAGGAATGAAAACGAACTTGAAACTACCTTATTTGGTGCCTAAATGGAGATGAACCAAAATTGAAATTTTCAAGAAATAAGAATCTCAATCAGCTCGTTTTGGGTCCGTTTTCAGTGAAATTGATGATGGATTCGTGTTTAGGAATTGTTTTAGAAGCTTTTAGTATATTTAAATTTGAGTTTTGGTGAAGTTTTGAAGTTTTTGTGATTTTGGATGCTTATTTATGCATGGTGCATAAACCATACCATAACTTAGCCCCTTGTAGGACAACTTAATTAAAATAAGAATGTGTGATAGTAAAATAAGTATTTTTATAAAGAATAAAGATGGGATCCCGTGCGCTTAACTCAATTGGTAGAGATATCGTATTTTATATGTAAGAGTCTGCATTTAAATTTAGATACCCTATGTATTCACTTTATGGTTGGAATTTCTAGTATTCAATTAAGCTAGTTGACAAAAAAATAAAAGATAAGGATGATGTCTTAATTCAAAGTAGAATATATCTTAAAGTTCAAAATACATATAAATGGAGCATCATTTAATTTTTTTTACAATTATCTCTATCCAAAAATATTACAAGAGTTCAAATAAAAAACTTTCAAACCTATCTTTATTATTGATAGAAAAAAATTCTTAGATTTATAATGCCCTAATTATTGTAATAGACATTCGTTTCATTCACTCTATACTATACAACAAACAAATAATGTCTTATTTCATGAATACATTTCGTGCTTATCTAATTCTCTTGTTGCCTTATGTCAAAACAATTCTTTTTCTCTTGTTGCCACTTGAACAAGCAATTGCTACCAATGTAGTCCAAAGTAGAAACCATTTTACAAGAACAAAGAAAAATCTAAAATTTGAGTAAATGTATAAAAGGGGTACTTATATACATTAAGAGCATCTATAAATATCCCATTATAGTGGCCATTTTTAATGGTGAAAGGTAAAGGTTCGTGGTATAGAAACTAAATAAAAAGTGGTCAACTTTGTATGAGAGGGACTAATGAAAAGGTAAACAAGGACTCACACGAATCATGCACATTTGGTCACGCTCATCCATAAATAATTAGGTGATTCCCGTGAACAGGTAATTTCCCTCTTTGGTTGGGTAATGGGTATATTTATTGGGGATGGATAAGGGTTCAAAAAGTTAAGTAGGTTGATTAATTAAGGGACAATACTTGTGGTACTAGCTTATTACTAGTCTCTTCTACCCTATGAAAGGAAACATCTTATTGGATTTTGTTTGACAAAAACTAGCTTATAGTTTATACTAGTTGCTAAGTAAATTAATTCAATTTGTAGTATTTTGTATTTAGTAAAATTAGTGCTTGAGCTGACTTATAGATACGAAATAAAATAAAAAATATTTCTTTCATCTCAAAAAATAAAAGAAAATTAATCAAAGAAAGTTGATGTAACATCTAGTTAAAAATTTGGTCCAAATACATCAATTTTTGTTGATCAATTTCATTTCTTATATAAAATTCTTTTTTAGCTGCTTCAATTTTTTTATATTTTAAAACGGAGGAAGTATATTATTAACTAATATTTAATTTTTTTAATATAAGATAATTGAAGTAAAACTAGAAAAAAAAATTATAAACTAATTGAATTAACTTAACAAAAATAAGTTAAAAATAAGTTAAAACTTAAAAGTAGTAAAATTTAGCTATAAAGTCTTTTATTTCATAATAAATTTATAAATCATAAACTCAACATCCGGCATTGTCAAATAGTGCCTTAATGTTATGTAATTTTTTGGTCATTATCAATGGATAACTCTATATTTGCCACCATAATATTTAAGAGAGGAAATTAAAATTTAAGTGATAAAAAAAGTCGTGAGTACAACTCTCACCCCTAATAAAATACTACTCCGTATTTACTAAGAACTACTTCTTCCTTTCGTTCTTTTTTATTGGTCATTTAAAAGAAATTGTTTATTTTTATTTATTGTTTTGACAATTTAAATTATATTTTGTCTATTTTATCTTCCTTTTTAAATTTTTTGTAACAATTTTTTAAAAAAAAATAAAGTTTGTTACACCTAGAAAAGAAGTTTTTTTAAAATCTAAAAACAATAGATAATATAATTTTTTACGAAAAATGTTACTGCCTTAAATTGGAATGTGGAAGGAAACCATATACAGTAAAATCTCTATAAATTAATAGAGTCGGGACTGGACAAATTTATTAATTTAGAGAGTTATTAATTTATCGATAAATTAATAATTATTAATAAATTAATAATTATTAATTTAAAGAGTTCTTAATGACTTGTAAATCAATAATGACTTTAGTAATATGTATTGGAAATCAATAATGACTTTTGATGTAAACAAGAGGAACAAATGGGTTCAATGTATTTTTAACACCATATCTCATAAGTTTGCCATATTAATTTATGATTTTCTTGGGAACGAAAATTACAAAGGGATCTCCCGAAAAATTATTATCTAATTATTTTATCGAATTTTTTAATTTTTACACTGGCCCAAGTCGGGACTAAACAACTTTATTATCTTAGAGAATTTATTAATTTACCGAGTATTAATTTAAAGAGATTTTACTGTAACAGCAGTCAATATTTTGATTTTTGAAGCATACTCTCTTTCGTTTTAAATCTTTGGATTTCGTTTTAAATCTTTGATTGTGTTTTATTAAAATAAGGCTTAAACATCATTTTGGTCTCTGTATGTATACCAATTTTTGCTTTTAGTCTCTGTATGTGATTTTATTACAAAATAGTCCCCGTATCGAGCAAATTGTTTGCTTCTGGTCCTTAAAGCAAAAATCTGCAGGAAAATTCTCAAGTTTCCTGCAGATTTTCCTACGAATTTTCCTGCAGATTTTTGCTTTAGGGTCCAGAAGCAAAAAGTTTGGTCGATACAGGGACTATTTTAGAATAAAATCACATATAGGGACTAAAACCAAAATTTCGCGTACATACATGGATTAAAATGACGTTTAAGCCTTAAAATAAAGTTGTTGTTGCAAAACAATTTGGACATGCTTGTCGAAAAAAAACTAAATTTGTGAACATGAAGTCAACAAAAAACATTGGGCATATGATTGAGGCCTATGGGCCACCTATTTAACCAGTAGCCTAATGGGCCATGGGCCCTTAAATGTGGAAAATTTCTTTTCGCACCCTCGGCAAAATCCCACGTCTCTACGTTTCCAAATTTACTCTTTCATCTGTGTATTCAGCGAACTATAAAACATTATGCTGAGTTTGCTACTTATGATGCAAATGTTATAAAAATTAAAAATTTTGTCCCTCTCACTATTCTCTCGCCCTCACTGTTCTTTTTGTTGATTAAAACATAGTTTGTAAGGTAATGTGTGAACCATTCCATCACCCCCAAGTGTGATTGATCAATAATATTGGATAATCATGGAGCAAATCAAGAGATCATGCACTTTATAGAACTATATTGTGTCTGTGATTAGTCGATATTATGTCACAACCACTCTAGTGTCAATCAAAATATGTTCTTAACAGTGGTTGTTAAATCTTGATAAATTCACTAATTAAAGTGCAAACTAAGTTTTCTACCTAGAAAACATACTGCTGTTTAGTTCGCACTCTAGACGGGTGTTCGCTACTTTAATTAGCGAACTATAGTTTTGTTCGCACTCTACATAAAATTTTCATAAAATTTTTAATATGATGTTTTTTTCATAAAATTTCCTCCATAAGGAGTGGAAAATACAGTTCGCTACTTAAATAGCGAACTCAAAAGGTATTCTGATCATTTTCTAGGGACGCGTGCCACATATTAGGGGCTGTGAAAAGGAATTTTCTAAATGTGATGTTTGTGTTGTGGCAGACTTTTTCATTTCATGTTGTTTTTTTGTTGCCAAATTTACTAATTTTTTAGATTTTAGCAGCTAGTTTGACAACGGTAATTATCCATATTATAACAACGGTAATTATAAAATGTGGGAGGATGGGTAGCCCCACTAGAAGGGTTAAGGAGCAAGAGGTTCAAGTCATGATGAAGGAGAAAAACTAACATTGTACTAATATACTAGCAACTAACATTGCCTATAAACAAAAAAACAAAAAAAAAAGCAAAAGTACTTCATAATATTTATTTTTGTCAAAAATAAAGCCAATAGAACTTATTATTTGTAACTATTATATAATATATTTGTAATTTTTTCTGCCGTATTAATTATTATTTTTTATAAAAAATAAAAAAAATAAATATTTGTAAATAATATTTATAATATATTTGTAATTATATATATAATATAATATATTATGTATATAATTTAAATAATATGGTTGGAGTCGGAGAATCTACGATGGTGAAGAATTTTCCTTGACCCCTATCCCAAATTGTTCATGGAGAAATTTCTCTCTCCATCTTCGTTCCCATGTGGATTAAAATCTCCAACTCCGAAACTCCGAACAAATAATCTTACAAATACTGTTATCATATACAAATTGACTTCTCTAGTGGTTGCTTTGAGAACAACAAAAATTTTCACGACACAAATTCAATGGAATTTGTTCGAATGGCCTTTTAGGTAAGGTGAGACTACTAGCCTTATTGACAAAATCACTACCACATTCAATTTGGAATTTGATTGAGTTGTCTTTGAAAGTGATTCTTAAGTAGCAGTTAACTCAATTTATTCCAATTTATCGCATCTCTCTCTAGGTTTAGTTATTTTTAGATTGGCTTTGACAATGAATTTTAAGGTTAAATTTGACGACAATTAAATATAATTGTTAGTTGGTCATTCACTCCCGATTGATTAAATCACTATAAGAACACACAAAGAAATTAGTAAGATAGATAGCCGACTTGTTACCTGATGCCAAGTCCAAGTTTCGGAGATTGGGTCTAGTAGCATCACTCTTGTAAGGACGGCTATTTTTTAGGCTAGTCACAATTTATTTGATTTTATTCCTCATTGTATTGAGTATTACTACAATGCTCTTCCTACTAAATCTTTACTTTCTCATTGAGCTATGTTTCTTGACTCCTCCTGCCTTAGGTGTAATTCTCATAAAGAAACAATTATGCCCTGTTTGAGAGAATGTGAGTTTGTTAAGTGCTTTTAGAAGCGTCTTGGTTTCACAAACCAGGCCTTCTATCAGGATGACAATTTACATGGTTGGTTGCGCTTTGCTATTGATGGACCTTATATTTTCTCCTTCCTGACTATGGTTTGGTAGATTTGGTGAGCTCGAAATCATTTTGTGCATGAACAATGAGGTGATTTCCTACTTTACTCTAAGGATGTGCACAAAGGACTTTGTCGTCATGCTTAGAAACCGCTACATCAAGCATTACGAGAACCCGACTGCTAAAATGGTTCAGTGGAATGTTCAGGGAGGCATCGATATGATTTTGAATGCTGATAGGAGTAGTATCGGTAATCCGGGAGTCTCCGGCTTTGGTGGCATGATTCGGAATTCTTATGGTGCATGTATCCGCGATTTCGTTGGTAATATAAGTTACTCTAATATCCTTCACACGAAACTTTTGGTTGTTTATCACTAATTAGTTTTAACGTGGTGATTGAATATTAAAAAGCTTTGGTGCTATTCTAACTCTAAGACAGTCATTCAATTGATTTTTGATCCTGTTAATGTGTGACATCAATATGCGGCTATCATCTATAATTCAAGGAACTTCTCACGAGAAATTTAAGGTTAAAGTTGTCTACACGTTCGTGTTTACTCTAGATAGTTTTCCTTTTTTTTTTCTTTTTTTTTTCTCTTCCTTTCCCTCTTTGTACAAAAAAAAAGTGATTCCATCTCGCTCCACTAAAATTCATCCACGTAATCCACGTAATAAAAACACATGAACATCCCCCCCCCCCCCCATGCAGCAAAACAACACCCAATTGCCAGACTGTCAACGGCTAGATTCCAACCCAAAAGAGTTTATCCCTTATTATTCTCCACAAACCAACGGTCCAGATCATCTCTGCATGCCCCCAAATTCACTAATCCCCCAACCCAACACAACACGCAAACACTATCCTTTTCAATACCTCAACAGCGCAGTCATCGAACTCCACCGCCGCTGCTCACGGTGGTCCACGGTGCTTCTCCGTTAACCGCTATTCTATCATTCGTTCATAGTGAATAGTGAAAGAACGTACGGTTTTCATTGATTTGGATTTTAGTTGCATTTTTCGTCTTCTACTATTCGGTTAGTTTTCTTTGACTTCAGTTTCAAATTCTAGATCTAGGTTTTTTGCTCGATTCAGCGTTTTCAGTATTACTGTGTTCTGAATTTGTTTACTAAAAACCTAATTTCAAGTGTGATTTTACTGTGTTTGACTTCGAACAATTTTAGAGGTTTCGTTAACTAATTAGCTGCTTAATTGAATTATTAGTAGATTTGTGATAGCTGATAGCATTGTTAATCACTTCATTGATTAGTAAAAGAAAATTTCAATTATTTGTTTAAAACTTTGAATTCAAGTGTTTTTCCTTTTTTTTTTTCTTTTATGTATTTATTTTTTTATTTTGTTTTTTTTGGTTTTCATCCTCCGAAAGGGGGTCTTAGTAGTCCAGATTTCGGGGCTGAGTTCTGGTATAAGTGGTTCTAGTCCCTCCCAAAACGCATTTGCGGGGCGAGCATTTATTTTTATTTTCCACTGTTTATGGATGTGAAATGATTACTTACTTTTTCTTTTGTGATGTTGATGACGATAGTAAAATTTTTGGTGGTAGTATTTATTTGCCTATTTATTTTTAGTAAGAGGAAAACGAAAATGGTCTTTTCTGGTGGCTGTAAGGGTGTTTTATGGGTCCAAAGCAATTAAAATTTGATACGTAAGCTTTGGCCTTAGGCAATGGAAACTGTGAACCTTTTCCCTTGTAGCCTAATTCAATTTGAATAAATCATCAATTTGGTCCATTTTTTATTTTTTGGTTTTCGCCACCAGTATCCGGCCAACTAGATCTACTAATCCGGTTTGGGGGTCAGTTCTGACATCAAGTGGTTCCAACCCGTCCCAAGCGCAATTGTGGGGGATCGAACCGTGGTCATTCCTACCAAGTCCAATGCCAATCATTACTGAACCAATTACCGTTTGGTATTCCATAAATTATTTAAAATCCGTCAATATAGTCATTGTTATTAAGATGTTTGGGATTAAATTAATGGATTTTATATATTTTAGGTACTAAATTGACAGATTTCATATACTTTAGAGACTATTTATTATATTTATGTAGTTTAGAAACTAAATAGGAGAGATTGTAATAGTTTAGGGACTAAATTGATGGTTTATTTATTAGATTATTAATACTTAGTTGTTTTCTTGTATTTTGACATGTCATGTCACTGGCTGTTTCCTACGAGAAAGGTCAAAATTGATGTCATTAGAGAGGCATGTTAAACCAATGTTGGTTATAGTTTCCTAACATATTTTGTGCTTCATATTATGCTTTTACAACACTGTTGTTTTTATCATTGAACTGCTTTCTTGTAAGTGTTTAACACTTTCTTATTTTTGGTGTTCAGTGATAAGATGGTTGCGCAGAACTTTGTAGTTGATTTGAATAAGGCCCTTGTTTTCCAGGTACAGGCTTAACCCTGAAAGATCCTCTTTCAAAAAGGTTATCGATGCCCTGTTATGCATTAGATTTCATATGTTACATAGTTTTCGTTTAATTTAAAAGAACCTGACCAAATTTTTTATGTTCTACAGGTTGGACATCTTGGTGAAGCTTATGAAGAGTGGGTTCATCAGCCCATTGTTAGCAAGGAAGGCCCCCGTTTCTTTCAAAATGAGGTTCTAGAGGTATATCAATTATCATTGAACACATCTACAACAAGTCAACAACTAAGCTTTGTATCACTTGGTAGGGGTGGGGCTGGCTAGACAGAACAAGTGATATTTTGAAGTTATAAAAAACCGATTTTTGGAAAAAATGTATAACTGTTTAGAGCAAGGTCATTTTCAATAGTTTCTTCAAATTTTAATTTGACTATCTTCCACATAATCATTCTTTATCATGGAGCCTTTATTTGCCTTCTCACATGAAGAAACTTCACAGAGAAACTGTCAGTTATCTTGTCTTGAATAGTCTCTAAACTAAGTTTCTCCCTGAATAGTCACTCCTAATCTTATTTTGTTTGTGTATCTCTAGTTTTATACTCATGATAGAGTTTTCTGGTTATATAGCTTTTGTATGAAGTTTTCCGGTTGCATAGCTTTTGTATGAATTTTTCCTTTGAGATTGATTGGCATGTTGCCACTAAAAAGATCGTGCTGCTATCTTGAATCCTTTTAATAATCAACCGCGTTACAAGCAAAATAAGATTTAAATTATTATTTCTGTTATTTATTTTAGAATATGACATGTTCCTGACTTGTTACTGTTTGAAACAGTTCTTGACGCTCACAGTCTGGTGGGCAATACCAGTTATTTGGCTTCCAGTTGTATGTTGGTTTGTATATAACTCTGTACAAATGGGCCTCAGCTGTCCTCATATAGCTATGATGGTTGTTCTTGGCATTTTTGTGTGGACATTGCTTGAGTACTCATTGCACCGTTTTCTTTTCCACATCAAAACAAAGACCTACTGGTTAGATTCCTCACTGTGTTCCCTTTTGTTTTCATAGTAGTTGTCTTAAAGCATATCTGCTTTGAGTAACAACTTATTGGTTTTTGAGTAGCACTGAAAGTTTATTTCTGTAATGAATTTTTGTTAAATGTTGCTTTAGGGGAAATACCTTGCATTATCTTCTACATGGATGCCACCACAAACACCCCATGGATGGTTTGAGACTTGTTTTCCCCCCTGCTGCAACAGCTATATTATTGTTCCCGGTATCTATTTTTTGCTGTTATATGCTGCATTTACCAATACTTTAATGGCTATGAAGAAATTGTGAAGTTTCGTCTTAAGTTTTTACCATGAATTCTTCTTCAAGTAATATGAATTTGGAAAGACCAAACAAGTAAATTTTATTCTCCTTTTACTTGAAAAGTTCCCAGTCTCACATAGGCTTAAGATAAAGTCTAAGTGGAGCTTCTAAAACCGAGGCAATCCCCACCTTACTAGTCGGTATTGTAAAGTTGAGTTAGATCTAAAACCTAAGACTGCCCCCTATCTAATTAGAAACTTGACTTTAGGTTTTGGTCCTTGTATATTAAGGACTGGAGGTAGTATTATATTGTTAAAACCTATTAATGTTAGTCGTTTTTTAAAAATTTGTTCAATTTGGTCCCTTGCCTCACCATTCACGATCAATGTTTTTCCTTTAACAATAATATTTCATCCAATTACTCCTTTAAATTGCGTCACATCAAAGTTTTCTTATTGTGGGACCCTGCATGCTGCTGTTGCTGAATAGTTTTCAAGGAAAATCACCATGGGTACGACTTAGGATGTTTGAAGCAGAACATATTTTAAATCGAGTGAACAGTGAAGTATAAAAGGTGGACTTGTATTTAATTTCATGTTGGAAGAAAATGGTTCTTCAAATAATACTTTAAGGACTTGTGTAGTTGTGTTAGACCCTCCTATGGTAGGAGATTAAAAAAATCAAAGATTTTTTACTAAAGTCACGAGAGAAGCTCCAGTCATGTATAGCAAGCACACTTTGTAGCTTTCTTTTGAAAACGCGAGAACACTTTTTGAAATTTTGTAAAATTACTTGACCAATCCTCAATCTAGATATGTCAATATTTGTGAGATTCAGAGATATATTTTGCACACATACTTTAAGGTTCCATGAAGTGATGCTGGTGTATTTGTATGTCGGTCTCCAGCTCTTTAACTTGGTGAAGCTCTTTTCCACCCCTGCAACTGCTCCCGCTGTATTTGGAGGGGGCTTATTGGGTTATGTAATGTATGATTGCACCCATTATTACTTGCACCACGGTCAGCCAAAGACTGAAGTTCCCCGAAATCTCAAGGTAAAAAACACTTTCCTCCCTCTTTTAATTGTGGATGACAATTAAATTATCATTCATTACTCCAATACTATCTTTCTAAGCAAAATCATTTTTTTCCAATAAAAATTGATGAAAAGGATAATCACAGTAGATATTAGCTGATCAAAGTTTATTTTTCTAGCATTTAAGTATTTAATTACAGTGAAAATTGAAGGACATTAAAGATACGTGCATGTAATCAGTCGGCGCAATAATTATTTTTCTTGCTTTCTCTTAAAGATACGTGTATGTAATCAGTCGGCAGGTTTATGTGAAAGTCTCTGCTAAGGATTGTTCACTTTCTGCTCTTTTAACACCTTTTTATTTGGTATCTTTCGGCGAATACATTTACCGACAATTATTTCGGTTTCCGCATAATCATCTTTCCTTGGTTTTTCGCAGAAGTACCACTTGAACCATCACTTTCGGATCCAGGATAAAGGATTTGGGATCACTTCATCACTTTGGGATAAAATATTTGGAACACTTCCTTCATCAAAAGCAGATGCCAAAAGTATGTAAATTACTGTTAGAGATAGCATATGTTGGTTGGTTAAAATAACAGAAAATTCAGGAATTCCTGTTTTATTTATCTAATTTTATTGATTTTGCTCCCTATTTGTGGGGTTAGCTTGCCATTTTTCGTCAATTTTATGGTGCCAAAGGTTTTCAATTGTGAACACTCTGTACAAATTGACCTTTTTTTTTGCTGTATATGCCATTTTGCTGTTATTTACTTCTCCATAGTCATGATATTTTATAAGATTTTTAAAAGGGTTAATTACTTTTTACCCCCTGTAATATATGGCAAAATTGCTTTACCCCCTATAATATTTTTTTGTTGTTTTACCCCTGTAATATTAAATTCCATGTTTTACCCCCCTCATTTTTAGTCAACATACTTTAACTGGTCAAAATGCTGACGTGTCAGTCCACGTGGAATTTATTTTAATTTATACTTTTTTTTTATAAAAAAAAAGTCAAATCAGAAAAAAATATTATTTGTTTTTTTATAGTTTTTTTTTGTTTTTAATTAGTAAAATTAGAAAAGAAAAAGGAAAGAAGTAACAAAGGAAAGAAACAAACAGAAACACAGTAACACCATAAACAACACTTCCCTCACACACCATTCTCTACACGACACTGTTTTCGTCGCACTCTCTTCTCTGTAGATCGGAGAATGCCGACAGAGAAAATCTTCAATGAAACAGAACAATTCCGCGATGATACTTAAAAAATGAACCTTAAACTCCATCTTTCTCATTCTCTGTCGCGCGATCAGAGAAGAAGATCGGCAACCGACGATGATGAAGAAGAATAAGAAGAAGAAACAGGCGAATTCACCTGCGACGGCGAAAACGAACGACAACGCTGCGACGGCGAATCCACTTGAGTTTCCAATTGATGAAGAATTACTTCCATTTATTATTTTCAAATAGAAAACCCTAAATTTGAGAAGAAAGGGGAAAAGATGCGATGCACAGTAGAACCCTTTAGAGCTTAAACAATTGGAATGGAAGGAAGGAAGCAATAGAACGATGAAGGTAAAGGATTGTAGAGAACGATGGATGGATGGAAGGAATGGAAGGAGGCAAAACCAAAACCACTCGTGTTCTCTGTTTCTTCTTTCTTGATTTTTTTTTATTTACTAATTTTACTAATAAAAAACAATCAAAAAACTAAATAAAAAAATAAAAATTCTGATTTGACAATTTTTTTTATAAAAAAAAAGTATAAATTAAAATAAATTCCATGTGGACTGACACGTCAGCGTTTTGACCCTGTCAAAATATGTTGACTAAAATTGGGGGGGTAAAACATGGAATTTAATATTACAGGGGGTAAAACAACAAAAAAATATTATAGGGGGTAAAACAATTTTGTCATATATTACAGGGTGGTAAAAGATCATTAACCCTTTTTAAAATCTTTTACTACATTTCTATTTCAAATGCAATTGATTTTTGTTAGACTTAAAAAAAAAAGAGAATCAGAAAAAAATTTAAAAATTATTTTTAATAAAAAGTTGTTTTGAGTAGCTTATTCAAAAGCTCAATTTTACAATTGATTTATTTTAGGCCTTTGGTTCAACTAAGAAGATGGGAGAGATTTTTAAGAAGGGGAGGGGAGGGTGAGGTGAGATAAAACATAATTAATTAAGTTTGACGAAATTACTCTCATTTTTTTTAGGCTTAAATAATGTTCAGATCCCTGTAAGTTCGCACTTTTTTTATATAAGTCCTTGTAAGTTTTTCTGTTTTAAATAAGTCCATACAATTACATTTCATTTTCAAATTAGTCTCTAAAGTTAAAATCCGTAGGAAAATTTGAAGGAAATTCTGCACGAAAATTGCAGATTTTTCTGCGGATTTTGACTTTAGAGACTAATTTAAAAAAAATTATAATTGCAGAGACTTATAGGGACTTATATAAAAAAAACGTAAACTTACGGGGACCTGAATATTATTTAAGCTTTTTTTATTTTATTAAAATCCTAAATTATCCTTGTTGAAATATTAAAACTTTAGGTATTTATTTTTTTGTCAACAAAAAAAATTAAGTTTTCTACTAATTATATTTTTGTTGTTGTTATATATCCATTAATTTTTTTTAACATAATATATTTCTTACAATTTAATCTTTATTTTGAGTTTATAAAGTTAAAAATAAAAAAGTAAATTACCTCTCCCCTCTTATCTCGTTAAAAACTTGAACTAAAAATAAATTTTTTAAATTTCATCTCTCCATCCATCCCTTTCAAAATCCTGAACCAAGTAGGACCTTAAAGATTTTTTTTTTAAAATGTTGATATTTACCAAGTTGCAGCAAAGTATTTTGACAAGTTTGTCATTCCTTTATCCTTCTAACAAGAAACTACATTAAACCAGGCACGTCTAATGTAGAATAAAGTGTTACTATTTTTTTATTACGAGAAAAATAAAATAAAGAAAAAGACTAAGTCATTCGTTGTCTAAACATTCCATAACTATTGACAAGAAGAACAATATCCAATTGAGGAGGAGTATCAATCTAAATCTTGAAGTAGTCAACATTAGTAGACCAAATTTATCCAACTAATCAAACCAAATGTATGAGTAAAGGAGACACCAACTAATCAAACCAAATGTATGAGTAAAGGAGACAACCCAAGGGCGCTAAATGAGATTCTTAATGGTAGAGAGTAAAGTTGCATGGAAATGAAGTCATTATGCTAAGAATGAACAATAAGATTTGAAGCTAATTGTAAGTTAGATGCTATGATAATAGATTTATGACAAACATCTCAAACAAATTGAAGGTCCATCTAAATAGTTGAAAGTCCGACTACTAAATTAAAAGTTCTATCCAAGATCTAGAAAAATCTTGAATCCAAATACCTCTATTGTTTCTCAAAAGACCTCTAATACTTGCATTATCCATATTACCACAATAGAAGAGCCATCCATCTCCAATCCATACCACTCATGTGTGTGGCTTAATTGAGTCCCGCCTAATATATTATATTATCTCACACATCCTATTTATTTATGTCACTCAATTATATTTTCTAAATATCCATACCACTTATCCTAAATTTTAACAGGGGTCCCACATATTTTATAATATACTTCAAATTTATATTTTATTATTAGTATATTAAAATGTATAATTGAAACAATGATATGGGTTGGATGTTGTATGATGTGAGTAATTTCCAAAGTGTGGGTTATTTTGTAGATAAACATAGGATTTTGAAAATTGAAATTTGGTATGGATTTGAGTTATGAGAAGCATTTACAAAGTATGAGGTATTTTGTTGATTTGGGATACATGGATGATTGCCACCATTGTGCATAAAATTAGATCAAGAATTTTGGAAGTTGTAGTTCAATATAAAAAAAAGTATGTATAAGAAAATTTAAAAAGAAATATAATAAATATTTCAAATTTAAAATAAATATGTATGATTATTTTATGAGCTAATGACTAACTGTAAATTGGTGATCTTTTACTCAAACAATTGTTTATATCAAAAATTTCAGACTTAAGAAATAACTGTTATGCAACGATTATTATTGAAATTGATAATATTATATAATGTAGTAGTATATATTTGGATTGTGCAATTGTCAAATAATAAACTATAATAAAAGATATGCTAAACCAGAGAAAAGCATCGTAGTACAAATTAGAACCGTGTCTCAACATTGCTACCCTCTTCATGTCAATTACTGGTGGCTTTATTGACATATGAATGGCTTTCCTGATGTAGCACCTGTCGATAATGGTGCTCTTAGAAGTATGGTTAAATATAAGTAATAGACTCAAATTTGTGCTTCTTAGGCCGAGACACATTTGAAGATGCCATCAAATTAGATTTGAAAACTTGAGAACTCTCGATCTTCATTCCCAAAGCAAAACAAAAGTTTTGCAACACATCCTCAATCAATTTAACTTTAGAAGTCTTGACTTCAATAAAGAAAAGAAGAGACAATCATCAGCAAATAGGAGGTGAGAAAAATAGAACCTGCACACCCAATATATTTATGAGCTTCAAATATTGTTATTCACATCATGTTGTATCATAAGTTATATATGTTGCGTTTGATTTGCTAAAAAATAAGAGATTGAATAAGACAATTTCTGTTATACTGTGTTTGATTTTAAAACTGTCACTGGGACTGGACAAATTGAGGGTCAAGAGAGCGGGACCATGGGACAACTTTTTGTCCTCATCACAACTTGTCTAAATCATTAAAATAACATCTTCTCCATCAAGTATCCTACAAGACAAAATTTGTTCAATACCTTAAATGTTTTTCCTGTGTTGTTCTGCTTTGTACTGTCTTATACTGTTCTGTCTAGTACTTTCATTTTGCAAATCAAATATAGTATTTCAATGCAAAGAATAAATAGATACAATAAAAAACTTTATCTTAAAACTCAAGGATACATTGTTATTTAAACCACTTTATTTTAAACTCACTAACAAACTTTAAGTTTGATGATTTAAATGAAGATATTTTTCACGGCTAAAACTTTTTTTTGACGGAATTTCATGGTCAAGACTTAAGGCTCGTTTGATGTGTAAAAATAAAAATATTGGACAAAAAATAACATGATAGTATAAGACAGAACAATATTTTAGATATTGAAACAGATTTATCTTGTAGGATGTTCGTCTAGTCCCAATAACAATTTTAAAATCAAATACAATACAACTAAAATTGTCTTCACGAATATTTTATTTTCGAGTAGATGAAACACATCTTTAATTTATAAAAAGACAGGAATAGTCACTAGTTTTACTTACTTTTTTAATATCAAGTGGTTTCAGTCCGTTTTAATCGCAACTACGAGATCCAACCGCGATTCTCTATGCCAAATTCAACGCTAAATTGGTGTCACTAGTTTTATTTTTAGATGTAAATGCATCTATCAATAGTTCTTTTTGATCGAAACCGGAATATCACCGCCGAACGCAGTGACACGCTAGATTGGAGGCACCTCGGAATCTATCAATAGTTCAATACTACCTTATTTAAATTTTATTTATTCAATAATATTTTACACTGTATTAAACCCTGCACGAATACACTGTGATCGGTTCGAAACACCACAACACTCCTAAATGGCGATTCAAACTGATTGAGTGAGGGTTTAGGGTTTTTCAAATGCGGCTCACCACCGTTCTCACATCTCTTCACGACTGACCTACAATCATCATCCGCCACAATCACGGCCGGAAAATCCTCCTCCGCCGGCGGCAATGAAGAATCACCACCACCAACAACAGCATACTCCGATTCATTTCCTCTAAAATCGACACAAGAATCAACAATCGAACTATGGCTGCACCGGAAAGTGCCTGTTGCGCTGACGTAATCTATCTTTTCGTTTCTTTCTTTTCGATTTGTTGCGTTTTTGTTTTCAGTTTTCACCGATTGGAATTTGAAAATAATTTTTTTGATATTTGTGATTGTAGTTGAAGAAAAAGTATTTGAAGCTTCAAGAATCAAGGAATGCTTTACGTGAAGCTGTTAAGTTGCTTGAAGGGACGGTTAATAAGTTCGAAGCTCAGAATGTGAATCTTAAAAAAGGTGATATGGAATTTCAGTTTCATAATGGATTGGAAATTGCTTGTGTTGTAGATTTATGTATTAGATGTGATAATGTTGATGTTAGTCAAAATGAAATGATTGATTGAAGTTACTGGTATTAGTTCGGCTATAATAATTTGTGAAATTGAATTTAATTCGTGTGACCAAAAGTTAGTTGGTCCTCTGGTGATTGGCGTTGGACTTGGTAGGGAGGACCATGGTTCGATCCATCACAACTGCGTTTGGGAGCAGATAGGAACTACTTGATGTCTGAAATCGCCTTGGATTCTGGACTACTATGGCCCCCTTCCCCTAGGAACCAGAGGGTGAAAACAAAAACAAAAAAGAATTTAATTTGTGTGTTAGTGTCTTGGTGGCGTGTGTCGGACACTTGCCACACCTTTAATCTGAAGTGTCAGTGTTGCAAAACGATGCTATTTTATGCACAAAGAAAAAATAGTAATAATTTGTTAGAAGTGTATTCAAGTTCCTAGTGATGTCTAACTGTGTTTGAGGATAAAATTGTGGTATTCTATGCGGTGATAGGAGAGAACGAGATGAATCAGTATCTTAGATTTTTTTGTGTAGTAATACTCTGAGACGGTGGTTGTTCACTCAGAGAGGATATACTGAAAATATGAAGGAAGCAATATCACATGAATATTGTTGCATATGGCTATTTGCTTTTGAATAAAAAACTGATATGTTAGAGAGAGGTATAATTGAACTGAACCGTTCAAGTTGTTTTTCCTGCAGCATACCAGGAAGAATTAGCTAAGACAAAAATTGAAAACGAGGAAAAGCTGAAAGAATTTGATGCTAAGGTTTCTTTAGAGAATGAAGTTTCTGCCTTAAAATCTGAGATCACTGCATTGCAGCAGAAATGTAGCACGGTTGCCAAGGAGGAAAATGAGGATGTTGAAGGTTTAAAAGCCAATTTATCTGATAAAGAGAAGGAAATTGATAGATTGAAGAAACTTGTCGAGAAAGAAAAGAAAAGGGCTGATTCTGAGAGGAAGGTTGCCGAGAATGAGAAAAAGAAGGCTGCTGAAGCTTGTAGGTTATTGGAAGCAGAGAAGAAAGTATCTCGGGATAAGGAGATGGAGCTTTTTTCCAAAATAGAGGCAGAGAAGGCCAAGGAGTATAGGCTTCAGCAAGTTCACTTGGAGAAAGAAGTTACTGAAACAAAATTGAAGTTGGCTTCTGAGTCGTCGAAGTTTAAAGACGCAAGCAAAAGACTTGAGGCTGAAAAACAGAAGCTCTTATTGGAAAAAAAGAATGCCGAGTCAAAGATGAAAAAAGCTCAAGAACAGGTAGATGTTGAAAAAAAGAAGGCTGCTAAGGAAAAGCGGCGTGCAGATGAGGAGCATGTTAAAGTAGAGGAGCAGAAGAGGCTTGCGGCAGATAACTGGAAGAGTGCCAAGGAAGCCAAAGATCGTGCTGATCAGATATCTCAGGAGTTATTAAAGAATAAAAAGATAATTGAGGGTTTGAATCAGAAGATACAGGAACTTTCATCTCTAAGAAAACCCAATGAAATATCTGGAGTATCTCCTAATATGAATGCTGAAAGTGATAAAGTTCAGCTTTTGAAAAGAAGTTTAGAGCTTGAAAAATTACGTGCAAAGCATGCAAGACAAAAATTAAAAGATGAAAGGAAGATTTTTGAGCATGAAAGGATGAAGTTTAAATACGAAGAAAGTTGTCGTAGCATTTTACAACATGAATTGCACCGTTTAAAGCTTGATTTTATTCAAAATTACAATCACCTTACTATGCTGGATGCATCCTTGTCACCTGTTGCTGGAAATATGCATGGCCTAGCTAAGGTTGGTTTTCTTGCCGAACTATTTTCAGTAATATATGTTCAGAGTAAAGTTTATTATTTTGTATCTATCATAACCATGGCATGTAGATTTACTGATGAATAAAAAGTAAGTTTAATATTGATATGGATATTGATAATATTGTCTTTCAATGTTAATAGTGAGCTTAATATTATTATACAAACTACAAGAGAGAAAACAACTTTTATTTCCCGCAGCACAAGTTTTCTGTTAAATCTGAAATTGAATTTAAATTCACTTCAATTATTAACACATAAATAGTAATTTTAAGATAACATTTGTTTGGCAGAATGGAAAGACTCCTGGTAAAACTGTATTAGTTGGATGAGTATTTGAAAAAAGCTGAAACTGCTGACTGCACTGGTATTTGTTCACATTAATTTTGGCTTGTATTTTTTGTGGTTCTTTAGAAGCTAAACTTATGTTAGTAACCAGGGTTAGGCTAGTTGTATGCTATGGGTTTTCGATACAAATCTTATGGTTTATGAAAAATAATTTTGTAGCTCCTTTTATTGTTCGACTTACTTCAATGTGTAGTTCCTTAGTTGTGGTGATTTCTATATGGTCTTCTTTTCATTGAAAATGGATGGACTGTTCCGGTGGGGAAGATAGATATGTAAAGAGATTGGTCTTATGTTGAAATTTAATACTTTGATTTTTTTTTTAGGTAGTTTATGTACCTGTGTTTTCATGTATATGTGACCTGTACATATTTTGACTAATTTTTGTCTACTGGATGATTGGATTGCAGTCTCAGAATATGCCAAGCATGCAGAAACCTGATGTCATGACTCAACTATGCAGTCTAGGTATGCCTCAAATGCACAGCTGCGTTGAAAATGAACTTTTGAAGCCTTGCGATTCTTTAAGGAAAAGCATGCAGAATCCTCCACTTCTTGCTATATCGGAAGGGTATTATACTGAACCCATCACAGGTACTGGTTCTAAATTGGAGCCTCTAATAGAAGGTTCAAACAGAACATCGATACAAAGTTATGTAGTAAATTCTAGTACAGCATCTTTTTCTGATGCACACTTGATGGGCTCACAGGAAAGGTGTGCTTTGCAAGTTACCACATCACCAAAATCAGCCGAGGAGAACTTCAATGCAAGATCAAGCATATTGAAACCATCTGACAAATCAGTTATTGGTCATGATGGAATAAGGAATAAGATTTCTGATACAATTGAATGTGTTACAAATTTGTCTTCTGAGGGTAAGAAGTTAAACATGCAGCTAGAAGATAAGCTCTCTGATTTATGTGGTTTATTGTACGACAAAATTAACGAGTCTGTTGAAGGAGGGAGAGAGATGGTTACTAATCATAGGGACAATCTACAGGCAGAGAGTGACAGGGTCCACAAGAAGAGAAAGAAATCTCATAGGGAAAAAGCAGGTACTTCTGTGGATGAGAAAAAGAAAACAGAAGACCCAAAAGCTGGAGTCTATGAGGATGCAGATGGCTTCAGACCAACTACCTATCCTGCATTATATACTCAAACTGCTGAAGCATGCAGGAAGAGGATTTTTGATGTCTCAAACAACTTTGATGAAATATATAATGGAAATGTTATGAAGTTGTTAGACTTGGAAAATCCTGTTGATGAGGAGCGCTATAGAAGAGCAATGGATGCACCCTTGTCACCACTATCTTTTCCTGAGACGGGAACATTTGCTTTAGATAATATGGAGCCTTTTCAGAACAAAGTTCTTCATGCAGACTTGTTGAATCAAAGAGATTTATCTCCTTCAACTAAATTTGATGTCATTGATGTTGAGATGAATTCCAACATGCAAAATTCTGATGCATTTACAGTTCCTTGTATTGCACATAAGTCAAAGCAGGCTATACAAACTGATGTAAAATCGCAGAACACTCATTCTTTGGAAAATTTGAGGGATGCAGTTCTGGTGGAGACTGAAACCGGATCATTAAGCAATCAATTTCCGAGTTTCGGTCTCATAGTATCAGATAAGAAGGATAATAATAGCATTTCTAGGACACTTCTTGCTACAAGAAATTGCATAGCACGGTGCAGTTTGGATACTCAAACAGGATGGGCAGTTGCTAGCATTCTGACTGCAGTTGACATGGAAGGAATATCCTTACAAAAGTAAGATGCTGTTTGAGATAATAAGCTTATAATATCCATGCTTTTAAATATTTTTACTAGTTTTTTATATTCATATTAACACTTTACTTTTCTTTACTACTTCACATCAAAGGTTGATATTCATATGAAGACTTTAATTTTCTTTAATTTTCCTTACTACAGTGTCCAACACTGACACATGTAGTAAATTCAAATATTTCATTTTCTTCAAATTATTATCTGTGTCAGTGTCCGGTATCCGTGTTTGTGTTGGTGCTTTATAGTTATGGTCATGCTAACACGTACCCTAAAGCATTGTTTAAGGATTCCATAGAAAGAAATCTTGTCTTTAAAATACAAGTCAAACACATGTAAATGTAATAAATACACATATTTCTATGCATAAATTACTACTTTTGATTATTTAAACAATGCCCCAAGGGCACTTGTTAGCATTTTCCTTATAGTTGTCTACTGAATCGTTTATATGTACTGTTATTATGAAGGCAAATGATGGTCATTATTTCTTCTAATTTCTTTCAGTGAGAAGCATTCTGTGTTGTTGACACTTTTGCTGTTTAACTTTACCACGACTGCAACGAAATTTGGTGGCGGCAGCTTAATCCTTTGCTTGAACTCTTATGCTGAACACATCCGTAAAGGTTTGTTCATCTCTTTCTTATTTGATTTGTGTTTTGTATATTTGAAACAATGTTATACTAGATTGTGTTCCCTCCGTCCCAAATTTAGTGTCATTTAATAGTTTTAGAGCATATAAAAAATGTATCAAAATCAGTGTCATTTTGTTTTTTCAATGTAACAATTATTTTTTCTAGTTGTGCACCCAAAATTAATACTGTCCGCACTACTTTGAAGACATTTTACTTCACTATACATTTATGACAATGGCTACTGGCCAATGGTTGATGAAAATTATTTATAAAATTACAACATTCTTTCATTCATTTATAGTTTTGCTTTATTTATTTGACAAAACCTGGGATGGCATTTAGTTTGGAATGGAGGGAGGGATTAGAAATTTTAATATTGTGATAATGATATACACCAGTTTGTAGTTGTTCTTATTAAATTAGTAAACCTGTTTTAATGATGAGTTACATATAAAATGTGAGTGTTAAAACTTAAATCTGGTACATCGTTGTTGGATTAAAATTATATTAAGTACAATTATACATATAAGTATTGAGGTTTTGATTTCATGTAATTTTTGGGCACTATTTCATTGAACTTATAACTTTCTATTTTTTGAGCAGTCATGACTGATGCAGACACAAGAATCTTGCTTTTGGAAAAATTCTCGTTGTTGGATCTGCTCCGCCTCATTGAAGATTTTCTTATAGAAGGAAAAGTTATATTAACAAATACAGTACCTACTGAGACCTCATTTGGTAGTGATTTGAGAAATGATAGTTTTCTGGATGGTGTAGACACACTATGTTCTAAGGAAGCTACGAGTGAGCAGTTGATAGCGGCAAGTACTATACTAGCATCATTATGTACTGCAACCGATTATTTTGGATTTATTTCTGAGGCGTCATATAATATGCTTAGATTGTGCAGATGTGATTCTTTTATGGTGCTAACTATTCTTCACATCTTTGCTAATCTGGGTGGAAGAGAGTATTTTGACTCGTGTAGTTATGGCTTGATGGCAACTGTCTTGAAATCTCTAGTTATGTTTCTTGAGAAAGGGAACATATCTGTCGCTACTGCTTCTTGTCTTCCATCAATAAATCAGCTGCATACTGACTTTTGTACTAACATTAAATGCCCTTTCTCAGAAGGTGCTGAGTCTATTGATGATGTTACATCGTTGCTCTTAGAAAATATCAAGAAGCATTTATTTCAGCAAGCAGAACAGTGGTCCAATCAGGATGTGGTTCCATGTACCAATAACATAAATGGTGATGTGTCACGCTGTTTGAAAAATAATGTGGCTTTTCCTAGTCAACCAGATGTTCTTATTGATGCAAACTTATGTCAAATTAGTGACATTCTCTCGTTGTTGGAGCTTGTTGCAAACAAGATGGTATGTTTCTTTTGTGCTTTAAGTAAATACTGTCCTTTCATGAAGTTATACTTTTAAAGCTCTAATTTTAAACGACATTAGTGTATTGCTGGACTTCCATTCACCCTCAGCTCTGTTATTCTTTTTGAAAGTCAACTTTTATAATTGGAAAATAAATACAGTATATGATTTGTAGAAATCATACATGATAAAATCAAATATGGCCATTGGCCAGTATCCATGACACAGATATCAGTTGTAATTTGCTGTTTAATTTTCTGAGATAAGTGAATTTTGAAATCTGCCTCCAAGATATTTGTACTTGTCATCCTGAAATATTAAATTTTACATTTCAATGTTGTCTTCCCAACCATATAAGGGAAGATGACTGAAATCTATTGACAATATTCACCTCGTAACAAAATCATTTTCTTATCTTGATTTAGTTTAATAATTCCTAAGCCTTATCATGTAATCTTCTCTTATGATTCAGAGCTGGCAATGGACCAACACCAAACTTGTTCCTCAGCTGCTTGACGTACTGGACTCTTGTGCGGTGGAGAATGCTGCGGTTGCTATCATTGTTCTTCTTGGTCAGCTTGGAAGGTAAATTGACCTTTGTTTGAGAATAGTGTTTTAAAGTGTGTATGCATTTGTATCTTCCTACATGCTATTTATAAGCTACCTTTTCATGTACTGTGGTTTTGTCACTTCCTTCTGAAACAGCATTTTTTGAATAATTGGGGAGATTGGGTGTGGCCCTCTCCCTCTGCTCTGGAGCAGTTTTGTATAGTTATAATAAATTTGGTATGACCTATAAATAGTCTCTTGTAAATGCAAGGTATGACCGTATCCGTATCTTGTAAATGCAATTTTTGTATGACATGCTTTCTTGGAAGCTTTGTAGTTTTTATGACGATTTTTCCTTTTACATTAATGTGTCATAAAGTTGTTTCTTTTGTGATCCACATATATATATGAACAACACATGGGTGCTCTGCCATCTGTTTCTTTTTCTATTTTCTTTATCTTTGTTAATGTTAATTGGGTTGAATGTTATACTTATCAGGCTTGGAGTTGATGTTGGTGGATATGAAGACCGAGGAGTTGAGAACTTGAGATCTAAATTGTTGTCCCATCTATGCAATTCTTCCGCGAAAGCAGGCACTTCTCTTCAAATTGCCACCGCCACTGCTGTGTTTGGCCTTCTTCCTCTTGATTTAGAAGCACTTTCACAGACTGGATTTAGTCTTCCAGCATGTTCTAGTAATTCTATTTCTGATGATGCTGAAAATTTAAGGAAATGGATTTCTGGGCTAGGGGAACATCAACAGAAATTGCTATATGACATTTTAAGACGCACTGATTAAGCAACCTTCGTGTGAATTGATGAAGATTTTTGTTGTCATTCTTTCATTTAGGTTGCTCATTGAATAACTGTAGATATTATCGGAAATTAGGCGAGTTGAGAGCTTTCGGCTATGGGCTGCTGTTGCCCTCAAATTTTGTGCAACAATTTTTGGAGATAATTTCTTGCTTCCATATATTGGTAGACAAGTTAGTTTGATCTATGTATGTACATTTATAATTCTAAATATCAATTTAGTATCCAAAATGGTGTTTATGTATCTTAATTGTTCAGTTCAGTAATTTTCTTTTTATCAATTTATTTTGTCCAGACTCAAAGAGTATTCTGTATCAGATATTTGTAAGAACTATATTTATGCAAACATTAAAACACAAAAAATAACAGAAAGAGAAAGCAATGTTTAAGTACTGCATCAGTATCATACAACATTAAAAACACCAAAAACAGAAAAAATCAAAATATATCCTTTATTTGTCTATTTCACCCAAACAACACTGCATCAATTTATAGTTACTAACCAAGGACTCTCAGTTCCTTATTCCCAGGTCTTGTATTTCTTGTCTTTTAGCTGCATAGTTGAAACTGGAAGTGGTGGAATACTCTGTTCATGTCTGAACACATTTTCAGGATCAACTTTAGTTTTAATTTTCACCAACCTATTGAAATTATCTTTGAAATACATGTTACCCCAAGAAGTTGCTTGTATAAAGCTTGTATTATTCTTCTTATTGATTCCCAAATCAAGATCCCTATAGTTCACATATGCTTCTCTTGGAAACTTAGACACATAAGGAGTCATGTAGTTATAAAGTTTCCTAATCCAATCAACATGTTTTGATGCATTCTTATCTCCATCTTGCCATAGGGTTAAGTACTGAATTTTGTAAAGTGTTCCATTTCTGTGAGGAAAAGGACTATCAGATTCCGAAAAATTGTTCATCATGCCGCCGTATGGATTCCATATCATCAAAGGACTATCTTCTTCAAGCAACCTTTGCCATAATCCTTGTAAACCAGTTTCTGGTATCGGTTCTCTTACGAAATCTGACTTTGCTTTGAAGTAATTCTTGAATGTTGATTTTCCTTCAAGCAAAACTTCTGGTGGAGTATCGTTCGGATAGCCTGCGATGTACATAACAGATTTGATCCAGCTAGTTTCTGTGCAATCTTGTTTGGTCAAATTCAATTCAGGAAAACTTTCCTTCATGACTTGAAGGAGATTCTCCGAATCACCGAGGAATTGAGCATTGTAAGAAGTAGTAATAGTTCTTTGAGTTTTGTTTGCAACACTAGCTGGTTGAATGATAACTCTCATAAAGAGATTTTCATCAATAGTTGGTGCTACTTCTTGCCATTTATGAATAATCTTAGTTGCATCTTGTTCTAAGGTTTTCGTAACGGTAAAAACCGTCACGGTTTTCGGAACAGGAACAAGCTTAATCTTCCACCAAAGAAGAATACCAAAACTTCCACCTCCACCGCCTCTAATAGCCCAAAAGAACTCTTCCCCCATGGCTTTCCTATCTAGAATATCGCCGTTAGCATCGATTATTCTCGCATCGAGAACATTATCTACCCCAAGACCATATTTTCTCATCATGGATCCATATGCACCTCCTGTTATGTGTCCACCAACACCTAAACTTGTGCAAAGACCAGCAGGAAAACCATGAACATCACTTTTCTCATGTATTCTATAATAAACTTCCCCGATAGTAGCGCCGGCTTGAATCCAAGCACTATTATCTTCGATATCAACGTTTACATCACGAAGTTTGGCTAGATCAATGATTATAAAAGGCGTTTCGATTTCAGAAACATACGAGAGTCCTTCATAATCATGACCACCACTTCTAACTCGAATATGAATACCGAGTTTCTTCGAACAAGTAACGGCTACTTGAACATGCGAATCGGTTAAGGGTGTGAATATAAATTCGGGTTTCGGAGCTGAAGGTACCAAATACCTTAGATTTTGTGCTGAAGAATTAAGGATGTTGTTAAATGAAGCATTGTTTGGAGTGTAAATTGTTGCATAAAATGGTGCTGCTTTATCTGAATAAAAACTTAGACATTGGACAAAGTTTTCTTCAATTGAAGATGATTTTGTTAATGAAATTGATATCAAGAGGATTAAAATTGCTAAGTATGAACTTGGTGGTAACACCATGGTTTTAATTTGTATTCTCTTTGGTTTTGTGCTTAAGGAAGATATGATATATGTTTATGTATTTATATATAAGCTATGGTGCTAATATGATGGAAAAATTTTACGTGTAAGTTGAGCTAAGGAAAACGTCATAAAGTTGAAGAGTGTTGGCATTATTTTGGAGCAAAAATATTCAGATTTTAATTATGAAAGTATGGAATATGAAGTTTATGATCTATCTTTGATTAGAAGAACATTCAAGGTGATTTATTTAATAGTTTTATATTACTTCATTTGTATCTAACTAATTATAATAATTTTATTGTCATAGTGCCATTATATATTTTTTAATTGTGACAAAACTTTTTGTTGGATTTATTATGCACATAGTGTAACATATTTTACACCATCTACTAAATATATTTTACACCATCAATTAATTATATATAATTGTATTTTTTATTTGAACTGTTTGATTTTTTTTTAACTACTAAAGTCACACACAATTGTGATGAGCTAACAATATTAAACTTTTTATACCCATAATGAACTACAAGTAGACTCAACTTTGTTTCAGTTTTATACTTTTACTATAATTATGATTTATGACATTAATTTCTATATTTTGATGATGTAAAATGATTTTACAAATGGATTCAATCAAATCATGTTAAATAGACTTTTTTTGTTTGTTTTAATTCTCTAGTTTTAACTTTTTAAGGAAAGTGCTCATCACAATCCAAAGAGTTTTATATTTAATTACAATTACAATTTTTTTGAAAAGAATTGAAAACACTCAAACTTGAGCTAACATGAAAATATAAACATGCATACTAAATATATTCATTGTCCAAAAAGAGTTTTAGCATAATTTTTTTGTTGGGTATATTTTTGTGAGACTCCAACATGTTTTTTACATCGACCGAGTGTATAAATTGAGTCACACACTTGTGTAAATTTTGTGCAGCAAATTAGATATTAAATTGCACCGAAGAATCCTCTAAATTTGTTTTAAGAGTCGTAATTTTTGTGAAGCTCCAACATGTTTTTGACATGTGCAGTGTATAGATTTAGTCACACAATTGAGTAAATCCTGATCGAGATACTAAATTGCCCAAAAAATCTACCAGATTATTTTTTAAGGGTCGTGATTTTTGTGACAACACATTATTTCTGTTTTTGTAATATCTCTAACAATTTACATTTCCTAAATAAAATTCGATATATTTCGCCCCGATTTCTTGACTACTAGAGTCCCTCCTCTTAAGAACCAAAGAGTGAAAATAAAAAAATACAATTTGATAGGACTTATATGTGGTTTATTATTCTAGATCTAGATAAAAGAATGGTGCAAGCAAAGCAAGCTAGGATAAGAATCATGAAAATTGATTAGTTTTCAATTTTCATATTTATATTAAAGTTATTACAAAGAACATTTTTTTTTATAAAATTTAATCCTAATATAAAAAAACAGTCACACTCATGCATTCATTCATTCGTAGGTACATTATATTTGTTACTACTTCTTCACTTGATATGATAGCGTTAAGCAAAGTTTAATGGCATGCACGCATTTATCTTCTCTAATTCTTGTTTGCTAAGCACAACTATCCATCACCCAACTCTCATACACATGTGTTGTGTACAACCGTGCTTTTAGTTGAAGTTAGTAGGCACATTTTATATGCATGGTCTAGTCTAGTATGTGGTAAACATAAAATGTATGGGAAACTAAAAGGGTAAATTAAATAAGTCAAAAAATAATTGATTTAAGTAGCAAGTGATTGAGATCTTTTAAACAAGTATTTAGGAGTTAATTTTTTTTTTTTTTGGTACAAGAGAGTTCAATTTCTTATTCTTGTGCATAATGAAAAATCGATTGAAAATAGATAATCCACGTTTAATATTGTTTCAAATAGAATTATATTAGGTGGAGAGATTGTTTAACAAAGAAAATAAATTTTCAATTTGGAGTTCGGAAATTTTCTTTGAGGATATATGCAAAATAAAAGTATTGGACATTACAATACATGATAATTAAGATAGAACAACACATGACAAGCATTTACTTTAAAATATTGAACAAATTTTGTCTTGTACGATATTTGCTGGAGAAAATGTTATTTTAGACTGAAGACAAAAAGTTGTCATGTGGTTCAGTACTGGGGGACAAGAATAATACTATCTATTTTTGTCAAGTCCCAATTAACTCTTAGTTTGTCCATTTTCATTGATAGGTTTAAAATCAAACATAGTACAACTGAGTTGTCTTGTTTAGTCTCTTATTCTTTAGCAGATCAAATGCATCCGATATGTTTGTTTATAGAAATATTTATGTAGCCGCCACTCTTTCTAAAAAAGATAAGTAATATTTATGTAGTTAAATATTATAATTACAAAATTCCAAGATGTAGAATCTATTTTGAACATGATATATTTTGTTGAAAAACATTTTACAAAAAATCATTTGTATTTGTTTTTTGAAATTGTTTTTTTTACATAGTCATGTTTTTTCTTTTAATAAAAAGAAATTGAACCTTTTTAATTAGAGAAATCTGGTTCGAATTTTAAATATTTTATTTCTCATACTTAAAATATGTGAGTCTAACAATAAATAAATGTATTAAAAAAAATGAACCTTAAAATAAAAGAGGTGTGAGGTGACATAATTCGAAGACAAAGATACTGAAAAAGACTACTACTAGTATTTTTCTTTACGCTTGGGGATTGACGGGAACAGAGGATTTCGTGCAGTGTGAGCAACAATTTTACAAAAGATTGTAACATATGAACATGTGACAAATTCTAATATGCAAGTAGTGCATATGGTGCACAATGTAGAAATTGTTAATTTTAGGTTTAAACATCATTTTGGTTTTTGTATGTATACCAAATTTTGCTTTTAGTCTATGTGATTTTATTACAAAATAGTCCCTGTATCAACCAAACTTTTTGCTTCTGGTCCCTAAAGCAAAAATCTGCAGGAATCCTGGAGATTTTCCTGCGAATTTTCCTGCGGATTTTTGCTTTAGGGACCAAAAGCAAAAAGTTTGGTCGATACAAGGACTATTTTGCAGTAAAATCAAATACAAGGACTAAAACCAAAATTTCGCGTACATACAAGGACTAAAATGACGTTTAAGCCTTTTTAATTTTATTATAAGGAATACAAATTTTGAAAAATTATATTATATAAATTATTCATGCAAAATTTTAAAAAATTGAAAAATTATTTGATATGTTATTGAGATGTATTAAGATTAACGGTTTATGATTTTTTATTGAAACAATTAATTTAATAAATCTCAATAACATATCAAACGATTTTTAATTTTTTTTAAATTTTGCATAAATGATCTATATAATATAAAATTTCAATTCAATGGTGAGTTTTACAAAATTCATATTCATTATAGTAAAATCAACAACTTGTGCATCATAGATCATATGCACCACTTATGTATTGAAGCATGAGCCATGAACATGTTTCTAATTTTTCTAAGTGCATATAATTGCTTTTTTCTAAGTTTAAACAATGATTGAAAAATATGTGTTCAATAATTAAGTATATTTATTCCATTATGATTTAATAGTAGCTATGTTAGAAGATATCAACAAATTATTCATGTTTTTTTTACTCTTTCTATAAGTGGAGGGAATCGATAAGAATGTTCACCTTCAAACTCATTCAAAATAAAACTATACATCAATTAAAAGAAATTGAAAATCACATTAAATTAAAAGTTGTTTTTGTCAAATAATTTAGTGGATAAATTTCACCCTTTAAAAATAAGTGAATGTATTGAGATTCAAATCCGGTCCTTATTTATTATGTGTAATATTCCTATATCAACTGAGTTAAACTCACATAAACCATTAAATTGAAAGTTATTATGTATTTAATTATACTTTTATGAAAAACGATCATATCCTAATTTAGTGTTGCCATTAGAGCTACGTGCCCCACTATGGAATCCACCATCTTAATAATCTTGGATGATTTTTTGGTACATAATGGCACTATTGAACAAGTCTCCATGCTCGGTGTATGGCATATGAAGTCGGCACTATATTCCATTCAACCACCACTATCATAAACAAACACTTAATCTTCAAATTAGTTGTGGTTTAGGGATTATGTGAACATGGGCCACAAACTTAGAAGAGCTAAGACAAGATTTCAATGTATTTTGAATTAGTAGTGGATTAACTAATGTGCTGTGCCATTAATTAACCAAGTAGTGGTCTATGTAACTATGTTTTGATGGGGGGATTTGGAAGCCTAACAAGTAGATATAGATTAGACTATCGTCATCTCATATTAAAAAAATGTAAAACTATGATTGGTTTATTGGACATTTGGACCTTCACTTAATTGGAAGAATGCTAAGTTGAGTTAGTGTTTATCTTAAAGATCTAAACAATAATTTTAAAAGAATTAAAGTATCAATTTTGAATTCTTTAATTTTTCACATTTAAAATATGGATCTAATAAGGCCCGCCCCTTATGGATGTACATTAAGGGCCTCTAAATGCTTATATATATTAAAATTTAAATATATGTATAAAAAAATAATGATTTTGTTATTAGTTAAAAATATATTATTTTGTTAAAAAAATAAATTTAGTAGATATATTTTTAATTTGATAAATAAATTTGCGGATTATTATAAAAATAAGTAACATCATTATTTTGTAGTGACATCACTACAAAAGAAATGTAAACTAACAAAATTTTGTAGTAAAATACAATCATATGTTAGTTTTTAAGCATAAATTTTCTCAAAGAAAATTGATGTATTTCGTTAAAAAATTGGACTAGATACATTAACTTTGGTTGACCAAATTTCAATTATATTTTGAGATGGAGAGAGTATTAATTGAAATTACTAAAAAATATGTTTCACTCAATTCAATTGGCAGGAGACATTGCCTTTTATAGATGGAATTTCTAGCCACTCTGCGACTTGACCAAAATAAAAATATATGTTACGTGAAAGAAAAATGAGACCCTATTTATATATTAAAATTTTTAAAAGACATGAATTGTTTTCCTAATACATAGTATATCACATATAAAATTTTATTGATTATTCTGCCACAAATGTTTCAATAATATGATTCGTTTTATATAAGTCATAAGATATCATGTTATTATTGATTAAAATATGAATCTTATCATGGTAATTATAACTTTTTTTTATATTATTTGTCATTTAAATTAAAGATTGGTTATTTTAAGTTTTATTTTCATTTTTTTTATTAAAGGTCTACTTTGAATTTTTGAACAAGGCCTCTAAATACTCCCGGCCGACTCTGAATCTAATCATTAGATTATTTGATAAAAAAACAATAACATGCGTGGACAACTTATGATGGTGAAGAAGGAAGGACAACCAATGGCTTACAGTGAACGAACGGTGATGGTGGAGGCGGGCGGATGACGTGGTTGTAGTTGATTACGGTGAATAATCGATGTTGAGTAGTGAGTATTGGGTGGAAGTGGAAGGAAATTGTATTGGTTTTCTCTACTTTATTTTATTTTATTTTATTTTAAATCTATTTCCTTATATATAATTAAAAATTTCCACTAGGTCCTTGGCCACCTCATACGTAGATCCGTCCTATTAGCCCATATTTTGAAAATTAATATTTCCATAATTTTCATATCATTTAATTTCATATGAAGGTCAAAGGTAATGCATTTAAACAAAAAAGAACATTGTTATAAGAAAATATTCACGAATTTCAGAAGATGGAAAACATTCACAAGTCTAAGAAGTAAATCAAGACTTGGTTCAAGTTATTGACATTTCGAGTAACCACCAGAATCACTCGAACTCGAAGACTGTTTGTAACTTGGTAATTTATCAACATTTCTGAAGATTCAAAATTCAAACCATTGCAACTCTTCATTCAAACATGACAACTATTGACATTCAAAAATGAAGATTAAGTGACAAGACACTTGACAAATGGATGTTTTATAGTCGTTATTAGATCGTTATAAGATTTATCTATAAATACTAGTTCATTTGATGTAATTTCTATCACAAATTCACATACTGAACAATCCTTAAACATTCTAAGTACCCATGCGTTCGAGCGAAATGAATATACATGGAAACATGTATGATTCTGTGACCACTCTTTATTAACTCAATGCAATTTATCTTTTCATGCAATTTACTTGCTTTCATTTACATTTCATGCATTTTATTTCATTGAAGCATTTACTTTTCTTTGTCAATACGTACTCACTTTGAGTATTTTTACATTTCTTGTTATTCAATTTACTTTTCTTATCATTTAATTTACTTTATCAAACAAACTTAAACAATGAATGCACAAAACATGTTCCGAGATTCTCTAGTTGGTCACTCAAACATTGCAAACTAGCGGTTGTTTACAAAAAATCAGTGTAAACACGTCCCTAACACCATCAGATGATGACTATCATGCCGCGTTCATTACATTACGGTGTGTACGTATATGGTATATGTACAATTTTCTAAAACACATATATAGCATTTTGGGTTGTGTAATACTCCCCCCGTCGCAAAATATAAGGTAAAAAATAATATCATTTATTAAGAAAACATAATTATGAGAATTTGAAATATGGTTTTGTGGAATTTTTCTTGAAATAAGTTGCATAGGAAGGTGTTAAACCATTTTTTACTGGTTATTGTTTATTGATGAAAGGAGTGAGAAGAAAAATTAAATGCAATTTGCATTGAATTTTATGAGAATAAGAAAAAATAAATTCTTGAAAATGGTTTTTCCCTTATATTTTGGGGGAAAATTTTTTCCCCTTATATTTCAGGAAGGATGGAGTATATGTGTTATCATGGGCACTTATGTCATTTAACAAAAATTTGGTTTGTTTCTTCCCTTTCCGTCCATTAGAGCAACTTTATCAGTGAACTCTTACTTTAGTCCGCCAGCTTGGAGTAACATATTGCAAAGGAATTTGCACTGTGCACTGATGTACAACAAGTGCATACCGTTAGCTGAACAAGTGCATACCGCCAGCTGTCATAACGTAATTTCACAAAGCAACACTATTTTGTGGGCCATCATAATATTTTAAATGGTGATAAAGTTAAATAGGCATACAATATTAATATATGTTGTAGAGTTGTGAGATCCAATATGAGTTCTTTATAGTTGTGCTGATGAAGTAAAAAATGAGTGAGTTATTTCAAGATGATGTGACTTTAATGGGATCCACAAAATACCATTAACCAATTGAGATGCTCTTATAGAGGGGAAAGTATTTGAGTGCGGGTCTAAAAGGCTTTGCAATGCAACAAAACAATAAGAAAATATTCTCCTTCAAGGGGAGCACCTTCTTAACAAAATAAAAGATTGAAATTCTCTGATATTATTCACCTTCCACTATTCATTACATATATAGACTAATGGTGGATGATATCCACTACTAAGGTAGGACAAAATACAGCTAGCAAAAGTACTGTTAATGTTATCCTTTGGGTGAACAATTCCCATCTTATCCTAATAGAAACAAAAAGACAGTGGAATGATTATTTTGGCATCCTAGATGCATTACTTCTTGTACCACTTCTTCTTGGGCTTGGGCTTAGTGTTTGATCTCTCAAATCCAATAAGCCACTTGGGCCTAGTCTTATTCTCTAGCTCTTTGTTGGAAGGATAACTTCCTCTTGGTCCAGTTCCAGATTCACTTGAGCATCCATCTCTTTCTCATTGGCTACTTGCTCCTCTTCTTGATACATAACATCATCATCCTCATCCACAAACACCTTGTCCTCAAGGTGTAGCTCAGGAAATGAAGCCACCATATCTGGAAGTGATTCCCATGTGGCATCTTCAGGAAATATATTGGACCATTGCACCATAATTTGAGTTGGGGAATTTTCTGCAGATTTCGAAGCTACGATAGGCGCTGGGATCGGTGATGCAGTAGTGTCTGAAGGTAATTGAGGAGGCTCATCGTGGTTGCCATGAAAAGGTTTCAATTGTGATGCGTGGAAGACCAGGTGAATTTTGCTAGTAGGCGGCATCTGCAATTTGAAAACCACATCGCCTATTTGTTGAATGATATTAAAAAGGCCAAAAAAACGCATTGCATGCTTATTAATGTGTCTGCCCGTTATAGAAAATTGACAATAAGGCCGCAGTTTCATTAAAACCATATCGCCTTCCTTGAAGGGATGAGGGATACGACGTTTGTCAACGTAGAATTTCATCGCTACTTGTGCCTTTTCTAATTTTCTTTGTGAGGGTCTACAAAATAGTATCCCTATCAATTAACGAAGCATCTAAAACTTCCAGTTGAGAAGAGCCTGCTTTGTATGCAGGAAGTGCTGGCGGTGGTTTGCGATAAACCACTTGAAAAGGCGAGAACCCGGTGGATGAGTGAATAGTGGTGTTGTAGTGCCATTCTGCTAGATGCAAATACTTTCCCCATGAATTTGGTTTGGTGTTAACAAAGCAACACAAGTATATGCTGAAGACATGCGCAATTTGGTACCGCAATTTTAAAACATTTGTTGTCAGAATAGACTCATGAAAATTGCATCCTGATCGAACACCATGCTGTGTGGCATTCCATGATGTTTGAATACCAATTTAGCAAACAAATCTGCTACTTTGCTAGCTGTAAAGTTGGTAGGAAGCATTCCAAAATGCGCAGCTTTGGAGAAACAAACTACCACTACCAAAATGACTGTGAATATTTGGAACGAAGGAAGCCCTATGATGAAATCAAGTGAGATGTCCTCCCAAACAGCCGTGGGAGGGGGATAAGGGTTGCAACAATCCATGGGGAAGATGTGTTGGGATCTTTGTTTGTTGACAAGTCAAACATTGCTTCACGAATTCTGCCACATCATTTTGCATTCCCTCCCAATACACATTCTCACGAAGACGTCCCAAAGTCTTGTGTATTCCACTATGACCACCAATCGTTGAAGAATGAAATTCTTCTAAGAGCAAATTTCTGAATTGGGAGTTAGAGGGTATGTAAAGCTTCCCTTTAAAAAACCACAAGTCATCCAAACTTTTAAAATGCTCATGGTTAGTAGGGTCCGCTAGAACTTTTTTTAAGCAAAGCTTGAAAGTCAGAATTGGATTTCAATTCTATTTTCAGCTTATTCAAAAAAACCAAGTGTGGGACTATGATAGCTAAGAAAGTGTCGTTAGCTTCTTGCACGCGGGAAAGTGCATCTACCACCCTATTCTGATTTCCCGGCTTATAGACTATCTTAGAGTTATAACCCAACAATTTAGCCAAATAAAGTTGTTGTTCCAACGTTTATATTACCTAAGTCATAAGCTCCCTAAGGCTTCTCTGATCGGTGTGAATAGTAAATTTGCGACCCATTTCTTAACCGCCGAAGTAATGGCACAGAGTTCCCTCACATAGGTGGAAGCCGTTAAGAGCTTGGGACAAAACTTTTTGCTAAAAAATGTGACTAGTGGCCATTTTGGGACAAAACCGCGCCCATACCCAAGCCTGAAGCATCAGTATCCAAACATAAAATCCTCATCGAAGCTTGGCAAAACAAGAACGAGAACATTAATCATAGCCTTTTTGAGATTATCGAAGGCAGATTGCGCCACATCAGACCAAGCAAATGAGTCTTTTTGGAACAATTCAGTCAAGGCATGAACAACAATAGCATAATCTTTGATAAATTTGTGATAAAAACCTATTAAGCCGAGGAAACCGCGGAGTTGCTTGATAGTTGTAGGATGCGGCCACTTACTTATTGCCAATATTTTTTCTGGGTCAGGTCCCACCCCAACAACATTCACAATGTGTTCCAAATAGGAGATGAATGGTTGAGCAAATGTGCACTTGGTGAGTTTGAGAATAAATTGATGTGAGGCCAAACACTCAAAAATTGCTTGCAAATGCTTCAATTGATCCTTGAAATTGCGACTATAGATGAGGATGTCGTCGAAGAAAACAATAACAAATCTTTAAAGGAATAGTTCAAATATGATATTCATAGTAGCTTGAAAAGTTGAAAGAGCATTGCAAAGGCCGAACGACATCACAAGAAACTCATAATGTCCTTGATGGGTTCGGGAGGCGGTCTTCTCAATGTCCATAGGTGACATTCGAATTTGATGATATCATGCGCGAAGATCCAGTTTTGAAAATCAACGAGTGCAATGAAATTCATCGATCAATTCATCAATGGCTGGGATTGGAAACCGATCCTTGTTGGTAATCACATTAACTATAATCCACACAAAACCGCCAAGACCCATCTTTCTTGCGTACAAGCAGCACTAGTGAAGAAACAACACTAGAACTTGGTTGAATGATTCTTTGCTCAAGCATAGCCTTAATTTGATTTTCAATCTCACGCTTTTGGAATTGTAGATAGCGGTATGGTCGAACATTCACTAGGTTAGTGCTCTCAGCAAGTGAAATACTATGATCACTAGGGTGTGGTGGAGGTAATGAAGTGGGAATGTGAAGAGATTTTGGTAGTAATTGAGGATAGTTTGAATATTTGGGTGATATGTGGTTGCTGGGCCGTTTGTTGGGCTTGGTGGGTTGGGTTTGATGAGTTGTATATGATATTAACTGTCTAGGGTGTGGGTAGCAATTAATCAGTTCAGTTGATGTAAAGAGAATTTAGATGGGTTGGGTTTAGGCTCATTCTTAAGTTGGACCAAAGAGCCTTCTCGCATAATTGCATGGTAAGGTGCTCATAATCAGTGGGAACGGGCCCAAGTGTTTTCAGCCATTGGACGCCTAAGACAAGATATGCTCCACTTAGAGGTAAAACAAATAAATCCACAAAAAATTTATGAGAATCCACTAAGAGTTCCATTTGGTGGCAAATAGAATCACATTTAAGCTCCTCACCATTTTCTAGTAGCACTTGAAATGATTGAGCTTGATGTAAGGGAAGGTTGAGCTGCTTGGCAATTCTGTCTTGAATAAAGTTAAGGGTACTGCCGCTATTAATCAAAGTAGTAACTAGGCTATGCTTGATTTGGCCTTGAACCCGCAAGGTTTGAGGAATGCTATGACCCATTAAAGCATGAAGACTAATTTGAGCTGGGTCCTTTGATGTCTCGGGTTTAGTAAGGGTTTGAGAGGTTGATACTGAATCAAGTAAGGCTAATGTGAGTGAGCTCTCTTCTTCTAGAGTTTCTGGTTCAACTATTAAAAGATGAAAACCCCGTTTGTAGCAGTGGCCAAGGGAAAACTTGTCATCACAATTATAACACAGTCCCTTGTCACGACGGTGTTGTAGTTTTTATGAGATGTGACGGGTTGAGTGACAGATTTGGACAAATTTTGGAAACGGGCTTTGTTTATTGCTGTGTTTGTGTTGGTAGGGAAAGGAGGGTGACAGTTAGGACGATCATTCACCTTATCTTCTTGTAGTTTAGCTAGACTAATAGCATGAGTTAAAGACATGGGTTGAAAAACAAGTACCTCACGCCGAATATCTGGTTTCAGACCGGAGAGAAAGCAACTCAAATAAAATGGTGCCGGTAACCCCACGATACAATTTGCAAGTGATTCAAAAGCCGTTTGGTACTCCTTAACAGAACCGGTTTGACATAATTTGAAAAGAGCACCACGCGGGTCTTCGTATTGGGATGGAGCAAAACAAATTTTTAAGGCTTGAAAAAACATGGCCCATGATAGAAGCTGACCATTGGAATGCATCCGTTGATACCAAGTCAATGCTTCACCTTCCAAATAAAAAGAAGCCATACATATGCGTTGTTCTTCAAGAGTGTGGTAAAATTCAAAGACTTGAGTAATCTTAAAAATCCAACACAATGGATCTGAACCATCAAATATGGGTATTTTAAGCTTGATGGAAGTGTTAGTGAATGGATTGAGACGACCTTGATCATTGTGGTTATTTTGTTCAGGAAAGCGACTTCGGAGTTAAATGAGTTCTTGTTGGAAATTTTGCTGGTTTAAGAGAATTTGTTGAAGGGTTTCTTCAAGGGTGGGAGGATTTGAAGTCATGGAACTGCGAGCACCAATGAAAGGCTTTGCAATGCAACAAAACAATAAGAAAATATTCTCCTTCGAGAGGAACACCTCCTTAACAAAATAAAAGACTGAAATTCTCTTATATTATTCATCTTCCACTCTTCATTACATATATAGACTAATGGTGGATGATATCCACTACTAATGATAGGACAAAATACAGCTAGCAAAAGTACTGTTAACATTATCCTTTGGGTGAATAATTCCCATCCTATCCAAATACAAACAATAAGACAATGGAGTGATTATTTTGGCGTCCTAAGTGTATTACTTCTTGGACTACTTCTTCTTGGGATTAGTGTTTGATGTCTCAAATCCAATAAGTCACTTGGGCCTAGTCTTATTCCTCTTGCTCTTTGTTGGAGGGATATCTTCCTCTTGGTCCAGTTCCAGATTCACTTGAGCATCTATCTCTTTCTCATTTGCTACTTGCTCCTCTTCTTAATACATAACACGGCCCTGCCTCAAACTTTCTTTCCTCTCCTTTTTTAAGAGGTACCAAAAAATGAAAAGTCAATTTTTCCATCCACATTCCCTCCTTTCTTTTTCTTTCCTCCTATTTCCTATTAAACCAAACATAGTGTACATAAAAAAAAAGAAGTGAAAATTTGTATTAGAAAAAAGGGTTAAATATGTTTTTAGTCCCTATAAACATCTGACTCTTCTACTTTTAGTCCCTCTAAATTTTTTTCCCCACTTTTTGGTCCTCCAAAAGTTTCCGATCATGATTTTTGGTCCCTACTTTTCACTCAACTATGTGTACGATTCAAATTTTTTAACGAGGTTTTGTGATCATGTTTATAATATTATAAAAATTACTCAAACCAAAATTCATAATTTTTTAATAAATGATGAATTAACTATGAATTTTTAAGTGCAAACACTTCAAAAATTCATATTTAATTCATCACTAATTAAAAAAATTCAAATTTTGCAAATCAATTCAATTTTTAATACACTAAACATTATTGCAATACATAATTTCAAATTTTAATTAGTATACATAAGTTGACTTAAATGTAGGGACCAAAATTCATGTTAGAGAATTTTATAGGGACTATAAAGTGGGAAAAAAGTTTAGAAGGACTAAAAGCAGAAGGTTAAAAAATTTATAGGGATCAAAAATATATTTAACCCTAGAAAAAAAGTGAATAATATTCATAGTTAACTTTTTTTTTTTTATAGTAATATTGATAGTTAAGCTTGGTTAAAAGCTAAAACGCCACTCACAGTCTCACACCACCGTCCACCGCCAACATTCAAATACTCCTCCGTCGTTAATCTTTTCACATTTTCAAACCTCCGTCAATCCTCCGTCACACTCAATTTCCAAACCCTAATTCAATGTCAACCTGCACTCACCCCTCTTTCATCCGCGACGACGACACCGGAGGATTATACTGTTCCGTCTGCGGCGCCATTCAACCGTTCGATCAATTCGAAGCGAATCTCGGCGGAATCACCGGAGAAAAAGGTACCTACATCCATGTAGGAACCTCAGGTTCAGGTAGCTTTTACTCTAACAAAGAGAGAAAACTTTTTAGTGCAAATAATTCAATTGAAATTTTCACTAATAAGTTAGGGTTATGTTCAAAAACTATTGAAATAAAAGCAATGATTAGTAATATAACCGACGGTGAATTCGGTGATGGAAATTGGTTTCAAGTTTTGATTGCTGCTTGTTGTTATGTCGTTATGCGAAAGGTTAATAAACCTTTGTCGATGGATGAAGTAGCTATTAATGTTCCTTGTGATGTTTATGAGCTTGGTAGGATGATAATTAGGGTTATTGATTATTTAGATTTGCGAGGGACTGATTTTCCGGAGTTTGATATTGTGCATACGTTGAGAAGGACTATTGAGAGATGTAGTTGTTTTAGTGATGTTGATAGGAGTTTAGTTGATAGAATGAAGAAACAAGGGATTTTTTTGTTACAGTGTTCGGTGAAATTGTTTTTGAGTACTGGTCGTAGGCCGCTTCCTTTGGTTGTTGCAATTTTGGTTTTGGTTTGTGAAATTAATCAAGTTGATGTTCGGTTGGAGGATTTGGCTATGGAGGTTCATGCTGTTGTTTCGACTTGTAGAACTAGGTATAAGGAGCTTCTTGATACGTTGGTGAAAGTTGCGCAAGTGTTGCCTTGGGGAAAAGATATTACTAAGAAAAATATTGTTAAGAATGCTCCTTTTGTGATTCAGTATATGGAGAAGAAGTCTATGGCAAGACCGGTTGAGAAGAGTAAGAGTGTTGATCGGACTGGGTTGGATTTGGAGGATGTGGTTACTGAGTGCTTAACACAAGAGGATGAATATGAGTATGGGACTGATGGATTAATTCCACGAAAAGATTCTCAGAATTTTTCATCGCAAAGTAATTGTGATAGAGAAGGTGTCAACGATGTTGAGAGGTTACAGATTTCATCTGAATGTTTATCCTTGATGTATGAGAATTTTTTAAACGAGAATCGTGGTGCTATGTTTTCGAGGAATGCAAATAATCAGAAACGGAGAAGGTTGGAATTTGATTTTCAAGAGTGTAGGGAGTGGTGGAATGGAGAATCAGAATTGAGTAAAGAGCTTATATTGAAACAAATACTAGCGAAGGATATTGGGGTGGAAACTGTGCCACCATCATTTATCAATGGTCAATTGAAATGTAAAATGAGGCGGGAGAAGATTAATGCTGCAAAGAAGCGAATTAAAAGAATAACTCATCCATTACACGCTGATCTCGGTGATACTGTAAGTCTTGGCAGTTTAGATAGCACTTGCCCTGAGCGAAAGAAGAAGAAGCGAAGAGGAATGGTAGTTGATGGTATCGATTGGGAAGACTTGATTATTGAGACACTTATTCTTCATCAAGTAAAGGAGGAAGAAATTGAGAAGGGGCATTACAATACCTTGCTAGGCCTATATGTATTTAACTCTGGCATTGTATAAGAGTATTTTAGTATCTAAAGATATTAATATGAGAATTTTCAGGTTTAATCATATTTTGAATATTGATGTTTTCTGATAAAACAATCTTATGATAGAGCTGATACTTTCATACTGCAAATTTTGTACTAAAACTTTTTACATATTCTTCATTGGTAATGCAAGTTACATTATATGGTTTTTCAAAAAATTTAAACATGTGTATGCTTGTTATCTTAGTGATCAAAGTGAGCAGTTACTTACAGTTACTTTTCCTCCTCTTTGTTGTATACTTTGTGTTTATGTATTCCATTGTGACATAACTCTGCAAGAAAGATTTTTCCAGAGTTTGATCAATAAATTTTCAAGTATTGTTTCATTAAAATAAGCATGCAGACCAGTTTTGGGATACACTCCCCATCTTTTGTTGTTGATCACGTTTAAAAAAGGATCAGCTCCCCATGCAATGGTATTACTAAGTTTGAGATGCCATCAAACAGATTTGTCAAGGGACAAGGATAATGTGGCAGAAGCACTTTCGACAACTTACTGGGTAAGGTTCGTCTTTTAAATAAGCTTTAGCCAATTTTAGTTTTTCGCCATACTTAAATATGATTAAGTTGTGAATTCTTTAAGTTCATGCTGTGTGTTTTTTGTTATAGATTTTGCTTTGTTTTTTTTTCTTTTCTAGTTTTACTTATAATTTGTGTGTTTCAATTGTGTTAGAACTTAGATTACTCTCTGATTAGAAAGCAAATGAAGCTCTAAATATGAATTGGGATTTATCGGCCTTTAGTAGAAACTCTAAACTGTTATACATACCCAATTGGATTTGAAGACTTATTTGAATATTTATGTTTTTAGTCTGAATCAATTAATTGGGCCAACGCAGGTCAGTGAGGTCACAATACGTTAAAGGTTTAGGTGCTTTTTTGAATTGTGGTACATTGCTAGCAATTAGAAACATGGATCATTATTTTTTGAACCATCAGGTGTTTATTTGTGTGCTTGACATAAAAATCGTGTTCATGTGCATAACATAAAACATAAAAAAGACATGTTCTTGATTGAGTTTTTGAACTGGTTCACCGGCAAATATTGTTAAGATAGTGATAGCATTAGGAGTTGACAGCCTGAACCAGCTAAGCTCAATACTAAGGACCCAAAATTATATGCACGGAGAGCCAAATTTAGTTCTTATAGGTTGGAGTTTTTCTCGAATGGTTTCACATTCTATCATAATAGGTCATGGAAGTTAAAAAGACAAGTAGCTTGCAAATCTTTATCCTTAGCTTGCTAGCCCTTATTGGATATGAAATTGCTCTCTTTCATTCACTTGGTAGTCATAAAGTGATCACCATGGTGATCCATATCCATAAAACCTCATGCTGGATAATTCAGTGAGCTAAGTTTTCGAAAGCATTATGGTGAGGCTGGAGCAGATAAATTATGCTACTTTCACTTTCCTCTATGATTTATTTTGGCACTGTTTTATTGCTTATGTGTGAATTCATTAAAATGGCTATTATACTATTACCTTAGATGAACCCTTCCTACAGAAAAAGAGATTATATTGTATAATTTGTATTGGTTTGGCTAATTTAGTTAAGGGTTTATAGCTTAACTTTTCAATTCCAGGGAAGTATATGTTGCAGTGGATGCATCAAGTCAAAAAATCACATCAAGTTTTATATCACAGAAATATAATAATAGGTAAAAGGACTAAATTTTTGTAACGAAAGTAGTTATATACAATTATACATGATACATCAATAAGACATAGGATCAATAAGAAAAAGGGGAAATGCTCTGCTCATTCCTAAAGAAATTGCTGGGATCAATTTCATCTTTTACCTGTGCCAATCTTTCAAAATTAGACTTGAAATATTTCAAGCCCCAAGATTTTGCTTCTTCATAACTTGCATTTTCTTTATTCACTCCTATATCAAGGTCCCTATAATTCAAATATGCAGCTCTTGGAAACTTTGAAACATAAGGTGTCATGTATGCATATAACTTTCTCATCCAATCCATATGTTTTTGTGTTTCTTCATTTGAATCCCAATCTACCAAATATTGGATACCATATAAGATCCCTTTTCTATGTGGAAATGGAGTTTCTGATTCTGAAATCTCACTCATTCTCCCTCCATATGGTGACATAATCAATGTTGGATTGTTCTCTTCAAGTAACATGTTCCATAACCCTTCCAAACCTGACATAGGAATTGGTTCTGTTACATAGTCTGATTTGGCTTTGAAGAAACTTGTATATGTTTGGTTTCTTTGAAGTAACACCTCCAATGAACCATCGATGGAATAGCCGGCAAAATAAAGAACAGATTGAATCCAACTCATCTCAGTGCAGTTATCATTTTGCAAATTCAATTCTGCAAAATTGTTTTGCATTAGAGAAACCAAGTTTTCAGTTTTCCCAAGATATAGTCCTGTGAAAGAAACAAGTACCGTGTTTCCACCATCAGAAGATGCATTAGCAGCAAGTTCGACAACCGAGTGAAGAAAAAGTTCGTTAGGAAGCTTGTTAGCTATAATTTGCCATTTCATGAAAAGGGTAGCAGCCTTTTGATCCAAAACCTTTGGAATACTAAAAACTGTCACCATTGAAGGAACATATACAAGCTTAATTTTCCAGGAAGTAATCACTCCAAAGCTTGAACCTCCACCTCCTCTTATAGCCCAAAATAGATTCTCACCCATCAATTTTCTATTTAGTATATTTCCATTAACATCTACAATTTGAGCATCAATAACATTATCAGCTGCAAGACCATATTTTCTAAATATGGTACCAAATCCGCCACCGCTGAAGTGACCTCCTATACCAACAGTAGGACAACTACCAGCTGGAAAACCATGAACATTACTTCTATTTGCAATTGCATAGTATAGTTCTCCAAGAGTAGCACCTGATTGAATCCATGCACTTTCTTCTTTCATGTCAATATTTATTGTCCTAAGGTTTGTGAGATCAATGATTATGAATGGAACATTAGAGACATAAGAAAGACCCTCATAGTCATGTCCACCACTTCTAACTATTATTTGTAGGCCTTGTTTTTTTGAACAAATGATTGTTGTTTGGATTTGGAACAGGTTGGTTGGAGTAATAATAAGGTTAGGTTTTGGAACTGAACTGTTTAAGAATCTATGGTTTCTTATGGAAAATTGTAATAGAGGTGTATAAGATGAACTGTTTTGAGTGTGTATTACTTTTGTAGTTGAGTTTGAATTTTTTGAACCTAATGAAAAACATTGAAGGAAACTATTATCAATGTCAAAAGAAGTACATATTTGAGGGGAAATTGAGATAAAAATGATGATTGATAGGAGTGTTAACTTTGTGTATGGAAGTGGCATGATTATTTGGTAATGGATTCCTAATCGTTTATACTGATCTCAATTGTTGATTAAAATCGACTAGACTCTGATTATTTGAAGTTTGACTGAGAGGTAATTCAAGTATGACTAAAGATTACTTTAGTCGGGATTTGTACTTGAATTTTCCTAAATGATTTGCAGTTAATTGAAATTCGTTAACCACTTGAACTAAATCACTCGAATCTATAATCAAACTATGTAGATGGAATAGTTGTAGTGATTATGGTGCTCTATTACTTATAGCTTATTGGTGCGGCTATTTAGTGCATGAGACAATATGAATACTTTCATTCAGAAGAAAAAAAAAGAAGACAATATGAATATTGAGCTAGGGATGTATTAATTATTTCCAAAAGAATAATCATTGGAAATTACAATGTTAGGAGATTTGCATATGCCATTTCCAGCTTTGGATGTATCATTGCTTTAGAAATCACAGCTGCAAAATTAATATTGTTGTTGTCAATTTGCCTCTTCTTATTGAACAAAAGAGATTCTAATACCCAAAATTAATAAAAAGTTCATATCCTAAATTAGTGTTACCTTTAGAGCTACATGCATCACTTTGGAATTCATCATCTTAAAGCTTTAGGAATATTTGCTACATGATTGGAATAATTAGACTTTATATGCTATATAGTCAACCACAACCATTAATAAAAACACTTATCCTCAAATTTGGGGTTTAAGGATTCTATAAACAAGGGCCACAAGATTGGATTGGAAGAGTCAAGGCAAGACAAGATTTTTAGAGTGTTGACTGTTGAATGATAGATTTGGTTGAGTTAGTTTTGGCAGAATTCTCGATTGAATTTTAGGCTTTGTTTAACATGAAAAAGTGACTCAAGTGATGCGTGGTGTACAAGTCATGAATAACATTATAACGAATATAAATTTTAAAAAATTATTAACTGTTGGATTGAAAACCATTAAGATTTTAAATGGTTTTTGAGTTTTAATTGAATACCATTAAACAAATGATTTTCAATATGTATACAATTTGTATTTGTAAACAAAAATGACAAGATTCTACACATTAAACTCAAGCAAACTATTACCACTTAATTTTTCATTGAAGTTCTTTTTTCTTTTTTGGTAGATGAAATAGTACACAAAGTGGAGGGACCATGTTCTTCTATTCACTTCAATCCGCATGGTAGGGACATTGAAAATCATCCTATGCAACTATTGCAACATTAGACATCAATTAAGGGACTATGAAAATTGGTCAAAAAAAGAAGCTTAAATAAACGAGAGATATCAGATATTGCTAGTTTGCCTAATTGATGTAATTGTTCTTGTAAGACTTTTACGTAGATATAGAAAAAAATATAGACACAAATCAACTTTAAAAAAAAAAAAAAAAAACTTAACTAGTTGTGCTTAGGGGAAGAAAACACATATATAGGAAATTTAGAGTTCAGCTAGGAGATAAACGGAAATTTCTCTTTTGCCCCCCCCCCCCCCCCCCCCCTCATTTCTCTATAACCCCCCTAAAACCCCAAATCACCCTTCAATTCGGGACGTAGATCCCGTCTTGAGTTTTGGGGAGTACAGGCACTAGTTCGGGATATTGATCAATTTCATGGGAATGCTTGTCTTCCAAAGAACTTCATGTCTTATTTCGTTACTTTGATTCCTAAAGTTATCTCTCCGTCGTCGATCTCGGATTTCCGGCTTATTTCTCTCCTTGGGTGTCTTTATAAACTTATTGCTAAAGTCCTCGCCTCTAGACTTGCAAAAGTAATGGATCGTATTATCTCCACCACCCAATCGGCCTTCATTAAAGGTCGTAATTTGGTGGATGGGGTCTTGGTGGTTAATGAAGTGGTGGATTTTGCTAAGAAGTCGAAGAAAGAATGCCTTATTTTTAAAGTGGATTTTGAAAAGGCATATGACTCGGGCGATTGGGGCTTTCTTGAGTATATGCTTGGTCGGTTTGGTTTCGGGTCCAAGTGGATTGATTGGATGAGGGCTTGTGTGTTTGCCGGTAATTTATCGGTTCTTGTGAATGGTTCCCCTACTCCGGAAATCAACATACAAAGAGGGCTTAAGCAAGGGGATCCCTTAGCCCCCTTCCTCTTTTTGTTGGTGGTGGAGGGCTTTAGTGGTGTGATGAGGAAGGCGGTGGAGTGTAATATTTTCAAGGGTTTTTCTCTCGGGAGAACTCCGGTTGTTATCTCCCACCTCCAATATGCGGATGACACGGTGTGTATTGGGGAGGGATCAGTGAGCAATCTTTGGGCCTTAAAAGCTATCCTCCGTGGGTTTGAATTGGCTTCCGGTCTTAAAGTGAATTTTTGGAAGAGTGGGTTATTTGGTGTCAATGTCCCGACTTCTTTTTTGGAGATGGCTTGTAATTTTCTTCATTGTAGACTTGGGTCATTTCCTTTCAAGTATCTTGGTCTTCCAATTGGTGTCAATCCTAAGTGTGCGTCAACGTGGGATCCTTTGCTTGCGCACCTTCGGTCTCGTTTGAGTTCTTGGCGGAACAAGAATATTAGCCTTGGAGGTAGGATAGTGCTTATTAATTCGGTGTTAAATGCAATCCCGATTTTCTTCCTCTCCTTTATGAAGATGCCGATGAGCATTTGGAAGAAAGTGAGTAGAATTCAACGTGAATTTCTATGGGGTGGGGTGAGAGGCGGTAATAAGGTGAATTGGGTGAAGTGGTCGGTGGTGTGTGAAGCCAAATGCAATGGTGGTCTTGGTGTCCGGGATGTTAGAGTTGTTAATCATAGCCTCTTGGTTAAATGGCGGTGGCGTCTCCTCCAACCCGGTATGTCACTTTGGAAGGAGGTCCTTGTTGCAAAGTATGGGAAACATATTGTTGAATTAGTGGAGTGGAAGAATTTTCGGCCGCCAGTTTCTTCTTCGAAGTGGTGGAAAGATATTTGCGCGTTGGAAGATGTGATTGATTCTAGTAGTTGGCTTGCGGATTCACTTGTGCGGAAAGTGGGGAATGGGAGATCCACCTACTTTTGGTTGTCAAATTGGATAGGAGGTACTCCCCTTTCGGCCCGGTTCTCCCGCTTGTTTTCTTTATCCAATTCTAAGGAATGTAGGATTGAGGAGTTGGTGGTTAGGGAGGGAAGTGCGTGGAAGTGGAATTTTTCTTGGCGTAGGAATTTATTCCAATGGGAAGTGGAACTTTTTGGTGAGTTGACATTGCTTTTGGAAGCGGTTAATTTGGGGACGGAGGAGGATAGTTGGAGTTGGACTCCGGATAAGGATGGTTGTTTTTCGGTTAGCTCGGCCTACAAGTCTCTTTTTAGTGGTCTCCATCTTGGTGTAGATCTTGATCCGGAAGCGGCGGAGGTGTTTAAACATATATGGGAGAGTCCGACGCCATTAAAGGTAATTGCTTTTTCTTGGCAACTAATTTATGATCGGGTTCCTACAAGGAGTAATCTTGCTCACCGCCATATCCTTGCTCCCGGAGTGTCTAGTAATTGTGTCGGTTGTGTGGGTTGTGTTGAAACCTCCGGACATCTTTTCCTTCATTGTCCTAGTGCCATCTCCATTTGGTACGAGATTTTCCGGTGGTTGGGGGTGGTGATTGTTCTTCCACACAATCTTTTTGTGCTCATGGAGTTGTTTAGAAGTGAAGCGAAAAATGCCAAGACCCGAAAAGGTGTTATGATGATTTGGCATACGACCATTTGGTCGATTGGGAAAGCTAGAAATAACACTATTTTTGTTAATGGTGTTTTTAATCCTAATGAGGTGGTTGAGGCCATCAAAGTTTTGAGTTGGAAGTGGAGTTTAGCAAAGTTGAATATGGCCCCTTGCTTGTTCTACGAGTGGAATTGGGATCCGGGAGATTGCCTTTTACGATGACGGTGTGTTTCTTGTGGGAATAGGCTAGGTGGAGTGGGTCTTGCTTGGGTGCCGCGATTGGTCCTCATTAGGAGGGGAGTTGCTTTTTGGCTTTGATTGCTGTTTTGTTGTGGGGAGCTCTTTGTCTCCTTTATTCCTTTTTGTAAACTCTTGTACACCTTGTTATTGAGTTTATTAATAATATTCGCCATTTCAAAAAAAAAAAAAATCCCGAAGTGGTGCTTGGGTTTTGGGGGTACAAGCACCACTTCGGGATCTAAAACCCGAAGTGGTGCCTATACCCCAGAACCCAGGCACCACTTCGGGATCTATATCCCGAACTGGTGCCTGTACTCCCCAAAATTCAGGATAAACTTCGGGACGTAGATTCCGAACTATAGTTCGGGATCTACGTCCCGAATTGGTGCCTATACCCCCCAAAAACTCCCTAAGAGCAAAATCGGTAGTTAGGGGGGAAAAGAGAATGAAGGGGGGCGATTGAGAAATTTTCGAGATAAACAATGAAAGATTCAGATACTTGTTGTAATTCAAAATAAATTAAATTATGTTTTCATCATCATTTAATTTAGTCAAAAAAAATATCTTCATCATTTAATTTTTTTAATGTAATTGTCCTAGCAAAATTTTAATGTAATTGCCTGAATTATGTTTTCATTACAGTTCTTTTTTTTTTGACAAGATTTTCATTACTGTTCTTACATATCAATAATTATATATATATATATATATATATATATATATATATATATATATTTTTAGTGGTTGCTTTATTTATTTTTCACTGTTTCTTTTTGTATGTGTTCATTACTGTTCATTATCATTCTCAATGACAACATGTACGACGAGGTTACATTGGATTTATTTTAACTCTAAGATAGGTTACTCCTCTTAATAAAATATTTATAATATATTTAATCAATCCAACCGTTGATTATTATCATTATTTGTCAAAGACCAAATGCATAAATTTTTATATAAATTTAAAATTCGTAGCTATGCAATCTAAGGCCCTGTTTGGTTTGGGTTTTTTGGAGGGAGGGAAGGGAATATTTTAAATTTTTATAATGGATATATATAACCAAAAATAAAATCCAATGACTATAAAACCTAAAACTTTTTTGTTGTCAAAATAATAAAATCTAAATTTTTAATATTTCAACGAGGATAATTTAGGATTTTAATAAAAAAATGTGTGTAATTTTGTCAATATAATAAATTATATTTTCTCCGACACATATTTAAGTTTTTTGATGACTTACTACTTGTTAATTACAATTTTAAATTAATAAAAAAGCAAAATCTCCCCAATATCATTGTGCCACTGAACGAGGGAAAATTTCATGCAAATAGTACAACAAAACACATATTTAACGAATATCATTAATGATGAGTATGAAAAAAAATATAGAGCCCCCAATATTTGGAGGCTCAAGGCTGTGGCCCAGCTTGTCGAGCCTCTAGGCCAGGCCTGAGTAGGGTGAATAGATGCATAAAACCTTGTTTTACTAAAACAAAGACTATTATATAGATCATGTTTTCAGTGCACAAGTGCACTAAATCATCCCTTTCAACAGTAGGGTGAATGGACACCATAAAATCAATTTTTTTTTACTAAAATAATGACTTATATAGATCGCATATTCCGTGCACTTTTGCACTAAATCACCCCTTCCATTGGTAGGGTGAATGGACGTCATAAAACCATTTTTTACTAAAACAAAGACTATACCACACATTTTCGGTGCACTTTTGCACTGAATCATCCCTTTTATCGGTAAAGTGAATTGACACTATTAAATCATTTTTATACTAAAACAAAGACTGTAAATCACATTTTCGATGCACTATTTGAATTTTTTATTTATTTTTTGACAGATAAATTCAAAAGTTGTTGAATTGAAGATTGAAATCAATTTTTTGACAGAAAAATCAAAAGTTTTTGGTATTATTGATTGAATTTCATTTCTTTTTTTTTATAGAAAAATTGATTTATATAATGAATTTTATTGTAAAATATGTGATAATTCTTTTAGAATGTATGGTTATTTTTAAATTTTTATATTATGACTTTTTTTGGATTTAAGATATATTTATGTTTTTTAGGATAGGTTTATTGTTTTAAAATATGCCCCTCCTTATTTTTATTTTTGACAAATGCCATGATTTTTTTTTATTTTATAAATTGTTGTAATTGCCTTAAAATCTCAATAAGATAGAAGAAAGAAACAAAAATATGCAAGGGAAACTGAAGATGGAATGCACTCATGTGTAGAATTGATGATTTAAGATTTTGCCAAGCGCGTTGGGCGTGCTCCCAGGGACGTGCAACATCCTTGCTTCAGAAAAGTTACTGCCAGACACGTTGGGCGTGCTGGTAGGGACGTGCGACGTTCTCTGCTTCAGGAAAACATACTTCCTGGCACGTTAAACGTGCTAGTAGGGGTGTGCGACGTGGGCACACGGATCAGACTTGGTTTTTAAGCTTTTTGCTCAGATTTGTTCCAGATTAAAATAGATTTGTTCTTATTTTAAAGGTATATTTTATCCTATAAATATAGAGACTTTGAAACAAGGATTGAGGCAAGAGAGGAAGGATGTAGCTCCAAGAAAACAAAACAAGAGAGAAGAATTCAAGGGTTTTGAAGCCAACAAGAAAACTAGTAATTAAAGAGGGTTTACTCTTGGTAATATTACTAGGGTTGAGGTTATTCTTCTTCTTGGATAAACACTATATTGAAGTTTCTTGGTTACGGGAAGAAACTTGGGATTATGGTAGAGTTAGGTTTGAAGACTATCTCTTGTAACCCTAATTGAGATTTCTTTGTAACAGTGCCGGAAGTATTATAGTGGAACGAAGAGGTGCTCTCTCCCCCAGATTATGTCGGTTTGACTGAATTGTGTAAACAAATCTATTGTATTCTTTATCGTTTTCCGCTATTTTATTATTATTGCATATATATTCTACTTAATTTGGTTGCTTGTTATTTATTGCCCTATACATCAAGTGTATTATTGGTGTGTTTTTATCAACAAATTCACAACATAAATAATGAAGAATTATAAGGAGTAAAGGGAATACTCAAGACTTACAATTTAACGCAACATACCAAATGCCATGAATTATTTTTGATAAAATATGTTTATTTTTTATTTTGAATATGTAATACAGTATTAGTATGTATGCCTTCATTACTGTTATTTTAAAACTATTGTCAGTTTCTTTTACAATTAAAATATAATATTTTTAATGTAAAAGATATATTGATACGTGCTTGTCAAAAAAAAGAAGATATATTGATATGTTGATTTAAAATGTATTTTGATATACCGATAATATATTGATTTGTAATTTTGTATTCCTACTTATCCATCTTATGACTGGAATTTATAGCCGTTAGGTTGCTTGACAAAAAAATTTGATTTGTATTACAATACTCATGGCTGACCCTAAAAAAATGTAACATTGAATATGAACCATAATGAATGTTAAAATAAAAGAGTTTGAATCAAAGAGTATGAATATTAATATATTGAATTGGCGAAGTTGGATTTGAGCTTGTGTTATATATGATTTAGTGAACGGTAGCTCGTCGGTAGATTTTAGTTTTGGCAAAGGGCTTAGGTAAGGAGATCCTCTTTCTCCTTTTCTCTCTTTAATAATTGATGACAGTTTCTTGAGAGCAACTTCCTCTTTTCTATATTGTGGAGTTGAGTCTATTCCTTTTCGTTTTCTTGTAACTCATGTAGGGGCTAACCTAAGAAGGAGAGCTTCCTTTTCGTTTTCTTGTAACTCATGTAGGGGCTAACCTAAGAAGGAGAGCTACATGGGTTCCTATTATAGAATCCATGAGACTTGGCACTTGGACTGGTAGACATCTATCAATAGGCCGACGAGTTACTCGTATAAATTTTGTTCTCTCAAGCTTGCCTCTTTATTTCTTTTCTTTTTTTCAAAGCGCTAGTGTGTGTAATTAAGGAGCTGGTTAGTATTCAACGAAACTTCTTGTAGGGAGGAGTTTCAAATTGTAAGAAAGTGTGTTGGGTTAGCTGGGAGCGCATTTATACCAACCGAAGGATAAATGTGGTTTGGGTATAAAAATCTGCGGGTTTTTAACTATTCGTTACTTTGCAAATGGAAATGGAGATGTCTAAGTGATCAGGCAACCCCTCTTGGAAAGACCTTCTTCTCTTTAGATATGGATCTTTTGCTTCTCTTTTTTTGTCTTAAGAGGGGAGGAACAATCTAAAAAATCATTCTCTATAATGGAGAGATCTTTGTTCTTTAGGACAAGCAGATGATGGTAATTGGTTCAGCAATAATGTTAGTACTATTATTGGCAATGACAAAGATGTAGCTTTTTGTAAGGAAAAATGGATTCCTTTGGCACCTTTAAGCATAAATTTTCCTTTCTTGTTCGATATTTCCTCTAATTGAAATGCTACCATAACGGATATGGGGCTATGGGATAGTAATAGTTGGTCGTGGCGGTTGTCTTGGACCGAATCTTTATCCATTGAACAACAGCGATCAGAAGCTGAATTGCAGCTTATGTTGGAGCAAGTTCAACCTTGTAGAAATTCTTTAGATCGACGTAGATGGATTCCAAATGATATTAATGTTTTCTTTGTTCAATCAGCATATTCTTTGCTGCAAAATCTGTACAAAGTTGAACGTTTGGAGGTTGATTTGTTGGTAGCCTTGAAGAAATTAGGGAAGAACAATGCACCATCAAAAGTTCACATTTTTGGCTGGGAGTTGTTATTAGCAAATTTGCCATCTAAAGAAGTTTTATTTCATAAAGGTATCATTACAAACGCTCTGGATAGGAGATGTGTTTTGTGCAAACAGGAGAATGAGAATGTGAACCATCTTTTCCTTCATTGTAATGTTAAAGTAACAATGTGGCACCATCTTTACAGGTGGATGAACTGAGCACCATTCTCTCCGGTTTCTGTCATTCATCATTTCGATCTTGTTGGAGGTTTTGTTAAAGGGCAGTCTAGTAAGAGTTTCTGTCATATCATTTGGTTGACTGCGTTGTGGTGTCTTTGGGGCTTACAAAACAATATTCTTTTTAGAGGAGCAAATCTCAACATTTCTAGTCTTTTAGATCAAATCATTTATTTGTCCTGGTTTTGGTTTATAGGAAGAGGCATATCTATTACTGTAGATTTTGTTGATTGGTGTAAAAATTCTTTGTATTGCCTTCATGGAAATCAAGCTTCTCTTCTCTCTTTCTTGAATTGTAAGGGTTGAGCAGTGGCGGAGGGAGCATAAGGGCTGCCACTCGGCCCAAAACTTTAGTATTTTACAGGTTAATTTATGGTAAAATTGATATTTTTAGAAATTAATTTAGTGTAAAGTTGAACTTTTTTGGTTCAAAGCTCATATTTTTCACCGCAATTTTTTTTTGATGTTTTAGAATTAATTTAGAGTAAAACTGATATTCGTAGGAACTAATTTAGGGAAAAACGGAGATTTTTTTTTTCAAAATTAAAAATTTTCATTGCAAAACTTAAATTTTTGTTTGAATTTAAAATTTTTGCCACTGAGGTTGAGTATCCATTGTGCTCCATATAATTCATTATTTGCTTATAAAAAAATAAAAAAGAGTTTGAATTACATAGAATAGTTTATTTTTTCGTTATATATATACGTTTCAACAATTTGTGTCTATAGGAATATTCTTTTTGATAATTATACTTTGTACAATAAATGTAATATGGTAATGTATTGAATGAGATTATGTTTTTTTTTAATGAGATTTTTTTTTGAATGAGATCAGATTATTTAATTAGATCATTTAATTGGACTATGGTGGAATTATATTGCTGAATTTTTAATTACTCTGATTGATGTCAAGAAACCCCTAGAAATAAAAGGTGAAAATTTTCATTTTTTTTACACACCATTAAAAATTCTTATTAAAAGGCTTAGTTCAATTGACAAAGATATCGCGTATTATGTGTAAAGACTGAAATTTGAACCCTTACGTCCACTTATTTACTTTTAAATGGATGAAATTATAGCCACTAAATTATTTTACCAAAATAAAAATTCTTATTAAGAAAACCATAATTCAAAGTAAAAAGGATTTATAAGGTAATGTTAAAAAGTCGCTTATGAAAAAAGAAAAGAAGGTAATGTTGAAAAATCACTGTTTTGGTATAATTTCTTTGAATCAATAATTAAATGGATTATCCTCTAATAAAAATCTTGGTGATATTATTCCAAAATAAACTAGTAGCTAAATATATTTAAAATGATATTGTGGAAAAAAAATACAGAAAAATATTTTTTGATTTTTTCAAAGCATTTAATATTTTTCAAAAATAAAAATAAAAATATTTATGGTGTTCAAACTTTAAAAATATAAGAGGAAATTTTTTCAAAAGTCAAAACTTGAATGTGTTTTAATTTTAGTCAAAGTGTCACCCAAATTACCTTTAAAATAGTTTGACAATTTTTTATTAATGAATCCTAAATATTTTTTAAACAATATTTTTATGACAGGATTACTAAACAAATATATATCTGCCAATTATTGTTATAATACTAATGGACAATAAAATAATATTCTTTTATAAAATAATACTACTTCAAAAAGAACAAAAGCTAATTAAAAATTAAAAATATAAACAATTAGGAGAATTCTATGGTACTTTTGTCAAAATCCATTGTATTGGTACTATAAGAATTTTAACCAATAAAAATGTAAACTTTGTCCAAGTCAGCATTTATATTTTATATTTTAATAATTTTAATATTAATAATATAACACGTGTCAAATAATTATTGGTCATCATGTTTAATGTACCGACAATTTCTCCATTGTACCGTAGCATTCCCCTAATTAATCGATCCTATCATCCTAATTAAACAACATATTTACTTTTTTGACAAAATCATAAAAAATATAATATTAACTTATTTACTTATATAACCATAAACTTCCAAAAATAAAAAACAAAATGATTAAAATAGTATTAAAACATTACGACAAATTCTCCAATGTTAGACGCGTTTGTTGAAATTTCAACGCAAAATCACAAAGTGTTACCAAACACGTTACAATTAGTAACACATTAATACACACTTAATCTTAATCATAATTTCTCTTATAAAACTGCAATAATCTTCAACCATTTTTCATCACAGTTACAAATTCATAAACATGACAAAATCAAAATCATTTTTTTCTCTTATACCTTTTTTTCTTCTTAGTGTTTTTTTGTGTTCATCATTTGTAGCACCAACTGCAACACAATCTTTATACGACACTTTTCTTCAATGTCTCAAACAAAACAACACAGATCCAACAATCTCAACCATTGTTTTCTCACAAACAAATCCTTCATTTTCCACTGTTCTTGAAGATTACATAAGAAATGCACGTTTCAACACAAGTTCAACACCAAAACCATTAATCATAGTAACTGCAAAAAAACCATCACATGTTCAATCTACTGTTATTTGTGCCAAAAAAGTTAACATTCAAATCAAAATCAGAAGTGGTGGACATGATTATGAAGGAATTTCTTATGTTAATAAATCACCCTTTATCATTCTTGATATGTTTAATCTAAGAACAATCAATGTTGATATCAAAAATGAAGTTGCTTATGTTCAAGCAGGTTCAACACTTGGTGAGGTTTATTATAGAATTTATGAACAAAGTAAAGTTCATGGCTTTCCTGCTGGTGTTTGTCCGACGGTTGGTGTCGGAGGTCACCTCAGTGGTGGAGGGTATGGTACAATGTTGAGGAAGTATGGTCTTTCTGTTGATAATGTTATTGATGCCGAAATTGTTGATGTTAAAGGTCGGCTTTTGAATCGGAAATCGATGGGGGAAGATCTTTTCTGGGCTATTCGAGGTGGTGGCGGCGCGAGTTTCGGTGTTGTTTTGTCTTATACTATTAAGTTAGTTACGGTTCCTGAAACCGTTACTGTTTTTCGTATTGAGAAAACTTTGGATCAGAATGCTACTGATCTCGTTGTTCAATGGCAACAAGTTGCTCCAACTACTGATGATAGGATTTTTATGAGGCTTCTTTTGCAGCCTATAACTTCAAAGACTGTCAAAGGAACGAAAACCGTTAGAGCTTCTGTTGTTGCTTTGTTCCTCGGTGGTGCCGAGGAACTGGTACAGATTTTGGGGAAAGATTTTCCACTTTTGGGATTGACGAAAAAAGATTGTATTGAAATGAGTTGGATTAATTCCGTTATTTGGTATAATGATGCTGATGCTTATGATAGTGGTGCGAAACCCGAGAGTCTTTTGGATAGGGCTTTGAATGCTGCAAGTTTCGGTAAGCGTAAATCTGATTACGTTCAGAAAGCTATTCCCAAAGATGCGTTGGAATTGATATGGAAAAAGATGATTGAATTAGGAAAAGTTGGATTTGTTTTTAATCCTTATGGTGGAAAAATGGCAGAGATTCCGGCCGATGCAACGCCTTTTCCTCACCGTGCCGGAAATTTGTTCAAAGTTCAATTTTCAGTGAATTGGAAGGATTCAGCACCTAATTCAACAGTAGAGTATTTGAATCAAGCTAAGACACTTTATAGTTTCATGACACCTTATGTGTCAAAGAATCCAAGAAGTGCTTATATAAATTATAGAGACCTTGATATTGGGATTAATAATTTTGGTTCAAATAGTTATCAAGAAGGTCAGGTTTATGGTGCTAAGTACTTCAATGATAATTTTGATAGGTTAGTTAAGATTAAGACTACAGTTGATCCAGAAAACTTTTTTAGGAATGAACAAAGTATTCCTGTTCATCCTTAAAAGGTATTTTTGAGAATCAAATAAGATGTAAAGCATATTTTGCTTAGAATTTATACAGTTCCTACATAAATTATTGGCTTTTTATTAGGTCATAAATTTTGTCATTACTGCTTCCGATTTCATAATATCAATAAATAGTTGCAAATATTTGTGTTCTTTTTTTTTTGGTCAGACAAATATTTGTGGTGTGTTTTTTGTTTTCATATGAAATTTAGATGATATTTTATGATGTTCCATTGTTTCATTGTTTCGGCTCTTTTGGCATAACATAGACGTTTCGGTTTTAAATTTGTATTTGAAAATACAGTAGTGTCAAAATATTAAATATAGTTTATTATTTATTGAAATCTTACATTATATATTAAATAATTAATCCCTATAATTATCCGTGAGATCAATACATACAACTTGTGTTTCCCTATTGTTTTAGTCCCTATTATTATACGTGAAATTTACCAACTTGACTATGAAAATGTAATACTAGTATTAAAAATAAGATTTAACTCTAACACTTGGAATTAGTCTCCAATTTGAACTTGGATTTGTGAAAGACTCAATTATTATTCATATGACTTGTGTTAGGGGGCAGTTGAAAATTTGGTGCAAACGCATTTACTAAAAAGAAAAACTAATGTTTGAAATTTGTAGCCGGCGGCAATGGTTGAAATATGTTTGCAGACTGTACAGTGTGCATGTGGATATGTGGGGTCGTGGAAGTTTGTGTGTCTTTCATGCTCACAGAAACTTGTGGGTATTATTTAAAGTTTTTCTATATGGTCTTTAAATTTTCTCGTGACCCCTTAATAATTCAATGTTTGATGTTATGGTATGAATTTATTTTTATTTATTATAATATTGATATGAAGTTTTAACCGTTAAAATTTTATCGAATAATAAAAATGTTTTCATTTTTCAATTGAGTTTTTTTGTATGTGAATAATCATAAATTAAACGCTCGACCATCTATTTTAAAGATCTAAATCCATTCTTGATTGATTATAAAAAAAAATCCATTATTGATTTGGTGACGGATTTAAATAGTATACTAGATGTTCTGAGTTTATTGTATAAAAAAATTCATTATTGGTTTATGTCATGGACTTTTATTTTTGATTAAAAAAGAAAATTAAAAAAATACATAGATCATTATAAATTTAAGATCGCTAAAAATTGAAAAATGTAAATTTGTAAACAATGTCAGAGCACTTAAATTAATAGCATACAATGACATCATGAAAGTGCCTAGAAATATGACTAACATAAGAGTAACCGGAACGTTCATACTCTCAGATTTGTAACTTTGACGTCCAAGTCTTCATCAAATCTGTAATGAGTTGATGTGAATATGTCAATTTAAATCAACTAACCACATACTAAGACGAAAAACTAGCAAACACAGCACAAAAAAACAAACAAACACAATGCCGCACAAGACAACGAACAAGCACTACACCGAATTAAGACGACGAAAACTTAAAAAACGAAAGAAACAAACTTGTGTAGATAACAACTTATTTTAATAATAAATACCTCTTATATTTTCTAAAAAAAACCCACTTATTTTAATAATAAAAAGAGAGAAAACAATGATGTTGAGGGGTGATTTCAAAAAAAAAAAAACCAAAAAACACTCCTTACAATAAAAGAATGAATAAAAAAGAAAAGTTGAGAGAAGAGTATGTGGTGGAAGGTTTGAGTGGTGTAATGAGGAAGGCGGAGGAGCCGGACCTTTTTAAGGGGTTTGCTTTTGGTAGAAATCTGGTAGTGGTATCGCATCTCCAATATGCGGATAATACTTTATGTATGTATTGGAGAGGTGTTGGTGAGTAATCTTTGGACTCTTAAAGTGATCCTTAGGCGGTTTGAATTGGTCTCCGGTTTAAAGGTTAATTTTTGGAAAAGTGCACTTTCCGGAGTAAATGTTAATCCGAGGTTTATGGAGGTGGCGTGTGATTTTCTTAATTGTAGAAGTGGGGTGATTCCGTTTACATATCTCGGGCTTCCTATAGGTGTGAATCCTAATTGTTTGTCCACTTGGGATCCGTTGGTGGCGCTTTATAGGAAGCGTTTATTCTTGTGGTGAAATAAACATATTAGTCTTGGAGGTCGAATAGTTTTGATTAATGTGGTGTTAAATGCGCTCCCAATTTTTTACCAATCTTTTCTCAAGATGCCTATTGGAGTGCGGAAGAAAATTGTGCGTATTCAAAGAGAATTTTTGTGGGGAGGTGTGAAGGGTGGTAGGAAGATTATTTGGGTGAAGTGGCCGATGGTTTGTAAAGAGAAGAACCAAGGTGGTCTTGGTGTGAAGGATATAGATTTGGAAAACATTAGTCTTTTGGCCAAATGGAGATGGTGGTTCATTCAACCCGGATTACCTTTGTGAAAAAAAGTTCTCGTGGCTAGATATGGGAATAATATTTTACATCAAGTGGATTGGAGTATTTCTTGGATTTCTTCTTCTTCTTGGTGGAAAAATATTGGGGCTTTAGACAAGGCGGTAGAGACGAAAAATTGGGTTGTGGAGAATGTGGTTCGTTCGGTGGGTAATGGCTCCTCCACTCACTTTTGGTCAACTAATTGGATAGGCGAGGCTCCGCTTTCGTTGTTGTTTCCTCGGTTGTTTTCACTTTCGACTAATAAAGATGGTATGGTGAACTCGTTTGGGGAGATGGTCGGGGATGGGTGTTTGTGGTCGTTCACTTGGCGTAGAGATCTTTTCCAGTGGGAGAAAGATCTAGTTGTACAGTTGGTCGAGAGGCTTGACTCGGTGAGGTTAACGTTGTGAGAGGACACTTGGAGTTGGTTTCCGGATTCGGATGGTATTTTTTCGGTAAAATCATGGTTTAAGTATCTCATGAAGGAGCTCAAAGAGGGAGAGGGTGTGGCAGAGCACTTGGAAGGTGTGTTCAGTTTGATTTGGGAGAGTCTGGCCCCGTCAAAAATCATTGCTTTCTCTTGGCAACTTCTTTTTGATCGGGTTCCGACTAGGGATAACCTTGATTACCAATGTGTTCTCCCTTTGGCGGCTTCGAAGGATTGTGTGGGTGTTTTGGAGACGCCGCGTCATCTCTTTTTGCATTGTGAGAGTGCCATGTTGGTTTGGTATGCTATTTTTAGGTGGATTGGGGTGGTAATAGTTATGCCGCCATCGTTACCATTGTTGCTTAAGGTTCTTATGGGGAATACCAACATTAAAAAGTTGAGGAAATGTTACATGCTAATTTGGCATACTACTCTTTGGTCCATTTGGAAGGGTCGTAATAATAAAATCTTTGCTAATGGTGCTTTTGAGGCGAAGAAGGTAGTAGAGGATATAAAAGTGTTGAGCTGGAAATAAAGTCGTGTCAGACTAAAGTTGTCGCCTTGTCTCTTTTACGAGTGGTCTTGGGATGCTGCTCGTTGTTTGATTCGGTAGCCCTTTGTTGTGTCTTGATTGGAGGTGTGTGATTGGTGTTTTTTGGAGAATTTCTCAATCACTCCCCCAATATTCTTTTTTCCCCCCTAACTACCTTATTTGTCCTTATAAATTTCTCAATCTCCCCCCAAAATTCTTCCCCCCCCCCCCTCTTATTTGCCAAAATTCAAGGGTATTTTAGAGTTTTAGAGAGTAATAGAGAAACATAGAGGGACAAAAGAGAAATTTTCTGTTTTTTGGGGTTGGGCATCGGTTTGTACTTCGAGGGGTAGTACTATTTTTTATTCTTGTTTTTGGATTTGTATGTGCCCCTGGTTGTGTTTGGAGGTGATTAGTGTTTGTACCTCGTTTCTTTTTGGCTTTTCCTTTACTTCTTGAATAAGATTATACATTACTACCTCTCTGTTCCTTTTTACTTGTCGTTTTAGAAAAAAATATTTGTTTCTTTTTACTTATCGTTTTAGCAATTTAGGTTATATATTGCCTATTATATCCTCTTATTTATTTTATTTTATTGACTAAATTTTGTATAATTGTTTTTGTTGAAACAATAAAATCTTTTTTATTGTATACAAATTGTGTTTGTTTTTAAATAAAGTTTGTTACAATTTTTTTGAAAATAGATAATATTTGTGAAAAAGAAGGAATTTATTGGTGGAATAAAAATATAATATATTTAAAAAAAGGCATACTAGGAAAATGAGAGGCAAAAATATACCTTTTCTATTTTGGTCTTTTTTCTAAAACGACAAGTAAAAAGGAACGGAGGTAGTAATAAAATTGATTTTGCCATTAAAAAAAAAGTATGTCATGGACTGTTAAATACTTCCATTTGTTGTTGATAGTAAGTATCTACCACACTATGTTGGTTAAACGATAACAAAAACTTCTGTAAAAAGGATTATGTGGTTCCTAATCTTATAAATAATTTTCTATATGATGTTATATTATACTCTCTCCGTCCCTTTTTTATAAGACGTTGTTTGACAAAATTGCACTATTCACTTATCTTGTTTTGACCGTATTTTTTTAATAATACATAAATGTAAATATTTACATATAAGATCTTGTTTGATTTGTTTTGATGAGTACTTTCAAAATATCAAATTTTTATAATTTTTACTATTAAATACTACATCCGTTCCTTTTTACTTGTCGTTTTAGAAAAAAAGACCAAAATAGGAGGGATATATTTTTGCACCTTATTTTCCTAGTATGCCATTTTTTAAATTATATCATATTTTTAATCCACCAATAAATTTCTTTTTTTTCACAAACATTATCTATTTTCAAAAAAATCGTAACAAATTTTATTTAAAAACAAACAAAATTTGTATACAATAAAAAAGATTTTACTGTTTCAACAAAAACAATTATACAAAATTTAGTCAATAAAATAAAATAAGAAGGAGGATATAATAGGAAAAATATAATCTAAATTGCTAAAACGACAAGTAAAAAAGAACAAATATTTTTTTCTAAAACGACAAGTAAAAAGGAACAGAGGTAGTAATTAAAGATATTTGTGATTAAAATTATGCATTGGCGTACTTGCACTGGTCAAACAGGGTTTTATATTTAGGGACAGAGGGAGTATTTTGTGGGTTGTGCATAATTGATTGTGTTATCGGCCTGAGACTGCCTTATTAACTTCTTATTGTGTTATTGTTTGCGGGTTTAAATAATGTTTAGGCTCCCGTAAGTTTGTACTTTTTTTATATAAGTTCTGTAAGTTTTTTAGTTTTAAGCAAGTCTCTACAATTATGTTTCCTTTTCAAATTAATCTCTAAAGTCAAAATCCACAAGAAAATTCAAAGGAAAATCTGCGATTTTGATTTTAAGGATTAATATGAAAACAAAATGTAATTGTAGGGACTTACTTAAAACACAAAAATTTACAAGAATTTATATAAAAAAAGCGCGAACTTATGGGGACCTGAATATTATTTAAGCTTGTTTGCGAATTGTCTATCTATACTTATTATTATTTTTTGACAACCTATACTTGTTATTATATTGCTACTTTGTGAACTTTATTCTCATCTCTTATTGTCTTTATTCTTTTATGGCTTAGCCTTACAATGTACAATATAATCGTTGAGTCTCAAGCTTAAAAATATTAGTGGCCGTATGTTTCGATGATGGCGTCATATTCTTCTTTAAGATTTCAGTACTCTCAATTTATGTTGTCGTCGATGCTTTGATTCTATAATATTGGGGTTGGGGCGCTTAGTTAACATTGATGATTATATGAAATAGTTTTACATGTTTAGTGAATAAAACAGTTTTTTTAAAGAGATCTTTGATACCCTCATGATAAATTAATTAATTATCTTTTATAAATAAAGAGTTTAACCCAATTAACAAGAACATCATATTATATGAGTTAGAATAGAGATTCGAAAGTAATACTAGTTACGAAATAACAAAATATTAAAATCATCATGAACAATGACGGAATCCAAATAACAAGCGTCAACCGCATCACCTTAGATTCAATAACAAACTTGTAACCAAAGTGTTAAGGTCTTGAGTTGGAAATGAAGTATATATTGTGAGAATGAAGGTGTTGCCTAGTTTATTTTATGAGTGGAATTGGAATCCAGGTGATTGCTTGTTAAGGTAAAGGTCTCGTGTTTGTGTTGGTCTCGAGCCGGCTCTTTTCTTTTGTTTGGGTAGTGTGATGCTAAGTTTATAGGCTTTGTCTTTTTTGGGGGTAGAAGCTCGGTGGGAGTGGAATTGGTGGCTTTTTTACTACAGTACCATAGTTCCAAAAATTAAGTTCCAAAATACCACCATTTTTTCATTATGTACCAGTGTACCATCGTTTCTCATGAAATTAAATTATACAATGAGAAATCGGTTTCCAAAACAACGATTTCCAAATGGCCAAAAATATTTTAAAAAAATTAATAGCACAGAGAAATCGGTATGGTAAAAAACAGTTTCTCAACACAAATTGGAATTTAATTTTGCAACTACCCTAAGAAATCGTTTCCCAGGAACACGATTTCTCAACTTACAAAATCAATTTTGCTATGCAACTCAATTGAGAAATCGTTGTTCCTCATGATGAATATCACTCTTTCTTTTCTTATTCATTATTATATCTAAAATCATTTTTTAATATACTTTGATTAATTAATTATTAAAAGTATATATTAAATAATTAACACATATTAATTAACATACATAATAAATTAATGAAAATAAAACTGGATACATAATAATTTATTTTAGATTACATTTATTTAATATTTCAATACATTAAGCGTGTAATCTATTACATAATTTAATACTAAATGGTTGTGGTACATTTGATAACATTCAAGTTTCTTGAGTTGCATGAGGATTTGTTCTGTAAGGACAACTTGATTTGTTATGTCCGGGATTCCGACAGAGACTACAACTCTTTGGTTGTCGACTACTCTCCCTTTGATCCATTTCAGTATGAATACGAGTAGATTGCGGACGACCTTTTGGATCTCTTCGCATTGCTGGATTATGACACAATGTATCTCCATTATATTCTGGCCAATATGCTTGAAGAGGAATTGCTGGAAACTCTTCCGAGTAAGTGTTGAAAACATATTGTAATGTGTACCGGCGAGACACATACCTCATATAGTCAAGGTGAACATGTGAACAAGCGGCTATGACATGTGAGCATGGATAGTGTAATGCTTGAAGTTCGCCACAATCACACCATTGTCTGTCGAGATCAACTCTGAGTGTCCCTGTTGGGCGTCCGCTCGTTGGACGGACCAACTCTTTGACACTGAAAATACTATGTGCTCGGTTGTGAATATAGACTTGATGGCTGTTGGATGATGCTCGTTCTTTTCCAATATTTTCCATGACTTTTTCAGAGTAAGTCATTCCGGATGCCATCATTGCTTGGGCTTGCCTCCCTCTCTTTACGAAAATTTCACTCGACCTATAATATGTTGCCTGCACCAATGAACATATTAGAAGATTTTGTGTCCCCTTTAATACGTTGTTGATGCATTCTGCAAGGTTAGTTGTCATGTGCCCTCAACGTCTCCCTTCATCATGTGCTTGTAGCCATTGTTCCTTTGGAATATCGTCGACCCACTTCACCGCATCTTCAGACAATTCCCTGATTTCTCCTCTGTAGTGTGCGATGCTTGGTTGATTCATGGAGTAACCTAAAGGCACGAAAATTAACATTGTTAAGGATACTATAAAAAAAAGTGTTTCGGATATGTAAAAAAAATTCTAACCCATATTTGTCACTTTTTTTTTCATCTCTGCATTCTTAAAAGTCCTCATAAAATTCTGCGATATGTGCCGAATGCAAAAAACATGATGCCAATCAGTGTTTAGACGCCTAACAACACTTTTGATCGACTCGTGTCTATCTGAAATCAAGCAAAGGCCGCGATGGGATGCGACCAACATTCGCAAGCGTTGGAGGAAGAAAAACCATGCATCAGCTGTCTCGCCCTCTGTCAAACATCAACCAACAAGGTCCTAGCTCTTTAGCAGTTCATGTCGACCTTAATGTAGAAGAAATTCAAGCTCCACGCCGTGATCGTCGTAATCGTCGACCACCACTTTGTGGGACAGAACGTCGTTTAGGAGAAAAATAAGTTGTTTATTTATATTTAATGTCCTACAATGTCAAGCTAATATAATCAAAAATAACATTTCAATTGTCTAATTTTATTTTCATAATATTTTTTTATATATTAATTTATGTGTTAATTATTTAATTTATGATTTTAATAATGAATTAATCAAGTATATTCAAAAAATGGTTTTACATATTATAATAGAAAGAAAAAAAAAATCATGCCAAGGAACCGATTTCTTAACAATCCATACAAAAATAAATATTAACCTGTGTTGGAAAATCGGTCTTGGCCAAAACGATTTTTCAACTATTATTGTATTTTTTAAAATATTGTAGATGTTGAGAAGTCGTGATTGAGGAAAACGATTTCTCATCATGAAATTTAATTCAATGCAAAAACAATGGTACATTGGTACATATTGAAAAAAGAGTGGTATTTTGGAACTTAATTTTTAGAAGTGTGTTACTGTAGTAAAAAAGCCGGAATTGGTTTGTTTGGGTGTGTGTTGGTTTTGCCTTTTCTTTTTAGCCTATTTTACTTCTCATGTAGTGTACATCTTGTTATTGGAAAGCATTAATAAAATTTGGCTTTTCAAAAAAAAACAATACAAACTTGAAACATAAAAAGAAGACAAAAACCAAAATTATCTAGTACTCCCTCTAGTCTTTAATATAAGAAACATTTTACTTTTTAGATTCATTGAGTTTTTAATGTATCTACGTTAGATACATTGAAAACTCAATGACTCTAAAAAGTAAAATATTTCTTATATTAAAGACTGGAGGTAGTATCACTAAAATTAACGGGCATCAAAATCATCACCAACAATACAAATGCCAAACAAGATATAAGTAGTATCTCATGCACAAAAATAGGTATAACCATAACCAAGATAATACAAAACAACACAAAAAATTAAATCAAAATCTCTAATTTAGTTATATGAACAATATAGCACTCGTTTAAATGGGCGGTAAGATTTAAGATTGAAAAATCTCAAATAAATCACTATATTTATCAAAAACTACACTCTACAAATTTAGAAAATCACGATAAATCACTGTAACTTTTTCAATCGCACCGTTGATCCAAACATGCTATAAAAAACCTTTACCAGACAGACTTCCACCAAGAATAATATCACTTGTACTCTTCTTTGTCTCATGATGCCCTATGTTTCCTCTTATCTCTTAGTGCAACTGTCATACTCACGCAGGCCACTGTTGCACTATGATGCAACCCTTTCTAGTTAAGTTACCATCACATTGCCTAAGGTCCCCTCCCTCTAATGTGGGCTCTCAATTGAGGAGATCCACCCAATACCCTTATCATTTGTCTTTGTCCCATCAACATCCAAAATATAAACACATGATCAATTCACGTTTGTCAACACATAACTTTAATCGTTAATATCTTTAATTATATATCTTTAAAAATTATAAAAATTGTATATCTTAAAAATATCCATCGAGATAAATCAAACAACATCTTAAATACTAATATTTACATTTATATATTAGTAAAAAAATATAGTCAAACTAGATTATATGAAATGAATAGTGCAAAATGGTCAACTGTGACATTTATATTGGGACAAACATTTATTTAGTAATCAAGATAGTAAACACTGTTAATAAAGCAAAACATGCTTTCAATCTGATTAATTCTTTGATCTATATTTTTTTAGGAAGTATAGGAATACTTTGTTCATTTCTGAAAAAATTACCAGGATCAACTGCAGTCTTAATCTTAACCAACCTATCAAAATTATTACCAAAGTACTTAGCACCATAAACTTTACCTTCTTGATAACTATTCTTACCAAAACTATTAATCCCAATATCAAGGTCTCTATAATTTATATAAGCACTTCTTGGATTCTTTGACACATAAGGTGTCATGAAGCTATAAAGTACCTTAGCTTGATTCAAATAATTCAATGTTGAATTAGGTGATGGATCATTCCAATTAACAGAATACTGAATTTTGAACAAATTTCCGCGGTGCGGAAATGGCGTTGCATTGGACGAAAACTTAGTCATTTTTCCGCCATAAGGGTTGAAAACAAATCCAGCTTTTCCTAACTCGATCATCTTTTTCCATAGCAATTCCAACGCATCTTTTGGAATAGGTTTCTGCACATAATCAGATTTCCTCTTACCCCAACCGGCGGAATTAAGATTCCTATCCAAAAGATTCTCCGGTTTCGCGCCTTTAGTAAAAGCTTCAGCATTATTATACCAAAGAACGGAATTAATCCAACTCAACTCAATACAATCTTTTTTCTTCAAACCCAAACGCGGAAATTCCTTCGCCAAAATCTTTACTACCTCATCAGTGCGACCGAGAAACAAAGCAACAACAGAAGCTCTAACCGTTTTCGTTCCTTTGACAACCTTAGAAGTTATAGGCTGCAAAAGTAGCCTCATGAAAATCCTATCATCAGTAGTTGGAGCAACTTGTTGCCATTGAACAACAAGATCAGTAGCATTCTGGTCCAAAGTTTTCTCTATACGAAAAACAGTAACGGTTTCAGGAACCGTTACTAATTTAATAGTATAAGATAAAACAACACCAAAACTAGCGCCACCACCGCCTCGAATAGCCCAAAAAAGATCTTCTCCCATTGATTTCCTATTCAAAAGCCTGCCTTTAACATCAACAATTTCAGCATCAATAACATTATCAACAGAAAGACCATATTTTCTCAACATTGTACCATACCCTCCACCACTGAGGTGACCTCCGACACCGACAGTCGGACAAACACCAGCAGGAAAGCCATGAACTTTACTCTTTTCAGAAATTCTGTAATAAACTTCACCAAGTGTTGAACCTGCTTGAATATAAGCAACTTCATTTTTTATATCAACATTGATTGTTCTTAGATTAAACATATCAAGGATGATAAAGGGTGATTTATTAACATAAGAAATTCCCTCATAATCATGTCCACCACTTCTGATTTTGATTTGAATGTTAACATTTTTGGCACATATAACAGTAGATTGAACATGTAATGGTTTTTTTGGAGTTACTATGATTAATGGTTTTGAAGTTGAGGTTGTGTTGAAACGTGCATTTCTGATGTAATCTTGAAGGACAGTGGAAAATGAAGGGTTTGTTTGGGAGAAAACAATGTTTGAGATTGATGGATCTTTTGTGTTTTGTGTGAGACAGTTAAGGAAAGTGTTGTATAAAGATTGTGTTTTTGATGTTGGTGCTGCCAAAGATGCAGAGACACAAAGAAGAATAAGATAATATAAAGAAAAGAATAGAGATATTGGTTTTGATTTTGCCATGTTTGTTTTAGTGTGATGAAAAATGAAAAATGGGTGAGGATTTGTAAGGTTTTATAGAGAAGAATTTTAACTGTATTAATGTGATATTTGCATCAGATTAAAGTTTATTCGATAAACTACCGTTTTGATTCTAAAAAGTGTAATTCACTATCACATTGATTCTTTAATGTATTAAAATTGCAAATACATCTCTCTAGTACATCTTTTGTTAATAACTTTATGGATTAAAAAATTAATTAGTGAAAAATACATTTGAGGACTAAATTGACAATCTAAAAATAAATTTGAAGATCAACATGACTAATGACACACGTTTGAAAACGTGTTTAAAATTTTGAAGATAAAATGATAAATTCCGAGAAGTGTATTGTAATTATTAAAGTTTTTCAAAGAAATGGAGGAACCTTTTAAAAATATTCTATAAAAATATTAGTAAGGTTAGTTACATAAGATAAAGGTAATCTCAAAATAATATAAGTTACAAAAATAAATGTTATAAATAATGCATTTTATGAAGAAATATAGGAGAGCAACAACAACAACACACAAACAATTATTTGGTTCACTCATAAGTCATAACTTTTGGGTTACGTCCAGTTTCCACACCATGGGGGTTTTTTAATTGTGTTCTTTGAGATACTAATGAGCGCAATGTACAATTTCTCTTTGATCTAAAACAAGATCAAAGTTTCCTCAAACTTTACACTTTCTTCTACCTTAATCCTAAGATAGCATTCAAACAATAGTTATATATTGACTTTAGCTATCTTTTCTTTAGTATATGAGTCGTTTATGATCTTAAGCTTTTTACAATAAACTTGACCAAGTTAACAAAGCTTTTAAGGAACATATAACTCTTGAAAATCACTCAATATAACATTGATCATAGTATTCTAATTACAAGGCTTTGGAGTGAAGGAGATTAAAGAAGAGTTATGATTTTCTTATTCACAAAGACAAGTGTTGTAAGATTGTGATTTGTTTGGAAACTCTTGCCCTTAAACTCCTATGAAGTTAGCCATTGAAAACTTGGAGAGAAAGCATAGCTGTTACAGAAAGAAATAAACCAACCGTTGTAGTTTAATGAAGAAATGTTGTGACTTTGAGAGTGATCATAAAATGTTCTTCATGAGAAGCCTGTAAGTTGAGCCTGTAAGTTGAGCTTGAATTTTCCTTTGCTTGCTTGAGGCAAAAGCAAGACTGTTATGATCATTAAAACACATTTTTACAGCTAAACAAAACAGAACATTCTTATCCAGTGCCGGCTCAACACTACTTGAGGCTTAAAGCAAAAATTTTAAAATGAGGCTTTTTTTAAAGAAAATATCAAGAAAAATTACTCGAAATTATTTTTCGAAGTTTTTAAAACGCAAAATCATTTATTCAATTATCATAATTAATTTCACTTAACATTTTTTAAATCAATATTAAAGTCAATCCATTTAATTATTGTTGAGACAATGTTGATCTAAGATAAAATTTTATTACTTTTTTGTTTTGAAAAACTTTGTTCTATCGAAGCAACAATTATATGAATTGTTAACATTATTTTATAAATAATAGGAACATTTCGAAAAGAATCAAGTTTTTTGTTTTTGAGTTACAAAAGAATCAAGTCTTATAATATAATGAGGTTTGTCAATAGGAGTATTATCTTCAGCTTGTATAATTTTGCAAAGAGTTCACAAATTTAAATGGAAAATTACAAAGTAGCAAAGAAAGATTACAGCTTGAATGGTTGCAAATTGAAGAGTTATAGTCACAAAAATCCAATTTCAATTACTTGAAAGAATTGTTTATTGAATTGCCACTACTACAAAATAGAGCTTTAATAGCGCCTATTTTATAGCGTTTATTTAAAAAAAGGTATTGAATAATATATACAGACTCTTATTTTAGCACTTTTAGTAGGAACGCTTTTAAAACCTTGAATCCAGGCATGGTACATTAGCGCTTTTGAGAAAAATGCTATTAAAGCGATAAACTCAAAGTATACAATAGCGCTTTTTAATGAGCGCTAGAGTAAAGAAAATAAAAATAATTTTTTTTCGTGATGGGTGGGTTTCGAACACATGACCCTTTATGGTAGTTGAATAATAAAAAAAACAAAGATCAAATTTGTTTAGAAAAAAAACGTATCTCTCTCTGCCACCTACAATCCTTCCTCTCCCCTTAGGCGACGGCAAGAACCCAAAATCCTTATACCCAAAGGTCCAATTTTCCTCTTCTCTCCATTGTTCCTCATCTCTCACAGGTCCATCTCGTCAATCCTCCATCTCCATCCTTGCCAAGGACCTTCAATTCGACCCAACACCTTGCCGTCGAACCCAAAATCCTTATACCCACGTTCCACCTCAATCACCGTCGAACTCTAGGTCCAAAACTTCCAGCGAACCCTAAATCTCGTGATTCTCAGTATACCTAGAACGAAATTCTCTGTGAAACAACCCCTATATCTTAACACAAACTTTGTTTCAACCCTTGACCTATACAAGGTGAGTCACTGAATTGATTTATATTGGTAATAACTATTGATTGTATTATTATTGTGAATTTTCAATTTGACTAGTATTTACAAAAGTTGCAGGGCCAGTCATGAACTCCATAAATTGTTTTTTATTTCGGAGAAGTCACCAACCGGCTAAGAAGAAGCTTCTTTATGATAAGGGTTGAAAACAGCCCCTATTTCTTTAAATTTCCAGCTTCGACAAGGTGAATGCCCGTTGTTTTTATTGGGTTTATCTTTAATTTTATTTTCAATCAAATTTGTTCATATTATATGGGATTGTTAATTGTTAATTGTTGATTTGATTGATGATTGTTAATATTAACAAGTATTACTAGTATTTTTTTTATTTCAAACTGTGCTTGTTTTTTATGCCATTTAAGGTCGGCTGCATGTTTATACTTGGGGTTTTGTTGATGTGTTTTATTTTGGTGCAGCTGATAGTAATCATTGTTTCTTCTTTAAAATTGTTATTTAGAACAAAATTTGGATCAATCTCTCATGAGCACAAGATATTGAGTATTCTTCATTTTTCAGGGATTTCTTGAAAATATGAGATGCTGGCTTGGTTTGGAAGATGGCAGAGAGGAGTTGTTAGGTTAATTAGTCTTGTGCTAGTTGTTATAAATTTAAGGGTAATGATCACATGACCTTTCTAGGCCTTTTGTGGCAGTAAACTATACTTCTTTAATATTGTCTTTTTCATTTTTTATAGTCCATGAATATTGTTTAGCCTAGTACATCTTATATATTATTCATATTATATGTGTCATCTATCAGTTTTGCTTTTACTTGGTTTGTGCACATTGATAATTCACCAAGTTTCTTTGTATACCAATTGTGCCAAACTGCCAATTATTAATGAAAAGGTAGTGACATATATTGTCACTAGTTAAGACGAAAGTTTAGTCTGTTATTTCTACTATTCTTGTTAGTATTATCAAACACTACAATGAGGGTTGTTTTTGGCCAGCATATGGCTACTATCCTAGTTTTATTAACATTGCTACCTATGACTTATAATTTGCAGATTTAGCAGAAATAGCTAAGGTTCAGGGCATCACAACAAATATTGATACGTAAGCCATTCAAGTTAGTCATCTAAATTTGATTATTTCTATTACTTTATTTCAGCTAATGTTATTGTTTGCTTAAATGGATAGATTAAAATCTTCTTATATGATTTTTTGTTGAACTAACTTGAATTCTTTCTTAGTCAAGTTAGTCTGTCTGCGATTTTGTTTCAATCCTATCTCTATCGCGCTTGACTCGCATCGTGTGTCTCTCAAATCCTGAGCAAGACAAAGGTACTAACTCAAGATTATTTATTTTACTTGTTTAAGAGTTTGGTAACATGCTAATTTGATCAACTTGACATGATATGAAATAGAATTGTTTAGTCACTTCAAGTGTTTTGATATTGATTTTAGTTTAAAGCCAATGTTGAGTTTGATACTGTGAAATAATTAAATCTATAATTGTTAAGTTTGTTTTATGTGAAATTTATATTTTACTTGATTGAGTTGGAATTATGTTCATGTGGTACAGAGGTATTGTTTCAACAAGGAAGTTTGGTGAGTTTGATATGGTGATGATGGTGTACTTTCATTGTTTCTACTCTTATATATTTGGACTGCTGTGTTAAGATTGATGTTTGTAAGAATGTGCTAAAACCACGACAACCGTAACTGTAGGGTTTTCTAAAACTGTGATATTGTGCTATTTGAATTCGAGAATAAGCTCTGCTAATTAGTTATACTAGTATAGAGCTATTTATCAGTAAATATAGCTCTTGGTCTAATTAACATAGGTATGTATTTTGCTTTCTACATTGCAAAATCAATAAACGGTAATACTCCTAATTGTAGCTCTTGGTCTAATTAACGTTGGTGTTTGTGCAGTACTGCAGTTGGGAAATTTGATTCACTGCATGCCTACTTTTGTTTCAGGTTTGGTTGTTGGAACAAGTAAAGAATAAGGGTAACACATATTTTTCGATTGATTTTTCTTTTCTTCATTTGCTATCTAAATTCTTACATCTCTTTTTGGTTTTCCATTAGAGTTGTGTACATTGCTAGAAGTTGTTGCTACGCAAAGTGGTCGCCCGTGCCCTCGTCGACGACATCAAGTAAGTTCAATCAAAGGATCTATTTTAGATAAATTAAACAAATTGGAGATTGTTGGATATGTGATGAAATTAAGCAGTGACAAACACAAGGTAAATTATGAAAACAAAGAATAAGTACAAGAAAAAATAACATTGTCAATGAACAAAATATTGAAAAAGAAAGGAAAAAAATACATAAGCAGTTGGTGGAATAATCTTATAATTTAGATGTATTGTGTAATATGCTATGTTTAGAATCTGATTTGTTTTGGTTTGTGAAGCACCAGTATGTCCAAATTCCTTAAGCACTTTGTGTAAATGAGGTGAAGGAGAAATGGACTATCTATGTGGTCAAAGATTTTATCAAGGCTTCAAAATGGATGTAATAGCTGCCAAAGATGTTCAACAACTTGTTGTGCTATGGTGTTCAAATTTGTAACTTAAATTTTTGGATCAAAAACAAATTGATTGATCATTTATATGCAATGGAATTGTTATTTGTTATATTGATCATATATATTATAATGTTATATTGGAAAAGTATTTATTATCTATAAGATATTATTTGGTAGATTTTAGTACCACTATTTAAATTTCAAAGTAAGGTACAAGTATCAATTGGTAAAAAAAAGTTTTAGGTTGTATTCAAAAAAAAAAAAAAAAGCTTCAGGCTGTATTGTTAAAAAATCACAAATATTATTAATAGCGTTTTTTCAATAAGCGCTATAGAAATTGCTAATAAAACGCTATAAATGTCAGTCTTTATTAGCGCTTTTGCGCAGGCACTATAAAAACCGCTAATAAAGCGCTATAAATGTCAATCTTTATTAGCGTTTTTGCGCGGGCGCTAAAAAAAACCGCTATTAAAGCGCTATAAATGTCAATCTTTATTAGCGCTTTTCATGAAAAATGCTATGAATGTTTGCGTTTTTTGGCTTAAAAACAGCATTACTATAGCGCTTGTTGATTACAATAGCGCTTTCAAAAGCGCTATAATAGGCTCTAGACCTATTATAGCGGCTGGGTCAATAGCGCTTTAAAGCGCTATAAAAGGCCAAAAAAAGCGCTATAAAAGGCCTTTTTTGTAGTAGTGTGCGAAGTACAATTGTAGAGTTGTTTTCTCATATTTATAAACTTAAAAGAAAATTATTGAGGAAATTGTAAAATTTGATGAAACCAAAAGTCTAAAAAATTGAAAACAATATAGAGAGGTATAAAGATGAATATAGAGTAGTGATATGTTACTCTTCATTGAGTTTTCACAAAATAAGAACTAAGTCTGAACTTGAACTTTTATGTGAAACATAATTAAGATTATTATTATTTTTTTTTTATGTGAGGCCTTAATTTTTTTTTACGAGGCTTATTTCTTTGACTATTGTACTCTAGGTTATTGAATTTACTTTTTATTTGAGGTCTTTTTCTTCTAACAAAAAAATAAAAATTTTAGAGATCTAAAATCCTTGCTTGGATGGCTTAACCCTTAAACCGGCTCTGTTCTTATCAGCAGTTGTCCTGTGAGAATGTTCTCCAATTTGGGTGCCTTTCTAAAAATGATCTTCAAAGAACATTGGCGAATGATGTGGGACAGATGCATGTGTGTTGCAGTAAGACCATCTATGTTGTTTAGAATTTACTATTGACAAAGTAGTTGCAAGTACAACCTTTCTTAGATAAATATTAAACATTTCAGAGAATATTCATTAAATAGTCTTTATACATAACCCCTAAGAGTTAGAAAGTTGTTTCATTCTTATCGGTCTAAGCTATTTTCTATCATAATTAATTCTTGTGCATATACTTTAATTCTTTGTTGTTTCAAAGAGAAAAGTCTAATACCAATAGTTAGTTGGTTTAGTGGTGATTGACACTGAACTTGATAGGGACGACCATGATTCAATCCTCTGCAACTGTAATTAAGAGAAAACTAGAATCACTTGATGCCAGAATTGATTCCCGAACTAAATTAAAATAGTGGCTAGAAAAAATAGAGAGAAAAGTCCCATAATGACATGAAAAAAAATTCTTCTTTGTCTTGTCCAGAGTTTTTGGTTGAGACCGAGGTATCCACCGTAAACGCAGTGACTAATTTCTCACTGAATTTGAGGCATCTCAAAGGGTGAGACATCTGACCCAAAAATTTAAAGTTGCTCCAAACCCAATGTGAGAATTGAACCCTCGAACTTTAGTTAATAGAGAATGAGCTTCAACTGCTCAACCACACTTCTTATGTTAAAATATAAATATAATGATATTGTCTTGTCCATAGTTGACATAAAATAAATAAATGCTTATGCCTTTCAAGACAAGTTGTTGCGCAGATTGGTGATCGTTCTCAAAACATTTGCTGAAGCTTTTGTTCTTAATTCTTAAAGTAAGAATAAAATTGATTAAAAAGCTCAATTGTTCCTATCTTAATGAAATCACTCAGGAACACTTGAACGACCATAATTACATTAAAAATATAATTAAGATGTTTGTCATTTTTATAATATCATATTAGGATTTTGTCTCAATACCACAGACGTACTATATGTATTGGGATAAAAGTTTCTTCAACAAATAGATTTGAAAACAAATTTATTCATTTTGATAATTTTTTTAACAATTTTCGTTGGTTATAGACTACAAATTATGAGATTTTTTCAATTTCAGTGAAAAATTATATTTATTTTATTTCTCGCCTAAAACGATCCATAAACACTCTATATATACTGAGAAAGAAGTTTCCAAAAAAAAAAATTGAAAAAGCAAATTATTCATCTTTTTCAATCATTTTTTAACAATTTTTGTGGATTATAAACTACAATAAAACATTGAGTTACTAACAAAAGTGAAAATGATTTACTGAAGTTTTTGACCTTCAGAAAGTTTTTAAAGGTCAAATGCCTCACAAAATTAAGTCTGGTTGTCTGGAATTTAAAAAAACTAGTATGTGACCCGTGCCAAGCACGAGTAACTCAACAGAATTTGAATAATCTTTAATTAGTAATAAATAAATTTAAAGGAATTTAAAACAAAAAATAATTAGAAATTATTAAAAACGTTACATTATTATGAATGTTGATGTACTACGTTCAAGTTAAAATTTAAGATGAGATGATAAACTATTTATTTGTTTAGAGTTATTAAGTCAATATTTTTAAAACTGATTACTTCAATTGGTCGGATCAGAAATTATACTTATCAGCAGTTTAGATAATTTAAAGAGCATCATTGATTTGAAAATCGATAAAAACTGGTAAAGTCGGTGAACTGGTCCCAGTTCCACCTATCCATAACTCCATAACATCGCTTGGCTTTATTTTTTTTTATTTTTTTTATTTATATATTTTCAAATTTATTTTATTTTAATTTAATTTATATGCAAACTTCTGACAGGATCTAGAAATCTACATAATCTCATAAAATAAATCAAGAATCTCATAAAATATAAATAAACAAAGTGACCCAGAAAAAAAAATTATAATAATAGTGAGATATTATTTAGAAACTAATAAATTAAATGTTACTAAATACTCATTTTTATATTATTAGTGAGATATTATTTTGTGTATATACGAAAAAAGTTTGTGTAATATCATTAGTGAGATATTTTTTATGTTATATATGAGTAGTATTTTATAAGTTTGAATTTAAACTATTTTCATTATAAAAAGTTGAATTATTTCCTTTTTTGCATACATTTTATACTATTTTTCACACTGATAAAAAAAAATTGAGTAATTAAAACATACTTTAGAAAAAAGTTCTCACAGTGATATCAAAAAAAAATCTCAATATTTCTATAAATACTTTTCACCAAAAAATGTGTTTTTTTATGTTATATTTTGAATGATAGAAAAGTAACAAAAAAAAAAAAATAGCAAATTATTTTTCTTACAATAACAATTAATATCAAATAAATAAGAGAAGATAATACATGAGAAGAGAAGGATTTTGAGGAGAGATTATGAATTTTGTTTTTATATATAAAGATATAGATACTATCATTATATATCATTGTTTGTCATCATTGTTATGAAAATAAATTGATTGATGAGTGGTGGCTGATTTATTTTTAAATTATCATATTGATTTAACTTGTACCCAAAGAAAAGGTATAGGTTTAAAAATTTTCGTAAAATAATAATGATCATTAAGACCTTACCATTTACATCATTATAAAAGAAATAAAAATCTACCTCAATCTAAATTATTATTATTATTCCCAAATTTTTATTATTATTATTATTATTATTATTATTATAAAATTATTAGTATGGTAACCAAAAAATAAGTATCGTATATACCATTGTCATAAACAAAATTAATTAAATAAATGGTGGGTCATGTGCCAAAAGAAACATGGTGCTGATTTATTAATAATAATAATATAATAATAATAATAATAATAATAATAATCATCATTAAGACTTTAAATTTATCATTTAAATCAATACAAAAATCTATCTCAATTTATTTAAATATGAATATAATTTATTTTATCTATACTATTTTTCATTTAAGAGGTTATTTTAAATAATATAAATAATAATATTTAAGCTTTTCTTAACTAAAAGAATAAAAAACGTAAATTATAATTTATCAATAAGTAATGATATTGGTTTAACTTGTAATAAAAAAAAAATTCATTAAAGGAATTTTTATAAATTGGAAATTAAAAATTTGTTTTTTTTCTTATTTGAAATCATATAATTTGTTTAACATTTTTTTTCTCACACAATAATATTTACATTTGTCTCCATATATCATTGTCTTAAAAATAAAATTGATTGAATGATTGCTGATTTATTTTTAATTGACAATTGACAATATTAACAATATTGTTTTAACTTCTACCAAAAAACAACATTGGTATAAAAATTTTTAGAAATTTTTGTAAAATAAAATTATTGGTCATTAAGATCTTACCATTTAAGTCATTATAAAACAAATAATAATCAGCCTCAATTAGTATTAGTATCCATATACCATTGTCATAAAAAAACCATAAAATTAATTGAATGGTGGCAGATAAATCGGAACATATATAAAAAAACAAATAAACCATAATATCTAACAATATAATAATACACTTATTAATAATTGAAATTTAAAATTGATTTAATAATAAGAAACATCCATAATATGTAGTATGAATACTTAACATCGCACAATGAAAAATTAAAACTAAAATCCATCAAAAATGAAATTGTCATGGGGCCATTATTAAGAAACACATAATACAACCGAATAAAAATAAAATTATTCAAAATAAAATGATAATTTAAATATTATAAGCATCACTCTTTCTCTATCTTGATTTGCTTGAGTGTGTAGCTGCAACATTAGAACCAACTGTCTCAATGAATGAAAAATCTCTTTTGCTTGGCTCAACAACAACATTGTCTGTCATGAGATCTATGTGTGTTTGGTGGTCATGAGTATCATCATTGAAATTAGGCAGCAAATCCTGAATAAAATATTAACACATTAGATGTCTAATAGTATAGATGAAAATCTTGGTCTTCAAATTAAACACAAAGATGTGCAACGAAAAAAAATACATCTAACGTGTTATCTATACTTTAACAACCACATCATCCAAGATATTCCCTCTAACTCCATCATCCACATCACACACGTTATAGATCAAAGTCTTCGGATAGTAGCATGTATGATCACCCTAAAAAATAGCAATATTAGAATTAGAATATGTTACAAATTAAACATTTTTGATTGCATGACAATAAATAATCAAAACGAAAAAAAAAATAAGTATCAAAATTAAGATATGTTACAAATGTTACGAATTAATATAAAATAAAACATAATAGGTTACAAATTCTACATTTTTTGGCGATAATCTATACTAAGATGAATGATGGTTTTAGCATAATCTGTTATAAATTAAACTTTACAAATGGAACAAATACAAAATTAAAAAAAAAAACTCACATTAAGATCCATTAAAACCATTTTCATAGAAATTATGATAATTTGTCTTTTGACATGTCATTGTCTAACCAAAGCCTATAGCAACGCGGACTTGAATATTTGAGTTTTCTCTAGATGGAGAAATTGCAGAGACAAAGTAAGATATATTGAAAAGTGAATGAGATAATTTGTCTGTGATTTAGGAGGGTGTATTGGATTAAGATTTCAAGAGATTTTAAAAGACTTTTTTGTTATGATAAAATCATGTGATATTCAATCAAGATTTTTACAAAAGATAAATCAATCTTGTGGTATTGGTTTAAGACAATTAAGATTTTTTTTTCAAGGCATTGAAATCCGGTGGTATTCAATTTAGATTTTATAGGACTTCTAAATTGTCTCTAGGTATTCAAAAAATTCAGATTTTGATGGATTCTATTAAAAAATGGATTTTGTGGGATTTTATGAGACTTTTTAGTTGAAAATACAAAGGAAATACTATTTGAACAATCTCACCAAAATCTTCAAGACTTTTTCCTAATCTATAGACTTTTTTTGCCGTCATTCACTTGTTCAATGCTTTTTCCATTTTTTTTCCAGCAACTATTATAAACGGTATTCATCTGTTCTTAAATCTAATCAGTATATTATATATACGATTAATATACTATTGAACTGTTCTTAAGTAGTATATTACTATATTATACAATTGATGATTATTACACAACAATTCTTCTTCTTTTTTTCTTCCGGCAAATGATCTATAACATACTACATAACAATTAGTATTGGATTTTAACACCTTTTCTTTGAATAATAAACATACATAGTATATTGAACCACTTTGGATAATACACTACATAGCAAGTGTTCTTCTCAACGCCATTTAAAAATTCTTAAACACGATTGTATGAATGTTTTGATGAAAATTATGTGATAATGATTGTTGGTAAATTTATTAAAGCTACATGTGTCATTATCGATGATTTATTTGATATTGTTTATTAACATTTGTACAACAATTGAAAATTAGGAAGAAATTAGGGTTATAAAAAAATTTCTGCTCAGATTTATTTTTACAAAAGATTTCAAATCTTAAAAGTCTATACAATACTTTCAAATCTTAAAAATCTCTATTATAAATCCATCAGAATCCAAATTGAAAAATCCAAATTGTAAATAGACTTTTAAAAAAGTCTTAAAAGTCCATACAATCCTTCAAAATCTTTTAAAATCTTAAAGATAATTTTTGTCAAAAAAGTCTCTTAAAATCTCAATTGAATACACCCCCCTTAAGTTTATGCAAAAAATAATAAAATGTGAAAAGGTTGCGTCTTTTATATAGACTAAAAAAATGATATTTTTGTTTGTCAGAAAAAAAAAACTACCTTTTAAATTTTGGGAAAAAATCGGACCTATTTTATTATATTTGTCCGAGAAAAATGTTTCATGTTGTACTCATTGTTTGTTGTTTAATTTTTTTTTCATATTATGATTCTTTAAAAACATTTAATATGATACTTTTGTTTTGAGTTTTCCAGAAATACTTCCGTGAGAGATTTTTTAGAATTATAATGAGAGATTTTTTAGGATCATAATTATTAGAGATAATTATACCTGATTTTTTTTTCATGATGATGTGAGTATTAATTGTCTATAAAAAAAAAGTTATAGTATTAATTGTCAAATGCACCATAAGAGAGAATGCATGAGAGGAAAATTCTGGTGAGGAGAGAAACTTGAAAAAAATTCTGGCTTATTATATATAAAAATAATTGAAAATGAAAAATTGGACAGAGGGACGCATAGGCCACCTGGATATAAAGTAAATAATTTGTTAAAAACGTGCGGACGGCCTAGACCGTCGATAAATAAAATAAAAAAATGTCAGGAATTTACGGACGACCATGATCGCCTAAAGTAAATCAGATTTCAAAAAAAATTATATATATATATATATATATATATATATATATTCCACTCTTCATAAATGTATCATATCATTTCTTAACCTTCATTCTCTTTTTAACTTCACTCTAACACTTACAATATATCTCTCTCAACTAAATTTCTAAACTTCTTCATCTTTCTATCATCACTCTACTTATTTTCATCCTTTTTTTTATCATGTAAATAACATTCATCCATATCGCTTTACTCATTTTCATCATTTTCTTTTTTTTAGTTAAAATAACTTTCTCTACACTTTACAAAAATTTAATAATTTAAATATAAACAAAAAAATAATTAGGCCAAACGTGTTTATCTACACTTCATAATTTTAACAGTTGCAAAAAAATTCTCTACGTACAATTATTAAAAATCAATTATTATTTATAAAATGTAAATAACAAATGTTATTTTTTAAAATAAATGAGTTTTCCGGACGGCCTGGACCGTCCCCCAATATGGCAGATTTTACATTTTTTACTGAAGATTTAGACGAACAAAAAATGTGCGGTCATGTCAGAGACAATTTCCGGATGACCAGAACGTCTGAAAGTTTTGCATGTTGTTCAGTACTTCTAGGCGGTTTTGTTGGCCTTCTAAAAGTGTTTCAGTTTTCGACTGGTCAAGTTACGAAGGGTTTAGGCCGTCCAAAATATTTTCAAAGCCCAATTTCATTGAGATAGAAGTTTCTCCAAAAAAAAGATTTGAAAAACAATTTATTTATTTCGGTAATTTTTTAACAATTTTCGTGGGTTAAAGACTACAAATTATGAAAAATTTTCAATATCGGTGATTATTCACCTACATGGATCCACAAATATACTATATTTGTTGGTATAGAAGTTTACTCAAAAAATGGATTCGGAAAGCAAATTATTCATTTCGATAGTTTTTTTTAACAATTTTTATGGGTTATAGACTACGAGTTATGAGATTTTTCCAATCTCAGTGAAAATGTTGGATTTGTTTGATTTCTCACCTAAAAAAATCCACAATCACATTATATGATGTGTTGATATAGAAGTTTCTTCAAAAAAAGATTCGAAAATAATTTGTTTATTTCAATAGTTTTTTTGGTTAATAGGTCAATACCCCCCTGTAAAATACACTAGTTTTACAATTCCTCTCCGTATAAAACTTTTTTGAGAATTCTCCTGTTACGTTTGATTTTTTGCAATACCCCCTGGACTCAGTCAACCATTATATTTTGCGGCAGTTTAAAACCCTCGGTAAAATTATATTTTGCGGCTGCTTTTTTGCGGCGGTTCTATTTTGTGGGGGTTATGTTATGGTTGACTGAGTCTAGGGGTATTGCAAAAAATCAAACATTAGAGGGGGAGATTCTCAATTCATTTTTTATAGGGGTATTGCAAAATTCGCGTATTTTATAAGGGGATATTGACCTATTAACCCTAGTTTTTTTTAACAATTTTCGTGGATTAGACTACAATATATGAAAGTTTTCCAATCTCGGTGAATAAATAGGATTCGTTTGATTTCTCATCTAAAAGAATCCACAAACCCACTATATGTGTTGGGATAGAAATTTCTTCAAAAAATAATTCAAAAAGTAATTTCTTCATTTCGATAATTTTTTAACACTTTTTGCGGATTATATACTACAAACTATGTGATTTTTTTAATGTCCATGAAAAAATAAAATTTGTTTAATTATTCACCTACATGGATCCACAACACACTAAATGTGTTAGCTAGTATAAAATTTTATTCAAAAAATGAATTTGAAAAATCATTTATTTATTTTGATTATTTTATTTTATAATTTATGCAGGTTATTGCTTAAAACATTATTTAAACAAAAAACATATTCCAGTGAATGTTTAAAAATGTACTCTCTCAGTCCTACTCCCTCCGATCCTAAATATAAGAAAGATTTTATTTTTTAAATTCATGGAATGATTGATGTATTTGGTTCATAATATAGACTAAATACATCAATCATTCTGTAAACCTAAAAAGTAAAAAATCTCTCATATTTAAGACCAGATGGAGTATAATATAAGCAACTCTGACTTATTTCATATATATATTAAGAAAAATTGGTAGTGTAATTATTATGTTTAATTTGTATCTAAATTTTATTAAATTACCCTTTGTTTGTATGTGTATTTGATTTGATTTTTTTATTTCAATGCAAGTTAGTGTAATAATTAGAGGTATATTTAAGAAAATAAATAAATAATATACCTAATAATTTATAAAGAGACTTAATTATATTTTTTTTAAAAATTGCTTATAATTTAGGAGAGAGGGAGGGAGTTGTCGGCAATGGTTCAAATATCACTATGTGATGTGATATGATAGTTGCCATAAACCGCCATTAGGCATTTTATTGGCTTTCATGCTGACCATATCATGTGATGTGGCTATTATTTTAGTGACTTTTTTTTGACAAAAAAAATAATAATATTAAAACTTTTTAAATCTTTGGTCAAACCCGTAACAAAAAAAAATATTTGGTCAAATTATTTGTTTGTTTTTTTTACTAAGGTCAAATTATTTGTTAAAAAATAAATTTAGTCAAAATAGTTAAGAGTTATGAAAATGAACAATTAAGAAATAGAAAGGGTTAAAATCGCACGTTTAAAACTTGAGGGTTAAAATCGCACTTTTTGTGAAATTTGGGGCCAAAATTGTAATTTAACATATAAATAAATATATATTTTGCTGTTCAAACTACCGTTTATCTTCTCCACTTTGCAGATTGCTGATTGTTCACGAAGACAGACTCATTGCATCAAACATTTTTCTTTGTTAATTAATAAACTATTGATGCTCCTTGTTAATTTCTTAGTGAAGGTAGTTTAGTTTTGTTCTAGCATATAGTATTTATACTCTATTGTAAAACCCTTGTTCTCCAAGTTTTCTTCATTTTATTGAAACCTTAAGCAAAGGGTCTTTCTCTCTTATGTATGTTCATCATTGTTAACAAATAAATGATGTTGTATTGTGTAAAAGTAGTTCCATCTTATTGACAGTGAATAAATCATGATTTTATATTGTTACAACCCATATATAAATACAATGTTCCAAAAGCCAATAATACACATGAATCGTACTCTCGTACCATATATTCATTGACTATTTATCTAAAACCATCCCAGTCAAAGTAGAAGAAAAAAATTGCAAAATATTCATTTCATTAGTAATTTATAGCTCATCCATTGGCCTTCATTCCAATATTGATGAGGGTATTTCATATTCAAATATAATCTCCTTTTTGCAATATAAAACATTACCAAAGTAGTACACAAATTAAATTTATTGAAAAAGTGGTGCTATCATATAAAGATTTAGAAAAATATTATATATGATTTACACATACTCAGCAAAGTTCAACCAGCAAGAATTTGTCAACATAATTGAACTACCACAACAAAAAAGATCTATCCCATTATTTTTATTAATTAGAAGTAGAAATATTTCATTGATCTATGAAAAATTCAAAAACGTAACTATATATATATAAAGCAATTGACCAACAACAATACATGTAAACAACAACAAAATAACAAAGTGCATCATATTGTATAATATTAATATATATGAGATCTTAATACATTTAGAATACATAAATTGCCAAAGGATCATGGTTGCCCTTCCTTCTAGAGGTTAAGATTTTGAAGGTTTTCAACTTTCAACTATGACCTAACTAAAGTAGCTAGGTCTAACATGAAGCACCATGCCTTTAATTTTGGTTCTTTGCTTCCATCTTTGATGCAAACACTTTGGATTGAAGTTGAGACTCATGATTTTGAGATTTGTGGCTGAAAGAAAGGTTAATAATTAGTTTGCAAGCATTTTGCCTTTTTGTATAGAAGACATGCTGATGAGAGCAAAAAAGAAGAGAATAATAGTACTGGTGCTCAAGTGAGGGAAACATGTTTGGTTTATTAGTGGATTTTGTAGGTGAAAAAGAAAGTGGAGGAAAGGATCTTCTTAGCATATACCTTCAAAAACTTTGGTTGCTTTTCTCCCATTGATTTATTTTTTCTAAAAATATAACTTTATACATCAAGCAAAATAAGTGTGTGACATCTGCATTTTTGCCTATTTTTTTTAGTTTCTTGTAAGTTGCTTTTACTAAAATTCAATATATCTCTTAACTAAAATTCAAATATTAGTTCAACATACCTTTTTTTTTGTCAAGTAGTTTAGTGGCTAGAAATTCATCCCTTAAAAGTGAATAAATGGGTATATTGAGTTTGAACTTCGGTCTCTGCATTTCCGTGGAATATGTCCAACCAATTGAGCTAAGCTCATGGGACTAGTTCAACATACCCTTGTTGGCGTGTATTTTTGGAATTTAATTAAAAATTTAGTGATTTTTATGGGCTCATATTTTTTTATTTGAATTAAATATATATTTCATTTATTTAAATAATTTCTTGAAAAAATCTATTTAAATAATCAAATTTTGCTTTAGTATGTATACATGTAAATAAAATGTGTTGCACCTCCTTACCAATGATGGTATCACAAACTCAATAGACAATTCATTTGGTCTTCTCTCAATCAAACTCATGTAGATAAAGTTTTGAAGGTCATAAAAAAAATCTATTTTGATTTTTTTTAATAAAAAAAACTATAACTATTGACTCTTTCTAAACCATCTGATCACGGATCCTTGACTTTGTGATTGCACGTGGTCTATGTGGTTGGCTGGTTCCACATAGGATTTCACCTCATCTACTTAGTGGTTCAATTAAGTGATAAATGTAAAATGACATAAAATATATTGTTAATTATAAAATATCTTGTAAAAAAAACTTAATATAATATATAATTAAATTAATATTTGATACTTAAAGTATAGCAATTTAAATTTAATATATCTTTTATATATTAAATTTTTTATTCGTTGAATTTTTTTATTAGAGATACATATATGATAAATTAAAAGACAAAATAAAAGGGTTTGTTTAGTTAAAAAAAACAAAAAGGATTTGATATAGATATTTTTTTACGTATTTAGACTAGCAAAGCAACGTAAAAAGAAAAGTATAAATACGTAAAGAAAAACCAAAACATACTAGTGAACAAAAAAAAAATATTGTCAAAAAAAAATTAATGTTTAGTCAAAACAAAAAAAATAAATAATTAATGTCATAAAGTTAAGTGGAAGGAAAAGAGTGGCGTACAATGTATTCAACCAACATCTTATCTTATATATATAAAGGGAAGTTCCAATGAATCTTAAGCTTCTATTGTGATGATGTTGCACATCTAAAAAAACTCTATTCTATATTGAAATTTTGTCAACCTTTTTAAAGGTAATTTATTTTGTGTCTATTCACTCTCCAAAGTAATGTTTCATATGTTACATTAATATTTAGTGTTATATATTATATTATATTATATTATATTAAAGTTTATCCATTATTACATTTTATCAAACAATTAATATATGCATAATTTGTGTCTACCAATAGAAATTTATTTCAAAAAAACTAATTATATAGTTTAAAAAACAACAAAATTATGAATTATATATATATATATATATATATATATATATATATGAACAAGAATTAAACATAGAAAAAAAAAGATAAAACTATTTTGACCAATAGAATATGGGATCACCAAGCGATTGTTTGAAAAGAAATTAAAAAAAAAATCAATAAAATATTGATGCATATTTTCTGAGAAAAAGATGAAAGGTCAAAAAGACAAAATCATCAATTGTAAAATTCGTTGATGCTCATACGTCGAAAATAAATTTTAGAAATTGTTGAAACTGTAAATATTAAAGCATATTTATACATATTTATATGCAATTAAAAATCGCTAAAAGTTCTAAAATTATTAATTTGATTGAAATAATGATGTAACTATTTTAATGTAAAGTGCTAAAGTGTTTATAATGTAATGTTTAAGTTCGACATAAAATAAAATAGTGGGATATTTATAGATATTAGATGACATTTTTTGTTAGCAAATAGTAAGATGACACGTTAAATAACTAAAACTAAATTCCAATATATGAAATCATCATCAAAACTTATATATTGGCAACAAAAATTATTCAAGTTTATATAATAACAAATATAAACTAAATATTTGTCAAAAAAAATATGAACTAAATATTTAAGCTAATATTTTTTTTTGAACAAGGCAAAATGAGATATATACGAGAAAAGGCACGCACCAGCACAAGGTGTGCTAGAACATGTCAAAAGTGTTTACACTATGAGTCAAAATAAATACAAGTCTACCAACAATCAAATGCTCAAACATAATAAGGGATTAACCCACCAACTATGAAGATTAAAACTAACAATAAATTTGTAGAGACAGACCTCACCGAGAAAAAGAAAAACAAACAAAAACTAAAAGACCAAGCAAAAAAAATGTAAACCGAACAATATAGACTAAAAAAATTGGGACTATTGGGGGATAAATTCCACTAAATGAATATGTGAGAAAAAAAACTTCAAAAGAATGTGATGGGAGTAAAGGAAAGCTCTATTGATTTTTAAGCCTCCATTGTGATGATGCGGTCCATCAAAAAAAACTTTATTCTATATTGAAACTTTGTCAACCTTTTTAATTTTTAAAGCAATTTATTTTGTGTCTCTTCATTTTTCAAAGTAATATTTCATATGTTACATTAATATTTAGTGTCATATATTATATTATATTAAAGTTTATCCATTACATTTTATCAAACAATTAATATATGCGGGGACATATGGGTTGGGTAGGGGGAGGTCCAGGGTTCGATCCCTGGCGGGAGCAATTTAAATTTCCAATGTACAAAATAAACAATTAATATATGCATATTTTGTGTCACCCAATAGAAATTTATTTCAAAAAAACTAATTATATAGTTTAAAAACAAGAAAATTATGTATATATAATCAACGCTACTAAACTAAACTTAAGACAAGAATAAATAATGAGAGGACAAAAACTTAAAAAAAAAATTAAGTGCGAGAATAAGAATTAAACATAGAAAAAGAAGATAAAATTATTCTAACCAATAAAATATGGGATTTGATTCCACCAAGCGATTGTTTGAAAAAAAAAATAGAAAAATCAATAAAATATTGCTGCATATCTTATGAGAAAAAGATGAATGGATGAAAAGATAAAATCATCAATTGTAGAATTCGTTGATGCTCATACGTCGAAAATAAATTTTAGAAATTGTTGAAACTGTAGATATTAAAGCATATTTACATATATTTATAAAGTATAATCAAACATATATTTATACATATTTACACGCAATTAAAAATTGCTAAAAGTTCTAAAATTATTAATTTGATTGAAATAAGTACAAATTTATTGAAATAAGTACAAATTCTAAAGTGTTTATAATATAATGTTTAAGTTCGACTTAAAATAAAATAGTGAGATATTTGTAAAAATAAGATGACATTTTTTGTAAGCAAATAGTAAGATAACATGTTAAATTCTTCTAAACTAATAAACTATATATCTTTTTTTTTGTCAGTAAACTATATATCTTTATCTTAGCTAAATAACTAAAACTAAATTCAAATATATAAAATCATCATCAAAACTTATATATTGGCAACAAAAAATATTCAAGTTTACATAATAACAAATATAAACTAAATATTTGTCAAAAAAATATGAACTAAATATTCAAGCAAATATTATTAAATAAGAGAGACAAAAACTAACAATAAAATTGTAGGGACATACCTCACCGAAAAAAAGGAAAACAAAAGAAAAACTAAATGACCAAGCAAAGAAAAATGTAAACCGAACAATATAGATTAAAAAAAATGGGACTATTGGGGGATAAATTCCTCTAAATGAATATGTGAGAAAAAAAACTTCAAAAGAATGTGATGGGAGCTGTAGATAAGTAAGTACACTTTTTGAAACATAATTTTAAAAAAATGAGATTTCATAAAAAGAAAAAAATCAAAAGGCACCATATATAATATATGAATCATATTCTATAATCAAAACTTATTTTTCATGTGCAATATAATTAGCTAGCAACATGTATATCTCCAACTCTTATTGAAATAAATAAAGGATACATGTACAATTGCAACTCATATAAAAAAAATTATGATCTTATATGATTACGCAATATTAAAGTAAAATATATATGAAGTATCCCTTCAAACTCAGACAATTATAAGAAATCAATCATATTAAAATATAAATAAAACCACAATATAAATCAATAAAACATCTCAAATTTATAAACAACTTATTTATTTATTTTTATACATACACTAATATTAAATATAATTATGTTTTAAAATATTTATCGTTTAACAATGTAATTATACTTATCACAATTATTAATTTTTTTTTATAAAAATATTTTAAATATATAATGTAATCGAATCCGCGCAACGCGCGTGTTAATCTCTAGTAGATGATAAAGTGCATGCTTTGGTAATAAATTATAAGGGGTAAGAAGGAATTTTATGTAAAGTAATAAGGATAAAAGTGGAAGAAAATATGATAAACTATTAAGTTAGTAAAATAAGCTTAAATAATATTCAGGTCCCTGTAAGTTCACATTTTTTTTATATAACTTTCTGTAAGTTTTTTGTTTTAATTAAGTCCCTGCAATTATATATATATTTTTAAATTAGTCACTAAAGTCAAAATCTGCAAGAAAATTTGAAGAAAAATCTGCATGCAAACTGCAGATTTTAACTTTATGGACTAATTTCAAAAAATCATATAATTGCAAGGACTTACTTAAAACAAAAAAACTTACAGGGACTTATATAAAAAAAACGCGAACTTACATAAACGCGAACTTATAAGCTATAAGCTAACTTTTTGGTCTTACCAAACTGACCCTAAATCTTAAAACATCTTATACATTTAGCGTTTACTCTTTCCGTCTTAAGATAATTGTCTTTTTAACATTTTTTATTTTTCTCAAAATAATTGTCACTTTAGAATATCAATGCAACATTTATTACTTTTTTTCATTATTATACCCTTATTTATTAAATTTCATCTCACTTAACAACTCCATTAACTACAATTAATGAGGGTATTATAGTAAATTATATAAATTTTACCATTAAAATCAACACAATTAATCATATTCATAAAAAATGTACAAAAACTTTAAACAACAATTATTTTGAGACGGAGAAAGTACTTACTTGATTATCAAAATGTGTGCAAGTTCAACCCCGCTCTCAAGTGGGCTTGTTGATAAACTGTCCATAAAAACAGTCAAATCTATTAAGATACATGTTTCTTACATTTCTTATGCTCATTATGTTTGACCAAATTGTATTATTAATCTATTATGTTTGATCGTATTTTTTTAATAATAAATAGATATAAATATTAGTATATAAAATCTTGTTTGATTTGCTTTGATGAATATTTTTAAAATATCAAATTTTTATAAATTTTACTACTAGATAATTAAATATATTAATAATTAAAATTGTACATTGACGACGTACGTGCAATGGTTAAATAGAATATTATATTTATGGACGGGTAGTATCAAAGAACAAGTCAACAAGTACTATAAGAGTGGCGTGACTCATGATTATTTTTGCGGGAAAAATAATCTTCTATATAGAAAGTTTAAAACTATATACAACTGAAGTTTAAGTATAAATAGAAAATTTTGAAACAAAAAGTATTTTTTTTTTTGACAAAAAGTATTTGAAAGTATATAAGCAACTAACCCAATGGGTGTGGTTGAGTGGTTGAGGCTCATCTTCTCTTAACCAAGGATTGAAGGTTCGATCATCACTTTGGATATGGAGCAACTTTAAATATTTGGGTCAGTTATCCCACCTATCGAGGTGCCTTCAATCTAGCTACAAAAATAAAAAAAAGTATATAAGAAACTTTTTTTTGACTTGTGAAAAGTAATAGCAACTAATTTTCTTTCAACTCTTTATTTTGTTTTTTATGTAGCGGTCAATTTAACCAAGAAAATTCAACAATAGTAATTTTGTTCTCATTATTTTTATAAAGAAAATTCAACAACAATTTTTAATATTGGTAGTGACGCTTTTAATGGAAGATATTGTTATGAGACGTCGTTACCTTTAATTTGGTTCTTTCGGAGTTTAATGTTATTTTGAATGAGTTGTTGATTAATTCATCACTTAAATTTCAACATTACAATGGTTCTATTATTATGACTCTAATGTTACATCTTTAAGTAATAGAACCACCGGAAATGCCCCTAGGGTTACACCGGAAATGTCTACGTTGTTGGAGGCTGCACAAGTATTTTCAATCTCGTCTGTTTTAGGTTATTCATTTGATTTAATTAATTCATTTGCCAACTTTTTTAACATATATATGAGTAATAAACTATAAGCTAACTTGGTTCTTTCATGTTTAGAAATTCCAGGATTCTTCGATAAGAATAATCAGTCGAAAAAGTGGGCTATTGTAGGTATATACAAATTTCATAAAATATAAATGAATAAATGATTGAACTTGTCTGATGATAAGATAGGGCCTATTGAAATTCCAAACTTAGATTCTTCACAGATGTTTTATGGTGCAACAACTACGGAAACCATTAGATTTAGGCAGACATCTCGCTAAATCTAATGATTCATACAGCTGTTGCACCATAAAACACAGTTAAAAGGGATCCAAGTTCTAGTCGTACTTATTATGTGTATATTTCCTAAATATGTCTAAACATTTACACTCGCGCCTTTTATAATCTCCTATATATTGTGACAAATGTGTAGGAGTTTCATCGAGTCTCGGCCCAATTGGTTTCCTCATTGGTCTATGGTTTTTGTACATAGCTATGAAGCAAATAATTAATGATAAAGAAACACAAGGAAAAATTCTTCAAATATTGTTAACACAAATAATGTCTTATGGAGAAGTTGATAGAATAATTCTCTTCACCTTGAAGGATTAAAGAAAGTCACTAGCTAAAAATTTCAATAAGAACAGTGTTCTTGGAAAAGGAGGCCAGGGAACAGTTTACAAAGGCATGCTAGTAGATGGTAAAATCGTTGCAGTGAAAAAGTTTAAAGTCGATGGAAAGGTTGACGAGTTCATCAACGAATATGTTATTCTTTCACAAATCAACAACAGAAATGTTGTCAAATTATTAGGATGTTGTTTGGAGACAAAAATTCCATTACTTGTTTATGAATTCATTCGTAATGGCAATCTTTTCGAGTACTTGCATGAGCAAAATGAGGACATACCGATGACATGGGACGTGCATTTGAGGATTGCTACCGAAATTGCTGGAGCTTTATTTTACCTACATTCAATTACATCTCAACCAATTTATCATAGAGACATTAAATCAACAAATATACTATTCGACGAAATGTGTCAAGCGAAATTAGCAGATTTTGGAGCATCGAGAATCATTTCAATTGAAGCTACTCACCTTACCACAATGGTCGTAGGTACTTTTGGATACTTAGACCCCAAAGATTTTCACACCAGTCAATTTACGCAGAAAAGTGATGTGTACAGCTTTGGAGTAGTTCTTGCCGAACTTTTAACTGGTAAGAAGCCAATATCCTCGGCCGAAGCATCAGGACAATCTCAAAGTTTAGCTTCCTATTTTGTTCAGTGAATGGAAGAGAATATGTTGTTTGATATTATTGACAAAAGGGTCACAAAAGAAGGTAAGAAAGAACATATCACTGCAGTTGCAAATCTTGCATATAGATGTTTAGAGATGAATGGAAGAAAAAAGTTGTGAAAAAGGTAAGAATAATATTTCTAAATGTGCTTGAGTTAATTCTGCACTCAGCACCAACCTTTATTTATAGAGTTGGTAATTTACAATAATAATAAATGAGTAGAGTAGGAGGAATTAAATTAACACTATTACCTAAGATACATCAAATATAATTTACTTGTTGAACAATGAACCTTAGCTTCTTGGAAATGGTAGAATTATTATATGTTATTTACAAAGGAGGAATTAAACTAACACAATTTCCTAAGATACATTGAACATAATCTACTCGCTGAAAAATGAACCTTAACTTCTTAAAAAGAATAGAATCATTATATATTTAATTTCCCACAAAGACCAACAATGAAAGAAGTTACATTAGAATTCGAAGGGATTAGGGGATTGAATAAGAAGGTTAATGTACAACAAAACCATGAAGAAATTGAGCTAGCAAGAATTGAAGAGTACCAACATTGGTATGTGTTTTCTACATCCAATTCATTTCCAATTGTTGACAGCTAAACATACTCCACAGACCTAAGAGATTATGCTTATTATTGCATTAAAATAGGGTTTGTGTGATGTTTTTTTTTATCAATTATTGTAATATATATTATGTATTATATGTATCAGAGAAGTATTAGGTGTTTAAATTTTATTTCTTCAATAAAAATATTTCGATACGTCTATGATACATATCCGATTCTTCTTAATACGTATCCAAGAAGTATTCAGTGTTTAAATTTTATCTATTCTTTGAAAATAAATAAAATAGATCCAAAAAAGGGTTAAAGATTTGAGTTATGTGCATATAAATCTTCAACTTTTGTCGAAAAAAGATGAAAGATATAGGAAAGGAGGAACAATGTTATAGAACATTAATGTTGACACACATGAACTAGAGTTAAAATCTAAGTTATTTCTTGATGATTATTTATTTTTACATTGATCATTTGTCAAATAATTACATGAGTTAAGTTTAAGTTTCCTTCTTTCCAATAAAACAAGTTAGTTTCCTTTGGTAAAAATTTGAAAATAATGCCTTGTCTGTCATACTTCCTCTGTCCCAAATCTCTAATCCTTTAGGGCCTGTTTGATGCGCAGGATAGAGAGACGGGATATGTTAAAATTATCGTATCCTATTTAAATATGTTGTTTAGTGCATCAACATGATACGATAAATTAAACGGGTCCTTAGTTTTTTAGTTTTGTCTCATAGTTTTGGAACTTTAAAAAAAACAATATATAATTAATGATATTTTATCATTTGTGACTTTATAAAAACTAAAACATTCATTAAATAAATTTTCTCTTTCTTAATAATAGAAATAGTAAGGATGATTAGCAAAAAAAAGTAAGAGTAAAAAGGATTTATTGTATCAATTAACTCTAAAAAGACTAAAATTTTGGGAAGGAAGGAGTAGTTTCTTTATGGATATATATTGCATGCCCTTTCTGTGACTGTGGGGTATGTTTTCAAGATTTTATGTTTGATTTTTTTTGTACTCTATTTTGATTAAAAAATACGAACTTTCCGAGAAGTACAACTCGTGTTTATGTCCACATATATAAATTTCAACGGTCATACATTTAATTATCTCAACTGTTTGGAATAGACTTGAGTGAATTACTCACTCCGGTAAAAAAAAATTACTAATGCGATATTTAAAACTTAGTTAATTTTCTTAATTTGATGTAAGGCGTGTGTTAAGTTTATTGTATTGCCCTTTTAAATCATAAGTACCAAAATATAAAAGTGGAATAATTGTCTAGAAAATAGTAAAATTAAATAACAGTATATTTGAAATAGTAGTATTAATTATTTTAAAAGTAGTTAATTTTTGCTTATAATAGTGACCAAAATTAAGTGTTTTATTGCTTATAATAGTGACCGGAAAAAGTAAGTACGAACCATACTTGAAATAAAAAACAAAATGCTAATTATCTCAACTATTTCTTCCAAAAGACTTTTCAATAATGATTTTTCTTTTTCTCATTGAAGAAAATAATGAGAAATTTCTTAAACAGTTATATTAGCATTGTTAACAAAGCATAAATACTCTACTTCTATGATTCATAAATCACAGTTGATTTTATCTCTAACAATGTTTCCACAGTTTACAATATTTCATATCATCATTTTAATTTTACTATCTCCCATATCTCTTCCACTAGCATCAGCACAATTAGATGATAGAATCATAGCACAACAAGGTTGTAATTCAACTTGTGGAGGAATTTCAATCCCTTTTCCATTTGGAATGAATGAACCTCATTGCTATGCTGACAAATGGTTCGAAATAGAGTGCAAATATATATCTCAAAATCCAACACCTTACTTGAAACTTTTAAATCTTAGGGTAAATTATTTTGACGATGAATCGGGTACGGTTGAGATTAGGAATCCAATTCACCGTTCCAACTGTCAAAAGAAACACAAAAACACTGTCATAAACCTTAGAGACAGTCCTTTCGTATACTCCCAGGATTCGAACACATTTTTCGCAGTTGGATGTAACAATCTTGCTTTTCTTCAATCAAACGGGACAACAGTTGGTGGTTGTGTATCAATTTGTGACGATAACAACGACAAAAACAATTTCGATCAGTATGGTTGCAATGGAAAGTATTGTTGTAAGACTTCATTGCCTTTTCATCTTTCAGAGTATAACACAACATTTCAAGGTTTAAGGGATCAGAGTAGTGATGACTGTAGCAGCTATGCTATGATTTTAAGTCAATATGGGGCATATTATTATGGTGATGATCCTTATGATGAAGATTCTTCTGAGATTAAGAGACACAATAATCTGGGGTACGCTCCTGCAATGCTTGAGTGGGAGATTTTGAATTCTACATTAACGAATTCAACATTTCAAGTTCCTTCAAATTCAATTTGTGATGTTACTAATGTTACATCTTTAAGTAACAAAGGTTGGAAATGTTACTGCCCCAATGGTTACACCGGTAATCCCTATGTTGCCGGAGGCTGCACAGGTTTTTCCAAATCACTACCTATTTAGATTATTCATTTACCAATTCAATCATATTTCAGCATGATAGCAGACTGTAACATTTTTTTATTAAATATCTACAAGATAAAATATGAATTGACAAATGGAAAAAAATTTCTTTATTCATTTTTATGACTTTTAAAGATAATTAACCCTCTTTCCTGAAGAATAAATTTGAAAAAACATCAATTTATTCATTTAATGCTATATATATATATATATCTTCTGTTATTTATCTATCTATCTATTATTATTATTATTAAATTCTATCACGCCCCATTACTAATTCAAAATTTACTTCAAGGAGAAATATATACATGAGTTCAGGACTATAAGCTAACTTGGTTCTTTTGTTTCAGGATATCAATATTTCCACAGTAAGAATAATAAGTGGAAGAAGTGGGTTATTGTAGGTATGTACAAATTTCATAAAAACATAGAAGAGTAATAATTTGTTTTCAACGAAATTTGTTTGATGCTAAGCTATAACTTGGTGAATTTACATCTACATGATACTTATTGAGTGCATATTTCCTAAACATGACTAAACAAGTGAAAGACCAAACTCTTTATATTTGATAAAAGACATTAACAACTATCAATTACACTCGCACCGCCTTTATATAATCTTCTAATTTATGATGACGAATATGCAGGAATTGCGTCGAGTCTTGGATCCATCGGTTTCCTCATTGGTCTATGGTTTTTGTATAAATATGTGAAGAAAAGAATGATAAAGAAACGCAAAGAAAATTTCTTCAAAAGAAATGGTGGTTTGTTGTTGGAAAAAAGAATGTCTTCGGGAGAAGTAAATGTTGACAGAACTGCTCTCTTCACCTTAAAGGATTTAAAGAAAGCAACTGAAAATTTCAATAAGAACAGAGTTCTTGGAAAAGGAGGCCAAGGTACAGTTTACAAAGGCATGCTAGTAGATGGTAAAATTGTTGCAGTGAAAAAGTTTAAGGTTGAAGGAAAGGTTGAAGAGTTCATCAATGAATTTGTTATTCTTTCAGAAATCAACAATCGAAATGTGGTCAAACTATTAGGATGTTGTTTGGAGACAGAAATTCCATTGCTTGTTTATGAGTTTATTCCCAATGGGAACCTTTTCGAGTATTTGCATGACCAAAATGAGGACATACCAATGACATGGGACATGCGTTTGAGAATTGCTAGTGAAATTGCTGGAGCTTTATTTTACTTGCACTCAATTGCATGTCAGCCCATTTATCATAGAGACATTAAATCAACAAATATACTATTGGATGAAAAGTACAGGGCAAAATTAGCAGATTTTGGAACATCAAGAATAATTTCAATTGAAGCAACTCACCTTACCACAGTGGTTCAAGGTACTTTTGGTTACTTAGACCCTGAATATTTTCATACCAGTCAATTTACAGATAAAAGTGATGTGTACAGCTTTGGAGTAGTTCTTGCCGAACTTTTAACTGGTAAGAAGGCAATATCCTCTTTAGGATCGGGGGAGTACCAAAATTTATCTTTCTATTTTGTTCAGTGTATAGAGGAGAATATGTTGTTTGACATTATTGACAAAAGGGTCACAGATGAAGGGGAAAAAGATCATGTCATTGCGGTTGCAAATCTCGCATATAGATGCTTAGAGCTGAATGGAAGAAAGCGACCAACTATGAAAGAAGTCACATTAGAATTGGAAGGGATCAGGGGATTGAATAAGAAGCCTAATGCACAACAAAATCGCGAGGAAATTGAGCTTACTGGAATTGAAGAGTACCAACCTTGGGATGGGTATTCCACATCAAATTCATTGTCAGTTGTCAACAGCCAAATACACTCCAAAGACTCAGAGGTTATACATATTCTTGCATCAGAATAGTTGGTTTGTTTAGTTGTTTTTAGGTATTTTGTATTGATTATTGTAACATGTATTACAAACAAGAGTTTGCTTAGGGTTTGAAGATTAGATAGAACGATAGTTATCGATAGTGGATTATACTGGATGCATTTAATAAGCATTAACCTTGACGGTTAAGGCACACATCATGCTTGCTTCTTTATTTCCTATCATCTACTTTTAAATAGACTTTTTTCAGCAAAATCAGATTGACATTAGCAATTTGGGATGTGTTGATATGTTTGTTAATTAAATTATTGACCCTTTTTGAGGGTGAGATTAAAATATTAAGGAAGCCTAATGAAATTCAGGTAACTGCATCAGTAGCAAAAACTAGCAGTGTTGATAACTAATGAATAGGGCCCTATACAAGGAATCAAGATAATCTTCACTTGTTTTTATTCTTACACCTTCGTAAAAATGTTCTACCTTTCTAATAAATTATACAATTTTATGAGCTTCAGAATGTCCAGGGGAAAATTGCCCCTAAACATTAGATAACCACATATTGTTAATTTGTTATGTCTGGAAATCCAATTTATGCTCAAATCATAAAATGCTGAAATTCTGACAACTCGAATAATCTCAACAAAAAGCATGTGATTCTTATATATAAATAATAACCTGTGATTCTTGTGAATGCAAGTACTTGGGTTGAATCCATTGATCATCTACTTAGTATTGTGAGTGGGGACACTGAGATAAAATTTGGTATTCTTGAAGTCATCCAAGAGTGGGTTGTATCCATCTTTGGTTCTCGTTTTTGTGGGCAAACCAAACTCTTCCATGAAAGCCGACGTTTCCAGCTACATCAAATACAAACTATTAAAACCGTAGAATACATAAAGTTGCTAAAATATGATAGAAATAACAATAAAAAAACATATTTTGCAATGTCTCACAAAAATAGAAATATATTCTAAACAAAAGCCATGGATTTCCAACTAACACGCTACCATATTAAGCCACATTAAAATATCTAAAATTTAACATTTCAATTTTATATAAAAGACTGTTGCGATTGTTATTAGTTTGTCTTTTGTTTATGTTGGAAATTAAAATATATTAAGGTTCATTGCACAACTAGAAGATTAAGTTCAATGTATCTTAGGAAATTGTATTAGCTTAGTTACTCTCTTGTAAATTGTATATTCTCATTTATTGCTATTGTAACTACCAACCTTATAAATAAAGTCTGGTCCTGAGTGCAAAATTAACTCAAGCATATTCAGAAAATTATTCATCCTATTTTTCACATGGTATCAGAGCTCCTGATCTAGGGGACTCTGCTTCCGCAAACAATTCTTGAGAAAGTCTGACTGGGCATTTTTCTGCTGTCAGTAACCTCAAATCTGACTGGGCATTTTCTGCTGTCAGTAACCTCAAATCTTGACTAAGCACTACATGCTGTCAAGTTCATCAAGTTAACCACTATTTGTACTTTGTCGGTACAGCTTCCTGCCTCCGTCGGTACAACTCTGCATACTTTTCTGCAGCCGTCCGTACATTTTTCAGCAGCTGTATGTACAGAACCTGCTGCTGTCGCTACATTTTTCCGGGTTGATTTCTTGATAGAATCTGATTTTCTGTGGTCTCTCATACAGAAGTATTTGGCGGTTGCTTCTGTTTCCTTGTGTTTTAGTACGTTTCATTGGTTCCTTCATGACCAATAGTATGGAAAAATCATCAGGTCATTGTAGTGTGGCAGCGTATTCAGGTAAGCTTCCACTTTCATTTGGATTTAATGTCTCAGAAACAGCTTCTAGACTATCTTGGATAATAGATTCAGGAGCCACAGACCACATGACACCCTCTTCTAAACAGTTCTCCACATATTCCCCTTGTCCTAGTAATAAGAAAATTGCTACTGCAGATGGTACTCTTGTAACTGTAGCTGGCATAGGAGATATCCAAATAAATCATTTCATAACCTTAAAAAGGGTGCTCCATGTTCCAAAACTGTCTGTGAACCTTGTCTCCATACAGAAACTTACGAGTGATTTATCCTGTAGTGTAACTTTTCAGAATTATTGTTGTATATTTAAGGATAAGGAGTCAGGAAAGACGATTGGACATGCTAGAGAAAGGAATGGCCTTTACTATCTCGAAGAATCGGGTCAGTGCACAAAAATCCACTTGTCTAACTCATTTATGTCAGAATCAGTACTCACTAAAAAGGAAAAAATATTCCTTTTTCATTGTCGATTGGGTCATCCTTCTTTCGGAGTCATTAAAGTGTTATTTCCGTCTTTGTTCACTACGATAGATGTTGAAAGTCTTCATTGTGATGTGTGCGAGTTTGCTAAGCACAAGCGTCTACCTTTTCCATTAAACAACAAAAGAAGTCTTTCCCCTTTCTATCTTATTCATTCAGATGTTTGGGGTCCCTCTACTATTCCAAATGTAACCGGTGCTAGGTGGTTTGTGACTTTCATAGATGATTGTACCAGAGTTACTTGGGTGTTTTTACTCAAAAACAAGTCTGATGTCTGTTATGTTTTCCCAAATTTTTTCTACATGATTAAAAATCAATTTGGAGTGAACATCAAAAGGCTTAGGTCTGATAATGGAAAAGAGTACTTCAATCATGTTCTTACTTCTTTCTGCAATAAGGAGGGAATTGTCCATGAGTCATCTTGTGTTAAAACACCACAACAAAATGGAATTGCAGAAAGGAAAAATAGGCATCTATTAGACCAAACCCGAGCATTATTGTTTCATCAAAATGTTCCCAAAAGTTTCTGGGGGGAGGCTGTTCTCACTAGCACATATCTTATTAATCGATTACCCTCTAGAATGTTAGAGTTCAAGAGTCCTATGGATGTTCTTTCTTCCTTTTATCCCAATTTGTCAGCAAGTAGTAATCTTAAACCTCGAATCTTTGGGTGTGTCTCATTTGTTCATGTTCATAGTCAAGATAGAAAAAAACTTGATCCTAGAGCTTTAAGATGTGTTTTTGTCGGGTATTCCCCTACTCAAAAAGGATATAAGTGTTTCCACCCTCCATCAAAAAAGTTCTTTGTGTCACGGGATGTAACCTTTCATGAGAGGGAGCCATACTACACCCAACCTTATCTTTAGGGGGAGAATTGTATGGAAGATAAGCTTGAAACACTCGATCTTTCTGGTCTTGAGTCAAATACACACAATCATTCTGGTATTAAGTCAAATACATCCGGTTTTGAGTCAAATAGACCAAATATTTCTGGTATTGAGTCAAACACACCTATTTCAGATCCATCTGAGGTTGAAGAACTAGAAGCTGAGATAAATCAATCAAATTCGCCTACAGATGAAGGTGGACTTGAAGCGGATGTAAGATATGGAAAGAATTTGGTTTACATGAGAAAGTCAAAGGTCATTCCCGAATCGACACAAGTTCAAGTGTCTGACTCGATTCCTTTGAATGAGGTAATTAATTCTTCTGAATTACAAGATGAATTGACGACCCAACGAACAGATGATGATCTAGACCTTCCAATTGCCATTAGAAAAGGAACCAGAAAATGCACCAAACAGCCTCTATATCCCCTTTCAAACTACCTTTCTTTTCAAAAATTCTCACCTAGCCATAGAGCTTTCCTTACAAACCTAAACACTACACCCATACCTACTAATGTTTCTGAGGCGTTGTCTGATATAAAATGGAAGCAAGCCATGAATATCGAGATGGACGCATTGAAGAAGAATAGAACTTGGGAGTTGGTGACTTTACCAAAAGGGAAGAAGCCGGTTGGATGCAAATGGGTGTACACAATAAAATATAGGGCTGATGGATCAATTGAAAGATATAAAGCCAGGCTGGTTGCCAAAGGGTTTACACAAACCTATGGAATTGACTATTCAGAGACATTTGCACCGGTTGCAAAGATGAATACTGTCAGGGTAATTTTGTCTCTTGCTGCCAATTATGGTTGGGATTTACAACAATTTGATGTGAAGAACGCCTTCTTGCATGGGGAGCTTGACGAAGAGATTTATATGCATGTTCCCCCAGGGTATGATAAAAACGTACCCGTCAATACAGTCTGCAAGTTGAGAAAGGCGTTATATGGCCTGAAACAATCTCCCCGAGCATGGTTTGGAAGATTCACCAAAGTTATGACATCTTTGGGGTACAAGCAGAGTCAAGGGGATCATACCTTGTTCATCAAACACTCGCCACAAGGGGGAGTAACAATTTTATTAGTATACGTTGATGACATCATAATGACGGGAGATGATTGGACGGAGCAACAAATCTTGAGTCAATGTTTGGCTAAGGAGTTTGAAATAAAAACTCTTGGAAAGCTTAAGTACTTTTTGGGAATCGAGGTGGCGCATTCTCGGAAAGGCATTTTTATATCTCAGCAAAAATACATTACAGATTTACTCAAGGAGACGGGGAAAACTGCATGCAAACCTGCTAGCATTCCTATGGATCCAAATCTTAAATTGGGAAATACAGAAGAAAGTGTTGCGGTAGATAAAGAAATATATCAGCGTCTAGTTGGGAGATTAATTTACTTGTCACACACTAGACCAGATATTGCCTATGCTGTAAGTATGGTTAGTCAGTTCATGCATTGTCCGAAAGAGATCCATTTACAGGCAGCTCATAGAATTCTGCATTATCTCAAGGGAACTCCGGGAAGAGGAATTTTGTTCAGAAGAAATGGAAATACAACCCTTGAGGCCTACACTGATGCAGACTATGCAGGGTCAATTATTGATAGGAGATCCACTACAGGATACTGCACCTTTCTTGGAGGAAATCTTGTGACTTGGAGGAGTAAAAAGCAAAATGTAGTAGCACGTTCTAGTGCTGAAGCTGAATTTCGAGCCATGGCACAAGGCATTTGTGAATTACTTTGGCTCAAAATCATATTAGAAGATCTGAAAATCAAATGGGAAGGACCTATGAAGCTCTACTGTGATAACAAGTCAGCTATCAGTATAGCACATAATCCTGTTCAACATGATCGAACTAAGCATATCGAGGTTGATAGACACTTCATCAAGGAGAAGCTTGATAGTGGGCTGATTTGCACCCCATATGTGTCCTCACAAGGACAACTTGCGGATATTCTCACTAAAGGATTGAGTAGCTCAAATTTTGAAAGAATTGTGTCCAAGCTGGGAATGGAGAATACCTATTCACCAGCTTGAGGGGGAGTGTTGGAAATTAAAATATATTAAGGTTCATTGCACAACTAGAAGATTAAGTTCAATGTATCTTAGGAAATTGTGTTAGCTTAGTTACTCTCTTGTAAATTGTATATTCTCATTTATTGCTATTGTAACTACCAACCTTATAAATAAAGTCTGGTGCTGAGTGCAAAATTAACTCAAGCATATTCAGAAAATTATTCATCCTATTTTTCACAGTTTATAAGATTTTCCATTAAAAACCATTAACAAAGGAGAAGACACATCCGAAGAACGATTTGTTTTGAGACCCAGCACTTCAACTTTTTCCTCTCATTTGCTGGAGGTCTTTGTGTAAAGAGATGTGATAATAATAATAATAATAATAATAATAATAATAATGTTATAAAAAACAAGATAATAGCACTAACCGTAATTGTTCTCCTTTTCTTTCCTTTTTTTGATGAATGATCATCCTGAAGTTTCAGCCACCCAGAACAATAATGATCAATCCGTTCCAAAAGCCAAAAGTCTGTAGGAAAAAAGATATCAGCATCACCCTGCAACAAAAGACAAAAACATAAGCTTTAGTGCAATCATGCATTTTTTTAGAAGTTCAGGAATAAATCAGTAGGAATTATTAGTTTTGTACTTCTATGAAGTAACTACTAGAGTAATTGATCCTCAATAGTTTCTTGATGCAGATGAATGCAACAAAAAAGTGCTAAATTTAAGCAAGATTGTTTTAAGCTACAACAATGTCTCCCAGTCATGTGCAATGCCGGGCAGAAAAAAACAAGGAAAGGGGCAATACGAATGAGAAATGTTGATTGAAAAGGAAAGAAATCTGTGCTAAACAAAACCTTAGCCTCCACATAATCTTGGTAATCTGTGCTGATCCCATCTTTCTGCAATGCATAAAGAAAAACTCTGTTAATTAAGACTATCAACAGAAGCATCTGTTTGACTTTTTACAGGAAACAAATATTTGTATACACATCCTTACAAATATCAACCAGTATCATAAATGTGATGGAATAAGTAGGAGATCAGTTACGAACATGTATATTAAGTTAAAAACAAAAATATTTTGTTTATTCAATACTCCAAAGTGGCAGTTCCTAAGAGCAATTGAACATTGTTTCATAACCATATCACTTGTGCAATGTAGAAATGATCCGTTAATACACAAAGCAAAAGGACAAAGATTTCTCAGAGCTATTGCATGATAACTTTGTTCAAATGTGTATGAAATGAGAAGGAAGACAACTGTAATATTTAGGAAATATATAACAAGAATATACTTTAGTTGAAACCAATGGAGCTCGTTCGCCAGGTATCTTCACATCTGGAAGGTAGCTGAAATCAGAAGCAATCAAAGACATCTTTGGTAGCACCTCATGGAGAACGTCAAGTAATTTCTGAAAGAAAAAAATGAACATGTAGTTAATGTAAAATTCAATTTGTGTATCCAGCTTTAAGGATGATTGAAGAGACTCTTACCAAGCAACCAGTTGGCAGCCAACATCTACGGGGTTTTGGGTAAACTTTAGACCAAATACTTTTAAGTGTTGATACTGCAGTGCTTTCTGTTGTTTTGGTTTTATCCAAGTCCATGATCTCAACACAGCGTGTAACAAGTTTGTCTTGCAATGGCTTGTATAACTCGCTGAGTGTTTCTCTATTAAAAGCAGAAAGTGGTTGACATGTCAATAAAAGAGGCCACAAAATTGTTTTAATCTGATTATCACTCAACAGAAACATTAATGAAAACATCTTTTTCATTGATATTAGCTATTGAATCCCTAGAGTGTGTTGTGGCAAATGTAGCAACAGTATGATCTTCATCCACCCACAAACTTACCGTTCATGTTGTCTCTCAACCCAGACTTCCATCCATGGTGAGGTTTGACTCTCTGAATAGACAACATCATGAGGAAGATTATCAAGTACCTGCACAAAATAATATAAGGAGATGCAAAATATCTAAGCAATAGTAGTTATAGTACAATTTAACATTTAAATCAGAAAACGGGGGAGGATAATTAATTTCTAATCTGCAAACATTTAATACTTCGGTCATTAGCAAAGGCCGCCTAATTGTTTCAAATTTGCAAAGATGCAATTATACATAGTGAGTATTGACAATGGCAGATAGGAAAAATGTTGAATCTTAGCTTCTCAAAGGAAACTACTGGCATAAGTGTTTAGAGCCAAGAAATGTCAAATGGGACATGTTTGGCTTTGGAGAACAAGCTAGGTGTGCATGGCTTCCTTAAGTGGTAATTCTCATACAAGTGTGAAGTCAGCCAAGCAGCTCCCAGATGCATCAGAATGCTTGTGGTGATCTGTCTCATTGTAGCATTTCAGACTGTGTTAATAGCAACTGTAACAGCCACAATACTACGTTACAGGGAGTGCAATTTCATACCCTTTTGGAAATCACATATAAAGTCAGGCACCATCCGAAGTCATACAAAGAGGCTTTCTTTGTTGAAACAAATTTTAGGACTTACATTGTAACTCTTATTTGCCCCACTTTCAATACTTTTCCTTCAACTTTCTTTGGCCTTCGACACTTAAATCAGTACTGCATGTAGCTCTGTAACTGTTAACCACACAGCTACTTCTCCTTTAGTATATAACATGTAGTCCTCATGTCTCAGCAGCTCTGTAATGCATTAGTTTAAGTATTAGTCTTCCTTTGTGTTCTCTTCCTTCAGTCTCCATATTCATAGGTCCCTTTTGTAGCATGCGATTAACATAACTACTTCTAAATCTGTTTTTACTGATATGCTCGTCACATATAAGTTAATCTTGGTAAATTTTCATTTTATTATTATCTGGTGTTCTGTAATGTAATCCATGTCTTGTTTTTCCAGTTCCACCAATCCCCAATTACTTCATTTTTACTATATCCTAGGAAGACACGGTCCTTTACCCTATGGCATCATCACACTCAAAGCAGTTCTTCCTTTTCTATCGTACGCCAATTAGTAATAATATCGATTAAGGAGGGCAATGAAATACATAAATAGTTTGAAGAATTAACGGATATAAATGAAAAGGTGTAAGTTTTTTTCGTTGCTGCTGCTTTCTTCACAGAGAAAGATACACCAAACCACTAGCACTATCCTTAATTATTTACTTCATGGGTGAGATACAAAACAAGATCCACACCAAGGGAGTTTTGTTTTCTTAAAAATTTCATAACAAAACAAGTGACCTTTTCTTTTACTAGGTAAAATATTCAAGCAGGAAGAATAAAATCTACTCATTATAGAACACACCTCGAGCATTATTACCCAACATGGTTGTTGCTCCACATCCCCTGTAAAGGTGAGAACAGTGATATTAGCATTTGTTAGAAATAATATAAAACCATTGATGTGACGTTTCCTAAAAGCTTAAGATTTTGGGATAATCGGACATTTGACATGGTATCAGAGTCTCTATGACTAAGTGGTCTAGAGTTCGATTCCCGCTCCCTTCACTTTCTAATCAAAAAGTGGAATTTTAAGCATATGGTAGGTGGGTCTGTGCATTATTCACGCTTCAAGCCCAATGGGCTCTTGCGTGAGGGGGCGTGTTAGAAATAATATAAAACCATTGATGTAACATTTCCTAAAAGCTTAAGCTTTTGGGATAATCGGTCATTTGACAGCATAAGTTCATAAACTTCTATTCCACAAAGAAGTCCCCGCAAATCACCAAAAGGAGCTTCACAGCTTAAGAAATTGAATTTTTTGAAGGAAATAAAGTATATAATTAAGGCCTAAAGGTCATCAAGCTATAACAAGCATTTGCTGAGAACAGTTAAATTTTTGTTTAGCATCCTAACATGCACCATCACCCATTCAGCCTACCAATGTTCACTATTTATTCCTTAGTTTCTTCTCCACATCAATTTTACCCTAAGAAAAGTTAGAAGTCTAGACCCTCGTATACAAATTTAACAATATTTAAAATGAAACAAGCAAGCACTTAATGATTCCAATTTAAGCATTACTCATTCAGATTACTAATTTATTCAAGTACAGCCCAAATGAAAAACTAGACTTCAAATAGGGATTTAACTTCCCACTAGGTTTATCAAGAAGGAAGCTTTGATGGTTAGGACTAGGTCAGATTGCATATAAATATGCTAGTTAAAAAATTAGTTCTTTCCATAACCCCTTGTTTGAAGCACGTTTTTGTTACTAGTTATCTAGTCGCCCCACTACAAGGTAGTTCAATCTTCAGTTTCTTAACTTTTAGAAGCCACGATAAATTTATGTAACTCAATAGAGGAAACTTTTTAATAGCATCCTACCCCATCCACTCCTGTCAGCAGCATCACGACATTCTACCCTGAACTTCGGAATATGGCTGCGCACTTCGCCAACAGTTTCTTTTTGCACTTCTGCAAGTGAAGGACTAATCTCAACTGAGCTGAAATCAGAAAAAGGATATTAACTGGGACATGAATCATTTGATACCCAAGAAGACAATAAATCCAATCCCATTCAATTCATTAACAGCAATCATTAGGATAAGCATGCAAAACAGGGAGATGAATTACAGAGATGATATAAGTACAGTAAATTTAATTACAGCTCACTGTCTTAGTAAAAAAGTTTTAAGAAAAGTGGCCCTATCATTATAATTTGGTCTTAAATAAAATATCTATTATATTGAGTATCTAGGCACGTACGTGTATGTCATACTGTTATAAACTTTTGGAGGAGCATTCAACATTATGTAATCCATTATACCCTTGGCACATGTTCCTGATCCACCACCAATTTCATAAATCTGATTGCAAATTAGAGGATAGTATCAACTACTGCTACAAGTAATACAAAGTAACACTGTTTAAGCGACATAGACTTATAATGCTTACTCAATTTTTATCAAAAAGAAAATGAAGCTTACTAAAGAAAAACATTAAACAAATTACAAATAGAAAGCTGGTGTGAGACATAATTATATAGAATAGAACTGAAACATTATCTAATAAAACATAATGCAGAGCTCACAGTCTAGCTGCTTGACTATGAGAGATGTTGTTCTCTCAGGCTATTAACAGCAGATTTGCAAGAAACAAAGGGAACAATAATGGATGAATGACCAACTACCAGACATAATACATCTTTAAAGAGTTTCAAAATTTGTTTGAAGTACTACTTTGCCTATTCAATGACTCAATCTGTGAGAATCAACTTGTATGCATGATATATTCTCCATGGTTTTTAGAAAAGTTTTAAGCAGTAATATTTCTGTTGTTACAATTGGTTACTTCAAATAAAAAATTGAACTGAAAAATTAAGTGAAATCCGTAAAATAAAATTCAACTGAAAATGAAAATTACAAAACTCAAAAATATGAATATGCATCAACAAATAAAGCAGTCTCCTAATATTAACATTTATCAAAGAAATTTAGATGGGTGAAAAAGGTCAGATCTAGACGCTTACTTTTAGAGGAACAGAGAAGTTTGCAGTGCGCATGATGGCTTCAGCAATAGCATGGGCATACCAAGGCTGCCAAAAGTAAAAAATGAAAAAAAAGAACATAAATGAGCTAAAGCACTGGCATCAACATGTATGTTCACGAAATTAGAAATACAAATAATATTATTTAAGATTTCACAGCAGTTTTAAGCAAAAAATAATCTAATTAGATTTTCATACATCCAAAAAAATACACATAAGGGTCCAGGAAAATTGCATACTGAAGATAAAGTCCGATATGTGCTTGATTTGATTGTGCACTTTAACAGTTATCAATTCCACCCCAAAAATAGGATAAAGTTGAACATCCCAAGCGTATACTACCATGCCCGCAGAATATTTAAATCAAAAGAAAGTTTTACATTTTCAATAAATGAAACGCAAGATAATGTATTTAACAAGCCATAGCTATGCTTTATATCGATTGAGGGCCGCCAGTATTTCTTGGTCTAATGTGTATACCATTCAGTGCTACTTAACCTTCCTAGCCAACAGTTAATATTGTTTTAAGAACAACTAACTCAATCATCGACTTAAAATTCATTTTTAAAAAATAGGGCAAGCAACAAACTCCTATAGAGATGAATGATGATGGTATGATTAAGACATTAGGCTGTTAGAACATTTAGGTCCAAGAATGGTCTTTATTGTTGCTTCAACTTTTCTCTAGACCAACACACCATATAAAACTAAATATGCAGGTATTTCTCACATCTCAGAAACAGAATCAATTGATCCCTTAAACCGATTTATAATTTTACATTGCTTGCAACCCCTTGAGGCCTTGACAGATAGATTGAACTTGACCAAATAATATTCCATTAAAGGTTGAACATTAATAAAAACTAAATTCTTGGGTGGATAAATGATTTTTCACAATTTTCTCTCTCCCAAACTGACAACTATTAGAATCATATTATTATATTTATATATACTGAGGACTAGAAAAAATTTAGAGTCGAATGTTTACCTTAAAAATCTCCACTGGAGTAAACCACGATATGTCACTCTGCTTGTAAATATTATCCAAATATTTCATATAAGCTTTTCGGCCTGAAACATTTCACCACTCTACAACATTAGCAATAACACCATACCACTGGAAAATTATAATTTAGATTTCATAATGTTTTCCAATATCTTAGATTGATGGACAATAACAATTTGGTTTGGAATTCTGAAAAGTTCATCCAGAAAATTGAAAATTATGTCCAAACAAAAATCATCCCAAAGCAAAATACTGAAAAGTCAATTTCCCAAATTAATCACTTTTAACCAACAACCAAAATCATCAAAACAAAGTGTCATTCCTAATAGGGTAATGTATTCATACCCTCCCTGCATAACAAACAACATTATCTCCACTCAATTCTACAAATCACAAAGAAACAAGAGAATGCCATTATGTTATAGCTACAATGGCAACAGCTCCACCAGAACAAGATCACAAAGTGATAAACTCACATCATGTAATCCAAACTTTCTTGCTACTTTTCCATTTTTTCCCTCAAAACAACCTCACCAGTCATCACCCTTCCTAAAGCAATGGAACCAAACCCAATATAACATCATCTCACTTTCTTCCCATAAAGCTCCGACACACACTACAAACCACACTAGCACGTAAACACCACTAATAATTTCAAAAAATGGAAGTGATTAAATGTAATCACATGCGTCCATGTCAAACACTCAATACTACATAAATTTTTCCACCAAAATTCAAACCATGTATTATAGCCTCATGACAATTTTTTATTTTTCAGTTTTCACCACCAATTTAATCTGGTTCGGTGGTCAGTTCTAGCATAAAGTGGTTTCAGCCTCCTCCCAAACACAGTTGCGGGGATCAAACCACAGTCCTCCCTATCAAACCCAACGTCAATCACCATTGGACCAACTAACATTTGGTAGCCTCATGACAGTTTGATTAACATAATTTTACCCTTAATAATAATAATCAACACAAGTATTACATTTACATGCTTTTTTTTTTTGAACGGCAAATATATTATATTATTTTAATTAACCATGTCTCTGCACAAGACTAATAGTCGAATACAAAACAAGTATTACATTTACATGCTGTTTGTAACAGAATTAACTAACTACTGAACTAACTATTGAAAATTCAAGCGAGTAAATTGGTAATTAAGAGAAAAATAATTTGTGACCTTGAAGTTGATTGAATCTAATAGTATTGGGAAGAACACCAACGGAGCGAGATTTCTGGGAGAAATAACCGTGTAATGGATGGTAGAGTGCAGAATGAATGAAATCCCGAACCTGTAAAACAAATTGATCGAATAATTGAATAAGCGATTTCAAAGATGTAAGAAAATTTCGAGATTGAATTCGTTAAAACTTACGAGAACTGGTTTGTCGCCGATAATGTGAGTGGAATACAGAGCTGAATCGTAAAAGAGAAGAAATGAGCGAAGTTAGGTTAGTGAAATTGGAAATGCCAGAGAGAGAGAGAGAGAGAGAGAGAGAACCTTTGGAAGCGAGAGAAATGAGAGGGAGAACTCTGGAATTGGTGCGAGTGATGAACATGGTTCGATTTTGTGAGGGAATGAATGATGCAGTGTTTGTTAAACCCTCTTCTTAAACCCCTTTCTTAATGAGTGATGCAGTTTTACTACCAATATCAAAGTGTTAAAAATTCTCCAAAGAGAGCAATGCGCTACTGAGGGAAATTTATTCACTTTTTATTTTTTTGCGGAAATTAGATATTCTCTACGCGTAATTTTAAAGACTAACTTTAAGTTTAAGAGTTTTAACGATGTTGTATGTTTAAGTTAGGGGTTGAACTAATGACCTTGGTTAAGTTAGAAGAGACTCGCGACATCTCATCTAAGCACTCTTGCGTCTTTTTACTCTTTATTATCATATGAACTTAAGAAAATTGAATTTTTTTTGGTAGAGACCGGGGTATCCACCGCCGAACGCAGTGACTAATCCTTCGCTAGATTGGAGGCACCTCAAAGGATGGGATAGCTGGCCCAAGGATTTAAAGTTGTTTCATACCTAATGTGAGGATCGAACCCTCGACCCTTGGTTAAGGGAGGATGAACCCCATGTCGCTCAACAACACCCCTTAGGTTACCTTAAGAAAATTGAATGAGATGGAAAGAGATTTTTTTAGTTTAATTAGAAGTAATGAGATCGAAATCAGCTCTAAGAATACAAAAGTGTTAAATTCTTTTGATAGAGTTTTACCACCCTTTGTGGTACTATCCGGCTCAAGAAATTAATCTGTTATTAATTATGCTTATATTTGATTATATTTGAGTGTGAATTACTAAAACATCTTGTGTAGTTTGTATCCAAAAAAAAATTCTTGTGTAGCTAGGTGAGTTTTAAGGGGATTGGAATTAGATGCAGTAAAAATATCTCACAGTAAAATCCAATTGGTCTGGTGTGGTATTGGCTTGAAACTTAGGAGTGTGCTCCTACTCGAAGTCTCAAGTTCAATTCTCTCTGGTACCAATTTAGGTGGTTAATTTCGCTTCAAAAATATATATATATATATATCACAGTTTTACACTGATTTGCATCTCAGTCATTTATTATTAGATCAGACAGATCATGTTAACTCATTTACAAAACCATGGCAAATGATCACAATCACTGATTTAAGATCGAACAGTCGCGATCTATTACAGCATCTAGGAAATCGAAATTCGTCTTAAGGATTTCTACTTTTTACACATTTTACAATTCCAATCAATTGAAATTTATCAATGATGCAGGTTGGTTCATCAACAAAATGAGAAAAATTAGTCATCAATAATACGCATGCCTATTATTTCATAACCTTGTACAATATCTAACATTTATTTCTGATACAGAAAATGGCATTTCATAACCTTCTACCTAATTTCAATCTCCAACTTAAATTCCTCTCTTTGTTCAAAATGAAAACTTAAATTCATCACCAATAAGCTGTTTCAAATTTGAAACTTCTAAAATAACAAACTGAGATGAGCTATCAAATTTTCTCTTCACAACTTCTTTTTTCAGAGAATTCATTCTACTCACAACATTCAACTCATGCTCAGTCTCAGTCTCAGCCAAATCAATACTATTTAACCTCTCATGCTTAGGTATCCCCAAGAAAGTAACCTTTTCTATGATCCATTTTTTATCCAAAGCAAATTTTCCATTAGTAACATTAGAACTAAGAGAAACTTTATCGTTATGCAATGTAGCGTAGAATCTCACAAGTGACCATTGCTCTTTCGCTCCTTTTATATCAATGGCTTCGCCATCATCCAAATAAACTTGTCCATAACTATTTCCACTTCCACTAAAAACAACCACAAGTTCAAATGCGGTTTTTCTTGCCGCTTCGGTTGTCAATGCTTCACCTTGTAAGGCTAAAATGTTACCTTCACCAACATGAACATTTATGTGATCAAATGGTGCATCAAGTGTGACATATTTGCCTGATTCTGCTTTCACTGAGTTTGAGTGATTAAAGAGATCAAACCAATTTCCTCTAGGAAAGTATGCATCAACCGTTACTGCACCGGATTGTAGCACCGGCGAGACTAGAACACCTTTGCCTAGTAGAAATTGTGAGTTTATTTCATATGTTGTGACATCCTCGGGGAATGAAAAGAAAAGTGGTCGCGCAATTGGTGTTCCTTTTGTGGTTGATTCATACATTAGTGTGTAGAAATATGGCAGAAGGCGGTAACGGAGTCCGAGTACTTTTCGAGCTGATGCTGCAACTGAATCCCAAATGTACAGCTCTTGGCTGGTGGAAGTTTTATCTGAATGATCTCTTGCAAATGGGTAAAATGCCCCCAACTACATTGAAGAAGAAAAAAAAAGGTATTAGGGACCTGTTTGGATAAACAACTTAATTAAGCGCTTATTACATAGATGTTTAATTGTTTATCATACAAGTGTTTATGTATAAACTATTTCTATAACAAAATATAATATAAAGTCAGACTGTTTTGCTATAAACTATAAGCTGTTTTCATAATTTATCCCGGAGAACATATGAAAAAAATGTGAAAACAGCTCATCAACATGCCATATGCTGTTTTCATAAGCTAAGTTAAACAGTCACACAAATGTTAGGTCAAATGTTAAACTCAATGCAAATAAGCCAATCAAAACCGACCCTGGATCACAATATTAAAAGTTTTTTTTTTTAATCTTTACGACTGCAATTGAGGTTGTATCAACTGCATTTGACTGCGATTCGCTCTAATATAAGAACAATGACGCATCTACAATTTAAAACCTTGTTTTCTACATAACGGCATCTTCCATATAAGTGACTTTTATAAATTTAGTCTAGTGAAAACATTATGGATGCTATCCTATTTTGAGGACCGGTGTTTGTTACCTGGATCCATCGCCGACAAAGTTCTTCAGTTGTGTTTCCTGAGAAGCCACATATATCTGCTCCAACCATAGGAACTCCAAAGATACCAAAGTTCAATATTGATGGAATTGAGTATGCTAAATCATTCCATGTAGCCGCATTATCACCTGTCCAATGAGCCGTATACTTACCAGAGCTTACAAAAGTCGACCTACTCAAAATGAACGGTCTTTTACCAGTTATATCAACTAATGCCTTGTTGGTTGCTTTGGATTCTAAGAGTCCATACAGATTATGAGAATCATACTCAGTAATATTTCCATAATGTAAAGATGTTGCTGCTACCGTTTTGTTGTTAATCGGTCGTTGAACACTAGTACTGTTAATTTTGTAAGGAGGGTTATCAAGATTAGAATGTGGAGTGTCATTAGAAGTTATGAAATTTGATAACTCATTCATGTCAAGCCAAAGACCATCAAAAGGGAGAGTGTCTCTAAATAATTTGATTTCTTCGCCCCAAAATTCTTCGCTACGAGGGTTAAGAAAATCAGGATAGTAAACTTGGCCAGGCCAAACTTCACCAAGATAATTGACTCCATTTCTCTTTATATAGATATCGGCTTGTAAACCTCTAACATAGGTTGCATATGTGCTATTTATACTGATACCTGCCAACAAAATTTGCCTAAAATCAATGACATATGATAGATGCTTCAAAAAGAGTACAGCAGTGCTATCGATAACAGATTACAGAATATAGCAGAATGCCAAAAATCTGCTATGTAAAATAGCAGGTAGCGTTGCAGATAAATATCTGTCGATTTTATGGTGTTAGAATTAGGTACCTGGATCCAAGATAAGTACATATTTCTGGCCATTTTTGTGAAGAGTATCAACAAAATTACTCATCTTATCTTGTGGAAAATTAATAGGGTCTAGTGTGAAATCTTTATATGCATCCATATAATCAATATCTGTCCACATAACTTCAAGAGGTATACCAGCTTTTGCATAGTTGGTTACCACACCTTGGACAACACTTACATTATTGTAGCCCCATCTACACTGATGAAAACCTCACAAAGAGTTAACAATAATGCGGATTAGCATAGGAATTTCATATGATGAATCAGCATAAATAGATAGAAAGGGAAAATACACTAGTGTTTGATTTTAATGTCCAGACCTATGAAGCATGGACACAGACATAGGACACGGTACATACACCGACACGTCAACATGAATAAAAATTTGAGAAAAAGATATAATATAATTCAATGTAATCGTAAGTGTCGGTGTCTAATCCGAGAAATGTTCGTGCTTCATAGGTCTGGACTAATGCAAAGAAATTTCATAAAGTACACATGTCATGGAACAATGAATCATTTTTAGACATTAGTGTCTTCAAGACAATAGTTATATGGTCTAATTTTTCATATCGTCTTTGCATAGTACAATTTTAACTAATTAGGAGCTTGTACTCCACACTTCATTTTTTCAACACATGTTGTTATGGTTTAAAATTGTGGTCTGCAACAGAAGTTACGACCATTATGACCACAACGTAAAATATTTTAAAGCTTCTAGAACTAATGCCACACTCTAAAAGCAGAAGTTCACCGTCTTTTCGTCCTATTGACTGAGTCAGTGGCCTTATCGGTGTCACTTTGACAAAATCAAGTGAAAAAAAATATGACTTAAGTTTTAACACACGCATATCTATTTTCTCTTGCTTTTGCCCATATTGACACCGATCAGGTCACTATCTCACATGTTACAACATGGAGGAACATGAACTTCTAATTCTTCTGAGAACCGACATCATTCATTATTGAAATTTAAGACGTAGTGATCGACGGTAAACAAACAAACAACAAGGATAAAAAAAGTAATGAAAATTTCAAAAAACCATATTGAACTTACCAAAAGACCAATAAGGCATAGGAGCAGGTCTACCAATGAATTCAGTATACTGATCCAAAACCAATTCTGGAGAAGAACCAGCAAAAAAATACAAATCAAAAACACCACCAATCACCTTATAAGTAACACGATCACCGCTATAAACAACATCCATTCCATTACTATTAAGAAGCAAAACACCATGTGTGATTCCATTTTTCACTCTTCCATCTGATGAACCTTTTCTCACATCCAAATAAAAAGGATGAGAGCCATAAAGATTCAAATCAACATTAGAACTACCAATATCTTCATTCCAAAGAGTTAACGTTTGATTCGGTTGCAACTTAAATGAACTCTTTGTATGCTCTCCAAAACCATACAAAGAAGCTCTTTTTGATGGCAGAGAGGAAGAAAGTTGCAAGTACTGTTCTTTGAAGATGAGAAATGTTTCAGGGTCTAAAGGGTCTTCTGGCAAAGTGTTAAAGAGTATATCTTTGGACGATTTTCGTGTGATAGTGAAACCAAATGGAGTTGTGTTGTGAAGTGTGAAGATAAGGTCTGAATTTGGATGTGTGAGTATGTATTGTGAATTTAGAGGATTTTTGAAGTGAAAAGAGTGAGATGATGATGATGATTCTCTTGGAATCAATTCTTGTGGAATTTCCCATCTTTGATTCTTTGAATCAGTGATTCTTACTCTTAATCTATCCTTGGTATCAAAACTGCAATTCAAAGTTGAAAATTTAGTTTTTTCTTTGAACAAAAAATAGTTAAACTAAAAACATAAACATGGATTCATATAATTGTTTTTTTGTACATGAACGAAATGACAAAAGCTCTGTTTGAGAAAAATAGCTTATAGCTGATGGCTGATAACTTATAGCTGATAAGCTAATTTAATGTTTGGTAAAATTAACGGTTTGACTGAGTTATAGATATGAAATTACGTAAAAAAATATATATTTAATTAATATTTAATTGTTTTCAAATAAGATGATAGGGATAAAGTTGGAAGAAAAAACAATAGTTAAAAGCTATAAGCTATAAGCTAATTGAACTAGCTTATCAAAATAAGCTATAAGCTAGTAAAAATAAGTTATAAACTCACGTGAAAAAAGGTTACCAAATAGGGCTATTTTTTCATAATGGACTTATAAGCTAATAAGATATAAACTATAAGCCTTAAGATCAAAAACATGCATTGTCAAACAGAGCCAAAGTCATCATAAACTCACACACAAGTGAGGAAGCCGAATGTAACTAATTCGACAATTTTTGGCCAGTTTTGGCAATATGGATATAAATATAATCATATGATTGGTTGTTGAGACAGCAAAACAACAAAAATCAAAGATTGGTTGTGTGTAATTGTAATATAATCATAAATTCATTTGCTAAAGTGTTTGAGTGTAATTGAGACAGCAAAACAACAAAAATCTAAGATTAGTTGTTGAGGTTGTTAGTTACCTGGCAGTGAGATTGAGTAATGGAATGTCAGGTCCAAAAACTGAGGATGATTTGATGAGTTTAAGGTTAGCAGACAAAGATTGTCCTGTGTGATCAGTGTTTACTGTTGTGATTGTGTAGCCATAACCAAGTTGTGTTGCTTTTGATGATGAATCTGCAACGGTTTGAGAAAATATGACACAAATAATAATGTAACATAGTGGAATTGTTCTGGTTTTAGTTCTACAGGTTGTAACCATTTTGTTTGTGTTTGCGGTTTGTGTGGGTGAGGAGGACAGAAAACGATTATATCAAAGAATAGTTATTGTGTGGAGACAAGTGATGTTGACTTGGGGACAAGATCAACATTAGTCATTACTCATCATTAGTACTAGTATTTATCACTATTATTATTAGTAGTACGTTATCTATAATTTATTGCTTAATTAGATACTCCCTCCGTACCAAAATATATGTCGTTTTGATCATATCACACAAATTAAAAAATGTAATCATTGTTGTATGGAAAAGAGAAATTATGAGTTACTAGTTTAGAAAATTGTCCTTCATTAATGATATGGAAAAGATAAATTGTAGAAGTAAAAGAAGAGAAAGTAATAAATAGTTAAGGGTATAATAATAAAATTAGCATTAAATGTTGCATTGGTATTGTAAAACGACTTATATTTTGGTACAAATTTTTTTTCCAAAACGACTTATATTGTGGTATGGAGGGAGTATTTGTTTTTAAATGTTTATTTTAAATTTGGAAAATGTTAAACATTGTCCTCAAACATTTTAAAAGTTTTATATTGATCGCTAACATTTATAACATTTGTGTTAATTAGTCTCCTCTGTCAAATTTGTTGTTAACTTTGTAAAATATTGGACTAAATTAAAACTTAGAATAAATGTTTAGGATCAAATGAGTAATTAAGACTAATTTAAAAAGTAAAATTAAAATTACATGTGTTGTTCACGTATGATTGTCGTTTGCCACCTGTTAAAAATAAACAGTGTTAACAAAAAATTTGGCGGAGGGGACTAACTATAACAAAATTTTTATAAATGTTAGGAATCAATATGAAACTTTTAAAATATTTGGGACTAAATTGAAACCTAAAATTAGCGAGTTAAATAGGTCGGGTCAGTGAGTCAGGCTCGTTTTAACACTCATACTATTTATAATATATTTTATCCTTTAAATCAATCATTAGGCGAGAGAAAATATACACTCAAAGATATACTTTTTAATATTGCAATGCTACTACTAATAAAAGGAGGGGGTATTTTTGTAAGTTCTGAACTATTTTATTTTTTTGACTAAAAATATATCATTTTAATATAGTGAATAAGTAAATAGGAAAGAGAATATTAGTTAATATATAAATATATACTCCCTCCGGTCCTTAATATAAGAGAGAAAACACTTTTTAGATTCATAGAAAAACCAATGTATCTTGTTTATATTATAGTCTAGATACATTATTTTTTTAATGGACCAAAAAAGTAAAATGTGTCTTATATTAAGGACTAGAGGGGGTACACCTTATTATAGGTTTTTTTTTGTTTACCCCTACAAGATTTAGGGGTATTTATCTCCCATTATTTTTAAAAAAATTAATCGATATAAATTTTTATAAAATACACCGTTGAATTAAAAGTTTATATTATATAGATCATTTGATATATTATTGAGACACACCAAAATTAACAGTTTTTATGTGATTTCTTAAACACCGTTAATCTTTTTGTGTTTCAATAACATATCAATTGATTTTAGATTTGTCTGAAACTTTATATGATATAAATTTTCAATCCAACGGTGTATTATTATATCATTTAAAACTTTTTATAGTAGTCGGAGGTATATACCCCTAAAAATTTTGTAAGGATACATGGCACCCTTATTATATTGTTTCTATCTTCTAGGTATCTTACGGTGATTTTATCTCTCACAGTCTTAGTTCTTCTGTCTAGTGATTTTATTTTCAACTTCCAATGGCATATTCGTCATGAGTTTCTTCTATTGTTTTCTGATTTTAGTCATATAATTTCCAAAGTCACTCTTCCTCTTGAGCACAAGAAAGATTGTAGAATTTGGAACTCGACTGCCTCTAGTGCCTTATCCATGAAGGAGGCCTATTCTTTCAAATGTCATTATTCTGCTCAGCTTCATTGGTCTTTTCACTTTTTTTTATTGTCCCTATGTTGTTAATTTATGGACATGGCTCTCTCAGGTTATTGGTATTCAACTTCATTTTAATTCAATTGAAGACATTTGGAACATTTGTGATAGAAATTGGTCTCCTCAATGCAAGCTAGTGATCAAAGCTTCTCTAGTGATAATAAAACTAACCTTACCTACTACTCTTCAATGACTGACTTTGCTACTTTGAAGAAGTTTAGATAGAGTCATCATCCTCCCTCACAAGGCCCCATTTATCAAAGAAGTGCTTTGAACTCCTCCAATCTCTAATTGGATCATGTCTAATACAGATGGTGCTTCAACTTCTTCTGCCTTTACTTGTCCAGGTATTTTCAGAAACTTTGATTCTGATTTCGTCGGTGGATTTGCGGAAAATGTTGGTCTCCAAAATGCCTTTTATATATGCTGAACTGGCTGGTGCTCTTAAAGCAATAGAATTATAACTAATCAACATCATTGGTATAACCTTTGGATTGAAATCAATTTGTGTGTTAGTGGTGAAAGCTTTCAAGTCTTTTGTTAATATATATCCCTTGGCTCCTAAGGAACAGGTGGTTTAATTGTCAACTAATCCTTAGGAACATAAATTTCATGACTACTCATATTTACAGGGAAGGTAATGATATTGTACAAATACCCTTGCTAATATAGGTTTATTTGTAGATAGTTTTTCTTTTGGAATGAAGCACCTAGTGAAATAGTTGCTAGTTTGTATAGGAACAAGCTAGGATTGCCTTGCTATAGATTTTCAGTTTAAGAGGATCTTGGTCTTTGTCCTCCCTCCTTTTTTGTAATTCTATGTTCTATTAATACATAATTTGGTGGTAGCAGCTAGTTTTCTGCTACACTCTTTAAACAAAAAAAAAAAACAACTAACTTCTAGGTATCTTTAAAAAAAAATTGCTTACAAGATATCTGGAAAATATTTTAGTTTATAAATTTTTTATCTATCCACTCGTTTTCGACGGGTTTCCTTTTGGCTGACTTTGATCAATTGTATTATGAAGAAGTTTTCAGGTTGATAGAGTCGTAATTTTTCCATGATAGGGCATCTTGCGTTGCTAAAACTTGTTTTCTTGTCGTTACCATTATACTTATTATTGTCTTTCCTTCTTGAAGGCTATATCAAGTATATTTTTTTTTATTGAATCCTTATTTAAATTTTTCTTTGGGGAGGGAGTGAAGAAGTAAGGAAAATTCATTGGATTAAATTGATATTATTTGTAAGTGTAAGGATAGTGAAGGTTTGGAGGATGGGTGAATGAATTTATCTTATTTTTGTTACGTTAATGGTGGTGGTGGAATTTAGAAGAGAATGAGGGATTGTGGTTTAAGGTGTGTTATTAGGAAAATATGGAGTGGAGTAAGGTTGAATTTCAGAAGATGGTAGTAAGGCGCATTTAGGTAGTGGAGGGACTTATTGAATGGTGTTAAAAATAGTTTTGATGTGATAATTGGTGGGTGCTTTGATGATAATATTAGGAGAGTTACATTGTAGGTAATGGAGAGAATAGCCTATAATATTCATGATGATAGGCTTAGTTTAATTCGTAGGAACATTACATATAATTTTTAGGAATCAGAGTTTAGCACAATATGCGCACTTATTGACATTTAAAATATAATATTAGCCACTATGCTACCAATGTCTACTAATTCATAATAAAACAACTACTAATATACATATAGCAAGCTTATTATAATGTTGGTAAATTCTGTTCAACTAACAATATTGATATTATTAGTGAATATTTTTACTCAGTTTTCAAAAACCTAGCAAATTGTGTGTGCCTGGATTTCATGTGATATTTATTATTTCATCTATAAACACACACTAAAAATCATAATAATATCTACTAATATCTCTAACATTTTTTACTAAACACCAATAATATTTTTTCTAAAAATTAGTCAAAAAAATATTGGCACAAAAGTACCATTGGTAGATCCCCCTATGGAGATTAATTAGTCTCCACTAATATAGGTGGAAATTTTTTGTACCTGTAACATAATAATAATTAAAAAACAAATTACTAGCAGAAAGTACCATTTGTATTCATAATTTATTGAAAAACATCACAAAAGTCAAGCATACTTGTCACCATACAAAGAAAAACAATAGAGCAATAAAGAAGTCTTAATCAAAATACAACCAATAACTTGTCCATAATAAAAGACCAATATCTTTTTCTTTAACAAGAAAAGATAATTAAAACAAAATGAACCACAACTCCAATTTGTTAATTAGAGTTCATGAGAGCATTCCTTACCCTCATAATAGTAATGGACACAAGGGTGTTGATATTAGCAACAATGTCCATATTTTGATGATACTCAATTCCATGTGGGCTAGGTGTTAAAATTTGGTAGGCAAAAGTTAACAATGTACCATCTACTCTTCCACCACCATTGCTACTACTTCCAATATTGTTGAGTGCTTGAAAAGTTGTATTTGGTAGAGCTTTTGAACACACAAGAAATCCAGATGGAAGAATTTGTATGTTTTTTGAGTCTTCTCCCATTATAGCTACATTCAAAGATGATGCATCTATTGGAGCATATACAACATATGATCCCATGGAAGATGAGAAACTTTCTTGCAAAATCAACATGTTGTTCTCCTCATGGATGTATGGCTGGTCCACATGAAAATAAAATTGAAATTAATTTAATTAATTTTGAAAATAAATTCTCTCTTTGGTCGCATTTATAAAAAAATTACTTTATACAGTAGATTCTAATCTATAATATATAGATTAGATAGATAATGTTGGGACATTGAGGGGGCAGCCGATGATCATCTACATTGGGTCCAAGAACACGATATAAGTGTCGGACACTACAGTTTTATCCAACCAAAACTTTAAGGCAATGGGTGGCAATAGGTTTATGGGTCTTCCCACTTTTAAAGTGTTCAACCTTCACTTTTCTAATCTTACTCACACTTGCCACAACAGATAAATTTGTCAATTAATTTAAAAAATAAATTTTTGCTTATGAATATAATCGGATGAAATTGTAATAAGGTACGCAAGATGTCACTATTTTTTTAAAATACTTTGAAGCATAAATTTTAAAGAATTGGTCAAAATGTAAAATACCTGAAGAATTGAAGTGTAGTTGCCATGATAGGTTTCATTTGAGATGTGTTTAATCTCTTGCATTGGATTTCCATAAGAAAGAACATCCCACTATTAAAAAAAAATTAAGATGTAATCATTAACAATTATGTGAACCAAGGTCAAAATTAACCTAACAATTATATTAGAGTTAAACAATCATTTGAGTCTCTAAATATGTGAGCTAAAAATAGTTTAATATCTGAATGTATCAAAATTATGAAAATATCCTTGATTGTATCTTATGTTTAATGTTTAATAATTTGATGGACCTACTAATAAAAGATAGTCAGATACAAGTAACAAAATAACAAAGAAAACACACATTTGAGATTGTTTTTGAAACTCTTTGTTTATTTAGAAGACTATAGCAATAATTTTTTATATATTTAAAGACCAAAATGACTATTTATGATAAATTATAAAAGAATGTTAAAGTAGCTTGTGAACCTGATATCTTTCTATGGGATCTTTAAGGAATTGAAAAACTTTTTCAGCAAGCAGAGGAAGCCAAATAGTGGTGGCACCAACAAAAACCATGCCATTTGGTTGACCAATGTCATTCCTATTGCTAAGAGAAACTTTAACTCCACCAATGATATCATCAACATTCAATGGTTGGAATTCCAAATGATTTGTCGTTGACAAATATTCATAGAATATCTTAACCATCCTATGAGAAAGATTCATCACTTTCTTCCTCCCTTCAATTGTTTGCATCACTACATACAAAAGCAAAATCGTGTAAGTATAAGTAAAAAACGGCAAAGACATTTGATAGGTTATTGCGGCGCATGTTTAAACCAAAAAGGCTTATTAACTCTCATAAGCAGAGGGCCCCGCAAGTGGACGGTGGGATTGATCCCCTTGACTTAGTCGGTCCTTGGACCGGATACCGAACTTTCAAAAAAAAAAAAAAACTCTCACAAGCCTCACTAATTCTTCCATTGCAAAATTTGCAATTTTAGACATCAATCTTTTTTCTTCATCAAAATATTGTGTTGACATATTCATTAGCATACCTTCCATCATAGCTGGATTACCAAGACCATGAACATGATTTGAGTTTCCATAAAGAGATGGTTTTGGAGGAATCTGAAGCTTTCTAAATGCTTGTATAGAATTAAGAGCATGCTCAAACTCAGATTGAGAAATTTTTTGGTCCATGTACATTGCAAGAAGTTTGGACACATTCTCATACTGAAAATGAAAATCAATTCACAAACATGAATATGTAAATATGAATAGGCAAATAATGAATAAACCGATATGAAACCAAACTACATTTAATTAGATTGGAAAAGATTTTTTTGAGAAAATTTTCCAAACTAAATAACGATTTTAAATTTTAAAATCGTTCTTTTTTTTTTTTTGCGTAAAAAAAAAACGATTTTAAAATTTAAATAAAGTGACTTTTTTATCTCAAAAGTAACCGGCCCATCATACTTTTTTTTTATACTTTTTTTTTGTACTAAGCTCATCATACTTATGAGACTAAAGTAAATGTTAAAGTAAAATTTAAAATAAATTTAATTTTTAAATCAGATAATTTTTTATCTCAAAAAGAACATCGGTACAAAAAGAAATCATTGATATTAATCAAAAGCAATCATCTTATAGCTATATATTTTATGCACAATCAAAAAGAAAAACTATGATATATTGTTATTGATATAAAATTAAGAGAATCAAATAATTGAAATGAGTTTACTAGCCTCTTTTCTCAGCTGATCATTTTCCTTTGCCATTTTGTGCATGAAATCTTCATGATTTTCCTTAGGAAATGGGAGACCCTCACAAGTGCTGCATAATGTTACCTTCTGTACCTGTTTGAGTAAGAGGTTTTCACTCTTAATGCTTTCATTCTCCACACGAAGATTAGTGTTAACTTCTTTCTCATGTTGATTCTATAGTTAACAAATACAAGTAATTATTAGCACACGAAGATTAGTGCTAAATAAACAATTAGTTTGCCTAAATGAGTTGAGTCAAACCAAATAATTTGGCTCAAGTGTTAATGTAACTCACTCTAACAAATCATTAGAGAAAACCCGAGTTAAAACTCTAGATTACCGATGAATTATTTCGATCTAAAAATTAAACCGGAGGGATAACACACACAAAAAAAAGGTTAAATAAATGTATTCATAAAAATTTAAATGAATTAACCGGAGAGTCTCTGCTTTTCATTCAACTCGAGTATATCATTCGAAATATAAATAATTTTTTTTTTAACAATAGATGAATTAATTAAATATGAATAATTTAGTTTTTTCCGCTTAAAATTCATAAAAAAAATCATCTTATGTTAAAAAAATTAAATTTTTATGGAAGAAGTTCTTATAATATCATAAACATGGAGACAAAAAATCATTCAAAAATGGGAAATTACAAAAAAGTTGATTTAAACATAGGGACCAAAAGTTGTAAGTGAAAATATTTGAAGACTAAAAGTTGCTGAAATTTTTACAATAACTAAAAATAAAATTCAAGATATTTATATAGACTAAATTTTATTTAACCTAAATTTTAATTGTTATATAAGATATAATTGTAAAGAAATCACCTTCAACAATGCCCTCTTATTCTGGAACCAGAATTTGACTTGTTTGGGCTCAAGCCCAACCTCCTCAGCCAATTGATTTCGTTGGTTCACGTTTGGATGATCACATTCTTTCATGAAGCTTCAAACAAAAAACAAAACAAGTTAATGAATTAGACAACATATAAAATAGGAGGGATCTTCGACCCTCTTTTGTAACAAAAAAAAAGACAACAAATAAAATAAATTTAATGGAGAATTGCTCACAATCTTAGAATCAACTATACAAAATTAATTCTTCAAAAAATAAATTAAATGTAATTAGTAAATCACAAAATCATGTCATCAAAGTAACGAAGCTTGCGTACAAAAAAAATAATGAAGCCCAACAAAGGAAAATTAAGACAAATTACTAATAATCTACGGAAAACTTCAAAAAAATATAATTCAATGAAAAGTTATGCATAAAGCATAATTAAAACCTAAAAATGTACATGTCGCATTGAGTATCGATTAAAATGGTGAACTTGATTAACATATAACAAAATTGAAAACAAACTTATTGTTAACAAATAACATACGTTTCCAGTTTGTCGAGTTGAGCTGACGTAAAACGTCTGTAAGTTCTTTTTCCGTTGTTATCAGTATCATTATCACGGGAACCGCCAACACTCCCCATCTAGTGATTCACTTCTCAACTCGATCTGATAAACGCACACGAAATATTATAAAAATATTTTCTTTACGACTACAAGGTAAGAGATTTGTTGATTCTTATAGACAGTGATTACTGGTTTGTTATATCTTTGAAATTATCGTCAACAAAAGGTGAAAAATAAAAATGGTATAACCAAATAGAAAAGGCAATCAATTAATTATTTGCCTAACATAAATTTTCCTTTAAGGGTTGTATGTTTCGGGGGTTTTGGAGGAGAGGTGATATTTTAAATTTTTATATTTGATTCAACTTTTTAACGAGTGAAGGGGAGGGGAGAAGTGATTTACTTTTTTAACCATTAACTTTATAAACTCAAAATAAGGATTAAGAGAAATGTTATGGTCACACTCTCTAACACACTCCGCTAACGAACTCCAATTTAAATTAGCCACATCAACCATTTTCCTTATTTATTTACCTAATAATAATAATAATAAATAAATAAAATAAATGGATAAACAAAAGTGAAAATGGTAGCAAGTTACAAGCATAAAAGAAGTGGAGTGATTCGGCTATTTTGATTGGAATCTGTTACTTAGAGGAGTGTGTTAAAGAGTGTGACCATAACATTTTTCTAATGATTAAATTATAATAGATATATTATGTCAAAAAAAAAATTAATGGATATATAACAAAAAAAAATCTAATGAGTAGAAAACCTAAAAAAATCTTGTTGTAAAATAAACTTAAATTTTTAATATTTCAACAAGGATAATTTAGGAATTTAATAAAAAAAAGTGAGGGTAATTTTGTCAAACATAATTAATTATGTTCTACCTCAACTAACCTCCCCTCCCTCCATTGAACCAAACATGCCTTAGATTCTAAAATAGAGTAAAAAATAGAAAATTGTTAATTTTTAATATATTAGATTTAATTTCCAATCAAGTCATTTTTAACAACAACAAAAATTAAATCTATAAATGAAGTGATAAATATTACCAAAATTTACATTGTAATGTCCTGGGTTCGAATATTTTTAAATGGTCAAATGTCAATAATTAATATTGTTAGTTTTTAGTCAAAAAAAAGTATTGTTAGTTTTTGCTAATAGTGAAAATCAAATATCTTATCAACAACGAATTAAGTTAAGTGGTAAGAGTTTTGGTCCTCTTAAACATATAGTCAGTAATTTAATTATTATTGGTTCATACATATAGAGCAAATTCAGTTTGAAAAGGGAGAACTTACTTTGTATACCTTCAGATTCTCCAACAAAAATTAATCATCGTGAATGACTAAATTATGGTAATTAAAAAAAAATTAAATCACTAACTTTCGCATCACTCTACTTCCTAGCTCATTCACCTAAATCACTAAATCATTCTTACAACCCCATAAAGTTTGATATTACAATTGCTAATTGAATTTTTGTTTTATTTTTAAGTTTTAATAAGCATGTACTTATACTTTGTCTTTAAAAGTATATCTTTTTACTTTATTTTTAAAGCTAAAATTGACATATTGGTGATTTTTTCGTCCACAGACAAAAAAACAAACATCACTTAAAAAAATTATACTAAAAAAATGAGATATCTCATATTCCAACTTAGATTATCACAAATTGTTTATTATTTTTGATGTGTGTATTTGAGTCTTATTTATTTTATAATTTTATTCCTTGTTAGACATACTTTATACTTAATTTAGTTTTTTAATATAACTATTTGACTTATTCAAAAAAATATTATCATACAAAATATATATTTGACTGAATATATTCAGTCAAATAATTTTATTATTATCAATTGAATCAAACCTCTAATAAATGTTGGTGTTTTATCAATGCATAAATGTTATTTTAAAAAAATGTGTGTGTCCAACAAAACAAACTATGAAATATTTGAAATCTCTTTAAAAAGTCTCATCTATTGGCTTATAAGATATAACAAATTCAACAAAAAACTTTAAATAATAACTTTTTCTTTTAATAAAAAACAGAGTAATCTTTTATTCTATATGTTTGTTACGATGCTTGAAATTCAAGCATCATTTTTACCTTAAAATTTGAATTTTTCCCTCTCATAATTTTTCCTCTCATTTTTTTATTAATTGTTCTCTCTTATTAATAGAATGATGACTAATTCTGCATATGTTTACGAAAAAGTCAATTAGTCAATTAAATAAGCATTGGTATTAGTTGCTACTTTAATTGGATTCATGCATATCCTGATCGGCGGATGATTTTCAAAATTGGAATTGGAAATTGTAAAATTATAAGTGTTGCTCCACTATATATATATAATGTAAAGTGTATTGGGTGTTTATCTAAGTATCTCTTATTGATTGCACTCCAAATATCTCATATCTATATATTATTCTTAACTACAATGAGTGCTCATCCATCCATACCATTCTTGCTATTTATTGTTTGAAAGGTAATTGCAATACTAAATATAAATATATGGTGATTTTTTAATTGGCTTATTCAAAAAATATGTGACAATTTCTTATAATTTATTTTGTTGATAATATTATGTTAAAGCTCCATTGAAAAAAAATCCAATAAGTAATAAAGAGCTACGCGTCAATATAATTTGCGACGACTAAAGTATCGCACATATCATTTTGTTTTGCAAGTTTTATTATCTTTGCTATAACTTGGGAAGAAATGTTTTTTTTTCATTTCTAAATGATATATGTATGTTATATGTTAGCAGAGATAAGAACAAACATGTATTTGTCTCACCTTTTCCTTTTCTTTTTCAACTTCAATTCATCTTCTTCAATTTTTTTGATACAAATACAATTCATCTAATTATTCCATCTCTCTTTCTTTTCTTCATTTTCTGGCCTTATTAATTTGCAGGATATATACCTTATTATGGTGATGACGTGCTGATTTCTTGCAGTGGCTCACGGTTGCAGAAAATGTACGTTTCAATGGTATTCTTACACTTTTGTTTTTAGTTTTCACTCACAAATCAATCTAATTGTTTTTTGTTCTTTATTTAGTTAGCTGTCAATGTATGTAATTATCATTTGATCTATTTGAGGCTTCTTGGTACATTAAAGATGCTCTTGCTGGTATTGACACATACCAATTTTACATTCAAAATTGAATAAGGCATTAACTTTGATGTCGTTTTTGCTTTTTATTGGAGCATAAGACACTTCTTATCATTTTGCTTAGAAACATCCTTATCAATTTATTGGTTTGCTTTTTCAAATTTTAATGGCAAAGTGAAGGAGTATAGAAACAAATGAAGTGTATTTATCAAAGTGCCACATATTCTTCACATGAATTTTAGTAAAAGAAAGATTTAGAAATGAGAATGATGTCACTTATGTTACTATATATATATATATATATATATATATATATATATATATATATATATATTATTTTTGACACAATTCTGTTAATATTTATATTGTAATACATTAGCTTTGAGTTTTTATGTACATTATGTCATTTTAATGAAATATTAGTGGAATGAGATGGATAATTGTACAATATTAGAGGAATGGTTATTTGGCTAAAAACAAAATGTTTATTAAATGTTAGTGTTTATCAATGTATATTCTATTTTTTCATTTATGATACCAATAGTATAAATCAACTACATATAAACAATGTACCATAGAACTTGCCATTGCAAATAGTATTATTTATTATTTATGATTTTATTGTAAACATAATATTAAAATATTTGATGCTAGAACACCCGTGCAGCGCACGAGTCAGAGATCTAATTTTATATATGGTTTACCTCAGTTGGGGCTATATTTAAACTTGGTCGAAAGTTATAGCTCAACAAATAAAAAATGTTGAAATTGTTAGATTGGATGTCTATAACCAGGGTTTGAGCTCCGATCACTTCACTTTATGTGTGTGAGTTTTAAAGGGTTTGTTATTTTGTCTACGAACCAAAAATAAACTTCAATATTATATATGGTCAAGTTTTACAGTGCACCAGTCATGAGTAACGTTATAAGAAATGTGAATTTTACAAAACTCACTGCTGGAGTATATTATATAGATTATCTATTTAAAATTTTACAAAAATAAAAAATTATTTGATATGTTATGGGACTCGTTAAGATTAACAGTATTCAATAAAAACTCAAACCACTAATTTTGATGAGTCTCAATAACATATCAAATGAATTTCAATTTATATAAAATTAGTATAACTAATCCGTGCATGCACGAATTAAAACTTAAAATTATATTAGTATATGTAATTAAAGTTAAAGTATATTATTTGAGATATTAATTTTTTTAATTTAATTTTAATTTTTTGAATCTTATTTTTGATTAATTTTTATTTTTTGATTAATAAATCTTTTTTGTCATGTAATTTTTTTCCCAATTACTTGTGAAATTTATTTTATATTTATATTATTTATATATAAAAAATAATTATATAATTAAAGATTTTAAAGGGATAGAACAGAATTTCTTTTGCGTTGCAGCATGCCTGCGGAATGATAATGGTAACTTTGTTGCTGCGTTTGCAAAGAGGCTTGAAGGAAAACCTACTATTGCTGAGGCGGAAGCTATAGGATTATCGGAAGCACTCACTTGGCTGCATAACTCACACATTGCAACATGTTAGATTGAAACAGACTGTCTGCAAGTGGTGCAAGCTTTTAGTAGCAGAGCAAAAAATCAGAGTTTGGTGCAATTATTGAATCATGCTGAAGATTGTTAGATTTGAATCAAAACTGTAAAGTCAGTTATGTAGGAGACAAGCTAATCGAATGGCTTATGAGTTAGTTCAGACAACTTATTTTATTGCTAGTTCCCAAATTTATGATTATTGTCCACCTTATTTTGAAACTATTATTATGAATGAATTACACTAAGTTTGATTGTCTCAAAAAAAAAAGAACATGGTAGAAAGTTTTTTTTTTTTTTTTGATAAGCAACATGGAAGAAAGTGATATCTCGCTCACCATTCTCAATAGTATGTTGTTTTATTTCCCGCCCTCGTTGAAATTACAAAAAAATGGGGTCATGTTTTACAATATGAGTATAAATATTATCAGTGGCGGATCCAGGACCCTGGATCAAGGGTGCAAATATTTGATCGGCAAATAAAAATATTTATAATATATATTACCACCGCGCTGGCCACCACCACCTCAAAAATCTTCAAAAATCAACGATCAAACACTCGATCTATACTATTTCGACCCCCTAGTCCAAATCCGGTGTTAATTCCCCCAAAAAGTGACCGGAGACGCTCTGTTCGAAGCTTTGAAGCTCGTCCGACGAACCGAACTTGATTCCGGTCATATCACAAAGAAAAAAAGGTATAGAACGGTAGATAAGCATCCTTGGAACTCGTTAGAACCTTTTTCATTCGCCGTTTGCGTTCGATTACGATCGGATTTTCGTTTTTTCGTTTTGAAACCGCGAATAGGTTTTCACTCGATTCGCTTTGTTCATGCGTTTTTGGTGAAAACTAATTATGGATTCTCATTCCTTGCAAAATTCCGTGTGAAATGGTATATTTACACGCAAGTTTTGGTGACCGGAGCCATGTTTGAGAGCTCACCGGCCGTCCCCCTTTTTCCCTCCGTTCGCTGTTTCAGTTTCACAGCTTTGGGGAAGAAGGAGACTATTGTCTCCGCCACGTGGCAGCGCGCGGTTGGCTGAAAAAGCCTTCTCGCGCGCACCCCCTGCTTCTCAGTACGCCCCCCGTCCCTTTTTTATTTATTTATTTATTTTATTTTAAATTCTGAATGGGTTATGGATTGATCCATGGATACCTGACCCGCTCCAGGTAGAGTATGGATTTGGGCTCAGCCTTTTGTTATTTCTGATTACACCTCCTTATTACTATTTACATCCCTGCTGTTTTAATTATTTAATTTTTGTTAAATTCAATTAACTTGATTTTGAAAATAAAAATGGATTAAAAATAAATAGTCTCTGACGCATGACTTTGGCTAATTTATTTTTAATTCGTAACTTTAGTTTGAAACTTAGATTTGGAAAGTGGATTAAAAATAAATAGTCTCTGACACATGACTTTGGCTAATTTATTTTTAATTCGTAATTTTAGTTTGAAACTTAGATTTGGAAAGTGGATTAAAAATAAATAGTCTCTGGCGCATGACTTTGGTTAATTTATTTTTAATTCAAAACATTTAAACTTGAAGTATAGATCATTCAAAAACCATGAGGCAGAGCCTGACGCATGACTCGTTCTGTCTCAGTTTCACTTTGACATTTTCCGTTGACTCTTTTTTGTTGATTTTTTAAGTTGACTTTCTTCAGTTAACTTTTCTCATTTAACTAAGTTGTGCTAAATAAATGTAATTGCTTGATGATTTATTTCTCTTTGTCTGATACATGATTACTTGATTATATGCTCATATCTTATGAATTTTGAATTGATCAGCATCATCAATTGTATGTCATTTGCATTCATGCATTTGCATTTCTCTCATTTTCTACTTTTCTTTTTCTTTTTCTTTCTTTTTTGGCCTGAATTCAAAAACTCTAAAAATACTCTAAATAATCTATTGAATGAAACGGGGAGCGTCTGACGCATGACTTTTGTTTCATGAGTAGCCCGGTACCTGCCGCATGGCTCGCGACTTAGGGCTATTCTCATTCACTGAATAATCTCTCAAAAAGTCTTAAAAGACACTCAACTCACACAACTGTTTTCCTGCCCTTGCGCAGTCAATTTTTTTTCAACTCAAATCTTTTTCACTTCTTTTCTTAAAAAGACAATGTTTTATCCATTCCTCTGATACAGACAAACGCTTAAGCCTAAGTTGAGCATACAAGCAAACTGTCGTATTAGTGGAATGCGACATAAGCGTTGTTCATTAAAAACAACCAACAAACAAACTTTTTTAGGAAGAACTACGTGAACTTTGACTTCCTCATTACACTTGGGGGATACGTAGGAGCGAGATCGTAATCTCGTCAAGCCAATTAATAAAAAACTCTTTTTTGTTTCTATTGTTCAGTATGCGGTAATGTAATCTTTTTACACGGTTATTCTGTTTATGCAAACCTAATTTCCTCAAATGGTTCCCGTTGAGTACAACGGATATGAGGGGGTGTTAACGTCTTCCCCTCATGTAACCAACTCCCGAACCCGACTTTGAAAGGTTTTATCATTATTTTCCTTTCCCCTCACGGGATATATAAAATATGGTGGCGGCTTCATTGCAATATTATTTTGTGCTTGCGCCGGGTGTTACAACCGGAACCCGCAACAAGAAAAGAAGAAAAAAACAAAAAACTCAAAGAAATTAAGGTCTATAACATTTTAATTATCTAATTTATCTTATATAAAATATTTCATCTCCTTTCAATAATAATTATTTAACATATAAGTAGAGGTGGTGTAGTTTCGGGTGCGGATGTGAGTGAACCCAAACCTGCACCCAAAATATCGGGTGACACCCGAACCCGGTCAACTTAGATTTTCATCCGTTGACTCGGATTCGGGTGCAAATGGGGCCCGTAATTTTGCGTTTTTTGCCGTCGCTACCAAAATGAGAGTCTTTGTCCTCTTCGATGGACACATTTTGGTGTTCTTCAACATAATCTATTAATGTTCTACTCTTTCATTTTATCAATATTTTGAAAATAATTTAGTACTTTCACTTTAGCAGCTAGAACCAAAGTTTCCTTGTCAATTTCAACAATAGCTTCTTCAAGAGGACTCCTTGACCCTTGTGAAAAAACTTAAACCATTATATGAAGAATTTTGGTTTGATTTGGTCCCATGTGCTTGGACTTCCCATATTATTTGGTTTTTTGATGAGAAGATAGTATCATCGAGAATGTTGGTTTTTATGGTTGTGACGGTTTTAATAGAGAGAGAGCATGTTTTACTTTTAAATATATGCTCTTAGCACCCCTTGTGTTTCTTTCATTTGGCCTTAGTTTATCTTTAGGCTTGTTGGGCCTTAGTATATATCTCTTGATAAGTTTTGCTTTATCAAAAGATATTTTTTATAAGATTTATATTATTGAAAAATATTATCAGATAAAATTTACACTGTCAAAAAATATTTTTTGGTAAGTAGAAAGACATGAGAAAAGAGAATAACAATTATCCTTTTAAAGAATTATTAACTCATGCCTTAAAGATACTCCTCCTATGTCCCACAAAAATTGTTATAGTTGATCATTTTAAAGAAAAGTTATAAATGAAGAAAAGAGAATAACAATTTCTTTAGATACGATAAAATGACAATAATTATTAAAAACTTCCACACACAAAATAGATGAGCTAACGTTCGAACTCCGATCACCGTTTCCAACATAATAATTTTGAAAATTTTATAGATAAAATTATGAATTATTAACATTAGAATAACAATTTTATCAAAGACTTAATACATTTTTGGTTCCTCTATTTTAAAATAATAAGAAAATTTTACATAAAAAAATAAAATAAAATTTTGGTATTCTAAAAAAAATTTAAGAGATAATAAATTTCTAATTGCTAAAATACCTTACAAAAGAAAAATGACCTAATAAGCATGGACACGTTATCTATGAGTAGGCCACACCATAAAAAATGATTTAAAATCGTTTCAAAATGCATCGTAAACAGCCCCCAAACTTTTCTTAATAAGTTTAAAATGAACACATGTTATTCACCAAAATTAAAAATGAACACATGTTAGTATTTCATTAATATACTACTTACTCTCTCTCCTGTCATTATAATAAAAAAAATTACTTACACTGTTTAAAAAACTTAGTTAAATATAATTAAATATTTTGATTTGATGTAATACATATTTTAACTTTATTTTATTACTCTTTTAAATCACAATTACTAATACACAAAGTAAAATAATTATCTAAAAAATATAAGAATTAAATAAAAATATATTTAAAATAATAATATTAATTATTTTAAATGTAATTAATTTTTATTTATAACAGTGACAAATATTAATCAAAATTTATAATATTTTTTTATTTATAATAGTGACGGAAGAGTACTAATATTTGTCAAAAATAATGACCGAGTATTTGAAAAATCTCCTTTAGGATCGCTACCAACTTTCTCACTTGTTTTGATTTTTTCATTGGATTTGTCATCCACTCCACAGGTCTCCTGTCCCACATGCGGATCTGAATTTTTAGAGTAGTAGTCTGGAACTACACAATGTCAAACTTATGGCCTATTTGACCTGAATTATTTTCCTCTTTTATTTTTTTCATAAAAATAATAAAAAAGAAAAAAATTGTGTTTGACTCCATTTTTCTTTAATTGTTACTTCTTTATTTTATTTCTCTAACACTTTTAAGAAGAAATATGGTTAAATTCAATTTTATATTTCTCTATTTTGTTTTATAAAAATATAAAAATAAAAAATAAGCCAGGTCAAACGGGGCCTTAACATGTGATCACTATCGAGTTGTTTAAAGTTTTTATATACATACTCAAGAATATACTTTATCCGATCACTATTATAAATAAAAAAAATTACACACTTGTTGTTTTAAAAAATTTCGTTAAGTGTAATTAATTTTCTTAATTTAATATAAGATATCAGTTAAGTTTATTATATTGCCCTTTTAAATCATAAGTATTAAGACATAAAGTGGAATAATTATTTAAAAAGTAGTATAATTAAACAAGGATATATTTGAAATAATAATATTAATTATTTTAAAACTATATTTCCCTTTTAAATTCACACACACAAAGTGAAAAAATCGTGATACGAACTCTGATCTTGAACGTCTAACCTAACAATTTTGATATTTTTTATCTGTTGTAGAACTTCTTAATAGGGAGTAACTCTTTTTAAACTTTCAAAAATTGAATACACAAATTTTAGCTAATAGTAATTCTATATTAGGAGTGTGCTCAATCAAATTTTTTTCACCACCAATTTAATCTGATTTGAGGGTCAATTCTAAGATAAAGTAGTTTTATGCTTTTCTGAACTAAATTGCTCGATCAAATATTCTTAGGATACATTTTGCTAATTATTATTATTATTATTATTTTAAGTATCATTTTCGTCCATATATGTACGTGGAATTTTAGTTTTAGTCTTTGTATCGAATTTTGTTCTAATTAAGTCCATGAATCAACTATCTTTTTTATTTTAATCCCTAAAGTAAAAATCCGCAGGAAAATTCGTAAGAAAATCTGCAGGAAACTTGCGAATTTTCCTGCAAATTTTAACTTTATGGACCAAAAACAAAAAATTTGGTTGATTCAAAAACCTATTTAAAATAAAAATCGATATATAAATTAAACTCAAAATTTTGTGTACATATAGAGACGAAAATGATATTTAAACTTTATTATTATATATAAAGTATCCATAATCTAGAGGGTTGAGGTTCATCCTCTCTTAATTAAAGGTCGATAATTCAATCATCACCTTAGGTACGGAACAACTTTAAATCTCTGGTTCAAGTTCAACTATCTCTTCTTTTGAGCTATATCTAATTTAACGATGAGAATAGTCGGTGCATTTATTTGAATCATTGAAGTCTTTAAGACACAAACGTAAGATTGTGGTCCATAAGATTCACTCGATGTTGCTGTCATACTGCAGACATCAATTATGTAAGTGTTTCCAGCATCCACATGGGTGTTATGGTATGGTATCATGGTATGGCAAGTAGCTAAGTACAGTACTCACTTTCCTGCACTGCGGGAGGAGAACCACTGTTTGTCTTTCTTTGCAACATCCAGACGTGCTAGCTTAATGTATATTATGATTTATCTAATGATAATATCTACTAGGGTCAACAAACAAACACAAAAACCATTACAATTAAATTCATCATAACAACCATTACATTAATATAAGGTCTAATGAATTTACTATTTTTTTGTACCACGACCTTGAGACAATTTCCAAATCCAATTAACCACCAAACAGAAAAAAATAGAAATCAAAGATTTCTCAAACACCATTCTAACTCTATCCACAAAACCAAAAACAGGAATACTTTGTTCATTCCTAAAAAAATTACTAGGATCAACCTTAGTCTTAATTTGAACTAACCTATGAAAATTATCATTAAAATATTGAACACCGTAAACACTACCTTGAGAATAACTACTAAAAAAACCATGATCATTAACACCTAAATCAAGATCCTTATAATTAAGATAAGCTTGTCTTGGATTTTTTGACACAAATGGTGTCATATAATTGTAAAGTTCTCTAGTAACATTTATATGATAAGATGTTACCTCTTCTCCTTCCTCATTCCAATTTGCTTGATATTGAATCTTCCATAAATTTCCAACTCTATGAGGTAAAGGTGTTGAAGTTGGTGAAATTTCATTCATTTTTCCACCATATGGATTGAAAAACATTACACCTTTTTCTAAATCAATCATCTTTTTCCAAATTCCTTCCAAACCCACCTTGGAAATTGGTTCCTTAACATAATCTGATTTTCTCTTCAAGTATCTAAGCATTTGAGGTTGTCTTTCAAGCAAAATCTCAAATGGTGCATCAAGTTTTATGTTGTCCCAAAAAAAAATAGATTGAAGCCATGTTGTTTCAATGCAATCATTTTCCTTCAAACCCAATTGAGGGAAAGTTCCATTCATTAATGCAACAAGAGTTTTTGAATCACCAAGAAATAATGCTATGAAACTAGCCCTAATAGTTTTTCTTGCACCATTTTTTGCATCTTTCACAACTTCTAATATAACCCTAATGAAAAGATCATTACTTGTAGTTGGTGCTACATGTTGCCAATTATAAACTATATTTGTTGCATTTTGTTCCAAAGTTTTTTTAACTTCAAAAACAGTTACTATCTTAGGAACTTTAACTAATTTTACTTTGTAAGAAAGAACAACTCCAAAGTTAGATCCACCACCACCTTTTATAGCCCAAAAAAGATCTTCTCCCATTGATTTTCTATCAAGTAAATTACCTTTAGCATCGATTATTTGTGCGTCGATGACATTATCGATTGAAGTACCATATTTTCTCATTAAATTTCCATATCCACCACCACTAACATGTCCTCCAACGCCGACGGTTGGACAAACGCCGGCCGGAAAACCATGAATCTTACTTTTCTCGGCTATTCGGTAGTAAACTTCACCGAGTGTTGCGCCGGTTTGAATCCAAGCGGTTTCGGTGTCTATATCTACTTCAATTGATCTAAGATTGAACATGTCTAAGATGAAAAATGGTACCTTTGATACATAAGAGACACCTTCATAGTCATGTCCTCCACTTCTTATCTTCATTTGAAAGTTGTGTTTTTGACCACAAATTATTGATGCTTGAATGTGTGAAACATGTAATGGAGTGATTATGAGAAATGGTTTTGGTGTTTTTGATGTGTTGAAACGAAGGTTTCTTATGTATGCTTGTAAGATTGAAGGAAATGAAGGAGTGTTTTGTGTGAAAATTGAATCAATTATTGGGTTTGAAGGTTGTGAATTGTTTACAAGACATTGAATGAAAGTGTTTTGAGGTGAATTTGTAGCAAAAACAGAGGAAAATACAGAGAGCAAGACAATAATATGAAGCAACATTTTGTTGTTCTTGACCAAAATACTATTGAACTAGAAGTGACCAATTATTTTGTGATTATATAAAGAAGTGACACAAATTTTTATAATGATTTTATCAACAATAATGATTTTCTCAATTAAAAAAAAGGTTAATAGGTAAATACCCCTTATAAAATACGCTAGTTTTGCAATACTCCTCTGTAATTTTTTTTAATTTTTTTTTAGAATTATCTTGTAATGTTTGATTATTTGCAATACTCCCTGAACTTAGTAACCTATAATATAACTCCGTAAAACTGAACCGTCGCAAAAAACCACCGCAAAATATAATTTTAGTGAGGGGTTTAAACCACCGTAAATAAAAACCGCCACAAAATAAAAAACGGAAATAAATCATGTTCATGTCGATGTTGCGGCCTTAAAAGTTGTATGGTCAGTTTAATTGATAAAAATAAAATTATAGATAAAATATCACTGAACAAAATAGTAAAGAATAAATTATTAAAACATTAAATAATTTGATTTTTTTAGACGATATTAGGTAGATAAAATGTTATTTTATATTTTAGACAATTTATACTTAAGATAAAATGTTATCTCCTGGTTTAGTGACATTTAAAAATTTCAATTTTTGTTCACTTATTTATCTCATAATAATTTGTCCAATCTCATGAAGAGAAACTAAAGTTTGCAAGTCACTAATTACATTTAAGTATACCAATTTCGTTGAAGAAACTCTTGAATATGCCAAATCAAAGAAGGAATGGTTCAATTGATCTTGCAATTGTTAATAATCATATCAATTAGCATTTTTTAGTCACTCTCAACAATTGATTAAAATAGAATTTTTCTTCAAGTCATATTAAGTCTCATATAGAGACTCCACGTCTCAACATACAAAGCATCACAAACTCCAATTTTAAGAATAAATCCTTAAACCACTTGCCGTCAGATTTGCAGAGAAGCCCTCCACATCCTGCTAAACTCCCCATTACCTTTACATGCTCCATGAAAGTTGAGTTTCATCAGACCCTCTTATTTTCTAGTGGATCAAAGATATTAGTGCCGGCCTCGACATTTTGGAGGTTCCAAGCAAATAATAAAAATGGATCCCAAATAAAAAAATTGTACTAAAAAAATATACTACTTTTTTTTAAAAGAACATCATATATTAAAATTATAAATAGTATCAATAACTTCAAAATTACATAAACAAAATGTCATTTTCTAATCAACATTTTAACTACTTAAGAAAAGTCTCCCTCTTGACATTTTTATGTGGTTTGCTTTTTTTTCTTTGAAACAAATATTTTTTTTTAAGTATTTTTATTGTGTTTGGGCCAAATATAAATTGAATCTAATACTACAAGTATCTAATAATTTTTTTTTAAGGCCCCATTATTTTGGAGGCCCCAAGCAAGAGCACTACTTGCTTGTGTTGGGGGGCTCTGAAAGACATGCATACGTGGGACATTTTTCAAGCTCTCAATTGCTACATTCTTTTTTCAGTTTCATAAATAAGCAACAAAACAAAAAAAATTAAAGTCTTAAATATAAACAACAATTATCTATAATTATTATATTCAATGTGACTATTTCAAATATACCTCTATTTTATTTTTCAAATTCTCATATTTTTAACAATATCTAAAGCAAAAAATAAGAATAAAATTAAAAAGAGAATATGAATATGAATTAAATACATTTAGACATTTTTATGAATGATTATTTTTTATTTGTAAATTTGCTTATATATACAAGAACGAATGGAGTATCTAAAGACTCGTGTAAGAATATGAGCCACTAATAAAGTTTGCTTATAAAATAATTTGGTACTATTATCTTCTTTGCAAAAAATAAACTAAAAACAATACAAGAAATAAGTACGGATCAATCTTACATGTGAAATAATGCCTGATATGATAAGTTGATGAAAAAGTTTTATAAATTGTAACTAAAAATAGCTGCTATCTTACAATAATACCTTAACTTCCCTGCTTAATAATTTCGATTTCATGAAAGAGACAGTAAATCAAAAAGATCTTTGGGCCAGAGGCCAGAAATGAAGGCAAAAGTACAAACAAATACTAAGTATTAATTCTACTTAATTTTTTGTTTGACAATTATTGAAAAGCAAATGAGAGTATAAGATAATGTAAAAAATTTGTCAAAAGGTATAAAATAAATAGCTATAGTTATATGAAGAAAGTGTTAATTTACTCTAAACTAGGTTCTATATCACATATCAATCGTTAGTTGGTTCAATGATGATTGACGTTAAATTTAGTAAATAAAGTTACAGTTCAATCTTCTGCAACTATGATTGTAAAGGGGTTGAAATCATTTGATACTAGAACTGACTCCAAATCATATTAAACTAATTAATAATGAAAAAAAATTATTTATCACGTGCTTCACACCATGTTTTTTTTTGTTTGACAAATTCACTTTATGAGTATTATTTGTGTTGTAAAGTTAACCAAGACAAAGTAATATAAAAATTTATGCTAATTACTGCCTCCGTGCCACAATATATGTCTTTTTGACCATATCACACAAATTAAAAAATGTAATCATTGTTATATGAAAAAGATAAATTATGAGTTAGTTCACAAAATTATCTTTCATTAATAATATGTGAGAGATGAATTATAGAATTGAAAGAAGAAAAAGAAATAATTAATTAAAGGTATAAGAGGAAAAAAAACATTAAATACTTTATTGGTAATGTAAAACAGCATATATTGTGGTACAAATTTTTTTCTCAAAACAACATATATTTTAATTTGATAATTAGTATTCTTGGAGCACTAATTAAGGAAACACAAAAGTATATTACTTTTGTATTGGAATTGGAAATAGTGCTTTTGACATGAATATTTTTAATGGATTAATTACTTTTAATAACAATATCATTACAGGTTTATTATTACGCAACACAATTAAAAAAATATTTAAATACTATTTTTGATGTATATGTACGTGAATTTTTTTGTTTTAATCTATGTATCGATTTTTCATTAGAATTCACCTGTGTATGTTAAAATTGTTTTTATTTTTAGTTAGTAAAGCTAAAATTCGTAGAAAAATTCAAAGAAAAATCGTAATATTTTAACATACAGAGATGAACTCTAAAGAAAATTCGATCAATTTTCTTGAGGATTTTTGCTTTATGGACTAAAACCAAAACAATTTTAACATACATGGATGATACATGGACTAAAACAAAAAATCTGCGTACATAGAGAGACGAAAATGATATTTAAGCTTTAAAAATATGACAAAGTGTCCTATGAGATTAACTCAATAGAACATTACATTTTGAAATTCCTGGCACGCTATGCACAGTGTGCGATACGATGTGCTAAGCACTTTGACAGGTATAACACGTAGCAACACAAAGTAAATAAACAAAAACAAATAAAGAACACAGAGTATTTGTTATACCAGTTCAGCGCACAACAGCAACCTAACCTGGGGGATGCCAAAATGTTCCCATATATGTTCAATCAAGTCATGTTGAAGTTGTCGATGAATTTGCCTATCACTAACATCAAATCTTCTACGTAGAAAATCTTGAAAATCAATATTATAATTATTTGGTAGTACACTCGAGTCACTGCCGAGATGATCAAGAATAATCAAAATTTCCACCGTATGTAGCACGTTCATCTTCAACAATCATGTTGCATAATATGATGCATGTATCCATTATACGCTTAAGTGCATCCAGATGCCAAGATCGAGTTGGGTTACGTATGATTGCAAATCGGGACTAGAGAACTCCAAATGCACGTTCAATATCCTTTCTTGCGCCTTCTTGGTGTTGGGCAAATAATTCTCTCTTATCACCTTGTGGCATTGAGATACTTTTCGACATTCCTGTTCAATATAAAAATACAAAAGTGAAGGATATGGTCGATGAGCATGGTGCGTGGAACTGGAGTGCTTTTCAGGACTGGTTGCCGAACCATTTAATGTACAAAATCGCAGCCATTCCTCCTCCCGAAGCTGAGGCTGGTGATGATAAGAGTTTGTTGAAAGGTAGTTCTTCGAATTATTTCTCTATATCCATTATGTATTATGATATTTGTAACTTTGATAGTGAAGAAGATAATGGTGTTTGGGAGTCTATTTGGAAACTTAAGGTTCCAGAGAGGGTGAAACATTTTACCTGGATGATAGTTCATGGAAGGACTTTAACAAATGTAAGGAAAAGTAGAATGGGTATTGGATTAGCTAGGTGTAATTACTGTGGAGATATTGATGAAACTATTCTCCATGTTTTGAGGGACTGTCCTTTAGCTATGGGTATGTGGATTTGTTGGCGTTTTTGTATGTTGGCTATAATTTTGCAAAAACCCATTTTGTCACATGCTCTAAGACATGCTGAAGCATCTGAGTATGTTAAGCCCTGAAGCTGTTTGGACGCACACGTTTTTATTTTTAAAATATATCTTAAGAAGATTTGTTTTAAAAATATATTTTATCATGCATAGCTGGCATAACAGAACGCGCCTTGGGTCAGAAGTTATCTCTTATGTGAAGATTTAATTCTAAAATATAATTCCCATATTTTAGGATTTGGTTTGTTTTTATTGGATATATTTTTGAAGACTCCTTTTCTTAAGAAACAAGTTAAGCTGCACTGAAGACTCTATATATACATGTGTAAAACCTAGTTAGGGTTGTGGGAATTTTATTGTGTTCACTAAAGTGTGTGTTGTTTATTTTTCCCTAGTGAACCTTGTGAGTCTTTTCTTATATCACGTTGATACTTGCTAAGGACATAGGTTGTTGTCTTGTGTTATTTGTGTGATTACTCTTAAGCCTTTAGGTACGGAGTTGATCGTTTTGTCTGAGTGTGTTCTCACCACCATAAGCTGTTTGTTTGATTGTGAACAACACTATGTTCGTGTTGTTAGTAAGGAGTAAGGCGGGGCGCCTTTGACCTAGGAGTTCCTAGGTTGAGTTGCACAAGGTGGTTGCTAGGTTAGGAGCAGTAAACGGGTCGTTTACTGGTGTCTTGGAACTAGGGCTATAATAGTGGATTCCTCCTGGATTGGTATCCCCCAGATTAGGGCAAGTTGCGCCGAACTGGGTCAACAAACTCTTGTGTTATTTACATTATGTTCTTTATAGTTTTTATTATTGTTTGTGTTGCGAGTAGACGCTGTAGCAATTGCTAAAGCATCTTACTACTGAGTGCCAAGAATTTCAATTGGCATCAGAGCAAGCACCCTGTCTGTTTGGGTGAGCTCCATGGAACTATTTCTGGCATAATGGATAAAGAAGGAGGAATGATGAACAGACCACCCCTGCTGAATGGCTCTAACTATGATATTTGGAAGTCTCGTATGACGGCTTTCCTGAAATCACTAGATGGCAGGGCTTGGAAGGCTGTACTCAAAGGATGGGATCATCCCAAAGTGAAAGATGCTAATAATGTTGATACTGATGTGCATAAATCTGAAGAAGATTGGACTCCCGCTGAAGACACTGCAGCAGTTGGAAATTCCAAAGCTCTAAATACATTATTTAATGGAGTGCATCCAAACATGTTTAGACTGATCAAGCAATGTACTGTTGCCAAGGATGCTTGGAATATCTTGAAAACTGCTCATGAAGGCACTCAGAAGGTGAAGAAATCAAAGCTCCAAATTTTAACAACTCAGTTTGAGAATCTTAAGATGAAGGAAGAAGAAAGTGTTCATGACTTTCATATGAATGTGTTGAAGTATGCCAACTCATTTGAATCCTTGGGAGAAAAGATGTCTGATGAGAAACTAGTAGGCAAGATTCTAAGGTCTTTACCCAAAAGGTTTGATATGAAAGTATGTGCAATAGAGGAGGCACAGGACATTGGTAATATGAGAGTTGATGAGTTGATTGATCTCTTCAAACTTTTGAGTTGAAAATCAATGACAGGTCACATAGGAAAAATAAAAGTATTGCTTTTACCTCAAACTTTGACGAAGATGATGTGGAAAGCTCCATAGATACTGATGAAAGCCTATCAAATGCTATGAAGCTGCTTCAAAGACAGTTTAACGAAGTTCTCAAATCCATGGACAGAATATCCAGATCGAACAATGAGGGAGGAAATGCTAGAACATCTGCTGAGGGTAGATCATACGACTCTAACAGAAACACAAATTTACAAAGGAGGTCAAAAATTGATGACAAACCTGCTCAAAGCAAAAGGGTTCGGTGTAATGAGGGTAAAGGCTATGGCCACATTAGAACTGAATGTGGAACATATCTGAAGAGGCAGAAGAAAGGTATGTTCGTAACTTGGTCGGATGAGGATAGTTCTGAGGAGGAAGTTGAGTCTGAGACTATAAAGCACATCACTGCTCTGACAGGAGTATGTCTATCTAATGAAGAATCACGTGATGAAGAATTGACCTTTGATAAGTTGGCAGCCTCTTACAAGGAGCTATGTATTAAGAGTGGAGAAGTGTGCAGAACTAATGAACAACAGAAGAAGATCATATCTCAACTCCAGGATGAAAAGGAAAAATACTTAACAACTATCTCTGATCTTCAAGAAGAGGTGACCCTGTTGAACTCAAAAATCAAAGAGCAAAAGAAATTTGTTTCTATGATGACTAATGGTATTGAGAAATTAGATAAGATTCTGATTCAACAAATTCCAAGTAGGCCAAAAGGTGTTGGATTTAATTATGAGAAGCTTAACAAGAAGAAGAAATAAAATCAGAGTACTATGTACACACCGCTCAAAGAAACATTTCCAACAAGGTCAAGTCAGTTGCTTCAGCAATCTGTGCAACATCTGGGAGTCAAGAAAAAATTTCAACCATGGATATGTCACTATTGTGGGAGAAAAGGGCATATAAAACCGTTTTGTTTCTTGCTTCATGGATATCACAATAAAATGCATCAAACTAAATCTAGCAAGTCTGTCAAGAAAGAATGGAAACCTAAAGAGGATCTTGTTGCATTTATTGCTCACACATCTCTAAAAGCAACATTTAAAGAAGATTGATACTTTGACAATGGCTGTTCCAGGCACATGACTGGAATTGAGAACTTTCTGGTTGATACAAAACCTTATTCAACAAGCTTTGTTACTTTTGGTGATGGTGTTAAAGGTGAAATCAAGGGAATATGAAATGTGGTCAAAGAGGGTCCACCTAAACTTACAAAGGTTTTGCTAGTAAAAGGTCTGACAGCTAATCTAATAAGTATCCGTCAACTATGTGATCAAGGGTTGATTGTAAACTTCACAAAATCTGAATGTCTAGTCACTAATAAAGACGGAGAAGTTTTAATGAAGGTGTGAGATCAAAAGATAATTGTTACTTATGGGAACCTCAAGAAGAAGTTGGCATGTCAACTTGCTTGGTAACTAGTAAAGATAAGAGATCCGATGCTCCAACAATCTCTATAGCATCTGATCAGCAAGAAGAGGTATCTGAAACTGAAAAGAAAGATGGTGACTATGAACCAAGTGATGCTGAACTTAACAAAGGTCCATCTACAAGTGTTCAGAGAAATCATCCAAAAGAGCTTATCATTGGAGACCTTGACCAAGGCATTGCTACAAGAAGAACAAGAGATGTGGAGTCTAATTCATATTTTATTTCAAAACTTGAACCCAAGAATGTCAAGGAAGCTCTTATAGATGAATTCTGGATTAATACCATGCAGGAAGAACTTGATCAGTTCAAGAGGAATGAAGTGTGGGATCTTGTACCTAGACCCAAAGGTGTGAATGTAATTGGTACAAAATGGGTCTTCAAGAATAAATCTGACGAGAGTGAGAACATAACTAGAAACAAGGCTAGACTGGTAGCCCAAGGCTATGCTCAGATTGAAGGGATATACTTTGATGAGACATTTGCTCCTGTAGCATGTCTTGAATCCATAAGACTTCTCTTAGGGATTACATGTATTTTGAAGTTCAAGCTATTTCAAATGGATGTGAAAAGTGCCTTCCTTAATGGGTACTTGAATGAAGAAGTCTATGTTGAACAACCTAAAGGTTTTATTGATCCTAGCTTTCCAGATCATGTCTACAGGTTGAAAAAGGCCTTGTATGGTCTAAAGCAAGCTCCTAGGGCTTGGTATGAAAGGTTGACTGAATTTCTTGTTACTCATGGATACAGAAAGGGTGGCAATGACAAGACTCTGTGGTCCAGCAATTTGTGCAGCATATGCAGTCAGAATTTGAGATGAGTCTAGTTGGTGAACTAACTTTCTTTCTTGGCCTCCAAGTCAAACAAATGGAGGATACTATATTTGTGTCTCAAAGTAAGTATGCAAGAAATATTGTGAAAAAGTAGGGTATGGAGAGTGCTAGCACCAAAAGAACACCAGCAGTAACACATTTGAAGCTTACCAAAGATGAAAAAGGGATTGAAGGTGTGAAAAACACAAGAAGGGGGGGTTGAATTGTGTTTTGGTAATTTTAAAAACTTCTTCTAAGTTTAGAAAACTTATCAGAATCACCAGCGGATAAAACAAACACAAGCAACGCACGTAAACAGAAACAGAAGCAGAAAGAGTAAGAGAGATAGAGAGAGAGACGAGACAAGCAATTTTATACTGGTTCCTCTCACAAACCGAGAGTAGTCCAGTGCCCTTGCACTTCCAAGGGATTTCACTATAATCACTTTGATTACAATTGCTCAAACACACTAGTAAGAGACTTCCTAACACAAAAACAAAAGATAATTGAGTTTTGAGCAATTAATATTAAAATCAATAGCTCTTAAAAACAATACAACACAACTGTAAAGACTCTAACAATTGATTCCTAAGAAAACAAAAGTCAGAAGCACAAACAGAATAACTTCAGAAGCAGTGCTTGCAGTCTTGTATGAAAAACAGAGTAGGTGTTGTTGCTTTTTGAATTTTGCGTCACTTGATCTTCAAGAGTTGTTCTCTATTTATATGAGGTAAAAGAAAAAGAGACGTTTGATGTTACTGACCGTTGTAGAGGTCATTGTCACACCAGCTGTGTAAGGACAAAGGTAACATGGGATATTTGCCATTTCTGGTAAAGCTTATCCATTTATTCCTTTTGTATGAGAATATTCGCCCTTATGTAGTAAAATAGTACTAACGTCACTATCCTGATGATAAGGATGTAGTACTATGATTTCACAATCAATCACAACCTTTAAATTCAAATGATTTCTAATCATTGAATCACTATCAGTTAACACTGACATTCTCTGATAGTTTAATCAGACTTTATGTTTCCAACATAACTTCTGATTCCTTAGCTTCTGAAATTTATGACCTTCAGACTCAACACATATTCTGAGTTAACCAACTTCTGACTTTGGAGTAACTTCTGATCAATGTTGCTTCTGATGTCGTTGCTTCTGATATCGTTGCTTCTGACATCAATTTTGGCGCTTGTTTCAGAGCTTCTTATATCAAGTGTGAACATAATATAATTTTAATCCTGCACACTTAGATAAAATACCCTATTGTTCATTAATACTTTGTTATCATCAAAACTTTAAGGACTTAGTTAGAACCACATTTGTTCCAACAATCTCCCCCTTTTTGATTGATGACAAACTTTGTATTAATTAACAATGGCTGTTATTTTAATTTTCCAAGTTTCACTTGGGTTCATGATGACTCACTATTTGTGTGTTATTTAGGCCTTTATTCATGAATTATTTCTTGCCAATATGGTGATCAAACCATGTTTTAATCCAATTTCATTAGTTTTATTTACTTTTGAGTCTAGAATTATGTATTAGGAATAATTATGTAATCTGGATGAAAAAGAGTTAGTTTAGAGGCAATTTATGTCAAGGCATGTTATTTGGTTCTGGATCGTCATCAAAGGCATCTACTGATAATGACTGTCAAGACATCATGTTCCGTACAAGTCAACACAAGTCAAGCATTGCTAGAAGACAAAACCTGGGAACCTGCTAGAACATAGTGGAAGGCATCTTTGGAGGATAAGGTTGAAATGGCTGGCTTGCCAGCTGTCAGCATCACAATGATTGTACTATGATTAAGTGGTCCTTGCAAATGGAATATCCTTTATTCCTTGGGCTTTCTAGTCACAATTAAGGTTGCACCCGATCCAAGAAGGATTGTCCTATAAATACACAACCCTAAACCTAAAAATGCATGCTTGAAACTTAGAGAATAGATCTGAGAAGAAGAAGAGTAGCTGCGCCGTTTGAAGAGCTATTCTGCTGCAGAAGACGACCGGTGATAACGAGAGGCACGACAGTGTCTGTAGGAGTATCTATTGCATTGTAATGGGTATCACTACTTTACTTGTTATTATTGTTGTTGTTTCTATGCTCACTCTGAGCTAAACTCTTTGTAGTTGAGATTATGTGAAATTTAATATAATGGATGAAGTATTTATGTGAATGGATGATTATTCTTGTGTCATCTTTAACCTTATGTTTTTATGAAAATACATTTATTTCTTTGACTGATCAACTTAGATCTAAATACAAGTTGCATGTGTAGAGACATCTAGCATGTTAATGGAAATAATAAGGTTAATAAGGTTAAGTGGGAGCAGACATGTAATCCCTACCTTTTCTTATGGATAAGTTAAGGGCCTTAGTGGGAAACCAAACAAGTAAGTGCGTTTCTGAACTCTAATGGGATTAATAGTGACCTCGACAGAGCCAGTCCATTATACCCTGTTTTAATATCTAACGTTGTAGACATACACCACAAGGCAAGCTTGCTCACAGATGGCACGACAGTAGTTATCATTCACTGCACTTCATTCATGTGTTAAATAGATCATAATCTCAGCTACCATTTCATTCTTGTTTTCAATCATCACTTTACATAACTGTTATTTTATTTTATTAAACAAACCAATTATGCTTTGTTACTATTGCAATAAACTAAACACTTTATCTGAACTTGGAATGCATAACTCATAGACTATTCCCTGTGGGTTCGACACACTCTTTACTTATTACTTGCTACAGTTGACTGCGTATACTTGCGTATTCAAACTACACAACAAGTTTTTGGCGCCGTTGCCGGGGAATAGCGTAGTTTTAAGTTCCATTTTCATTTACTGTAGTTTTAGCTTATTGTTGTTATTTGATCTTTTCTGTCAAGTGGTTTATCTACAGGGTGCGTTGACATTGCATGCGTAGATTACTTACACCAGAGTACAGACTAGATCCTGAGATAGAAAGAACATTCAGAATTTGTAGGAAGAATACAAGAGGCAAACAGAGGCAAGACACTGGTGTTGGTTTGGTTTTTGAAGACACAAGTGAACAAATTCAATTTTCTGGCTCTAGTTCAGAAGAAGAAGTAACCATGGCTGATCCTGAAGAACAACCAGCTGCAAGAGGGCAGAACCCTCCTGTTGAACCTCAAAATCCTGACATTATTGGTATTGCCAATGATAGAGGGAGGAGCATAAGAGATTATGCAGTGTTTGATCATAACTCTATGAACACTAGCATAGTCAGAGAGGAGATTACCACTGCTGCGTTCGAGTTCAAGCCTATGATGTTCCAAATGTTGCAAACTATTGGACAATTTAGTGGAGTTGCTACTGATGATCCTCACTTGCACCTTAGACAATTCTTGGAGGTTGCGAGTAACTTTAAAATTCCTGGAATTACTGATGACGCTTTCAAGTTGAGACTCTTTTCTTACTCATTAAGGGATAGAGCAAAGAGTTGGCTTAACTCTCTAGAGCCTAATTCCATTACCACTTGGAATACTCTAGCAGAGAAGTTTTTAGCCAAATATTTTCATCCTGTCAAGAATGCAAAAATGAGGAATGAAATCACTTCATTCAGACAAGGAGAAGATGAGACTTTGTTTGATGCATGGGAGAGATTCAAAGAGATGCTGAGACAATGTCCACACCATCGTATTCCTGTGTGTATCCAACTTGAGACATTCTATAATGGGTTGGTACCTGCTTCAAGGAATATGCTAGATGCATCTGCTGGTGGATCCCTATTGTCAAAGTCTTATACTGATGGTTTTGAACTGATTGAGAGCATTACTGCTAACACATATCAGTGGCCAACTGTGAGGGCTAACCCTCAACCAACTAAGAAGGCTGCTGGTATGCATGAAGTCAGTGAAACTACTGCACTAGCTGCTCAGATAGCTTCTATGTATACCATATTGAAAAATTTGCTTACTGCTCCAGAGAAACCTGCTACTGAGACTGCTAAAGCATTGACTAGTGGAGCTGAAGCTTCATGTGTGTATTGTGCTGATTCTCATTTGTTTGAAGACTGTCCTACAAATCCTGCAAGTGTAAACTATGTGGCTAGGAACAACAGCCCATATAGCAACACCTACAATCCTAATTGGAAGAACCATCCAAATTTTTCTTGGTCTAACAATCAACAGAAGGCAACACCTCCAGTTGCCAACAATAATCAACTGGAAGGTATTTTGAAAGCATTTATGCAAGAGACCAAGAGTTTTGCTGCTGAGACAAAAAATCAAATTACTGCCCAAGGGGTTAGTATAAAGAATTTGGAGACTCAAATGGGGCAGATTGCTACTGCCTTAACTTCAAGAGCTAGTGGTTCACTTCCAAGTACCACTGAATCACCTGCTTCTACTTCAAAAGATAAAGGGAAAGAAACTTGCAAAGTTATTTCATTAAGAAGTGGAACAGAGTATGAAGGCCCCAAGATGCCTGAACTAGCTTCAGAAGGTAAGACACAAGTTGCCTCTGCACCTGTGAATGACGATATTCAACAGGCAAGCCAGAAGTTACCTACTGAAGTTATAACCAAACAGAAGACTGAAGTACCACAAAAGAAGACGAGGCCTGATAAGTCTATGGCTGACATTGATATGACATTACCTCCAGATCCTTGTCCTATTGATGTTCAGAAGCTAATGAATGAGAGACCACCTCCTCCATTTCCTCAAAGGCTGAGAAAAGCTAAAGAGGTACAACAGTACAACAAGTTCATTGAGATGATGAAGCAACTGCATATCAACATACCACTCATTGAGGCAATTCAGCAGATGCCTAATTACTCAAAGTTCATGAAGGATGTACTAACAAAGAGGAAGAGGATTGGTGAGTTCGAGACTGTGGCACTTACACAAGAGTGTAGCCAAATGGTTCAGGGTAAGTTACCACCAAAATTGAAAGATCATGGTATCTTTACTATACCCTGCACCATTGGAGATGTACATGTAGGTCAAGCTCTATGTGACCTAGGAGCAAGCATCAATCTAATGCCCTTATCTGTTTTCAACAAATTGGGTATTGGTGCTGCTAGACTAACAACCATTACTCTTCAACTAGCTGACAGAAGCATATGCTACCCACAAGGGAAGATTGAAGATGTGCTGGTTAGGGTTGACAAATTTGTCTTCCCTGTTGATTTTATCATTATGGATTTCACTGCTGATGAAGATACTCCCATACTTTTGGGAAGACCATTCCTTGCTACTGGAAGAACATTGATTGATGTAGAGAAAGGAGAAGTAACCATGAGAGTTAACAACCAAGAAGTCAAGTTCAACATTCTCAATGCTATGAAGTTTCCTACTGAGAAGTTAGAGGTTGTATCACAACTGCAAAGTTGGGATTCTCTGGTACACAAGCAATTCATGAAAGATTCTGATCATTTGAAGAAGATTCCTTTTTCTCATGAAGACAAGGAATTGGTAGATGATGAAGTTACAAAGGAAAAGTCCATTATCAATTGGGCTGGAAGATATGAAGTATTAGAAATACCACCTGATGCTAAGAAGGAGAACATTCCTTCAGTTTTAAAGCCACCTGCTTTAGAATTGAAACAATTACCTTCACATTTGAAGTATGCATTTATGGAGACAAGTCAGCAGTTGTCTGTTATCATTTCTGCTGATTTGACTGTTAAACAAGAAGAGAGCCTAATATTGTTGCTGAGAAGATATAAGAGAGCCATAGCTTGGCAAATGGCTGATATCAAGGGTATAAGTCCCACTGTTTGTATGCACAGAATCTTACTTGAAGAAAATTCCAAGAACAGTGTGGAATGTCAAAGAAGGCTGAACTCCATTATGAAAGAGGTAGTGAAGAAGGAGATAATCAAGTGGTTAGATGCTGATATTGTTTATCCTATCTCTGATAGTGTGTGGGTTAGTCCTGTTCAATGTGTTCCTAAGAAGGGAGGCATGACAGTAGTTGCCAATGAGAAGAACGAGTTAATCCCCACCAGAGCTGTAACAGGGTGGAGGATATGTATGGACTATAGAAAGCCTAACAAGGCCACAAGGAAAGATCATTTTCCTCTGCCATTCATTGATCAGATGTTGGATAGATTGGCAGGCAAGGAGTTCTATTGTTTCCTTGATGGATATTATGGATATAATCAGATAGCTATAGCTCCTGAAGATCAAGAGAAGACTACTTTCACATGTCCCTATGGTACCTTTGCCTTTAGGAGGATGCCATTTGGATTGTGTAATGCCCCTGCTACTTTTCAGAGATGTATGATGGCATTATTCTCTGATTTGATTGAATCTGCTATGGAAGTATTCATGGATGATTTTTCTGTCTTTGGAGAGTCATTTCAAGGATGCTTAGATAACTTGGAATTGGTTTTGACAAGGTGTGAAGAGAGTAATCTGGTGCTGAACTGGGAGAAATGTCACTTCATGGTAAAAGAAGGAATTGTGTTGGGTCATAGGATTTCTAAGAAAGGATTAGAAGTGGATAAAGCTAAAGTGGAAGTGATTGAGAAGTTGCCTCCACCAACAAATGTTAAAGGAGTCAAAAGTTTTCTAGGACATGCTGGATTCTATAGAAGGTTTATCAAGGATTTCTCTAAGATTACAAAGCCTTTATGTCAACTACTACAGCATGATGTGCCATTTCAATTTTCTGAGGAATGTCACAAGGCCTTTGAAACATTGAAGACTGCTCTGATCACAACACCTGTGATTGTAGCTCCTGACTGGACAAAACCATTTGAACTAATGTGTGATGCTAGTGATTTTGCTATTGGAGCTGTGTTGGGTCAGAGGCATGACAAAGCTTTCCATTCTATCTACTACGCCTGCAGAACATTGATAGAAACTCAGCTGAACTACACTACTACAGAGAAGGAGTTATTGGCAGTTGTGTATGCCTTTGACAAATTCAGATCATATCTTGTTGGTACAAAGGTGGTGGTGTACACAGATCATTCAGCTATCAAGTACCTACTTACAAAGAAGGATGCTAAACCAAGGCTTATTAGATGGGTATTGCTGCTGCAAGAATTTGATCTAGAGATTAGAGACAAGAAGGGTGTTGAAAATCAGGTTGCTGATCATCTGTCTAGACTACCTGAAGAAGTGCAAAGACATGACAGGTATGTAATTAAAGAGCAATTTCCTGATGAACAACTTTTAATGATAACTAATGATAAGACACCTTGGTATGCTGATATCGTAAATTATTTGGTTGGAAAACACTTACCCCTTGATTTTAATTATCAACAAAAGAAAAGATTTTTGTCTCAATTGAAAAATTATTTTTGGGATGAACCATTTTTGTACAAAAAGTGTGCTGACCAAATAATGAGAAGATGTGTAGCAGAAGAAGAGGCAAGACAGATCTTATCACATTGCCATGCTTCACCTTATGGTGGACATTTTGCAAGTGTGAGAACTGCTGCCAAAGTTCTTCAGTGTGGCTATTATTGGCCATCATTGTTTAAAGATGCTTATAATTTTGTGAAACAATGTGATAGATGTCAGAGAACTGGAAATGTGTCTAATAGACAAGAGATGCCTCTTACAAACATTTTAGAAATTGAATTATTTGATGTTTGGGGTATTGATTTTATGGGACCATTTCCTCAGTCCTTTGGTAATCTATACATCTTAGTTGCTGTAGACTATGTGTCTAAATGGGTGGAGGCAATTGCTAGTCCCACCAATGATGCTAGAGTGGTAACCAGCTTTTTAAAGAAAAACATCTTCACTAGATTTGGCACTCCAAGAGCAATAATCAGTGATGAAGGCTCACATTTTTGTAACAAATTTTTTGAGGAGTTGCTGGCCAAATATGGTGTAAGACATAGAGTTGCCACTGCTTATCATCCACAGACAAGTGGGCAAGCAGAGTTATCAAACAGAGAGATCAAAAGGATTTTAGAAAAAATGGTTAATCCATCAAGGAAAGACTGGTCTAAACTGTTAGATGATGCTCTGTGGGCCTACAGAACTGCTTTTAAAACACCTTTGGGAATGTCCCCATTCAGATTAGTTTTTGGAAAGGCTTGCCACTTACCAATAAAGCTTCAATGCAAAGCCTTTTGGGCTACTAAGAAACTTAATTTTGATTTTGAAGCTTCTGGTAAGGCAAGACTTTTGCAACTATCTGAGTTGGAGGAACATAGGTTGTTTTCTTATGAAAATGCTGAAATGTACAAGGAAAGAACTAAAGCCTGGCATGACAAAAAGATTCAAAAAAAAGAGTTGGTAGAGGGTCAGTATGTGTTGCTCTACAACTCTAGGCTTAAGTTGTTTCCTGGTAAACTAAAATCAAGAAGGTCAGGACCATTCAAACTTTTGAATATTTATCCTTATGGTGTTGTTGACCTTCTTGATGAAACAAGTGGTAAAGAATTTAAAGTAAATGGTCAGAGAGTTAAAAGCTATTGGGGTGATGACTCAAGGAAGAGAGTCACCACCACCCTTGATGATTCTTAATCATGATTTTACAAGTCAGGCTGAGGACTTTCTGAAAACCAAGCGCTTGCTGGGAGGCAACCCAGCATTCTAATAAATTTTTGTTGTTTTTAGTTTTGTTAATTTCAGGTAATGTGTGAAAATAGATTGCTGTTGGGAGACAAGGCACTAGTTATCTCTAGTTGCCTTTGTTTAGTTGGCTGAGTGATGACAGATACGGTGACTGACACCATTCTTAAGCTCTATGCCAACCAGATGAACCAAAGAAGAAGATTGAAGTAAATGTGGACTTAACTAAGTCCTGAGGAAAAGGCATGCCAGAGGTTATCAACAGGAAGCTGGAAGGATGAGCCAGTAGTTATCAGAAGTTACCACGTGGCATTTGGCAGACAAAGTGATATCACGCGCCGAACTAGCCGTTGCATTGATTTCGCGTGTAAACCGTTTCTCCAACGGTTAAACCCACATCATCCGCCATCACTCATCATTATCCCAACGTCCATAAAACTTTTCCATATCTTTTCCATTAATATCCGTAACAAAAATATAACCACTCATTACCTTCTATATAAACCAACCCTTATCACTCATAAACCCTTTACACCGCAAATTTCTTAACCTACTATTCTCTATACTTTCTGCAAACAAGTTCTACATACCCTTACCTTTCAAAACACCCCATCGTTTCATCAATCCTTATCACGCAATCATGTCAACTTGAAAGAGGCAAGTGATCACTGCTGCCATGCCTGAAGATGAAGAAGATTATGATCTGTTTGTTAATAACGATGCTGCTGAATGCTATGAGATCTTCAACTCTAAACAAATCCATACTGAACGTGGATTCATATTCAACGCTGATTTTGAGCGTTTGGAGATTAGAGAAGACCTTGAGATGATCATCCATTCTCTCAAGTGGCAGAAGTTTGTTGCACATCCCTCAAGTTACAACACTCAACTGGTGAAAGAGTTTTACTCTAATCTTACCAACATTCACCAAAAGAGAAGAGAAGTTATGGTGAGAGGCAAAGCAAGACTAGTACTGCTGCACTGCATCATTGAGAAGCAGCCAATCAATGTTGGGAGGATCATATCTGATGAGATCCAGAAGTGTTCAACTAGGGAAGGTATGCTATACTTTCCCTGTCTCATCACTGCGCTGTGCAAGAAGAATGTGGTTCCCCATAGACAGGGAGATGAAGTGAAGAAGCCTGTGGATGGTTTTGATGCCAAGGCTATTAATGTGCTGATCAAAGGAAACACAGGGAGAAAGGCAAGCTAATAGTTGCTTGCTACTAAACCTAGCACACTTGGTGCTAGTGTTTCTGGAGAAAAAGACCTGCTATCCGAATTGCGAAGGGATATGCAGAGGTTTTGGAAGTGGAGTGATGACATGCATGCATGGTACATTAGCAACTTGTCTACCCATTTCCCAAACTTTGAATTCATGAGGGCACCTGCTTTTCCAATGGACATCTTGGGTGAGTTCAATCTGGACTTGCCTAAAGAAAAGGAAACCATTGACGTGCCTGAGAGCTCCAGCAAGCAGCAGAAGAAGAAAAAGAAAAAGTTAAGAAAGGCAACTGTTGAGAAGGTGATTGTGGAAGAAGTTGAAGAAGCTGTGGAAGAAGAAAAGAAGAAAGAAAAGAAGAAAAAGAAGAAGAGTCACAAGAAGAAGAAGCTACCAGCTGAGGTGGTAGTGGAAGATAAGGAGGCCCCTGCAGAATCAACGAAGAAAACTCCTGCCTCACCACCAATTGGTGAGAACCAGGATGTAGCTTTGGAAAATGAGGAAGATGAACACTTTGAGAGGGCTGATAGTGACTACATTGAGGATGATGCAACTTTTGACCTAAATGAGAATGTGATCAACTGGTCAGAGGTGAAGAAGAATGAAGAAGAGGAAGGAAGCAATGGGTCAGACAGACAAGACCCTGAAAACCCAGAGGAAAGTACTGGCACGCCTTTGAAGGGTGCAGATGCTGCAAAGCATACCCCTTTGCAGGAGGGTACTCTGGGAATGGAGACTGTGCATGAGCCTGATAATGCACCTCCACAGGTTAATTTGGCTATGAAGGATAAGGTTGCATCTAAGGAGATGAATCAGATCTTGACCACTCCTACTGCAAAAAGAAAGAGAACAGCAAAGAAGAAAGATGCACCACAGGCAAACACTGACAAGCCTCAGGAAGCTGTTCTTGAGCCAAATCAACCGTCAGAAGAGGAGACTGATGAAGAAGAGAAGAACAGAGAGAGAGAAGAAAAATCTAAAAGAGAAGCTGACTCTGCTCTGAGGAGAAGCAAGAGGTTCAAGACCTAATGGTATGTCTTGACACACTTTGCCTGTAGGATCGAGTCTAGTTTAAGTTTTTATTTTCTGTTTTCTGTTTTTGAAAACTTTTTGTTGAGTCAGTCTTTGCCTCTCCTTAGTGTCAACAGTGAGGTCACTGTTTAGTTTAAGTTTGGGGAGGGGTAACATCAAATAAAAACTTTTGAAAATGTTTTAAAATAGATCGCTTTTAAGGTGTTCTTGTAAGCATTTTATTGACATGCCAAAACAGAGGTTAGAGTTTTTAGATGTATGACCATAGGTTTGTTTAGAAATTTTTGGAAATTCTTATGTTTGATGCTTGATTTGATGATCTTTGCACTTTAATGCACACTGTTGAATACTGTCAAACTTAAGAGTGGCTAGATAACTCTTTGAAATACACATTCTCTACTCTAAGTTCTCTAAAAATGAATATAATGGAGAGTATAATTAGAACCAAGTTTGGGGGAAAGGACTAGAGTATTGAATTGGTGATCATTGCTACAATAATTCCTAATAGGATGCTGTTGGTTAGCTAAAAAAAAAATGAATGAATAAGTCTCTGTGAGACAAGTGAGTAGGGTGCTTTATTCTTATTAGCAGGTTAGACCTATTACAAGTAGGATCTACTCAGTGAAAAGATGGAGTATCCCCAAAACTAATGTATGTACAATTGATAATGAAAAAGCAACCCAGCAGTTCTCCTTGGCTATAATCAAAATGCTTTGGTCACTCTTGAAAAGAAATAGTCCCCCTCTTTGCTGAAATTCTAAGTAAATTCAAAATTATAGGAAAAAGAGGATAGCTTAGCCTTTAGAATGAGTAGTTTTAGAGTGGGATGTAGTCATTAATCTGGTTGGCAGTACTAAAAAGTTCACACACACACGCATGGTCATCATTGATGGTTGACTTTATGAGAATTGTGCCAATTTTTGAAAACTTTCCTAGGGTCTGAGTCTTTTTACTTAAATGTGCTGTTTACATGTCAATATTGTGAGTAGTTGAACACGGTTTTTGCTTTCTACCATTACCTGAGGACAGGCAATGATTCAAGTTTGGGGGTGTGATGACTCACTATTTGTGTGTTATTTAGGCCTTTATTCATGAATTATTTCTTGCCAATATGGTGATCAAACCATGTTTTAATCCAATTTCATTAGTTTTATTTACTTTTGAGTCTAGAATTATGTATTAGGAATAATTATGTAATCTGGATGAAAAAGAGTTAGTTTAGAGGCAATTTATGTCAAGGCATGTTATTTGGTTCTGGATCGTCATCAAAGGCATCTACTGATAATGACTGTCAAGACATCATGTTCCGTACAAGTCAACACAAGTCAAGCATTGCTAGAAGACAAAACCTGGGAACCTGCTAGAACATAGTGGAAGGCATCTTTGGAGGATAAGGTTGAAATGGCTGGCTTGCCAGCTGTCAGCATCACAATGATTGTACTATGATTAAGTGGTCCTTGCAAATGGAATATCCTTTATTACTTGGGCTTTCTAGTCACAATTAAGGTTGCACCCGATCCAAGAAGGATTGTCCTATAAATACACAACCCTAAACCTAAAAATGCATGCTTGAAACTTAGAGAATAGATCTGAGAAGAAGAAGAGTAGCTGCGCCGTTTGAAGAGCTATTCTGCTGCAGAAGACGACCGGTGATAACGAGAGGCACGACAGTGTCTGTAGGAGTATCTATTGCATTGTAATGGGTATCACTACTTTACTTGTTATTATTGTTGTTGTTTCTATGCTCACTCTGAGCTAAACTCTTTGTAGTTGAGATTATGTGAAATTTAATATAATGGATGAAGTATTTATGTGAATGGATGATTATTCTTGTGTCATCTTTAACCTTATGTTTTTATGAAAATACATTTATTTCTTTGACTGATCAACTTAGATCTAAATACAAGTTGCATGTGTAGAGACATCTAGCATGTTAATGGAAATAATAAGGTTAATAAGGTTAAGTGGGAGCAGACATGTAATCCCTACCTTTTCTTATGGATAAGTTAAGGGCCTTAGTGGGAAACCAAACAAGTAAGTGCGTTTCTGAACTCTAATGGGATTAATAGTGACCTCGACAGAGCCAGTCCATTATACCCTGTTTTAATATCTAACGTTGTAGACATACACCACAAGGCAAGCTTGCTCACAGATGGCACGATAGTAGTTATCATTCACTGCACTTCATTCATGTGTTAAATAGATCATAATCTCAACTACCATTTCATTCTTGTTTTCAATCATCACTTTACATAACTGTTATTTTATTTTATTAAACAAACCAATTATGCTTTGTTACTATTGCAATAAACTAAACACTTTATCTGAACTTGGAATGCATAACTCATAGACTATTCTCTGTGGGTTCGACACACTCTTTACTTATTACTTGCTACAGTTGACTGCGTATACTTGCGTATTCAAACTACACAACAGTTCACAAGCTTTGCAAACTCCCCCTAAGTTTAACATTTGAATAATTAAAATAGTATAAAACATATTTTTATTTTGACTCAAATTTTTCATATTTTGACTCTCAAGGAATAGTTTTGCATGCTCTCCCCCTAAGTCTGATAATAAATGAAAAAATTGCACTCTTTTCATTTTTCATCATATGAAAAATTTAGTTCAATATAAACCTATGTTTACCACATAATATAGGTAGAAAATAAATTAAACAAAACTGTAAAGATTTTTGGTTTCATTTTTGGTTTCAGTTTTGTGCTTTCGCATTGTTAGATTAATGACTCTTACTCCCCCTTTTGTTATCAAACAAAAACAGTTTTACAAAAAGAAGTAAAGACATTAATAAAAGACAGAAAACAGTCAAAGCACAACTTCCAAGTAGTCAAGTCAGTGGACAGTTACAACTGTATCATAAATGACATTCTTGAAAAACCACATGACTTAAACCAATTGAAGTCTATAAAAGCAATACGTTACCAAGTTCAATTTACTCAACACTTCCACACATTATTTTCAGAATAATGGATAAGGATAGAAGAGCAAACAAAGGTAAGATGCCACAAGAAGTGAAGAAAGAAGAATCAGCTTCAAAATCCAAGCCAAAAGGAAAGAAGTTGAAAGGAGAAGGTTCTTCTTCAGCTCCATTAAGAAGAAGTAATAGACTCAGATCAAAAGCAGCACCAAAAGATCCAGTGTATATAACACTTTCATCAGATTCTGATGAAACTGATTCTGATTATGCAGAATTTCTTAGAACATATGATCCATCTGTTAATGAAGGTTCAGAATCCCCTTCTGATTCTGATAAGACAAATTTTGATTATATGAGTTACTTAGAGATTCTTCAATCTCCAACAGTGAACTCAAGCTCTGCTTGTAACGTCTAATTTTGAAACCTTTATCATAAGACGCTAACGAGAACGAATAACACTACCCAAGAAATAAATCTTAGAAATATAGTTAAATGTCTAAAACTTGACATTATAAAATCCATAAGTAAGTTATACATCTAGAAATCCATGAGATATCAAAATACTTGAAATTGGACATTTAATATTTAATCTCCATAATAAAAGTACTATGTGAATTTTCTATCGTTATTCTCAAACTCTCAATCAAATCTTAATGAACCAATACTTTTAAGATGTCGAACTCTTCAGTACTCGACGACGTCAACGATCTCCGTCCAATTTAGTGTCTCTGAAAACAACACTTTAATGAGATACATAATCCCAGTGAATAATACACCGTTAAAGAAAATAAATGTTGTTCTCAGCCGGTGCGGTAACCGGAAAAATCAACCATGATATCCGCTTTCTTTCAAAATAGTCTTTAAAATGCATAAGTAACATAAATAATTTATTTAGCTCAAAATAGTCATTTTCTCATAGTCAATCGAAACTCTTACCTTTACAAATTAGTAATATTTCATAGCTATACTAGCAAAAGTATTCAACTTAAATCTTATTATTATAAGGAGATGTACTCTTTTCTATGAAGTGAATATCATCTCATCATGTGGAGCTCCAGCTCATCTATTATGGAGTATAAAACTCATCTGATATGGGGTACAAGACCCATCTATATGGAGTATAAAACTCATCTGATATGGAGTACAATACTTATCTATATGGAGTATATAACTCATCTGATATGGGGTACAAGACCCATCCAATATGGAGTGTAAAACTCATCTGATATGGGGTACAAGACTCATCCAATATGGAGTGTAAAACTCATCTGATATGGGGTACAAGACCCATCCAATATGGAGTATAAAACTCATCTGATATGGGGTACAAGACCCATCCAATATGGAGTATAAAACTCATCTGATATGGGGTACAAGACCCATCCAATATGGAGTATAAAACTCATCTGATATGGGGTACAAGACCCATCCAATATGGAGTATAAAACTCATCTGATATGGGGTACAAGACTCATCCAATATGGAGTATAAAACTCATCTGATATGGGGTACAAGACCCATCCAATATGGAGTATAAAACTCATCTGATATGGGGTACAAGACCCATCTAATATGGAGTATAAAACTCATCTGATATGGAGTACAAGACTCATCTATATGAAGTATAAAACTCATCTCAAACACCTATAATAATAATTCTATAAATCTCAAACGCAATATCTATATAATATCCATATAGTAATCTTTAAAATATAAAAGATTATTTCAACTTAAAGTAGAACAATTATTCCAAGACTCTACATAAGCAATTCACAAATTCGTACTTATATAGGAATCAATAAATCAAATAGTATTATATTTACGTTATCATATGAATTTATTAGTCCAGTTCCAAGAAAACAAAACAACCACTCCATTATCATTATCCCTGTGTCACCGTGTGATGCAACATGTCACATATTAATTCAATCTAAGTAGTATACTTGTTCAAATCATATGTACACGTATTATACACAATTTTCTCTGTAACTAAATTAGCATATCAAACCAATTTCCTCTGTAAATAAGTTAGCCTATCAAATCGATCGTATATGAATTTCTATTATAATATTTAGATTCAATCCTCAATAAATAGAGTAGGCTTCCATCAAAATAAATTATGCGATGTGAATTATCACTTAGAGTCTCTAAATTCTTTATAATCTAATATATTCTAAAAATTAGTATACCATGGAAATATTTTAAAGTGTGTAATTACTCACCTCTTGAACAGTTGATAATGATGTTTCTTTTCTTATCTTCTCGCCGGTATTCACTATTGATGCAGGTAGATCTTTGTTCTTCTAAGTTTTTTTCTTTTCTTTCTTACGTGCTCTGTGTTTTCTTCTATCCTTTCCTTTCGGTGGTTTCTTTCTTTCTTCCTTTTATTTTATTTTTTCTTTTTAACCTACTACTCTCCACTAACCCTATAATTTAGCATAGTTTGTTTAACACTTCTAATACTCCTATATTTATGTTAATCACCTCAACTAATAGCACACATACATCGGTATTTAATTATTTATTCATTAATTTTAAATACTATCAACTTATGACTATTAGTTAGCTACCCCACTCACATTCTAATTCTAATAATAATACTTACTAGGATTAGTACTAAAAATAGTATGACTAAATAAGAATAAAATATTATCTAATATATAATTTTTCTTATACTAGTTTCAATTCAAAATTAATTTGTATATGTTTACGTATACAAATTTTGGGATGTTACATTTCTTCCCCCCTAAAAGAAATTTCGTCCCCGAAATTTTTCGTTAAATATTTTAAAACTCAACACACATAGTTGACACAACACCATAAGTCATATCTACCAGCATTAGTGAGGTATGGATACTAATATAAGACTTGTTACTCTTATTTCCAAGTGGCTTCCTCTGGCGTTAACCCTTTTCAAACCACTTTTTCCAATAAAATCATCTTGTTCCTTAGAGTTCTAGTGCTCTTGTCCATGATCTGAGTAGGTCTAAGCTTAAAATTAAGTTATCAACTTATCATTCAATATACTGACACAGAAGAGTGCTCATATGTGATCTATATATCTAACACATAAGTTCGAAGTTGAGAAACAAGAAATACAGTGTGAAGATTAGATAATGGTGGTAGTAGAGCCAACTGATAAGCAACTATATACCAACTCATTTTAGAATTTGAAAAGAGGATTTAACATCTTGACATTCATTGCCCTTTCCACCTTAATCTTAGGAGTGATCCTCAAGAATACATGTGCCCCTTAATTAGTTAATACTAACCCCATTTTATTTAAAAATAATTCCTTCCTATTTACTTACTCACTAAAAATTTATTATGAAAATAATTATTTAAAACTCATTAACCAAGCACATCAATTAAACACCTTACCAATGCACATATTATTTTTTGATCTACTAGTATCCGATTGAGGTGCAAAAATATGCGTTAGAAAACTAAGACAAAAGGCTACAAATTTCATGTTGATACGAGAAGCCAATTTAGAGTACAAAGGATTCTTAAGTTTTGGTTATAAGTTAAATAAAACATTTCAATATGTTCACTGTGTCGGCATTACTTTTGCTTAGGTTATCCAAATGATGCGTGACCATAGGTGTTGGACAGCTAAAAAAAAAGAGCTACAACTTTGGTGTATAACACAAATTCAAGTTCGAACGTCTTGATGGTCAAAAATGCGATTCCCTGAATCACTAAACTGACAGTGGGTTTTAAATCTACAACCCTTAAATTTTAACTTTTCTGAAACCCCAATTTGATACGACACCTAAACGCAACTTATAATCAGATTTTTAGCTCAGAGATGGACATTCGGGTCCCTATTCCATCTCTACAACTCTATAATTATTCTCTATTAACCTGTGATATTATCAATTCATCTTAACTCAACTTTTAAGGTTCTTATTGATTAAATTTTCATCTATTCAACATCTCTAAGAATAAGAACAAAACAACTTGATCAAAGAATACAAACACAATTCATAAAAGAGGTTGTACGAAAAATAGGCACAAAACAGAAAAGGCAATTCGCAAAGATTAAGAAGTAATTAAAGAAATTATAACATATATTCAAAACAAGAAGAAAACAGATTCTTATGGTTACCAAAGCCTTTAATTATTTAGTCAAGACAAAACTCTTTAGATTAGTGAGACTTATTCAAACTTCTTTCTTAGATTATGTAGAACTCTCTAGGCTCAGATGTTGCTTCTATGATTTTATGATTTTACTCCTTACCTCATATGTTCCCCTCTCTCTCTCTCTCTCTCTCTCTCTCAATTGAAAGAAGGTTATCCTGATTTTGAATTATATTACTATATTTATAGATGAACGTTAAATTTTTTCTTTGTAAATAAGAATGATCTTGACATATTTGTTTCCACTTTTAATTCCCAATAAAATCCTAAAAGAAATATCATTTTTATTCTTCATACTAATCTATTTTAATTGGATTACCTATCACCTCATCCTTTTAGTGCCTCACGCGCCCTCTTCCCTTACTATCTTCTTCTAATTTCTGTTTTTTTTTTCCTCCTTTTTCTCATATTATTTTTATTATTTAACTTACCTAAGGTTTTATTTAGTTAATTACTTCTAATATTCTCTACTCACACCACAACTATTAATTAATACTAAATTAGCTAAATAAGTTAATACTAAAATATTATTTAACTAGTTTTTAATAAATTAAATATTTTTAAATTTTGAGGTGTTACACCCTCCCCTTTAAGAATTTTCTCCCGACGTCAAAAATTGTCACCCATAAAGCAACTATCTAACAAACACCATTAAAGAGAGTAAGAGCAGATAATAACAATTCTAAATATTCACTATTTCTTACAATTCAAATGAGGCAAAAGTCACAAATTTTAAACTATCATAATTTAAGAACATATGTTACATACTTACATGGAAATACTCCTATCAAGTAAGAGTGTAAGTCAAGTTAACGACATTTCAAGATGTTCATCAGGTACTTTGCAAAAGTAAAGTAGTGGTTAATGTGAGAGCGTGTCTATAAATTAAAATTAGTATATAAGAAAATATATTAGCAATTAGACGCGACTAACGCACTACGACAGATGACGCTTGCTAGGCATCGACAGTGTTCGCACACATGTCATTTATAAGGATGCGACACTACTACACTTGGTCCTATGGATTGACCTGCTCTGATACCAAAAATGTAACGTCTAATTTTGAAACCTTTATCATAAGACGCTAACGAGAACGAATAACACTACCCAAGAAATAAATCTTAGAAATATAGTTAAATGTCTAAAACTTGACATTATAAAATCCATAAGTAAGTTATACATCTAGAAATCCATGAGATATCAAAATACTTGAAATTGGACATTTAATATTTAATCTCCATAATAAAAGTACTATGTGAATTTTCTATCGTTATTCTCAAACTCTCAATCAAATCTTAATGAACCAATACTTTTAAGATGTCGAACTCTTCAGTACTCGACGACGTCAACGATCTCCGTCCAATTTAGTGTCTCTGAAAACAACACTTTAATGAGATACATAATCCCAGTGAATAATACACCGTTAAAGAAAATAAATGTTGTTCTCAGCCGGTGCGGTAACCGGAAAAATCAACCATGATATCCGCTTTCTTTCAAAATAGTCTTTAAAATGCATAAGTAACATAAATAATTTATTTAGCTCAAAATAGTCATTTTCTCATAGTCAATCGAAACTCTTACCTTTACAAATTAGTAATATTTCATAGCTATACTAGCAAAAGTATTCAACTTAAATCTTATTATTATAAGGAGATGTACTCTTTTCTATGAAGTGAATATCATCTCATCATGTGGAGCTCCAGCTCATCTATTATGGAGTATAAAACTCATCTGATATGGGGTACAAGACCCATCTATATGGAGTATAAAACTCATCTGATATGGAGTACAATACTTATCTATATGGAGTATATAACTCATCTGATATGGGGTACAAGACCCATCCAATATGGAGTGTAAAACTCATCTGATATGGGGTACAAGACTCATCCAATATGGAGTGTAAAACTCATCTGATATGGGGTACAAGACCCATCCAATATGGAGTATAAAACTCATCTGATATGGGGTACAAGACCCATCCAATATGGAGTATAAAACTCATCTGATATGGGGTACAAGACCCATCCAATATGGAGTATAAAACTCATCTGATATGGGGTACAAGACCCATCCAATATGGAGTATAAAACTCATCTGATATGGGGTACAAGACTCATCCAATATGGAGTATAAAACTCATCTGATATGGGGTACAAGACCCATCCAATATGGAGTATAAAACTCATCTGATATGGGGTACAAGACCCATCTAATATGGAGTATAAAACTCATCTGATATGGAGTACAAGACTCATCTATATGAAGTATAAAACTCATCTCAAACACCTATAATAATAATTCTATAAATCTCAAACGCAATATCTATATAATATCCATATAGTAATCTTTAAAATATAAAAGATTATTTCAACTTAAAGTAGAACAATTATTCCAAGACTCTACATAAGCAATTCACAAATTCGTACTTATATAGGAATCAATAAATCAAATAGTATTATATTTACGTTATCATATGAATTTATTAGTCCAGTTCCAAGAAAACAAAACAACCACTCCATTATCATTATCCCTGTGTCACCGTGTGATGCAACATGTCACATATTAATTCAATCTAAGTAGTATACTTGTTCAAATCATATGTACACGTATTATACACAATTTTCTCTGTAACTAAATTAGCATATCAAACCAATTTCCTCTGTAAATAAGTTAGCCTATCAAATCGATCGTATATGAATTTCTATTATAATATTTAGATTCAATCCTCAATAAATAGAGTAGGCTTCCATCAAAATAAATTATGCGATGTGAATTATCACTTAGAGTCTCTAAATTCTTTATAATCTAATATATTCTAAAAATTAGTATACCATGGAAATATTTTAAAGTGTGTAATTACTCACCTCTTGAACAGTTGATAATGATGTTTCTTTTCTTATCTTCTCGCCGGTATTCACTATTGATGCAGGTAGATCTTTGTTCTTCTAAGTTTTTTTCTTTTCTTTCTTACGTGCTCTGTGTTTTCTTCTATCCTTTCCTTTCGGTGGTTTCTTTCTTTCTTCCTTTTATTTTATTTTTTCTTTTTAACCTACTACTCTCCACTAACCCTATAATTTAGCATAGTTTGTTTAACACTTCTAATACTCCTATATTTATGTTAATCACCTCAACTAATAGCACACATACATCGGTATTTAATTATTTATTCATTAATTTTAAATACTATCAACTTATGACTATTAGTTAGCTACCCCACTCACATTCTAATTCTAATAATAATACTTACTAGGATTAGTACTAAAAATAGTATGACTAAATAAGAATAAAATATTATCTAATATATAATTTTTCTTATACTAGTTTCAATTCAAAATTAATTTGTATATGTTTACGTATACAAATTTTGGGATGTTACACTGCTAGTTCTCAGAAGTCAGATGTAGACTCTAAATAGAATTAGGATCTTATGTACTAATTATTCTTTTATAATCAATAAAAGTCTCATGGTTTATGCTTTGAATTGTTTCTATTATTTCTCTGTGCTTTTTCATTGAAAAAAATTTTCAAAAACATTTTAAATAAAAAAAATAACACACATATAATGCAACACATACAAGATATAAGCAAAGATGTTCATGCAATTAAAAATAAAAACATGTTCAAGCATTACAACCAAATTGAAATGCAATAAAAAAAATGTGCACAGACATAGAATCCTAGGGTTGAGATGAAGAAGATGTGGGTAGCAAATGAGCTTCAAACAGAGACAACATTTTCTCAAACTGTTTGTCAGTTTTCTCAGCATTCTTGTCAATTGTTTCCTTCAGATCTTTCTGATTAGACTTGACTTCATTTACCCCAGCTTCCAATGAGATTAACTTGTTTGTATGCTCCTTCTGAACTTCTTCAAGCTTCAGGAATCTTGTCTCATGATCAATATGTGCACTTTCAGTTATCATCTTTGTTGATTCTCCACCATCATATTTGTTTATATCATTCAACTTCATCAGCTTCTGTTCCATTTCCATTAAAACCATCTCTTCATGTGAGCAGTTAGTAAGAGCAAATTTTTGTTTCTGAATAGATTTTTCAAAGGCATTCTCAGATTCATCACAAAACTGCAGATATTCATAAGTAAGCTCTTCAACATACTTCTTCTTCAAAGCAGCCATAATTAACCTCTGATAACCATCAATTTCATCAATCTTCTGCACAATCTGACTAGGCATGATAGCATGAGAAGATTTCAAGACATGCAATCTTCTAATATCATTATTAATATGCCTGTCCAGAATCTCAATACTAGACACAGTGTTGTTTGAGTGTTGAGACACTATGCTGTCAAGTATAGATTGATAGGAAATTTCTGGCTCATAGAAGGTTTGAGAAAAGTTTTGTGGCTCAGAAGATGTTGTATTGTGAATTGGAGATGATGGAGGTGAAGTAACAATGTATGGTGGTTTAGAAGTAACTTCAGTTAAAGGATTGATGATTTGAATGGTTGGTTTAGATGAAGTTGGTTGTATAACAGGTGTTTTGACATGTTGTGGGGTGAGAGGTTGTTCATCTTCTGAAGAAGAGTCAGAACTTAAGTCAGTAACAATCTTGAAGTGTTTCTCTTCAAGTTCATCTAACTTAGTTTTCTTTTTCTCTTCAGAGATTGGTTTGGATGGTGTTTCAGGCAATTTTGTAGTTTCAGTATGAATGGTTCGAGGAGATAAATGCTCACATAGCATATCTAACCCCTTTTTCAACATAGTCTATAATAAAATGATGTTTGATCTCTATGTGTTTAGCTCTTGAGTGTAAAATAGGATTTTTAGAAAACTGAATGGCTGCAGTATTATCACAATATAAAGGAATATAGTGACTGCTTATATGATAATCTTCTAATTGATATTTCATCCAAAGAAGTTGTGTGCAACATTTAACAGCTGAAATGTATTCTGCTTCTGCTGTTGACATAGCAATGGTGGTCTGCCTTTTGCTACACCAAGAGATAAGATTTTCACCCATAAATTGGCAACTACCACTTGTTGATTTTCTTTCAAGTTTATCTCCAGCATAATCAACATCACAGAATCCATTTAACTCATATTTATTGGATTTCTTGTAAAGTAATCCATAATTACAAGTTGCTTTCAGATATCTAAAGATTCTCTTCACAGCAGTGAGATGAGATTCTCTAGGATCTGATTGAAATCTTGCACATAAACAAACTGAGAATAAAATATCAGGTCTAGATGCAGTTAGATAGAGTAAAGAACCAATCATACCTCTGTAAACTTTCTGATCAACTTTGCCTTTAGATTCATCCAGGTTTAGGCTTGTAGTTGGATGCATAGGAGTGTTCATAGGCTTGCAATCTTCCAAGTTGAATTTCTTCAAAAGCTCTTTGGTATATTTGGTTTGATGAATATAAGTTCCTTCCTTTGTTTGATTAACTTGTATTCCAAGAAAGTACTTCATTTCACCCATCATACTCATTTCAAATTCTTTCTCCATAAGCTTTGAAAAATTCTTGCAGAGAGTAGCATTTGTTGACCCAAACACGATATCATCAACATATATTTGGACAATCAAAATGTCTTTCTTTAAAGTCTTTCTGAAAAGTGTACAATCAACTTGCCCTTTTTCAAAACCATTATCAATCAAGAAGTTGTTTAGTATATCATACCAAGCTCTAGGTGCTTGTTTAAGACCATAAAGTGACTTCTTTAGTTTGAACACATGATCTGGGTTTTGAGAATTTTCAAATCCCGGAGGTTGTTTGACATATACTTCTTCAGAGATAAAACCTTTAAGAAAGGCACTCTTCACATCCATTTGATATAAGATGATACCATGATTAACTGCATAGGATAGGAATAGTCTGATTGCATCCAATCTTGCAACTGGAGCAAAAGTTTCTTTGTAGTCAATTCCTTCTTGTTGACTATATCCTTGTGCAACTAATCTTGCTTTGTTTCTTATGACTTCTCCTTGTTCATTTAGCTTGTTTCTGAAAACCCATTTTGTTCCAATAATGTTTTTGTCTTCAGGTTTAGGAACAAGATTCCAAACATCATTTCTTTCAAATTGATATAGTTCATCTTTCATAGTTAGAATCCAGGCTTTATCCTTTAAAGCTTCATTAACATTTTTAGGTTCAGTGGTAGAGACTAAACACACCATTGAATCTTCCTTTTGAAAGCTTGATCTGGTTCTTCTAGGACTATCTTTGTTTCCCAGAATTAATTCTTGAGGATGAGATGACTTATATTTGAATGAGTTCTTCTTGATAACTTCTTCAATCTCAGCATCTGATTCACTATCTTCTTGAGATGTTGGAACAGTTTCAGAAGCAGCTTTGTCTTCAGAAGGTGATTCAGGTTCTGAACTCATCTGAACTTCTGAACTTTCTTCTTCTGAATTATGTTTATCTGCAATAACTTCAATAGGCTCTGATTTTTCATCATCAAGCTCTTTATCATCAAATTTTACATGCATAGACTCCTCAACTGTATTAGTTTCAGAGTTATACACTCTGTATGACTTTGAATGCTCAGAGTATCCAATGAAGATACCCTTAGATGCTTTAGAGTCAAATTTCTTTAAATGGATTTTTGTATTCAAGATATAATAAGTACATCCAAATTGATGAAAATAAGAAATATCAGGTTTTCTTCCTTTGAACAATTCATATGCTTTTACTTTCATCATAGGTCTGATATAAATCCTATTTTGAATGTAACAAGCTGTGTTTACTGCTTCTGCCCAGAAATACTTAGCCAAATTATTTTCATGCATCATGGTTCTGGCCATCTCTTGTAAAGATCTGTTCTTTCTTTCTACAACCCCATTTTGTTGTGGAGTTCTAGGAGAAGAGAACTCATGGAGAATTCCATTATTTTCACAAAAGATTTCAAAAGGTTCATTTTCAAATTCACCACCATGATCACTTCTTACTTTAACAATTTTCAAATCTTTTTCAACTTGTATTTGAGTGCAGAAGGTACTAAACACATAATATGTATCATCCTTGGATCTGAGGAATTTAACCCATGTCCATCTACTATAATCATCAACAATGACAAGTCCATACTTCTTACCACTTATTGAAGCAGTGCTAACTGGTCCAAATAAGTCAATGTGAAGTAATTCCAAAGGTCTAGTAGAGACAATGTTTTTATCTTTAAAAGAGCTTTTAAAAAGCTTCCCTTTTTGACAAGAACCACAAACTGAATCTGAGTGATACTTTAAATTTGGTAAGCCTCTCACAAGATTTTGTGTACTAAGCTTAGAGATTAATCTCCAGTTAGCATGACCCAATCTCTTGTGTCAGACCCATTTTTCTTCACTCAAAGTCAATAAACAAACAACATCTTGTTCTTTTAGTTCAAAAAGGTTGATTTTATAAACATTGTCTTTTCTCTTCCCTTTGAAAACAATAGACTTATTAGAGTCTTTGTTTACAGTACATGTGTTCTTATTAAACACCACTTCATATCCACTGTCACATAATTGACTTATGCTCAGAAGATTATGAAATAATCCATCAACTAACAAAACATCAGAAATAGTTGAGAAAGAGTTACCTATTGTACCAGTACCAATTATTTTTCCTTTCTGGTTCCCACCAAATCCTACATTCCCTCCCTCTTTGTGAGTTAGGGTGAGGAACAAATCCTTTTCTCCTGTCATGTGACGTGAGCAACCATTGTCCAAGTACCAAGTACTTTCCTTTTTCTCTCTTTGAGTGCAAACCTGTCAAATAAACTATTTCAGATTTTGGTACCCACAACTTGTTGGGTCCTGATTTGTTAGTGTAGGCCTTGTAGAAGTATGATTTTTGAAAACTTGTTTGAGGTGCATACTTCTTCTTGCCAAAGCTTCTAATAGGTTTCACAGACTTTGTATTAGAAGTACTAGCTTCTGAAGTTATCAGAACCTGAGTTTCCTTAGGAACTGGTCTCTTCAGAATCTTAACTTCTAAATACTTCATTTTTGAATTAGAGTTTGTCTTAGTTTCTGAAGTGTTACTTTCTGAAACTTTTGACTTACCCTTATTCAAAACTGTAGTTTGTGAAACTTTCTTAGAGTTTCCAGATTCTGAAACAAAAGTTGAATAGAGAGGAAGAGGTGTTTTGCTTAAACAAACAGATTGAGTTGATTTATCTTTATCAGAAGATGCAGAATAACCAAACCCATAACCTTTGTTTTTGCTAACACTATAGATCATGGAAGCAACCTTGCTCTTATTGACATTATGTTTCACAAATTCATGAAGAGCAACTTCATGCTCATCATGTGATTTGTTATAAGTAACACAACCTTCTTCAAGCTCTTTGATTTTCAAAAGAGATTCATTGTATTGAGTTTGAAGTAGATTAGATTTCTCTATAAGCAAGTCAACTTTAGTTTTTAAACTTTTGAAATCATTTGACTTGTTTATATATTGCTTCATAGTGTCTTTAAGTGCAATCAGAAGCTTATCATGAGGGAGTTTAGAAATTACCTCATCAATATCATCAGTATCAGATTCATCATCCATGTCTGATTCATTATCAGAAGATGTTGTAGCCATTAGAGCTATGTTAGCCTCTTCATCATCATCATCTTCATCTGATAACTTTTCCAGATCTTCAAAAGTTGCTATAAGACTTTTCTTCATTCTGTTTTTAAAACTGCCCTTTTTCCCTTTATCATTTGAGCTTAACTCAGGACAATCAGCAATGAAATGACCAGTCTTTTTGCAATTGAAACAACTATTCTTAGAGCTGTCTTTCTTGTCTTTCAAACTTGAATTTTTGTTTCCATAACTCTTTGAACCAGAACTTTTCCCAGAGGCTTTGTTGTTCTTATATTTGTTCCATTTTCTGAACTTTGAAATTAAAGCAAAAAGTTCCTCATCTGATCCATCTTCCTGTTCATCTACAGAAGATTCCTCTGCATCAGATTCAATAATTTTAGCCTTTAGGGCCTTAGGAGACTTCAAAGTTGCTGGCAAAGCCAATGACTTTGATTTCTTCTTTGGCTCATCAGAAGCTAGTTCCATCTCGTGACTTATGAGAGAACTAGTTAACTCTTCTAGGCTCAAAGTATTGAGATCTTTTGCTTCTTGAATAGCAGTGACTTTTGGTCTCCACTTGGGTGGTAAACACCTCAGAATCTTCTTCACATGATCAGAAGTTGTATAACTCTTCTTTAAGACTCCAAGACCTGAAACCAAGATTTTAAACCTTGCATACATTTCTTCAATGTTTTCAGTGTCTTTCATCTTAAACATTTCATACTGATGGACTAGAAGATTTGCTTTTGCTTCTTTCACTTGTTGGTTCCCTTCATATGTAGCACACAAAGAGTCATAAATACTTTTAGCACTTGATCTGTTTCCAAGTTTCAAAAATTCATCATGAGTGATGCATTCAGCAAGAATAGATATAGCTCTATTATGTCTTTTCCACTCTTTCTTTTGTTCAGCTGTGAAAGTCTTCTTAACAGCAGCAGTAGTTTTTCCATCTTCATCAAGGTGTTCTTGAAAGCTAACACATTCTTCAATGATATCCCACAACCCTTCATCTTCAGCTATAATGTGTGGATATATTTTGTATTTCCACCAACTAAAGGTTGATTGGTCACCATTGAACTTAGGTGCTTTGCTGTAAACACTTCCAGTTTTCTCTCCTTTCTCAGAGTTGTAATCATATGGAATTTCAATCTTCTTAGAACTCTCAATAGCTTCAGTCATTGTGTTTTTCAGGATCTTTTTATTTCACTGTTAAGTGATGTGTAACAACCGGAGCTCTAGATACCAATTGAAGGTGTGAAAAACACAAGAAGGGGGGGTTGAATTGTGTTTTGGTAATTTTAAAAACTTCTTCTAAGTTTAGAAAACTTATCAGAAGCACCAGCGGATAAAACAAACACAAGCAACGCACGTAAACAGAAACAGAAGCAGAAAGAGTAAGAGAGATAGAGAGAGAGACGAGACAAGCAATTTTATACTGGTTCCTCTCACAAACCGAGAGTAGTCCAGTGCCCTTGCACTTCCAAGGGATTTCACTATAATCACTTTGATTACAATTGCTCAAACACACTAGTAAGAGACTTCCTAATGCTCAAGTTCTAAACAAGAGACTTCCTAACACAAAAACAAAAGATAATTGAGTTTTGAGCAATTAATATTAAAATCAATAGCTCTTAAAAACAATACAACACAACTGTAAAGACTCTAACAATTGATTCCTAAGAAAACAAAAGTCAGAAGCACAAACAGAATAACTTCAGAAGCAGTGCTTGCAGTCTTGTATGAAAAACAGAGTAGGTGTTGTTGCTTTTTGAATTTTGCGTCACTTGATCTTCAAGAGTTGTTCTCTATTTATATGAGGTAGAAGAAAAAGAGACGTTTGATGTTACTGACCGTTGCAGAGGTCATTGTCACACCAGCTGTGTAAGGACAAAGGTAACATGGGATATTTGCCATTTCTGGTAAAGCTTATCCATTTATTCCTTTTGTATGAGAATATTCGCCCTTATGTAGTAAAATAGTACTAACGTCACTATCCTGATGATAAGGATGTAGTACTATGATTTCACAATCAATAGCAACCTTTAAATTCAAATGATTTCCAATCATTGAATCACTATCAGTTAACACTGACATTCTCTGATAGTTTAATCAGACTTTATGTTTCCAACATAACTTCTGATTCCTTAGCTTCTGAAATTTATGACCTTCAGACTCAACACATATTCTGAGTTAACCAACTTCTGACTTTGGAGTAACTTCTGATCAATGTTGCTTCTGATGTCATTGCCTCTGATATCGTTGCTTCTGACATCAATTTTGGCGCTTGTTTCAGAGCTTCTTATATCAAGTGTGAACATAATATAATTTTAATCCTGCACAGTTAGATAAAATATTAAAATACCCTATTGTTCATTAATACTTTGTTATCATCAAAACTTTAAGCACTTAGTTAAAACCACATTTGTTCCAACAGGGATCAGTGTTGATCAAAGTCTCTATAGAAGTATGATTGGAAGCCTATTGTATCTCACAGCAAGCAGACCTGATATTACTTTTGCTGTAGGAGTATGTGCAAGATATCAAGCTGAACCTAAGATGAGTCACCTCACTGAAGTCAAAAGAATTTTAAAGTATGTGAATGGGACATGTGACTATGGAATCTTGTATTGTCACAGTGATAATACTATGTTAGTAGGCTACTGTGATGCTGATTGGGCAGGAAGTGTAGATGATAGGAAAAGCACTTCAGGAGCATGTTTCTTCCTAGGTAATAATCTCATATCTTGGTTTAGTAAGAAACAAAATAGTGTGTCTCTATCAACTGCAGAGGCATAATATATTGCAGCTGGTAGTAGTTGTTCTCAACTAGTGTGGATGAAGCAAATGTTGAAGGAGTACAATGTGGTACAAAATGCTATGACATAATACCGTGACAACTTGAGTGCCATAAACATCTCTAAAAATCCTATTCAACATAGTAGGACTAAGCATATTGATATAAGGCACCATTTTATTAGAGATCTTGTTGAAGAAAAGATTGTCACACTTGAGCATGTAGCAACAAATGAACAACTTGCTGATATTTTCACAAAGGCGTTGGATGCAACACAATTTGAGGAGTTGAGGGGCAAATTGGGAATTTGCCTATTTGAAAACCAATAGCAGTTATTTTTCAAAAGGCGTGCAACTGTTTCTCCCTCCTATCAAGCTAGGGTGCACGCTATTCAAGAAACGATTTTCTTTTTGTTAAATTTCTTTTGCCGTAATCATTACTATTTCTCTCATAGACTCAAACGATCACCTTCTCTGCTGCATCACTGTTTTCGTTCGATCAAGACATCTATCATCTCTCAGACTTCTCACATTCCATTACTCTCTCAAAACAACTATGTCAACTCCCGTTTCATCACCGGTCAGAGAAAACTCATCAACCTCATCACCACCTGAAGAACATGCAACGATGATTGTTGTTGCAGAACCTATATCTGTTGTCGCTCCCGACACTATCGCAAAATCAAAGAAAGAAAAATCAAAGAAGAAGAAAAAGTCGGTAAGTGTTATTTCCCCTGAATCTGTGAAATCAAAAGGGAAAAAGAAGAAATCTAAGTCTAAATCTAAATCTAGTAAATCTCATACTATGCAAGAATTGTATCTTGATGATTTAGATGGAAAGAATGTTGAATCTTCTAGTAGGGTAGTTCAAGAGTCTCAAACCCTAGGATTAGATGATTCTGGTGATGTTGTTGTTGATGGTGGTGCTACTACTAAGACCACAGAGAATGTTGTGGTGGAGACAACTCAAGAAGATGATGCAACTGTTGTTGACTCTGAAAAGGCATAGTATCATGAAGGTACTAACCTTCTTAAGAATGTTGATGCTCTAACAGATGCTAGAGCATCTGATGTCCCAGACACTGCAAAGAATACAGATGAAACTGTGTCTGGTGATGCTATTGAGGTCTCTCAGAATGATGAGAGCATGAAGACTGCTGAAGTGGAAGTGGATGATCACACTCTGTCTTATCACCAAACAGGTTCACAGAACAAGGAACCTGATGTTGAGATTTTGTCTACTGTGGACAAAATGGTGGAGAAGACTATTGGACCTAGCATTGCTGGCAGGTTAAGGAGTAGAGCTAGAAAAGAACCTACACCACCACCAAAGTCAACAAAGAAATCCAAAGCTGCTGATGGATTGAAGCCAGTGAGGTATGGCCCTGGCAGATCGAAGAGCAAACATATTTCAAATGCTGAGCCTAAGAAAAAGGCTTTAAAGAGAAAACATGAGTCATCTGATGACAGTGATTTTGTGGCTGAAGAGGATGCTGTAGAGGATGCTGGCACATTTGACAAGCTAGTTGATACAGGGAAGAAAAGAGCAAGAAGTGTATCATCTGTTCCTTTAGACAATGTGTCTTTTCACCATGAGGAAGGTGCTTCTAGATGGAAGTTCATTTGTGAAAGAAGGGTAGCTGTGGAAAGGAATCTACATCATGATTTGTTAAATCTCCAAGAGCTTATGGAGGTTATTGAAGCAGCTGGTCTAGTGAAGACTGTGAGAAGCTTGGGTAAATGCTATGTGAAGCTGGTCAGATAATTCATTGTGAACATAGGAACTGACTGTGATGATCCTATGAGTCCTGAATATAGGCAGGTTTATGTGCGTGGCAAATGTGTCAAATTTTCACCTGCTATAATCAATGAATACTTGGGAAGGAGTGTTGAAGAAATTGCTGAGTTGGAGGTAACTTAGAATCAGATCTGCAAAACCCTTATAGGTGATCTGGTTAAGGAGTGGCCTATGAAGAGCAACCTGTCTGCTGCTAAGCTGTCCACTAAATATGCTATTCTGAACAAAATTGCAGCTGTCAATTGGGTGCCAACTACCCATTCTAATGATGTGTCCAGAGGGTTGAGCAAGTTCATTTATGCTAAAGGTACAAAATCTGTTTTTAACTTTGGTGAGTTTATATTCTATCAAACTATAGCTCATAGGAAGACAAATGCTACAAAAATTCCTATTGCTTTTCCCACTTTACTCTGTGATATCATTCTGCAACAATTTCCTGAGCTGTGCTTTCCTACTGATGAGCCTGCTAAGAGAGAGTCAGAAATTACTTTAGACTCTAGGTTTTTGGAAAAGTCACATGCTGTAGATATTGCTCTAGCATCTGCCAAAGGCAAATCTGCTATGCTCAGCAGACAGCAGATGATTGCTGATCTCAAGGTTGTGAGTAGGGCACTGGATGACAAGAAGTTCTTGATTGATCGTGTGGTTCAGAACTTGGAAGCTGAAGAGCTGGCTGCTCATGATGAAGCATTAGTGGTGGAGGATTCTGAAGGAAGTGTTGATTTTTAATAATCCATTTTTTTTCTTTCTGATGTTTTGTATTATGGGTGAAGCCCTGGATTATCTATGCGCCTGTGTGTGCTATCTGGGCTGTAATAAGTACTATGTGGTTCTGTTCCGTACTTATGATGTTCTGATGTTCTGACAATATGATGTTCTTTTCCTTTTGTCAAATTATTTGGCTAAAAAGGGGGAGTATTATTAATGTTGATGCACTACTGAAGTTTGATGCTTGCTACTGATTTCTATGATGTTTTCATCATCTATCTGATGTTTAGCAATGCATGAAGAAAGGGGGAGTGTAGTATGTATGTGTGGATATACTCCTATCTACCTACCATTGAGGGGGAGTATTGTTGATTGTATGCATTAAGGGGGAGGAATTTATTTTTCCTAATCTTTAAAATTTGTTGATACTTTTTGAAGCTGATTATTTTTCTCTGGAATCAACTTGAGAGTTTAAGTCTCTTTGATCATACTCCTTGAGGCTGGTTGAATTTCATATCCGCTGTGCATGCCTCTGATACATGGTTAGCCTATGCATTCAAGTATTGTCCTATTCTTCTGAAGTTATATTTTGAAGTTGATTTGAAGAATTATATTTTATGCATGCTGATCAAAAGTGTTTTAGCCAAAATTTGCCAAAGGGGGAGATTGTTGGCGTTTGTATGTTGGCTATAATTTTGCAAAAACCCATTTTGTCACATGCTCTAGGACATGCTGAAGCATCTGAGTATGTTAAGCCCTGAAGCTGTTTGGATGCGCGCGTTTTTATTTTTAAAATATATCTTAAGAAGATTTGTTTTAAAAATATATTTTATCATGCATAGCTGGCATAACAGAACGCGCCTTGGGTCAGAAGTTATCTCTTATGTGAAGATTTAATTCTAAAATATAATTCCCATATTTTAGGATTTGGTTTGTTTTTATTGGATATATTTTTTAAGACTCCTTTTCTTAAGAAACAAGTTAAGCTGCGCTGAAGACTCTATATATACATGTGTAAAACCTAGTTAGGGTTGTGGGAATTTTATTGTGTTCACTAAAGCGTGTGTTGTTTATTTTTCCCTAGTGAACCTTGTGAGTCTTTTCTTTTATCACGTTGATACTTGCTAAGGACATAGGTTGTTGTCTTGTGTTATTTGTGTGATTACTCTTAAGCCTTTAGGTACGGAGTTGATCGTTTTGTCTGAGTGTGTTCTCACCACCATAAGCTGTTTGTTTGATTGTGAACAACACTGTGTTCGTGTTGTTAGTAAGGAGTAAGGCGGGGCGCCTTTGACCTAGGAGTTCCTAGGTTGAGTTGCACAAGGTGGTTGCTAGGTTAGGAGCAGTAAACGGGTCGTTTACTGGTGTCTTGGAACTAGGGCTATAATAGTGGATTCCTCCTGGATTGGTATCCCCCAGATTAGGGCAAGTTGCGCCGAACTGGGTCAACAAACTCTTGTGTTATTTACATTCTGTTCTTTATAGTTTTTATTATTGTCTGTGTTGCGAGTAGACGTTGTAGCAATTGCTAAAGCATCATACTACTGAGTGCCAGGAATTTCAGGATTAATATAGTTAATATAAATGATAGAAATAAGTTCTTTGAGAGTCAATTACAACAATGGGTATCCTTTAATTTATGGGAGGTTGATAATACGAGTTTAGTTACAAATTGGAAGAATATATGGGCTATGGCATATCATTTATTATGGATGTGGAGAAACAAAGAAAATCATGAAGATAATTTTGTTCGTCCTCATCCGACTCATAGTTATATTTTGAGCAGGGCTAAAGAATACTTGGAAGCTGATATGGTGAGTAGGGTTGGTGCTTTTAGGCCGAAAAAGGTGATTCAAGTTGGGTGGAAACCTCCTCCAACGAGGTGGATTAGACTAAACACTGATGGCTCCTGTGATGAAGATGGAGGGATAGGATGTGGTGGTGTTTTGAGAGGAAGTGACGGCGAATGGTTGCGAGGATTTGCAAAATTCATCAGAAAAGGAAATGCTTATATAGCTGAACTTTGGGGAGTGTTGGAAGAATTAGAGCTTGCAAGAAGCATGAATTTCCAAGCAGTGGAGTTACATGTGGATTCCTTAGTGGTCTTTCAAGCCTTAACAGATGATAGCAAAGGTAGTCCTTGTGGAAGTGCTATAATTCAAAAAATTAGGAAGCTTCTTGATTTGAATTGGGAGGTCAAAGTTCAACATTCATACCATGAGTCAAATAAATGTGTTGATGCTCTAGCTAATATTGGTTGCTCCATGAGAGTTGATAGTATTATTTATACTTGTTGTCCGGCTCAACTGAATAATTTGTTACTTGCTGACTTAATGGGGACAACTACTCATCTACTGGTTTCTATGTAGTTTTTTTTTTGGCTTTTAAGCCCTCTCTGTTATCAAAAAAATAAAATAAAAAATAAAACTTGTCCTTGATCAAATTAATTAGTCTAATAAATCAAATATTGATTATAAAATAAAAAAATATGAGTTGTTAGAAAATTATAACTAATCCTGACAAAAAAGAAAAATAAGATTGTAATTTTTCTAAAAAAAATTGAAGGAAATTTTTTTATTAATCATTAACACTAATAACCACGTTATAACTATTCTTGACATTTAGCCAAAAAAAATTATTCTTGACATGATTAGAATTCTACATTTTAAAATTACAATATTAAGCTCTTACCACTAAATAGCGTTTAGAAAATAAGTTAAAAGTCAGTAAAATAAGCTATAAGCTAATGTTAAAAAAGGTTTATCAAACATGTCTAATTTTTTACATATGAACTTATAAGCTATAAGACATAAGCTATAAGCTAATTTTTAGGCTTCCCAAACAGACCCTAAGTTAGCACCTCAAGTGTAACTTTTTTTTTGTCAGGTAGCCTTGTGACTAGAAATTTACCTCTAAATATGAATAAGTGAGCATACTCGGGTTCAAACCCGGATCCCAACACTTTCGTGCAATATATCAAACCTATTAAGTTAAGCTCATGGGACCAAAAAATCACTCACGGATTTGATAAAATTAACTGAAATTAATATATTTTTTTTACAGGAACAAATTTTAAATTTAACATCAGTCAAAAAAATATTTGATTAAGAAAATTAACAACTACCGGTAAAGAAAAAAAAAACCTAATCAAACCTAAAACGAATTCGCTTTCAAGTTTCGCAGCTAGCTCTTTCAAAACAACGGCCAAAAACCGTCGCCGGAGTTCTTCATCGGCCGCCAGAACAGTGAGAATATCCACTCTTCTATGGCTACTACTTTGTTCAATTGCTTTTGCTGGTTTTTTTTTATAAATTTTTTTAATTTTATTAATAGGTTAGGAATTGGGAATGGAAGAAGAGAATAATAATAATGAAGTGAAATCATTTAAAGATTTGGGTTTATCTCAGAAATTAGTAGATGCTTGTGAAAAATTCGGTTGGAAGAATCCGCTTAAGATTCAAACTGAAGTGATTCCTTTTGCTCTACAAGGTTAGATTTCATCTTTGCTTCATTTTTTTTATTAAGCATTCATTTTGGTATTTAAATGTGTTTGTGAGTTGGTTAGTTAGTTATTTAGTTAGTTAGTTGGTTAGTTAGTGTGGTTAGTTATTTAGTTGGTTAGTTAGTTAGTTGTTTAGTTACTGTGGTTCGTAAATGTATCGTTTGTTAGTTAGTTTGGTTTTTAAATGTACCGTTAGTTAGTTTGGTTCTTAAAAATGTATCTTCTGTTAGTTAGTTTGATTCTTGAATGTACCGTTTGTTAGTTAGTTGGTATTTAAATGTGTGTGTGAGACTGTCGTCTGTCGCTATAGTCCGTCTAGTATTAGTTAGTTAGTTGGTTAGTTAGTGTGGTTCTCAAATGTATCGTTTGTTAATTAGTTTGGTTCTTAAATGTATCGCTTGTTAGTTAGTTAGTTTGTTTTTTAAATGTACCGTTTGATAGTTAGTTTGGTCCTAATATTGTTAATAGAAGATACGGAGAGGGACATTTTTGCAATTTCTATACATTCAGGAACTACAATGATGGAATTTCACTGATATGGGGACGGAAATGATTGTTCACTATAATATTTAGGAAATGGTGCTTATTTCATTTCATCATAAATTAAATGATATATACAAATAGGTGGAGAATAAAAAATTTGTGGTTCCTACTTCCTAGAGGTTAGCTCAGTTGGTAGAGACATTGCATATAATATGCAGAGACCAGGGTTCAAAGCCTGATACGCCTGCTTATTCCCCTTTAAAAGGTGAGAAATTCTAGTTACTAGGCTACCTGACAATTTTTTTCCTGTGGGCTTGTATATAATACGGACACTCAAGCAAGAGAGTGAGTTTGCCTGCCAATAAACGCCAGCTGAAATAAGAGCCACTCTTTTGTTTTTCGGTTGCAAAATAAGTAATAGAAATAGACAAGAGTTATTGCAGAGTGATAATCCTTGCTTGCTGTACAACACAAATAATAATGTGATTTTGAAACTGAAATTTTATATATCAGTATGATAGTTTTTAATATTTTTTGTTTATTGAATTAGTAGTCTTCTATTTCAACCTTTAAACTGTATTTTGATTATGGTAATTCTTTATATTTTCTGTTTCTTAGGAAAAGATATTATTGGACTTTCCCAAACGGGTTCTGGTAAGACTGGAGCTTTTGTTCTTCCTATATTGAACGCCTTCTTAGAAGCACCAGAACCACACCTAAACAATTTCTTTGCTTGTGTAATGTCTCCCGCAAGGTTTGATATTTCAATACTTGATCATGGATATAGTAATATAGTTATATTCATACAAATAAATTCAGATTTATCTGATGTAATTATTCTCACTGATATTTACCTAGTATATTGCTTCTGTACTAACCTTTTTCTTACACTAGGGAGCTTGCTATTCAAATTGCGAACCAGTTTAAAGATCTTGGTTCTGAAATTGGTGTCAAGTGTGCTGTGGTGAGTATTATGCATGAATTTATGTCTCCCTGTTCATTACATAGCTCAGGTTTGTTTTTGTATTGTCCTATCACATGGTGGCTATTCACATGCCTAAATCAATTTTGATTGTTATCATTACCTTTTTCTATAGCTTGTTGGAGGGACTGACATTGTACAACAATCCATCGAGATAGCAAAGCGACCTCATATTATTGTAAGTGTTACTAGTAGTTGCCATAGGCATGCTTTGATTTTATTGTTTCTTTTACGTCAAGAGCATTAGACTAGTAGGTGAATGATATCCAAAATAGTGTCGTGCTTGTGTGGATTCACAATAAATTATAACCAGCATATTAGAATAAATTTAGTTCTTCATGTTGAAACCAAACTCAGATAATCAAGAACACCAATGCAGAATTAGAAAAATTTGAGACCCCTCCTTCTCTGTTATCCCTCTTCCATTTATATATCTTCTTACAAAGACCCGCATGACTGGTGGTCTCCTACACATGATTGATGCAAAATATGATTGACATAGTTGATAAGAGATATCCGAACTTATGCAGGTTCTGCATGTAAAAGATTGAGATTGTATTTTGATTTAGCACCGCTTCTAGTCTTCTAATTTCGTAAGTCTTATATTTTGTTTTTTATTTACTTTTGTTGATTTCTTACTCTTGAAGGTTGGGACGCCTGGACGAGTCTTGGATCACCTAAAACAAACCAAAGGATTTTCTCTTGGTAGATTAAAATTTTTGGTATGATTTTTATGCTATTTGAGTTAAGCTCGACTCGAGTTTTATTTTTGACATCCAATGGTCGAGTTTATTTTTGAGCCGATGAATTGATTTGAGAATATGAACATGGTTTTTTGATTGATACCAGTTGAGTTATTGCTGCAATTGAAACATGCATGTTTCTGCATTGGTCTAGTTAATAGTTATACTTATATCTTTCATGACTATGCAGTTATATTTAAAGTAGTGTTGTTAAATAGCAGCTATAGCGCGCTATTGCATGGTATAATTTGAACCAAGTCAACAAACCTGAAACCGCTATTGTTCCATGATACGCTATAAAATAGTAAAACGCTGTGAAATAGGGGTGCTTAGCACTATTCCGTAGCGGAATTTGAAAAGACAACTATTTTCCACTAGGATTGCGATTGACAACACTGGTTTAAAGAAAGTCTGCAGCTGATTTGCTACATGGCATATAGATGTAGGGGTGTTTTGTGTTTCGTTTTTACTGACGCTTGGACCTGTTTGCAACTTTACAAAATAATATATTATATTGAAGTAATATATCATGTTTTCTTCCATTTCATACTCTAGTCCTCGGCTTTCCATATATCTTATGTTTATTTGGACTTGTTTGATTGCTCTGCATTTTGAGCAGGTCTTAGATGAGGCAGACAGGCTGTTGAATGAGGACTTTGAAACACAACTTAATGAGATTTTAGAATTTATTCCTAATAAGCGGAGAACATTTCTTTTTTCAGCTACGATGACAAAGAAGGTAAATATGTAGGTTTATCTTCTATTTTTTTATAATAGTACATTTTCTGTGCACCACTTATATACTTGATTGTGTAATTTATTTATTTATTTTCAAATTTACTGTTGTAATAAAAGAGAAAATTGCACTCTTATTATTTCAGGTCCGTAAGATCCAAAGGATGTGTTTAAGGGATCCTGTGAAGGTACAACCCTAGTATATACAAATATAATATTCGTAATGGACTGTATAGTAACATATATCATTTCATCTGGAGGAAAATGTAATTTTAAGCATCTTTCATGGGAAGGAGCTGTATTTTTTACCCGTATGTACACGGATGTTATTCACAATTTTTCTTATTCTATATAGGTTGAAGTATCATCCAAATATTCTACTGTGGACACACTGAAGCAGCAGTGTTGCTTTGTACCAGCAAAACATAAGGTCTCCTTTCTACCTTGTCTAAAAAATGCGTTTGCTTTGTACTAGACCCGAGACATACAATACAATCAAAATGATATATATTATATATATAGAACAAAGACAATAGATTTAGCAAAGTAAAATTATTTTATTTAATTTGATACCAAATAAAATTATGGGTTATGGTGTTTAAATCAGAAGAGAGAGTGCTCCGGTTATGAAAGACTGAAAATAAGTTAATAACAAAATTTCTTTAGTTTTGGGTTTTGTGAATCAGAAACTATTATCATTTTATACTTGCACTGATTGTGTTCATCATTTCCATGCTTCTTTCATAGAATTGCTACCTCGTATACATTCTCACTGAAATGGCTGGAAGTACATCAATGGTATTCACTCGAACTTGTGATTCATCGCGGCTTCTGGCATTGATTCTTACGAAACTTGGTTTGAAAGCCATCGCAATTAACGGTAATATGAGTCAGGTAATTGTACTACACAGATCCTGTATTATAACTGTTATTTGTTGTAAACTTCCGAGAAATATGCCTAATTTTTATTTCAATATCTTTTTATAGCCAAAGAGACTTGAAGCCTTGGAACAGTTCAAGTCTGGAGAGTGCAAAATCCTCCTTTGTACTGATGTACTTAGTAGGGGACTGGATATTCCGGAGGTAGATATGGTGATTAACTACGACATTCCCACAGACCCCAAAGTAAGATACTAAGATGCGCTATATGATGCTTTTATACTTTTGTCGACATGTTTTATTCTCACAGTAACAATAATCATTAATCAAAAGTTCATAATTGGCTTCATGTAATGGTAGAAATTTGATTGTAATTCATGTCTAGTTATAGACAATACATCTATATTATAACACATCCAGAAATCATGAAAATAATCCCGACATTGTCAACTACAGCTTTATATACATCGTGTGGGAAGGACTGCTCGTGCTGGGCGCTCCGGTGTTGCCATTTCCATTTTGAACCAGTATGAAGTAGGGTGGTTCAAAAAGATAGAAGAACTTATGGGTAAGGACTAAGGAGTATATGCTATCTGCCTTTGCTTTGTCATTTTAAGGATCAAAAGTTTCTTAGTAAATAAGTAACCAATACAGGCATTATTTTTCAGGAGGCAAGAAGCTACCATTGTATCCGGCACAAGATGAAGAAGTTTTACTTTTGAGAGAGCGCGTTAGTGAGGCAAAAAGATCAGCAGAAAAGGTAAATTTCTTGCATTTCAGCATTAACTAAAACTGCTTGCAAGTTGCAAGATAATTTTGTAGAGACTAAGAATATTTTTTTACAAGGACTAAAAGTAAAATGTTCAAATTTATAACGATAAAAAATTAGTCTATTCTTATTTGATTTAACTTGTTTTTTTTTGTTTTTTGTAAATGCTTAAAAATGATTGTATTTTATTTGTGTAGGAAATTAAGGAATCATCTGAGAAGAAGAAATGGAAGGAAGAAGGAGATTTAAGTGAGGATGAGGAAGATATTGACAAGTACTTTAATCTCTTTTCGTCAAAAATAAATTCGGCAGCAAAAAGAAAAAAGACAAGGGGCTGCACTAGTATCGCCACCGGAGTTAACAAAAAAAAGCCTAGGGTATATAGATGATATTTTTGAGCAACAATATTTTTTGAGCATAGAACAAGAAAGCAAGCAACCCCTTGATCGTAATTTGAAAAAGATTACGGATTTTTTTAGTTTATTATTCTCTGATTCTTAGGGGAAGGGGTTTAGTAGAAAGGTTAGGGATTTTGAGTGACAAAGAATAGGGATTTGTTTTGATTATTGAGTTATTTAGCTTAATATGTTGTTTTTGAGGAAGAAAAGTGATTTTTAAGTTAAGTCGTGTTTGATTATTTAGCTTGTTATGTTGTTTTGATATTAGAGGGATTTGTATTGTTTATGTTAAGAGGAATAAGTTGTGTTCTTTGTAAAAAAAAAAAAAGATTTATTGAGACTTTGAGGCTTTTGAATTTGCTATTTGTATTTAGAAGAAGATGAAAGTGAAGACTATTTGAGACGAATAAGTAGAAAATTCTGAATTTGAATATTGGCTACGTGCTTATATTTCTTTTTAGGAAAATGATAACTAGTGCCCTTAAGGCAATAGTTAAGAAACATAAATATAGTAAAAGTACATTGGAATTTTTCAAAGTAGTAATGGTTCTTTTAATTTTTTTTTAATAAAATAATTTTTCTTTACATGAAAAATGTTCATTATTTTTCAATTCACACTCCTTATACTGTTCAAATATGTATAAAGCCACTGCCCTTTTAGTAGTGTATTCTAAATAAAATTCTGATGAATTTAACTCAGGGATATTGCATGTAATGTGTATAGATCAGAGTTTAAATTTTGGTACATTCACTTATAAACTTGAAGTTCAAGCCACAAGCTACTTGTAAAAAAAAAATACATTGTCGAAAATGTAAACAAGTATATCTTTTACTTTTAGTTAGAAAATTAAACTTTGATTTTACAACATTGTAAGAATCTAACTCATTTATCTAAAATAAAATAAGGGTCATGTTAACATGTGCCCTGGGCACATGTTAAGAATCTAAAAGTAGAAATATTCTCTTAAATTTTGTGCATTGAAAACATGAAAAATTTAAAAATTACACTAATACACGGATACCGATACAAAAGTTTCTTTATTTATCTCACTAACATGTGCCCTTGGGGCACATGTTAACATTTTCTTTATTCCATAAAATAAACCTCCTCAACTCAACTGTATTTAATGTATTTAATGGTGATTGACACTATACATAGTAGGAAGAATTACAGTTCAATTCTTCCAATTACATTTGAGAGAGGACCAAAATCATTTGATGTCATAGCTTGTTCTGAACTCTAGACTACATAACTCTAGAGCTGAGTATATGGACTGAGATCCGCTGGCCAACCCGTTTAACCCGCAACCCGCGCGGACTTAAGTCCAACTTTTTTTGACTCGTTTATATTTTGGTCCGTGTGGCTTGGACCGTTAAAACTGTGGGTTATACGGGTTAAATCCACGGGTTTGCGGGTTGACCCGTATAACCCGCCTTTATTATTTTTTTCAAAAAAATAGTTAATCATATACAATATACTAATATAGTGCTATTTTATTTTTAAATCGGTTGATATAGAATTTGTTGTTGTATTATTAATATTGATTTGGATTATTAAAGTTATTCTCATTAATTATTTTAACAAGACTAAGACTATTGAAGTTTTATTAAATATAATTTGTGTTTATCTTACGGATTTGAAGACTTTGGTGTGGAGAGAAAGAATGATAATGTGAACCAGTTGAATTTGATTTTGGTTTCATTACATGCAAAAAAAAGATAGATAAATTTTAAAATGTCACATTTTTTTTTAATAATATCAAATATTTTAGTTTTATTTTTAAAAAAGTCATTTTTTTTTATAAATGTCATAGTCTGCGGGTTAACCGTTTAACCCGCGGGTTTATGCGGACCGTACTTGGACCAACAATTATAATATGTTTATATTTACTGATGAGCTTGTTCGCCCAGATTATTATGCGGACTTATACGGGGCGAGCTAGCCCGTATACCAGCTCTACATAACTCCTTCTCCAGAGAACCATAGAGTGTGAATATAAAAAATAAATAAATAAACCATCCAACTCTCATTTGTAGATGTTAATTGACATCCCAGATAGATATATCATAATCATTATCACTTAATTAACGGATTCAAAAGATAATCTACACGTAAAGCATGCCCTATATAAACTAATTTAAAATATGTAATCCAAACACATACAAAGCCAATTCAAACTATTATCATAAACCAATTAAATTTAATAAGTCAAGTTTTCTTAGCAACACAATCTGACCAATTGTAATGTTCATACATACCATAAGTCTACACATTCAAAGATATTCCATCAGCATATATATCTAATAAGTTGACAAAATTGAAATTTTAAGCAAACTTATTTTGTGTGTGGAATCAACTCATTACTCATAGACTTATGGTTTATCAAACTCAAGAGTTTAAGCAAATTAATTAGTTATAGCTATAAACATGTATGTATAAAAATAAACACAGATCATTCAAAGTTGATGTGGATATGAATGAATGGATAATATGTTAGACGTGTGATTTGACCATCAAAATTAAATAATTTTCAGAAATTCCAGCAGCTCATATGAATAAAGAATTATAATTTTATTTAATTTGGTGATTAACTCAGATTGTGTAACCTACTAATTTAAGTAATATAATTAGATAATGATATTAAATCCTTACCTTATCGCTATAATTAGTACCTTTTCTTACCGTATTCTTATTAGCAAGTTTAATAATTTGTTACTAAAATAAATACTACTAATATGTTTTTTTTATCAAGTAGTTTATTGGTTATAAATTATATCCCACCTTAAATAAGTGAAATTTTTGTGGTTCAAACTTTCGATTCCTGCATATAAAATATGATGTTTCTACCAACTAAGTCTCATGGGGACATTGATGCGCAATATTTAAATATTTGCAATATGAACAAACACAAATAATCAACCTAACTTAAACACAGTTAAGAGTGAAGATTTATTTCGGTCTTTGAAAAAATTTGAGACTCAATAAAGGGTTTTTAGCCGTAAGAAAAATAAACTCGGGCATTTAGTCTCTATGTGTGAATCGACATAGAAATTGACTTTTTTATGTTGATATGTACATTGACTCATCAAATAACTATAAAAAATTTCATGTTATTTTAAAGAGACAATTAGATCTATTTTTATTTTGTTACTAAGATATAAATATGAAGTTTTTATCGTCGTTACGTCAGCGATAATTAATCTTTGTTGTAGAATGTATGGCTGTGGGTAAGACAAAATGAATTCTCTCTCAACTAATTTTTTTTATATGAGACAAAAATCGAACCTCAAACCACATGATTAATGATTAAGGAGACAAAGTCATAGTTGGTAGATAACTATATATAAATCTCTTATAATTATTAAAAAGATACAATTTATTTGTTATACATAATTTTATGGAAATAATTATATAACTACTCAAAATGATAACTTATGTCCCCAAAACAAAATCATGCATACTCATTATATATAGTAAGAGGGATACATTATATAACTTCCCGTTTCAAAAAAATAAAAAAGAAACACAGACAATTGAATTAAACCTTTACCTGTTCTCATCACTTAAAATATCAATTCTTAGGGAAGCTTTTTTCTAATAAAAAAGGTTACGTGCCTAAATAATAATATGGTTATGGTTTTTCTCTCAAGTTATTATATGATATTAAAATTTTATAAAGTGTCAATGGGATCGCCATGTTCACTTTCACTTCAAATTAGGATATACTTAAAAGTCAATGGCCCATCAGATATGTTTACATTTTTATATGTACAATTTTGAAGTTAACTTATATATATAATTTTTCTGTATATCATATTCTAATTCGTTTGTTGGCAGCTACATATATATTTGAATATTGGATCTTGAAATATTTAACATTAATTAATCCATGCATGAAGCACAAAAAATGGGATGATGAAAGAGAGTTGAATATTTGTAAATCATGAGATTAGTTTGAATTATTCATCAACATTATCAATTAATTATAATCTCTTTGTCGAAAATTCAATTGAAATCGATCATTTTGATTAAATTTATGTAATTTTTTGTCAAATAGATTAATGTTTAAAATTATACACATCTTAAGTATCGAATTCAAATTTAAATTCAGAGTCCTACAAATGTCTCTACAACTACCAACGAAACTATATTTATAAAAGACTTAAAATTTAACTAACTTAATTAATATGCAATTTTAAGATCTATTAAATTATGAGAGAAAGACATATAACTTTGGACATCCTATAAAAAGGGTAATACATTATTTTATTATTAAAAACATAGAATTCCCTCATATAAACTTTTAATTAAAAAAATGTTTTAAAGGGGGTAGTTTTATCATTTTTGGCAAATAGGATTTTTAAAATGAAAGTGACACTTGAGGCGCTAGTTTATTTAGTGCTAAGAGTTTAACATTGAAATTTTAAGGTGCTGAGTTTAAATTCTATTAAAAATAGTTGTAGTATGCTTAATAAAATTTTACCACTTTTCTTAATTTTTTAAAAAAAAAAGTGATATTTTATTTTAAATAGTGCAAGTCCACTTTTAGAATTTGTTTAGATCCATACAGGGGAGACACCAAAAAAGACTTAAATTTTGTAAAAGTATAGAAATATTCGACATATAAATCTAAAACTGAGGCGAATGTGAATTTCATATTTCAAAGAGAAATGGAGGTATCCATTACAAAAAGTTTGTATAAATTTGACAAATTTATAAATCCAAAACTATATTAATATAGAGATGTTCATTTTATTTTTTAAGAAATGAAGAAATGAAGATGATCTATATTAGGGTACAAAGGTAGATTAGTTAATAACATTTTTATTAAAATGGTAGTAGATTTTATCAAAAGAAAAAAAAAATTATTTCACAAAAAATATATCTTCAACCATATCTCATTTATTATGAGACTCTTAACATACATTATTATTATCTTTATTTTACATTTTGCTTGAGTTTTTCTTTATAATCATATAAAATAATTATGATTGCAAATCGTCACACATTGTAATAATATTGACAAAATCATATTTTTGCAAAGTCAAAGAATGATTGAGTTACGTAATCTATATTATTTTTCTAAATATTCATTGGTCAAATTGAAGGTAACCTAAACCATTTTTCTATTTATTCTTTAATAATTTAATCTTTCTTGAGATCCTTATAAATATATCTCTTGTAACAAATAATACCATCATTAAGAAAAATAATCAAATATGGCATTCATTCATTCTCCTAGTAAAATAAAACTTTCATTAATATTATCACCCATTTTTGTGTTACTTTTTCTCTCAACCTTAGTTTCATCTACAAATTCACATCAAAACACTTTTATCCATTGCCTAGTGAACCATTCACAACCTTCACATCCAATAACTTCATCAATCTTTACACCAAACAATCCCTCATTCTCCTCAGTCTTAGAAGCCTACATAAGAAATCTTCGTTTCAACACTTCAACAACAAGAAAACCATACCTTATAATAACAGCACTACATGTTTCACACATTCAAGCCTCAATTATTTGTGCTAAAAAACACAACTTGCAAATGAAAATAAGAAGTGGGGGACATGACTATGAGGGTGTCTCCTATGTAGCTGAAGTTCCATTCTTTATCTTAGACATGTTCAATCTAAGATCAATTGAAGTTGATATAGAAAATGAAACAGCTTGGGTTCAAACCGGTGCGCAACTCGGTGAACTTTACTATAAAATTAATAAAAAAAGTGAAGTTCATGGTTTTCCGGCCGGCGTTTGTCCTACGGTTGGTGTTGGAGGACATCTAAGTGGTGGCGGATACGGTAATATGATGAGAAAATTTGGTCTTTCTGTTGATAATGTTATCGATGCGCAAATAATCGATGTTAATGGTAGATTGCTTGATAGAAAATCTATGGGAGAAGATCTTTTTTGGGCTATTAGAGGTGGTGGTGGAGCTAGTTTTGGTGTTGTGCTTTCTTACAAAATAAAATTAGTTAGAATTCCTAAGATAGTAACTGTTTTTCAAGTTAGGAAAACTTTGGAACAAAATGCTAGTGACATACTTTATGATTGGCAACATGTGGCACCAAATATTGATAATGACCTATTCATTAGGGTTATTATGGATGTTGTAAATGTTACACAAAATGGTACACAAAATGGTGCAAAGACTGTAAGGGCTAGTTTTATATCTTTATTTCTTGGTGATTCAAAAACTCTTGTTTCACTAATGAATAAAAATTTTCCTTCATTGGGTTTGAAGGAAAGTGATTGTATTGAAACAAGTTGGCTTCAATCGGTTTTGTTTTGGACTAATATCAATATTACAAAACCGGTCGAGATTTTACTTGACAGACAACCACAATCATTGAATTACTTGAAAAGAAAATCGGATTACATAAAGAAACCGATTTCAAAGAAGGGTTTGGAAGGAATTTGGAAGAAGATGATTGAGTTGGAAGGCGCAATATTATATTTCAATCCATATGGTGGAAAAATGGCCGAGATTCCGGCAACAGAAACACCGTTTCCTCATAGAGCAGGTTATTTATGGAAGGTACAATATCAAGCAAATTGGAATAAGGCAGGGAAAGATGTTGCTGATTATAACATAAACTTGACTAGAAAACTTCACAAATATATGACTCCTTTTGTGTCCAAGAATCCAAGAGAGGCTTTTCTTAATTATAAGGATCTTGATTTGGGAATTAATCATAATGGTAAGAATAGTTACAATGAAGGGAGAGTTTATGGAGTTGAATATTTTAAGGATAATTTTAATAGATTGGTAGAAATTAAGACTAAGGTTGATCCTAATAATTTCTTTAGGAATGAACAAAGCATACCTACTCTGCCATCCACCCTATAGGAAGAGTTAGAATGATGGTACATGTGTTATTAATTTCTAGTTAATTGTTTGGTGATTATTATTTGTTAAATATAGTAATAAGTATGATTATTGTGGAAGTAAAACCTTGGTGTTGATACAAGTTAATTAGTAACTAGAATGTAAAGTTCAATATATTTTTTACAATTAATGTAAGTTTGTTTGGTTTGATATAATGAATGAAATAAAGTTTGGAATGTACTACATATAGTAAGTAACTATATTAATCTAAGTTGTAAAATATTTGATGTAATTTCAAAATTTATCATTGTACAAAATAGAAATGTTAAATGAAACATTGCTAAAAACTTAAGTTTATTTGGTATTCTAGTTTTTTTAAAGATTTTGTTCCCTTATATTTTTGTTCATTTTCAAATTTTCTCTAAAACTTATATTGAGGACTTGAGGTAGCGTCGTGGTTTATTGATTTTAAAACTAAAAACGCCTAATTAATTGGTGCTTTCAACTTAATCCATGCATGTTATTCTTGTGGAAGATCTTCTAGATGATTAATCTATCTTGATTCTTTATCGACAAGTATAATACTATCTCCGGTCATTTTTATAAGAAGCAGTTGAGTTTTTTGGTTCGTTCAATAATTCATGTATCTGATTTATATTATAGACCACACACATCAATTATTTAATGAATCTAAAAAGTGAGTTGTTTCTTATAAATAGGACCGAAGATAGTACTATAATATCAATTAATTGTGAAGAATATTAACATTATAATTATATATCATTATGTCTAGTGTTATAAACAAGTGGATGCATTGCTTCAAAAAAAAAAAAAAAACAAGTGGATCTGCAATACTTTTTTTTTGTCGAGTACATAGTTTAGTTGGTTAGAATTTCATATCAATTAAGTTAAACTTTGCTTTAATTATAAATTAACTTGTGAAGAATTAAGAGTATGGTCAAATTTTGTACGTATTATACATTAACTTGTTTACGTATTATACTGTAGTGGATTCAAAATTGGGAAATGTTTCATTGACATTTGCTATTTGTTCTTCTTTAGTTAATAAAGGAGATAAAAGCACCAACAATGAATTGGTCCAAGTGATAAAAGTCTTGGTCCGCTTAAACATGTGGTTAGAAGTTTGATTTCTGACTCATGCATTTGAAATAGTGTTTCTTTTAGGATAAAACTTAGGTGCATTATTTTAGATACTTTTCGTATGATTTTTAACATAATCAATTATGGTTTCCTAAAATTCATGATTTTTTTCAAAGTTTGTTATAATCACAAAAATTGAATTTTATATTAAGATCCATACGAAAAATACATAAATAAACACGTCTAAGTTTTTCTATAAAAAAAACTACACTTAAGTTTTGTCTATTCTATATAGGACTTACAACTTTTAAAATATAAGTTGGTTCTTGGGATTCATTGTTCCCAATCCCCAAGTGTGATTAGTATAAGTATGAATTTCATTAACTTTTTTTTAAAGTGACTTTATTATTATATTTATATAAAATAAAAAACATACCAATTTGAAGGTACACATTTATTGAAGCATACGTAAATTTAAGTCTGTTTATTGGGAAGGTTTCGTTGCTCATTGGGAATTGTCTTCCAAAAACTGACCTCTTCTTCGAAGACAGAGCCTTCTCAAAAAGCAACATAATCTTCCTAATAAACAGACCTACATTCAACAAGGGAATTAAACTTTGATTTTTGCACTAAAAATCCCTTATTTTCTCCATTTTTAAACTCAATAATGTGTTATGGACACTGCTGGAGCTCGCTAGGCGAGCAGGCCCAGCCCAAAATTTTCTTAAACCTGATATTTTGACTTAACACGGTTTAGGGTTTAGCACGGGACCGCTCATATTGAACTAAATTTCATTACTTGTTCCCCTTAAAAACATTGATTTCAAGTTAGAAGTATTTTTAAAACTTAGACTTGAGATTAAACTCACTGGTACAAGGAGGACCACAGTCCCAAAAACAAGATTAGCAAACCACAACAGACCCATAAGTAGTGATTGTTTCCAATTAATAAAGGGTTCTCGAATAAAACTGCAGGCACTGGAGGCGCTGGAGGTGCTAGAGGCGCTCCGAGTAAACTCATAAACGTCAAATCCTTCATTAGTAGTTACCATGTGGTGATATCGCACTCTATAGAGTCCCAGAAAACGATATCCCATTAGAGCACCAGAAACATTATTGGGTACATTTTGGTTAATGTGACAATATACGAAAACGCGTATAGGAGAATTCTCCATTCTTGATGCAATCATTTGAGCGTTTCCTATGAACAAATAAAGATGAACATATGAATATGGATTAAACATATTATATAAACAGAATATTTAAATATTCATGATATAAATTGTGAGAAACTAATAAAAAACTAACCTATGGATTGTGTCACAAGTATTTATATATACACTAAATTTCATTACTTGTTCCCATATTGAACTAAATTTCATTACGTGTTCCCCTTAAAAACATTGATTTCAAGTTAGAAGTATTTTTAAAACTTAGACTTGAGATTAAACTCACTGGTAGAAGGAGGACCACAGTCCCAACAACAAGACTAGCAAACCACAACAGACCCATAAGTAGTAATTGTTTCCAATTAATAAAGGGTTCTCGAATAAAACTGCAGGCACTTGAGGCGATGGAGGCGCTAAAGGCGCTCCGAACAAGAACTCCTAAACGTCGAATCCTTCATTAGTAGTTACCATGTGGTGATATCGCACCCTATAGATTCCCAGAAAACGATATCCCATTAAAGCACCAGAAACATTATTGGGTGCATTTTGGTTAATGTGACAATATACGAAAACGCGTACAGGAGAATTCTCCATTCTTGATGCAATCATTCGAGCGTTTCCTATGAACAAATAAAGATAAACCAATGAATATGGATTAAACATATTATATAAACAGAATATTCAAATATTCATAATATAAATTGTGAGAAACTAATAAAAAACTAACATATGGATTGTGTCACAAGTATTTATATATACACTAAATTTCATTACTTGTTCCCATATTGAACTAAATTTCATTACTTGTTCCTCTTAAAAACATTGATTTCAAGTTAGAAGTATTTTTAAAACTTAGACTTGAGATTAAACTCACTGGTACAAGGAGGATCACAGTCCCAACAACAAGACAAGCAAACCACAACAAACCCATAAGTAGTAATTGTTTCCAATTAATAAAGGGTTCTCGAATAAAATGGCAGGCGCTGGAGGCGCTCTGAGCAAGAACTCATAAACGTCAAACCCTTCATTAGGAAAATTGCTCAATCCCCCCCCCCCAAGTTTCTTTCCCCACCCTAACTACCTTTTTTACCCTCATAAACAAAAATTCGTGACGTATTCCCCGAACTACAATTTGGGTTTTACGTCCCGAAATTGTTTAATTATCCACCCCCCATGCCTATGGTTCGTGACGTATAACCTGAACTACGGTTCGGGGAATACGTCACGAATTTACCAATTTTCCTGCCACCCCCCATGGTCATTTCGTGAGCTATTCCCCGAACTGCAGTTCGGGTTATAGCTCACAAATTTACTCGTTATATACTAACCCCCAGCTAACTTTTTCTTCCTTCTTCATTACTCTAGCACACACTCTCTCTGATCTCTTGGGCGATTTTCTTACTCGGGGTTTACAAATTAGCATTGGCGTTGTTGTTAGAGCATTGGATAATCATTAAAGCGTTTACATAAGGTAATGACTACTTTGAACCGATTCTTTTGTGTTGTTGTTGTTGTATGTTGTTGTAGCTGTCATGTCAAGCTAGTGTTAGAGCTGACACTGGTGTAGTTCGCGGTCTATCTCACGAACTGGGGGTTCGGGGAGTACGTCACGAAGTGCTGCCCATATGCGTGCGCCTGGGCAAATTCACGAAGTGGTGCTCTGCCTGCATGAGAAATTTTATTTTATTTGCTATAGCCTATTGATTCATACCAATTTGATTATTTATTTATTCATGCACTTGATATGATGATCATTATGTGTTGTAGAGAGAGATAAATATGTAGGCTTTGGTTTGTTTTGGTTTTGCCCACATATTTGGCCTTTCTTAAAAGTTTATTAATTTTTTGTTATGTTGTTGAATTTGTTTGCAGTCTTGAATCTCTATGGTTGATGAAGCAGAAGCACCAGCTGCACCGATAAAGGATGTGCTAGTAGTTGATTCTAACTCTAGCCGTCCGGCGCAAGTGAAGCCGATAGAAATCGATACAAACGCTCATTTTCAGACGGATAAAACATACGTTGATCGGGATGAGTTGATTGGCTGGGTTAGGGCCGTAGCCGACAAATTGAAGTTTTATGTTGCGATTGTTAAGTCGGACTACAGTTCATATAGAAGAAAGCAGTTCTTTGTATTGGATTGTTAAAGGGGAGGTACGTACAAGCCCACAAAGAAGAAGACAAAGTTGGAAGGGCATGGCACGAGGAAATGTGGATGTCCCTTTAGGCTCCTTGGATATTACCGCGCAACAAAATAATGGAGTCTATCGGTTGTTAGATGTCAACATAACCATGTGTTGGATGTTGCTTTGGAGGGTCATTTGCTTGCGGGGCGCTTGAGACCGGCTGAGAAAATGTTAGTTGATGAAATGACAAGGAATTTGGTACCGCCAAGAAAGATCATCTCCACTTTGAAGGAGAGAGATCCTCAAAATGCAATAGAAATCAAGCAAGTCTACAATGTGCGTCACAGATCGAAGGTTACCATTAGGGGTTCAATAACGGGGATGCAACATCTAATCAAATGTTTGGAAGGGAAACATTATGTTTACCAATACAGGACGGTTGGTGAGACTTCGACTATTCAGGACATATTCTTCGCACATCCGAAATCTGTAAAACTGTTCAACTCATTTCCGTCAGTTTTGGTGATGGACTGCACTTACAAGACAAACTGGTACAAAATGCCATTGTTTCAAATAGTCGGTGTCACTTCGACTATGAAGACATATTCGGTTTGTTTTGCTTTGCTAAGCAATGAAAAAAGAGATAATTTTACTTGGGCGCTTGAAGCTTGTCGTGATCTTTTGAGGAGCAAAGACATGTCACCGAGCGTCATTGTGACAGACAGGTGTACTGCACTGATGAATTCTAATGTTGTTGTTTTTCCAAAGTCAAAACCGTTGGTTTGTACGTTACACGTTAGAAAGAATGTTAAAGCTAAAGCGAAGATATTGTGCAATGTACGGGAAACCAAGGAGGTGAAGGCGACCGATGTTGTGAAAAGGGTGATGAAAGCTTTTGACACCGTTGTTTTTTCATCTACTGAAGAGGAATATTTGGAGGTTGTTGATGAGTTCAGCAATATATGTGCACAGTGGCCCAAGTTTCTCGAATATGTTCAAAAAACAATTCTAAAAACTGATAAAGAGAGGCTTGTGTATGCGTGGACTGACCGCATTATGCATCTGGGTAACACTACGTCAAATACAGTTGAATCTGCACATGGTAAATTGAAGGGAAACATATCAGACAACAAGATTGATTTTGTGAAGTTATGGCAATGCGTTGAGAAAACGTTGATCGGCCAATTCACTGAGATACAAGTTAGTTTTGGTAAGAGCTTGTCTGTTGTTGAACACAGACATGCGGGATCTATGTTGTATGAGCAATTGGTGTGTAAGATTTCTAGAAAGGCATTGAAATTCATTTACAAGGAAGCTGCTGAGGTTGAGGAGGTTGGTATCGAGAGGGAAAATTGCGGTTGTGTGTTGAGATCAACATTTGGGTTGCCTTATGCATGTTTCATTGCTAAAAATATTAACGACAACCTTCCTATTACACTTGATGACGTGGATGATCTTTGGAAGAAGTTGGTTTTTGACGAGGGCGAAGTTGGTGAGGTTGAAGACGATTGGATGTGTGTAGAAGAGTGGAAAGCTATTCAGGTTAGTGGAATGTAAATTATATTATAAGCTTTCTTAATGATTAATGATTTAAAAAATATGTGTTTAACAGTAAGTTTAATTTTGTAGCCACGGTTAAGAGCAGCAGACTCGACCATGAGATCTCAAATCAAAAAAGGGTTGCGTCAATTTGCATGGCCAGAGACCACACACGTGTCAGTACCAGAAGTTAAATCAAAAGGTGTTAAATCAAGTGGTGTTAAGTCAACTGGTGCAAAGAAAAAAAAGAAGACAAATTCCACCACACAAGAGCCTTCGTATTGGGAACATGTCGATAAGCTCTTTCCGGATACTCAAACATCACAATCGAAGCCTATTCCGTAAAGTCAATCATCAGTATCAAAGCCTAAGCCGAGAAGAGGTTCTACACAATCCTTGCATAATAACTTCCCTCACATTGAATCGATTCCTCTTTTTATGCACGAGTGGATTGATGAGATAATGCACGAGTGCAAAACCCTAATGGATCATGTAGATCCTGTCCGATTTTTACTCCAACGCTACCGACAATTCTTTCAACAGAACCGAGCCAATTTTGAAAATCTCAATCAAAGCAATAATCACGCTTACCAACAAACCTTACAAGCATATGCCAATTTATTCGAAGAAGTAAGAATGAGAAGTAGACTAAGTGGGATGCTTCCAACAATTGAAGTAGGAGAAGAATTCTCTTATCGCACGCAAATTGTCTTGACTAGGTTACATAATCACCGGGTTCGTGGGATTTTTTACGTTGTAAAGGACAGGTAGCTACGTGTATGTCACGAACTGGGGTTTGGGACGTATGTTAATCAAATGCTAAGAACAATAGAGTTCTAGAAGGAAATGTTATTCAAATGCTTCATTAATGTTAATCAAACATTAAACATTAAGTTAAAAATACATTAAACATTAAGCAAATATATATATCAAAGCATTAAACACATCTTTGCTAAATAAAATTACATTAAACATTAAGCAAATAAATATCAAAGTAAGTTCTAGTTGTGCATGTGGAGAGGCAGAAGGAGGAGCACTTCCTTGTGGAAAAATGAGAGTTGATGCACACATTGTAATAATAGATTGATACATACACCCTAAACATTGAACAATAGATTGATGTATACACACAAAATATTAAACAAGAGATTAAATCATACACCCAAAACATTGAACAATAGATTGATATATGCGAACAATACAGTGAACAAGAGATCGATAGACATCACCAATTACGCATGTTTGATATAATTGACTCTCGGCAAGGTATACTTAAATTTATAATTGTTCAATTTACAAAACGGTAGTCCATTTTATTACCAGAAACGTTATTGGGTCCATTTGGGTTAATCGGACAATATGCGAAAACACCTACTTCAGAATAATTCATTCTTGATTCAAGTGTTTCCTATAAATAAATAAAGATAAACCAATGAATATGGATTAAACATATTATATAAACTGAATATTCAAATAATTATCATATAAATTGTGATAAACTAATAAAAAAACTAACTTATGGACATAATTTGATCATCTAAAACCCGGAAGGGTTTTGACGGTGGGCTTCCGCGATGGAACCACCCTCCCCCCTTCCCAATGATTATGGATTAAACATATTATATAGGGTCTATTTGTTATAGATTAAAAAATAAGTGATTTTGACATTAAATAATTTAGAGATTATTTTTTAGTGCTTTTAGAAAAAATCAGAAGCTATTTTGTGTTTGTTTACCATTAACAAAATTATTTTTTATAAAAGAATAATCTTCAACTTATTTGGATGCAATCATATTTTGCATCACAAAATTACCATAAACTAAAAAAAATTATCATAGATTAAAAAAAAATTGTGAAGACTAATAAAAAACTAACATGTGGTGATAATTTGATGATCCAAAACCCTAAGGGGAGAGTTTTGACGATGGGCTTCTGCAATGGAACCGCCCTCCCCGGTATCCAAAATTCGTCTTCATCACCTGCATTATGGTTGTGAATCAGTAATATCTTGTAACTATACATGTAGCATATACTGGTCACCATAACATATCCCATGAATAAAATGATCATTTAAGCCAGTTAAAAGATATTACCTGATTCACAATCGAAATGCAGGTGATTTTGGATCATTAAATTATGTCCAGGTTAGTTTTTTATTTGTTTCTCACAATTTTTTTTTAATCTATGATATTTTTTTTAATTTATGGTAATTTTGTGATGCAAAATATGGTTGCATCCAAACAAGTTGAAGATTATTTTTTATAAAAAATAATTTTTTTTAATGGTAAACAAACAAACACAAAATAGCTTCTGATTTTTTGTAAAATCACTAAAAAATAATCTCTAAATTATTTAATGTCAAAATCACTTATTTTTTAATCTATAACAAATTGACCCTATATAATATGTTTAATGCATATTCATTGGGTAGGGGGAGGGTGGTTCCATCGCAGAAGCCTATCGTCAAAACCCTCCGGATTTTGGGTTTTGGATGATCAAATTATGTCCATAGATTAGTTTTTTATTAGTTTCTCACAATTTATATGATGAATATTTGAATATTCTATTTATATAATATGTTTAATCCATATTCATTGGTTTATCTTTATTTATTCATAGGAAACACTCGAATGCTTTCATCAAGAATGGATTATTCTGAAGTACGTGTTTTCGCATATTGTCAGATTAACCCAAATGGACCCAATAACGTTTCTGGTAATATAATGGGATACCGTTTAGTAAATTGGACAATTATAAATTTAAGTATACATTGTGGAAGAGTCAATTATATCAAACTTGTGTAGTTGGTGATGTCTATTGATCTCTTGTTTACTGTTTTGTCCGCATATATCAATCTATTGTTCAATGTTTTGGGTGTATGATTCAATCTCTTGTTCAGTGTTTTGGGTGTATACATCAATCTATTGTTCAATGTTTAGGGTGTATGCATCAATCTATTGTTACAATGTGTGCATCAACTCTCGTTTTTGCACAAGAAAGTGCTCCTCCTTCTGCCTCTCCACATGCACAACTAGAACTTACTTTGATAATTATTTACTTAATGTTTAATGTAATTTTATTTAGCAAAGATGTGTTTAATGCTTTGAAATATATTTGCTTAATGTTTAATGCATTTTTTACTTAATGTTTAATGTTTGATTAACATTAATGAAGCATTTGAATAACATCTCCTTCTAGAACTCTACTGTTGCATGTTCGTGTTTTCTTTTATTCTTCACATAACTTTTGATTGTGATGTTGGTTCTTCATGTTTTTTCAGATGTTTACTAATGAGTACTAGGTATAGATTCAATGTTGTAAGAAATAACGTAATAGGAGACAAATGTAGATTGTTTACATCTCATTATTTTCTACACATTCATTATTATATCAATATTTTATAGTACATTCTATTAATCAAAAAAATATATTTTATAATACATTCTATATAACAATATTTTTTTAAGAAAAATTAACTCAACCTGCACACTATCATCTCACTATTTTCTCAATCTAGTTCATTATTAGTTCATTGACATCTCTAATCACAAATATACAAGTAAATGAGATAGTTCTATATAAGGGTAACAAGAAATATAATAGTTAGCTTTGTAGCTTCAAAGTGCTGAATTCAAATCTCATTAAAATCAATTGTAAAATGGTCATTGATGTCAATGATTAATTTTATCTTTTATGTTAATAAATTACAAGAATTATTCTTGTATTTTTTCGTCCTAAAGTATAAAATAAACAATTTCAATTTAGTTCATTGGCCTAAAAAGCCCTCCTATATGGTTTCCCATTAATATCATAAAAGTAAAACAAAAAAATAAATAAACTTGAGTTGGTCAAAAGAGAAGTTCGAATATATCTTTAATACTGTAAACTAGTAGGAGACTCAAGCTGTCGTACGGGAGTCGCGCTTAGCGCTCTATATTAGAAAAAAAAAATAATGTCAGAAGTACATATTATTATGAATTAAAATACAGGTATATAGGTATAAGTTAAGTATCCATAAAAATTATAAAAAAAAAAGTAGGTTTTCATATTAATGTATGAATAGAAATATATGTTTCCACTTGAACTACAAAAACAATAGATATTTATTAATAAATGAGTTGAAATTCAAAATATAGATCCACATAGGATTTATAAAAAAATGCTTTGTTTAATATGTTACAAATAGAAATGACAAAAAAAGGTAGGTTTCCCGTAAAAATTACAAAAAAAAATGTCTCTGTAGAAATATATAAAATTAAATATATGTCTTTGCAAAAATAACCAAAAAAATATGTTTTTGTATTGATATATGAGCATCTGTCAAAATTAAAAAATAAATTAGGTATCCGAAGGAATTAAAAATAAAAAAATAGGTACAAGTAGCAGTAAAAAAAATAGGTACCCATAGAAATAATAAAAAAAAAAAAGTCTTCTTAACGATGTTTAACTAAAACTAAAACTATACACGTTACAATCACACACAAAAATAACTTTATCAACAAAAAATAAAAAAGAAATTGAATATCATATTAATATATGAGTAGAAATATAGATACCCGTTGAAATAAAATAGGTCATCATATGTGAATAAAAATATAAGTACCCGTCTAACAAAAAAAATATTACCCGTAAAAATTGCCTAAAAAAATGAAATTGTTTGATTTTTTTTTTGAACGGCAAATATATTATTAGAAAATCAAATCTCTCCACAAGACGAGCAGAAATTGGTAAAAGAGAAGTTACAATCAAAGGCACCGTACAAGCCGAGTACCAATGAAAAACCAAATTTTAAACTACCTAGAAGAGATCTACTTCTAATCCCATACTTAGAGAGACACTCTTCAATTTCCGTACCATCAGAGATACCTCAATCCGACCCAAAGAAAAGCCACTAGATACTAATTCCCGAACTCGAATCAAAAGTGCTCGGCCCATCAGAATCCAAAGAACAATTTCTTTAGTCAAAAAATAAGGAACCCGGTAGAATGAGAACTTAGGCAGATAAAACTCAGTTTGCAAACCTCCTCGAAACAGACGACACCGATGCACGATAAAGGTCAATCAGATAACAAGGAACCTGCAAATCCCAACAGATTTGGAAACCAACACAAACTCAACAAGAGTTCTGCAAATCTCAACAGATTTGAAGACGGTCAAAGAACCTAGTATCAAAGAGAACAAAAACAACCGCACACCGACGAGCACCATGCCACGTGCAAACACCCCGCGCCAACACCACTCACCACCACTCGCCAACACAACATCACCACCATGACACAAGACCAAAACCCACCACCACGACAGCACCGCCAACCCAAAACACTGACACCAACAAAAAAAAAATATAGGTACCAATGACCTGTTAAATCTGACCATAATATCAAAAGGTGAAAAGATCTAAATTATTATTATTTATAAAAAAATGTAGTTATCTATATAAATGACAAAAAATATAGGTTTCCAAATTAATATATAAGTAAAAATATAACTCTCATAAAAATTATCAAAAATATAAGTCTTTGTATTAATATATGAGTATCTGTCGAAATTAAAAACAATTAGTTACCCGTATAAATAATAAAGAAATCTTCTTATTAATGTATAATTAAAACTATATAGATACCCGTTACAATCACACACATAAATAATTTTATGAGCAAAAAATACAAAATAAATTGACTCTCGTATTAATATATAAGTAGAAATATAGATATTCGTTGAAATAAAAAATGCTCATCGCATATGAATAAAAATATAAGTACCCGTGTTTTTGATCAAAAAAATATAAGTACCCGTGTAACAAAAAAATACAAGTATTTGTAGAAATTATCTAAAAAAGTAAAAAAAAATTATTAATATATAAATAGAAATATAGGTACTTGTGACTTGTTAAATCTGATTCATAACATGTCTAAAAAGACCATAGTATCACTATAATAATAGTGTCAAAAAATGAAAGAAGGTTAATTTGAAAAATCCTTGGCAGATTATTTTCTTATGTAATAAGTAGAAAATCCTTGGCATATTATTTTCTTATGTAAGTAGATAGATTATAATTAGTATTCTATTAAATTTTAGGCTTAAACGTCACTTTGGTCCTTGTATGTACTACCAATTTTCGTTTTAGTCTCTGTATTGGATTTTTTGACAAAATAGTCCCTGTATCGCACTTTTTTGTTTGGCGTTAGTCTCTAGTTTCATATTCCGTCCAAATTGGTCCAGGTGGCAAACGTTTTGTCACTTGGATCATGCCACGTGGACAAAAAGTGTTGGGTGACTGGATTAATGAATTATAGGGACCAAAAACAAAATATTAGACTGATTGCAAATTCTCAAATTCACAAAATCCCTAAATCCTTAATTCACAAATTGTGTTAAACTCAAATCATCGTGAAAGCTGGCTCTATTGTATTTGGGTGATATATACACATATACATCTATGTGTATGATATATGTGATCTAATTATAGTTACACTATAAATTGTTGTAAAACTAAGACTATTGTAGATTCGTAGTGTGTGATATATGCACTTACTTCAAATCAATTCATCAAAAATCATTCCCATATCAAACTTACAATTGTTACACTCTATAGCATTAACCATTTCCAAAAATGCTGAAACACTACATGGAACCACCAAACCATTCCTCTGTTCAAAACCAAATTCATTGTAAGCTTTCTCCAATAACATCTTGAATAAATGATGAGAAAGGTAGCTTGTTGGAACCAAGTATCTTTGCCGTTCCTCCCCAACATATAGTGCAAAAAAACCCACTATTTTTGGGCCAAAAGTTTTAGCAATAGCAATTGGGTGGTTTTTTTCTTGCTCATATTCCTTTAACAAACCACAATGAACAGGATCATGGACAACTCTACCTATAGTTTTCACCTTCTTCGTAAGTTTCTTGATAGATATAATATTTTTCCTTAGCATATTGTTTAATTTCAATCTAAATAGCCTCTAGAACAAAGGGTTGATATGAGCTGAGAAGAGAAGAGAAGAGAACGAGAAGATTTGTGATGAATTTTGGGAATTAGGGTTCAAAAGGGTATAATTTTGCAATCTTAGGTTTTGGTCTCTATAATTCATTAATCCAGTCACCCAACACTTGTTGTCCACGTGGCTGGGTCTAAATGGCAAAACGTTTGCCTGGACCAATTTGGACGGAATATGAAGCCAGGGACTAACGCCAAACAAAAAAGAGCGATACAGGGACTATTTTGTCAAAAAATCCAATACAGGGACTAAAACGAAAATTGGTAGACGTTTAAACCTAAATTTTATTAGAAGATATTTTTCCGTAATAATGTATTTTTTCTGTTTGAGTAATTCAGAGAGATAGAAGAAGAACTAAATTCATAAACTCAACGCATACTTAACATGAAAAAGTTGTATTCAAGCAAATTATTCACATCAAAATAATTAAGATGAGATAGATAGATACATCATTAGCATAGAAAATGAATAAACTCTCTAAATCAAAATATGTAATAACAAATGAAAGAATGCATTTTTTATCAGTCTTCAAAACTCTTCACACATTTAACCAACCACTTTCAAAATCTAAATGAAACCATTAAACAAAACTAGAACCCTCTTCTTCTTGTTTGATGTGTTGTTTATTGTGAGGATAACTTTTCCTGGTTCATTGTTCTTGAAAGTGTTCCGAATTGGACCTTCTTGTGAACCTATCTTCTTCCCTTTTTGAACAATCACTGTGTATGAGCCTTCGTCGTTGGGAACAAATTCCTCTTTGTAACTTACTTCCCAACCCAAAACAGCCAAATCCCAGCACAAAGTGTTTCCAACCTGTTGAAAGATAAACAACCTTTTAGAATATGTTCCGTTTCGCTCGACATAAATTGATTTTGGCAAAACTTATTTTTGTTAAAAAGTTCATTGTGAATGTATTGTGAAACTTTAGATACTATATTTAAAAAAGTGGGCTTAAATTAAAATTTTAGACGAATTTAATCTAACTTATATAATTTTTTACACGGTCAATCAATCAGAATCGCCAAATAAATAAAAACTTTTGGAGTCACACAGTCGCTAGCCGCCTAGCCCTCAGAAACTTAAACAAAACCACATCAATTCCTTCATTTCCTTTACTTGGCAAAACTGACAAACCCCACAAAAACAAACCTTTCTCCTCCTCCTCTTCAACCTTCTTCTCCTCCTCAACACTCTCTTCTTCCTTCACAACTTTCTCACCTTCTTCACCACTTTCTGCTAAAGCTTCAACTTTTTTTGCTTCTTCTTTTTTCTCAAAAAGGGTGTTCCCTAAAATTGCTTCCTCAATCAAAGCTTTTTTCTCAAACTCCTTAAGATCAGAAAGAAAGTTACTTTCTTCCTTGTAAGATGAACATTTCTCAACTGTCTTAATGTGTACGTATTATAGATTAACTTGCTTTAAAGAATTCCGTTGGAATCATATAAAATGTCTACACTTGCAAAGTTGCAATCCCATACCGTTATACTACACTGTAGTGGATTCAAAATTTGGACATGTTTCATAGACATCCTTAAAATATACTACTTGAAAGGATGCAATGGTAATATATAGTATGAGTTCGAAATAGTGTAATCTTGGTGATCATAGGTATATATATTATTTCAAATTAACATTGTTGAAAATTTTTGTAAGATTTGTATATTTCATCAATTAGTATACATTTTTTTTTTATGAATAAAGTCACTCTAAAGACAGAAAGAGAAATAAAGTATGAATTATGCTTCGTGAATGGGAACAATGAATCCCAAGAACAAGTTATATTTTTAAAGTTATAAGTCCCACATAAAATAATTTATTGAGCTTTTGAGTCTTTATATACTAATTCTAAGAAATGGTTCGGGTAAAATTCTAGTTTTAAAGAAAATGTATTATAACAAGGATTTTGTCTTAATTATTTTACTACCAATTTTATTGATTTTTATGTAGAAAGGAGAGTCTCATTTAATTTTTTATGAAGGAGGGTAGACCATGCCGAGCCGGGCTTTGTAAGGCCTGAGTCTGGCCTTCTTCGATTTTATGAAGCCTAAAGTCTGGCCTATTAACTGTGATGAGTTTTTTTTTAAGTCTGACCTGACCTTTTTAAAAACCTGATTTGGCCTATAAGCCTATTTAAAAGCCTATTTTACATTGAGATTTTTTTTTTAAAAAAATATTCATATTGAGACCTTTAAATAGTTTGTTTTGTCTATTATAATGTGGGTTTATAAAAGTCTTTATATATCATTTGACCTATTTTTGAATCATAATGTTAGTTTACCATTACATTGTCCTAATATTAGAAAAAGAATACTCCAGTAAATACTCAATGTATTGAAAAGAAATAAAATTAAAATATCATCAAGTACGTAAAAAAAATTAAAGTCATATATATATACTATAAATAGGCCGGTCTGATAGGCTTTGTAGGCTTTTTAATAAGCCTAAGCCCGACCTATTTAATTAAATAGGCTTTTATAAAAGCTCGAACTTTGTCTTTTTACTAAATAAGCCGAGCCGAATCAAACTTTTAATAGGCCGAACCATAAGACCCTGTCGGGTAGCCTGATCTATTCTCACCCCTAGTCTCCATAGAGAGAATTGGGCATTTTAGATTATAAAAACATGGCGTGGGAGAGTACTTCCTGCTTCATTGACATTTTTTATTACTATAATATAGATATGAATTTTTTACTGTCGTTAATGATGACTATTTTTTGTTACAAAATTTATGGAACAAAAAGTGAATTTTTCTTTTCAATTGGATTTTTTATATGTAGGAGTTAGAAATTGAACTATTAACCATTTATTTAAGAGACCGATGACACTTATCACTACGATCAATTCACTGGCATATCTTTAATCACAAGTATATATAAGTAAATGAAATAGTTCTCTATATAAGGTTAACAACAAATATAATAGTTTTTCGTCAAAAAAACAAATATAATAGTTTTATTTCAATAAACTTTTTTTTCCTTTTATGTTTTATATTAATTAATAAACTTCGAGAATTATTCTTGTATATTTTGCCCTAAATATAAAACAAACAATTTTTATTTGGCTCATTAGCCTATAAAGCTTTCCTATATGGTTTCGCATCAATATCATAAAAGAAGTGTTAAATATGTTTTTGGTCCCTATAAATATTCGAACTTTCTACTTTTATTTCTTCTAAAAAAATTTCGCAGTTTTTGATCCCTATAAAGTTTTTATGCATGTAGTTTTAGTCCCTACTGTTAAATCAATACATATTTTTGAATGATTCATAGACATGTTTAGAATATTGTAAAAAGTTTCTCGGAATAAAAGAACTAAAAAATTTGATTTATAAGTCGAAATTTTTGTTACTTTTCTCCTTAAATTTTTAAAATTTTTAAAATTCATATTTAATTATTTTCATTTTAAAATATTCTAAATTTTTGTTAAAATACTTATTATAGTATTCTAAATATATATAAATAAAAATTATTTAAAATTTTAATGATGAATAAACAATTTTTGAAGTTTTGAAAAATAACAGAACTAAGTGTATGGATAAAAAATTTATAGGGACAAAAACATGTCACTTTATTTATATAGACTAAAAACAAAATTTAGTAACTTTATAAGGACCAAAAACATATTTAACCAAAAAAAAAAATTAAACTTATGTTGGTCAAAAGAGAAGTCGAATATATTCTTAATAATGTTTTTTTTTTTATAATCATATCCTTAATAATGTAAATTTTAGCTAGTGTTAAATTTTATTTAAAAAATATTTTTCAGTAGTGTATTTTTTCTGTTTGAATAATGTAGAGAGACAGAAGAAGAACAATCACCATTCTGATGATCTAGATAAGATTGAACCAACACCACATCAGATTATTTGAATTCTTAGCCTTTAATGATTAGTATTCCACTCTTTAAAAGTGAATAAGTTGGCGTACCAAGTTCGAACTCCGGTCTCTGACATTACATGCGATGTCTTTGGTTTCTATTAAAATCTAAATTCATAAACTAAACAGATATTTAAAATGAAAAAGTTGTATTCAAGCAAATTATTATTCACATCAAAATAAGATGAGATAGATACATCATTGGCACAGAAAATGAATCAACTCTAAATCAAAATATATAATAACAAATGAAAGAATAATGCCTTGTTTTCAGTCTTCAAAATTCTTCTTCACACATTTCATTACCTACTTTCAAAATCTAAATGAAACCAACCAAATACACAATGGAACAAAACTAGAACTTCATAATTGAATTCTCAAGGTGAACTCTTGTTGATCTTGTGACGGTACAGAACCCTCTTCTTCTTGTTTGATGTGTTGTTTATTGTGAGGATAACTTTTCCTGGTTCATTGTTCTTGAAAGTGTTCCGAATCGGACCTTCTTGTGAACCTATCTTCTTCACTTTTTGAACAATCACTGTGTATGAGCCTTCATCATTGGGAACAAATTCCTCTTTGTAACTTACTTCCCAACCCAAAACAGCCAAATCCCAGCACAAAGTGTTTCCAACCTGTTGAAAGATAAACAACCTTTTAGAATATGTTCCGTTTCGCACAACATAAATTGATTTTGGCAGAACTTATTTTTGTTAAAAAGTTCATTGTGAATGTATTGTGAAACTTTAGATACTATATTTAAAAAAGTGGGCTTAAATTAAAATTTTAGACGAATTTAATCTAACTTATATAATTTTTTACACGGTCAATCAATCAGAATCGCCAAATCATTAAAAACTTTTGATTTTAATCCTAAATACTTCTGGAGTCACACGCATGATTAGTTGTGATTTGTCGATGGTGCAAGACAGTGAGTCAAAAATTATGTTTTCTCTAAAACACTCAAACATGTCAAAGTCAATTTTACGTGTGTCGATCACTAATTTGAATCCTAACATGCACTTGTTCAAAACAACAACTATTCCTAATGCACACAAGAAACTATAACCTATTAACATATACATAAATAAAACTATGTACACTGGTTGTTACCTCCAATGCAGGAATCTCTATAGTTGCAGTTGATCCGGCCTTAAGAATGAGTTCAGAAACAGTAGCATCTTGGCCAAAAAACTCAGAATCATTTTCCCTCTTGAAACCACCATAGTTAACTGGAATCTCCTCAATTGGAATGTACCTGTTTAGCATACAAAGCAAACAAGTTCATTCATGTGTTGCTACTGAATCTTAAAAACGAATAGAAATTATGAATGGATTTTGAGGCCATACTTGATCAGTGTTTCGGTGACCTTAGCAGGACGAGCAACCACAAATTTGCTCTTTGTTCTTTGAGTTAAGAAAGGAGATAAAAGTGCATTGAGTGCATAGTACCAGAAAGGAACATTGATGAAAATCTACAAGGAAACAAACAGAACATAAGCACTTCAATCAATTGCTTTAAACATATAGTATCAAGTATATCAAGTGACTATCAACCTATTTAGCACCGACAATACAGATTAAAGGTGTGTCTAGTGTCCGACACCAACGCAACACAGACACATGTCTCGTTTCATGTCCTACTATGGTTTCTACGTGTCAGTGCCATGTCTTGTGCCAGTGTTAGTATAAACATAAACACATGTCTCGTTTCATGTCCTACTATCGTTTCTACTTTCTACGTGTCAATGTCAGTGTCATGTCGTGTGTCAGTGCTAGTATAAACATAAACATAAACAATACAAAGAAAACTAAAGGAAGTTAAGCAATTTGATGATAAGTGAAAAAGAATCTTACATTTTTTGCCACCATTTCAGGGTAATTGTCCTGCAACATTGAAACAGTTTGCTTTGTTGCAATTCTATGCTCTTTCTTCGAAGGACCGGGACAATTCTTAAGGTCATTGATTTGAAGCAAAGAAGAAACACCACCTGGTTTCAAATTCAGATTCTGAATCCATTTCTCCAAAACATAACACCTCCATCTCAAAAACTCACTTCTCTTCTCCTCAGTTCCAAAAGTCTTCTGATAAATTTCTTCACCATCAAACACACCATAGATGTTGTAACACACAGGGTGCCCTTCGCGATCAACGCCGTTCATATAAGCAGCAGAAGCCAAATATGAACCAAAATCTTCATCCAAAATAGAATCAATCTTCATTTCCTTCCTCCATTTAAGTGTCTTCTTCAACATCTCAAATGCTTCATTCACCTTAAACTCTCTAGCTCTCAAAAACTTCAACAAAACCACATCAATTCCTTCATTTCCTTTACTTGGCAAAAGTGACACACCCCACAAAATCAAATCTTTCTCCTCCTCCTCTTCAACCTTTTTCTCCTCCTCAACACTCTCTTCTTCCTTCACAACTTTCTCACCTTCTTCACCACTTTCTGGTAAAGTTTCAACCTTTTCTGCCTCTTCCTTTTTCTCAAAAAGGGTGTTCCCTAAAATTGCTTCCTCAAGCTTTGACTTAAGCTCAATCAAAGCTTTTCTCTCAAACTCCTTAAGATCAGAAAGGAAGTTACTTTCTTCCTTGTAAGATGAACATTTCTCAACTGTCTTAATGGGTTTTGATTCTTCTTCCACTGATTCCTTTGCTTCAACATTTTCATCTTTAACATCAACATCAACAACTTTCCCTTCTTCGACAACAACTTCAACTTTTTGGGGTTCTTCTTGAGACATAGTTTCAGCAGTCATGGTTTTTTTCCACACTGGAAAAAACAAAACAGAACAACAACATTAAAAATTAAAAACACATAAAATAAGACCAAAAATGCAAACTTGTGACCAACGTTGTCAAACTCGAGTTTTTAACTCAACTCGTGCAAGTGGAATCAACTCGTAAACTTGAATAGTAAAATTAAAGTAATATCAAAATCATTATATACATACATAATATATATATATATACTCAGGTAATACTACAAATACATCAATAATTCTAAATTTCAACTTAATTATAAAACAAAAATATATCAGTTTGTCATAATAAAGACTCAAAAGAGAAAAAAGTTCATTTCTTTAAAATCAGATAAAATCAAAGTTAATTAAATACTACCACAATTTTATCCATTTTACTGCCAGTTAACTCGTTCAAAATCAATTGTCAAACAAAAAAAACTCGTTCAAAATCAATATTCACACAAGTTTTCTACCCGTTTAACTCAATTTTCATACCTAAAAACGTAAAATTGTCCGAGTATATGAGTTAACTTGCGATTTTAACAACATGCATGCATGCTTGTGACAAACCCAAAAATTGAAAAGTGCTGAGAATGAAGAAAAAACTAACCTTTGAGGAACAAGAAAAGAGTGAGGTGTTGTCTTTAGAGATTGTTGTGTACTTGTGTTGTGAAAGTTGGTGGGAGTTGTGAGGGTTTATATGAACATTTTTTTGAGTAAAGGAAAAAAAAGAAGGGGGGTGGGACCCACAAACGGTAATATAACTGGATCCAACAAAGAGAGTAGCCGTTGGAGATTCTCTTTCCTTAATTTTCCCGAGGATGGTCTGTATGACAGCAAGCAAATTTAGGCGTGAAACTGTTTACTTGGGCCCACAACCACAAACATACTACCACAGTACAGAGGTTTTTTTTTCATAGTGCCACTGCCAGCAATTTCATAAGTTTTGGTAAAACTTAGTCATTTCCTCTCTTTTTATGATTTTGTCATTTCCCGTTATTATGAGATTTATTATCTCAAACTTTGTAGTCCCTCCAGTCAAATTAGGAGGAAAAGAAGATGTACTGGTTTAATAACTGAATTAAGTTTAGGAATATATAAAAATTTGGAAGTTTTTTTATTTTTTTTTCAAACAGTTTAATAGTTAGAAATTTTATTTTTAAAGTGGAGAAATGAGATGATCGAGGTTCGAAACTCCGCCCCCTGCATCATAAATAGTGTGATGACTAACCAATTGAGCTAAATTAATGGAACATATAAATTTTAAAGTTAAACAAGGAGTGAAAGTGTTTACTCTAAAAATATCGACATTATTATCAGTTAAAAAGATATTGTGCACAAAGAAATATATGTATTTATTTCCTAAAAATTTAAAATGCTAAGTAGGGTAGGGGTGTTTGTTAAGAAATAATTTTAATTTATATTTTTATATATAATTTAATTACATATGAATAGAATGTAATCAGACAACATTTGAATCTTTCAAAATTGAAGGTCAAATGCATCTCTAGGTCCTTTAAGTTTTTTTTTTTTGTAACACATAAGTTTTTAAAGGACCCATCTAATACAAACCAAAAAATTAAAGGATCCGTAGATGCATTTGGCCAAAACTGAATCTATAACTTAAAGTTCTCTTATAAAAACTAGAGTGAGTAATTTTTTTTTCTTTTCAAGTATGATGATAAGTGTAAAGTTAAAAGAAAAAATGATAAATTATAAACTAATTAAACAAGTTTATCAAAATAAGTTATAAGTAGTAAAAATAAGTATAAATTCAAGAGAGAAAAAAAAGTTACCAAATAGATTTTCTTTCCAAAATGAAATTATAACCTACAAGTTATAAACTTAAAATATAACATTGTCAAATAGAGACTTACAATATATAAATAAAAATACTTAATTTATCAAAATAAAATGCAAATACAGCTCATAAAAATTTGCAAATATATGTCCCTCCGTGAGTATAACTCAGTTAGTAAGAATATTACACATAATATATAAAAATTGAGGTTTGAATTCTTATATGCGACATTGTAGATATAATATACATAGACGAGGATTTGAATTCTAATATGCTCATGTATTCATCATTGAAGATAAAATTCTAACCATTAAATAAAAAAACAATTGCAAATATATGGTGATGAATGGATTTGAGATGCAAGGCTCACTGTTGTTAGGTCCCTACCATGTTCACCGTTTAAAATATATTGTTATTAGGTACCTCATCATTACCAAATATTTGCTCTTTTGTTTGACTTGGTCTCTAACCACCTAACGACAAAACATTTCATGTTGCATATTTGTCCATTGTTGTGTACAGCATGTAATTCATGGAATCATTTTGTTTATTATTTTCAGACAGAGATTTATTAGTAAATTTTACATTAAATTATTGCACTTCCATTAATTCATGTGATAGACTAAGTTATGGGACATAGTCAACCATTCATGCTGGAAAGGACCTGTTTTTGTTATTATCACTTTGTGAGCTGCTATTTGTATTTGCTTCTAAAGATTGAAGGAAAAATATATTACATTACATATCATAACATCTAAAGAATCTTTAAAATAATACCGTAAATATTCGTCAATAGTTGTTTGGTAACGAACAGTTAGAACGATCATATATAATACTTGCGCAAACTGCACACGCCCATTTGCACTAGACTCTGGTGGTCGTAATGTTCTAGTACGAGTAAAACTATCTTACTTTTCTGAAAATGTCTTCAGATTCAAAATTTACTCGCAATTTATAGGATAAACCATCAGTAATACATCAAACTGAATATTGCACGACAGACCAAATTTGCAGTTATAGAGTATATAATAAAAAGATCTTTGCAATCCATTCGATTTCGATAAACAGACTTACAAACAGTGTTAATAAGTCAAGAAAAGCTAGAGCTCAATCATTTGAGATCGAAGGGATCATAACAACGAAGAAAAATCCTATGTACATATACTATATACAAGGGTGTAAATGCATAGCTGCAAAATTAAATTAAATTGTAACTCTAACACCTATAAAAGGACAGCTAGAGGGTCCAAATAATCGGCACAACACTACAAAATATTATAGAATCAAATTTCACAACCCATGTTAGTATGTTATTTACCGCTCTTGATATTGACCCAGCACCTCAAAATGAAAACATCATCACATCCATGATTTGATATGGTGATAACTTCAATTCAACACATACTTGGTGACCTGTTTTACAAGCCTGCCCAAAATGATCTGTGTGACTGCTATCTCTTACTATCAACGTCGAAGTACTCACCAGTTACCCTGCAAAAGCAAATTAGTTACTATATATTACATTAAACAAACACAGCTAGCATGCTTGGTTGTTTCAAAAAAGCGGAAAAAGTTTACTCGCAAAAAACAGACCCTCAATAATCGCCCATAAACTTAATTCAAAGTTTCAGCATGACCCTTGTGTTTATAATGAAACTTGTTCAACAAAATCATAAATGAATACTAGTAGTAGTAGCACAATTATCAAGGGTAAGAGTCTTCATACCTGTTATAACGCAATTCGGCTTCACCTATTGTCCCTGCAGCCTTATTTCTTACCTTCAGGACACAAACCTAAAGCAATGACAAGTCAGTAAAAGCATACAATTATTTAATATGATAAACGGTCACCAAAATACAGAAAATGATGTCACAAACAGTCACCTTCACTTGATCAAGTGGCCCAGCCTCAGGATCCCTATTACGGTGAATAACAAGTCCATTGTCACACTTATTTATAAAGTGCGCACTTCCGCTTATATCATAAAGATTAGGAGGACTCCCAACCCAATTTTGAAGCTATCAGATGAGAAGTAAAGTAAGAACATCAAGATTATAAATTTTAAAAAGTAAAATAGTGAATAGATACACTAAAGCCGTATATACCAACCTGCCTGGGATGTGCTACAAACCAAACATGGCATCCGTGATGTTGGGCAAAACGTTTAATTAAGGTAAGCATCTGGCTCACATATTCAGTTTCCGTCCTGTAAGTTGTTGCAACAAAATTTTCTATTAAGATAAACAATATATTGAGCTATGGATCTTGAAATTTGTGAACTTTTATGGTAATCCTTTATTGAGGACTTCAATTTTATCAAAGTTGAATTGTAATCCTTTTATACAAATTCATAGGAGCTGAGAGGAATCCCCTCGTGCAATTTCGAGCATGACTTAACCAGAAGCTAAATAAAATCCAAGTTAAGAATGAGCGAGCTCATTAAAGATAATTACTGATTTGAAGGTCGCTGATGATCAAGCTCATTATAAGGATCAATTACGAGTCCACGCACCCCATGTCTTAATACAGCTGCTCTTGCAAGGTCAAGAACCCACTTTATATTCGGAAGAGCATCATCTTCACACCTAGTATTAACAGTCAAGTAGAGCAGGACTAGAATAATCAGTATGAGTTAAATTTCAAATTAAAAAGTACCAGTTTAATCAAATGAACTGCTGTTACGTAATAGATAGTCTACTCAACAAGCATTGCTTAATGAAAGAAATTTTGACATAGCCCACTTTTAAGCCGCAATATAATCAATTTTGTTGAAAGATAAGAGAAATAAAAGGCACAAAATAAATATTAAATCAACTTTAGAAATATAAAAATGATAATACCGATCAAACTTAAAATACATGGGGAAAAAGCAACACAATCATGAATAGATGGTTAAATTGTGTCACGTTGCAGTCATAGAAATAGAAAAACATTAAAATACGGTACACCACACCCATCAGTTGAGCTCCTTGTGAAGGACGTACCTTATGAGTTGAAAAGTATCATTTAACCAGAGCTTGCCTCGTTCATATTCCTCCAAACTCATCCGTTCAACGCCTTCAGCATAGCTATATTAGATAAACAGGCGAATTCAGACAATCAAAGAATTTCTTATAATAACGATCACAAAAACTGCAATTAAAGAACGTTGTCAAATACTCCGTGATGTTATGAATAGGTATCGGTACAGTAAAAATACACTTGCAAGAGCATGAACTAGAAAATGGAAGATAGCAATAACCAGTTAACCACTAAAATCATATAGTAGTTCATAACTTACGTAACTAATCTCATTATAATCCTTAATGATAAAAATCAAATAACAATTATTTTACTAGGATAGAGGGACAAAGGAAAATCCTTGTCTGGGAGAGAACAATGCACTTAATACAATTTAAGTAAATTAAGAGCATTATAAGATATTATAGCGACTAGTAGACATCTGAGGGACATTACAATTGTACAGTAAAGTTAATACAATTTAAATCTTACAGGTTTTTATCGAAAGGCTTCTTCACATGTTTTTCCAAAAGTTTTCGAGCATGATCTCTAACCTACAGGCAGTAAAAAATAATCAGAATGAAAGCACAAAATCCAACAATATGAGGCAGTGATTGAAAAATAATTGAAACCAAAGTCACTCATTGTTTGCATAATAACAATATGAAATAACCAAACACACAGCGGAAGAGTAAGAAACTGATGCATAGTTTAACACAGTTCAACTCAACCTACAGACTGACACTGAAACAGATCCATGAAGAATACAAGTAGCCACTCAACGTTAAGAATACTTTAGAAAAAATCATATCTTAGAGCTTTCCAATAGGTCTGAATATCCGAAAAATAGACAACCCTAATATCAAATCTCTCATGCAAACAGTCATTTAAGCTTCAAGTGTGAGTAACGCACAAGCACTTTCCCATGTACTGATTTTGATTTGTACTTGGATTTGGGATTTTATTTATATCTTCTAACAGGTACTATGAACAGATACATTTTCTGGAGTATATATGCATAGAAACAATTGTCAACTTATCTCCAAGCATTCTTATGTAGCCCAACCCCACACCACTGTTTTATTACTTAGTATGAAGAAGCATATCAGAGACAAGCAATCAAAAATCACCCCTAGGGCAAGGCAATTTATTTACTTAGCGACAAACATCTCCAATTAACAGAAACAAACCATAAAATCATAATGCAAATACATGAGCAACCACGGGAATAATCATAATTTAAAAATCAAGAAATATGGAATAATCATACTATTCCCTCAAATATCTAAAATTGTTCTACCATATCTGAATCACCTCAATATATTATACAATACATATCTTTCATCGAGCTCAGAAAGCCAAAAACATATTTTGTTCCAGCTAAAGGTTGCAAAAACACTTTGTTTGGTGTGTAAGATTAACTATCTAACCTTGTTCTCCATGGAACAAAGTGCAAATTTCCAGCCAGCATTTTGATTAAGATTGATAATAAGAGCATCAATCCACTCACTCTTCCCTGAATTAGGAACTCCAGTTATTATGGTCAATTCTCCTGGTACAACCTGATGAAAGTAATTTAATTAGAAAGTACTAATATTTCCAGAATACTGTAAACTACATAGCAAATCTACTAAAGCAGTCAGAATGCAAAAAGTTGAAGAGAAGTGTTAGATTCACAGATCTACTGGTACATATGGTTCAAATGACAGACTCATAGGATTCAAAAATATACTTTATGGAGCCAGATCATGTCAAATATAACAGATAGTTTACGCAGTGGGCATCAATTCCTACAGAGTATTTAGAAGCATTCTAAAAGTCAAGTTCTGGACGGTAATAGTAAGGTAAAAGTTTTAATTAGAAAAAAAATCTGGGAAGATATGCAAGAAAATGGTATTCCATAGTTGTTAGCCATTTTAAAGATAGAAGCAACAAATAATGAGAACGCCACACAAGGTTATATAATCATATAATGCATAGTTTGCACAATAACCTCAATAGAATTTGGCCTTGTATCTAACGGTATACTTAATGAAAATTTGAATTTAAATTCCTCACTCTTTATCCTACTTATTATTTAGCAATTAATTGTTTGAAGTTTTATACCATACATTTAAACAGTAGAATTAGAATTTTAGACTAGCATTACAACTCCGCATCCTAATTCTTTGGCAAACACACATAAAATTGAAGATTCTGAACCAATTCAGATTTTAATAAAGAATTGAATTAAAATTCAGTGTTTCATTTCCAACTATTTACAACATTCAAACAAACTCTTAACATCTTTTTACATGGAGATGACTCACTAATATCTTATTACATGATTTGAATTTTAAATATAAATACTCAAGTTAATCAAGTCATATAAAGAGGTCAGCCTGCATGCATGCTGGTTTCTTATCTTGTTTGGTATATATCCGTAAAAAACAAAAACAAAATCAACAAATATAAAGTTATTGTAGTATGATAATAAGGAGATGTAGAAATAAAGTAAACGACTCTTACATTGTAAAACCCATTCAGACAATTCCAGCCAGTTGAGAGGCCAGTGTCATATCCCAAAGTTCGATGATAATATGCATCAAGCTCATCAAAGTAATCTCTAAAGTTAAACAATCCACGTATAGGATATAATTCTGCATTCTCAATTGCTTCTTTCAGTGCATCAGGGCCCAAATACATGAGAACCTGTGAATATATTACAAGGTGGTTACTGTTGTCAAAGAGCAAAGTTACATACAAACATCTTTAAATGGCATGCATCAGAAATGAAAACCAATAAGCATAATTCTCACTTAAAGTCTACATTCCCATTTTTTAAACATACATGTTATCTACTAAAAACATGAAGCAGGTGATGAAGAGTAAGAGTAACCAACACAATTCTGTCCGTTACACGCAATTCATTGTCAGTTGATATTGTAATTTGTATGTATCAAAATAGGAGCTATCTAAACTCAAGAAATACAATTCAACGTGCATTTTCATTTTTTATATTTCAGGGATTTCAGATTTGTGGGGTAGGAGTTGAGAGGAAAGGAGGTAAAGTGGAACTTGTGCAATCATGTCAAGATCTAACCTCATTTGCATCTTTGCAATCATCAACCGTCCCTTTTTTAGGCCACTTGACACGCCAGCATCTGCAAATAAACAAGAGAGAAATGTTACTAGTAATTAGAACAATGTTATCAATGGAGAATGAGAAATCTACATGAAGTAAGGACTTAATTCACTCCCACTAATAAAAATAAATGAACAAACTATTGTAGAATAATGGAAATAGACATTCTGTCATATAACCATGAATCAAGAATGCTAAACTTAGACAATCCTATAGTACAAAAGATTTATAGGGACGCAAAAAGAAATTACTGGAACCAAACAACACACAAGCAACTCAACAGTAGTTTATCTCTACAAAAATGAAACTACTCTTGAATCAATGGATCATTGATAGAGACCTGAGTATGAGGGATATAGGAAAAGGGCTATTATTGTAATAAAGAGTATTGTGAGGTTTTATGAGTAATTAGTGAGTGAGATATGGTGTTTAGTTGGCAAGTTTGTTATGCCTCTTAGTAGTATATATATAATGAGGTAAGGGGAGTGAGGGATTGTGGAAGATTTTAGTTGGAACCTTTATGGTTAGGCAAAGAATGAGTGTTCTCATTCTTTGAGGAGCTTAGCTCCAAGATTGGATTGGAATTCATTTCCTTCTACATTTTATCTTTCATTTTACTACATTTTCCATTGTAAGAGCTTTTGCTCCATAATAAACCAATAAACACTTAAAATTATTTCATATACTTGAATTTCCAGGTTCCAACAATCATGGTATCATCTGCTAATTGAAAACGATAACTACAAGGATGGTCTCAAATAGATGAATGGAAAATTATATAAGTAGTTAAATCAAGATAGAAATATGCTTACTTTTCTTTCCCAATGCGGCGTGCAAGCTCCTCAGCCAAGGCTTGACCAGGTGGGTCCCCATCGGTGGCAATGATAATACGGGATGCCTATCAATATAAACATATAGAGAGAGAAAATCAGATGTTGATAAAAGCTGTTTTTATCGGTACATACAAAAAAGCAGTATAACAGCAATTAAATACCTGCTTTAGTTCATCTTTGCAGTTCCACAGATACTGATACTTCATGTCCTAGCTTTACAGAATTAGAATTATAACAATAGCATCAGATTTGAACATTGCATAACAGATCATAGTATAGTCTAACAAGGTGTAAGGGAAAAATAAGAAAATATCATTGAATTTGAATTTATACACACACACACAGTACGTTGAAGAGAAAAAAGACCTTATGCACAGGTGGCAACTCCTTTGAAGAGACTGATGGAGGTGCGCCGTCAGGAACACTAACACAATTTCGGAATCCAGCTTCTTCCATTGCCAGTTTGTCCATTTCACCTTCAACCTAAAGTACACAGTCAATATACTAAGAATAAAGCAAAACTTCAATCTTATAATTTGTACAGCGGGCAGAATGCATACAATGATAACATCACTTTGTCCAACTATGTCATCCAATCCATAAAAGATCTTTTCAGTGTTTGCTTCCTGCAAAATAAAAGTTATATAACCAGAAGATATTAAGAGTTATGACAATATGACAAAATAAATTCCAGCATGATAAAGCTGTACAATATATACATTTGGGAAAGAATAATTGAGTGAAAATACGACTAAAGTCTCATTCAGCAAAACAGTTTGGTTTTATATCAAAGGAGATCGTCAATGGAAACTATATATATATTTGCAGGAGAGGTGCCAGAAGAAACAAAAATATCCAATGGTTATCTTTGATTTGAAAAAGGCATATGATAAGGTACCGAGAAAAGACATTGCGACTCTAGATAAAAAGGGGGTTCATGTTGCTTATATTTGAGTTATTAAGGATATGAATGGCAGGGCTAAAAACTAACATTGCAATATTCAATCAAGCCATGAAGGACTTTCCAATGAATATATGATTACACATATAGTTAACTGAGCCCTTGTTTTTCATCAATTTAGACGCACTTATTGACCATATCCATTAACCCCCTTGTTTTTCATCGATTTAGACGCACTTATTGACCATATCCATTATCTAGTAGCCATTATCAACATAATATAGCATCGGAGAGTGTTGACAGAGAATAAATGTGAAAAACTAGAATTGTGAAGAGAATATTTTGAATCATATGGTATTCAATCAAGTACAAATAAAATAGATATGAATGTTAATTTATCTTCTTTTTACAGTAATTAAATATCAGGTATTAACTTTAATACTCAATCCAATTACATACACCATCAACAACTGTTTATACCTGCCAAAATTTCTTGTTGATGTCTCTGTACTTGCAACTAATAAGTTTTCCATTACGACGATATGTGAATGCAATAACAATCTACAAAGTAAATGTTATGAAACAATTATAACACGGGTGAGTCACTCGTAAAGTAAAAGAGTGAGCATAAGATATAAGATACTAGCTACATCAAGAAAATAAATATTGACATATAGATATACAGATTGGGTATATTTAAATTTTTTAATGTATTATGTATCATCTTTGTTAAATAGAAATCATGGAAAATTAATGCCTGATTGATTAATAAAACAAGGTAGTATTTTTCAAGTGAATACTAAATGGTAAAGCTTTTTTTTGACAGAAAAATGATAAAGTTCTTATTGTTTAATATTGACTTGTTATCAGCTTGAAAGTGGTGGTATAACTAATATCAGTCGTATTACCAAACTCAAAATTATTACGCATAAGCCATGGAACAACTTTCTGGTAGATAACAAAAAACAACCTCGAATGGTTGCTCTTGGATCTCTTTCAACAAGAGAAACCAAGTGATCGAAATAAAGAATATAGAGGAAAAAAATAAAATATGGAAGATACATTTCACATTAACAATATTATATTAATTTTATAAGTTTAGTATCATCATATGTACATTTCCATTTTTCTTGATAACAGCACCAGCTAGCTAACTTGCTTTGCTAAGTCGATTATTGTTATCTTAAATTATAGTAACTCAAATAAAGCTCAAATTTTAATAGTTAAGTGCACCTGGTCATCATATTTTCTCTGCATGACACCATTTCTCTGCAGAGTCTCATTTGAAATTAAGCGCTCTGAAAAATATGCGACCAGCTGAAATAGGGCAACAAAAGTTGTATTGACTACATTGCTTGGAAATGAACAAATAAATTATCAAATTTGCTACAAATAAAATGGAAACTCTACACGGTGAGCATGAAATAGATAAAACAAGATATACTTCATATATATCAATTTTATTTAGTAATCTGTAAATGCTTGTCTGAATTACCGTTTACAGTGATCAAATCGCCCAAAAATTTGAGATTGTTATTTCAGTAATGCATGTTCAGTTCCATGTGTATCCAAAACATCTCAGTTTAAAGTAAGAATATGCATGGTATAGCATAAAAGGGCTAGAACTTAAGCAATATCCATTGCCTATTCATAGATACAACATATTATTCATATAACTATCTACAAGTAACAACGAAAACATCTCTTGATCAAAAGTTCATGCATATGTTATGTAACATAGGTTTTCAAATTTAAAATCCAATTATGAAATTCAATATTCTTGGTTTCTTTCAAAACATCTCTAAATAAATAAAAAATCATGCATATGTAACGTAGATTTTCAAACTTAAAATCAAATTGTTAAATTCAAGATTCTTGGTATCTTTTAAAGTTACTCAATAGTGAAACATCAGTAAACTATTTATAAGCATGCACAAAACACAGTTGTAATGGGAAGAAAGAATAGCTTGACCAAGGAAAAAATTTATAAAAATGCAAAAGGGAAAATAACAATTTCTATTTCTAACATTTCAATAAAAGAGTTTGGTTGTTCAAGAAATCAAATATTTCTAAACCATCAGCAAGGAGGGGATGTATAAGAGTCGTACATTCAGATGTATGAAACATAAGATATTTGAGAATTTGAGAATTTGAAAATTAGGTATGGTAAAATTTATTATTACCTCGTTACAAAGTGGTTCTAGTTCCAAGTCCTCCTCCGTAAGCTCTCTTTTTTTCTTAGCTGGGATTAATTGATTCATTGTCGTAGAATATGAATTACTACCAGCAAAGGCCTACAGCAGAAGGATGAAAATTGAGTTTACTAACACTGAGACATCCCATTTTATTAAGCAGGCCATGCAAAATTGTTTTAGAAAACAAAATATCTAACCTGGGTGCTGCCCCTCCAACCACACTTTCCGCGAAAACAATTCCATACAGCTGACCCCCTAAACTCAATTTCAGTAATGAAAATAAAGAGGAATCAGGATCACAAACAAATAGAACTAGATAAGTCGATGAAAAAAAGATAAGTAAGATACCCGTCTGGTGCAATGTAAATAGATAAGCTCTTTTCTCCTGAGTCACCGCCTTCGCACTAATAAAAAATAATATTAAAAGCCACGTACAAAAGTGAAAACAAAAAACATGTTTTAATTGTGTTAGAAATAATATAAAACTATTGATGTGGCCTTTCCTAACAGCTTAAGCTTTTGGGATAATCGGTCATCTGACAAATTGCATTGCAATGAATGAAAAGGGATCCATGTAACAAGACACATTCTAAAAGGTTGTTTGTAAAATAAATAAGCACTCATCAAATCAAAATTGCAAGACTTTCATTTGACAGCATAACTTACTCCCTCAACTCAAATTAAAGTTTCTACTTCAAACAACTATCTTGAGTCAAAACATTCAAATTAAATCTATTCCATGCTAAAAAGAGGGGAAAAAGACATTTTTCATATCAATCTTCAACAAACAAAACAAGCACACAACTCCAAACCAAAAACATGACAATTGACAAAGACACAACTGTTTGTCTTTATATCATCAAATAAACTAAAGCATAGTATAATTTTGTCTCTATATCAAAAGTTTCAGACCAAAGCTTCATATAAAAATCACTTTTGTAAAGAAAAACACGACAAAACTGTAAAATTGAGGACAGTTATTATGGGAAGGAATAGATTATAGATACCTACCTCACACTTCAAAACTACCTACATGTTTAGATATGGGTTGTAGTTTGCAAACTTATGAACCAAATTCATTGATAACTGAGCCCTCCCCTTGCTTCCATTTTAAACTGATTTTGAAAACAAAAATTGGGGGTCTCCCATGGCAACCCAATCACACAGAAAGATTTTATTCGTTACCGCGCTAAGCTATGAAGCACAGACACTCCTCAGATTAGGTGTGTCCCAATGTTGGACATGCGTCGTGTACGACAACGACACTTACAATTACATTATATCATTTTACTCCAAAAAAAACTTATCCGCGTCGACGTGTCACTGTCCGTGTTTCATAGGCACTAAGTTCAATAGAATTGCAAAATTTATAATGCATATATAAAAAATAAAAAAGCACTACCCTTTTACAATTTCCAATTGAAAAACCTATAATATTTCATTCAACTTAGGAGAAAACAACAAAAAATAGAAACATAACGAAATCGGAAAAAAACCTTAGGACAAAGCAAGTGATTCTTGTCTTCACCAGGAACACAATTTTCAGTATCAATTTCAACAACTTCCAATTTCTTCTTCAAAACAGCAAATTGCATCTCCACACTATCCTCATCCAAATTAACTATTCAACAAAAACAAAAAAACACAATTCAGTACCAATTAACAAATATAATAATAATAATAACTATAACCATTTTTTTTTAACAGCAAATATATTATTATTAATAATTATATCTCTGCCCAGGACAAACAAAGACCAGTAACAACAAATATATTAGTATTAATAATCAGGTCTCTGCACAGAGACCGGTAAAAAAAAAAAAAACTACAAAACAAATGCGCCGTATATAACCATAACAATTTAACATTGTTCAGTTGAAGAAACTTTACTTGGTCTAGGAACTTTAACGGTAGAACCGCGGTGATAACCGTTAGTTTTAAGCGGCGAAGGAGGGAATTTAGAACTCCGTTTGGAGCAAAAAACGGTGAAAAAGGTTCGTTTAGGTTGAAAACGATGGGTATGAAAAAAGAAGGGTTTAGTGAGAGTTTGAATGTTCATAGTGAAAAGTTTTGAAGAGGAAGAAGATATGAATGGAATTATAGCGTGAGAATAACGAAAACGCATGTTCTGTGAAATGGTAAAGAATGAAAAAAAATCGAATTTTTGAGATTTTTTTTTTTGGTGCTATGGTTGAAGAGAGTGAAAAGGGGGAAGAAAAATTAAGGGTTTATGGTAAAGACAAAACCTTAGAAAAGTTTTATCAACCAAAATGAGACTGTGAGTATAATTTCGTGTAGAAAAGATTTAGAAAAGAAAAATTTTATAAAAGTTTGGAATGAAAATTTGATTTAAATTAAATGTTAATTTATGAGTGAAATATCAAATTCCTCCTTGAAATTTAAACATTTGTTAAATACTTTCTTGAAATTTTAAAATAGGCAAATACATTTTTGAAATTGTAAAATTTCAATCAAATTGCCCCTGTTCTGATTGGTCCGTCTATTTTGATCATATGATCATTAACTACATATGTGGGGCACCTGTCAATATGGTGTCACGTCACATGAATGAGAGATGGATAATGGACAAACATTTGCAAAATTAGAGGGTTAATTGACTATAATACCGTTAAATTTAACCCATGATTTTGCAAATTTAGGCAATTACTCCTCCTATTACTTGTATCATGATCAATTACACCTTCCTCATGTGACGTGGCACCACATTGACAGGTGCCACATATGTAGTTAACGATCATGTCATCAAGATAGACGAAGCAAACAGAACAGGGGCAATTTGATTGAAATTTTACAATTTCAAAGATGTATTTGACAAATGTTTAAATTTCAAGAGGGAATTTGGTATTTCACTCGTTAATTTAGTTTATGTTTCGATAATTTAAAAGTAACGGAGCGAAATTGTCAAAAAAAAAAAAGTAACGGAGCTAAACTACTTAAGTGTGGAGATCTCTAAATATCAATTAAACTACTTTTTTAGTCAAAAAAACAAAACAATTAAACTACTTTTATAGAGTATTTTTATTAATCCATTTGTTTTAAAATGAATGTCGTTTTAATTCAAAAAATTTGTTTCTTCACTTTGTTTTAAAATGGGTGTCACTTTTCAATTTCTAATACAACATTTTCTAATTTTATCATCTAATCATTACTACTTTATACACTATTTTCAAGAAGAAATAGGCTTAATTTAATAAAAGTGTTATTACTTTTAACATAATAATTGCATTTTTAAATATGTCTGAAAACACCAAAAGCAATACTCATTTTAAAACAGAAGGAATATAATTTATGAGATAGGGGTTTTCATTTGCACAAAACAATCTAGTAAAGATTAGATATTTTATTCCTTGGAAAATATAAAGATTGATTATTTTCATTTTATTTTTGTTAACCCTTCAATTTTACAAAAGAGAACTACAATAATTTCGAATTTATTTGAGATTAAGTAAAATTTAGCTAAATATTATTTCACTCAAGATTTGAACTATAACACAAAGAATAAATGGAAATTAGTTAGTTTTGTTAGTTTTATATTGTTCATAAGAATTAACTCAATTGACAATATTAAAATTGTTGGTTGGACACATTCACTCGTATTCGAATTCAGAATCTTACAACTATGTGCGTGATTTTTAATGACGCTTGTAATTCTTGTCTCTCTGTATTTTTTTATTTTTGTAATTTTAGTCCTCTCCATTTCAAATTACGCAATTTTAATCTCTCAATCAAATTGTTATCTATTTTCTAACAGAAATGATGGTGTGGCAATCAAATGTTTGTGCTATTTTTTTTTTTGGAAATTTAGAGGGTCTAAGTCGAAAAAAAAAACTACGCACAAACATCTCGAGGAAAGGTAGTCCTCAAAAGATCAGCAAAAGCAAGTGGTATTTAATATGTGGAAGATTAGTGATGAAGTTGTGTTTAGTTGGTTGTCATGTATGATATGAAACTCTAAGAATTCACTTTTAAAAAATCATCCATGAACAATTTGATTCCACATAGTTTGATTGAGTAATTGATGGAAAATACACAACAAAGAAAATACATGACACTAATGTTAGTTTCACCTAATAATGATTAAGGTGACAAAGAAACATTCACATATTTAGTTTCTAACAAACTCATTGAACATGATTGCTTTCTGTAGACACAAGCCACTAGGTAGGTAGCAACAAATCACTAGAAACTTCCCAGGAAAAGACATCCATATTTAGTTTTCGGCGACCCTTCGACGAACATGATTGTGATGATTGCTTTCTGGAAGAGAAGACCTGATTGTTTAAAAGACAAACAAATCAACTTAACTAAAATCGTAATAAGATTACATGTCGAATGTTTTCCTTAAAGGAATAATGAATCAAACATTTCCCAAGCTAAAAGGCTGATGCTGATCAGATACATAATTCAGCTAGAAAGTGATATTTCAATTATAATTACAACAATAGTGAACTAACCTAATCCAAACAGAAAGCTCAATAATCATACATAATTTACACCCAAGACACACAAGACTAAGTGTGTGTTTGGAAATATGGCAAGGAGAGCTTAACGTGCGACGAGTGTTAAAGCTACTAGTTGTAGCTTTTCGTCAGTTGTTAGGCTTAGGCCACACCATGAAAACCGACGATTCCAGACACACTATAATATATTCTAACAAGTTAAAAAATTAAATGTAAATATATCATCTGTCATCTGGTCTCCTTAAAGACGACTTTAGTTTTGGGACCTTGAAGCTGGAAGAGAATAGTTTGGGAATCTCAGAGGTGGCTGGGCTTTCTTTCCTCTTCGAGCTTCTTTTCTCCTGGAAAAATATCACGAGGAACATGTTCATTATAAATTATGAAAAGAAATAATCTTGGTGAACATGCATAGAAAAATACAGGAAATGATGCTGAAAAGTGTCATTATCAACTACTGGAAAATGAGATAATGTAGAAGCTAATTCCAGATGGCCAATATAATGCAGCTCACTAGTTACGGAATAACCCAAACTGACCATATTAACTTGGCAGGCGAACACGTAGAATGCATGAAAAAAAGCATAATTTACCATACTGTTTACAAACACTTGTGTTGAAGTGTAACGAATTTCGATTGAAAAGTATAAAGCACAAGAACATGCACAGCACACAGATTATAATATAACATAAATCACAAATCTTAAACAATAAACAAAAAGAATTCTACATTTTCAAAGTGAATAATACCAAACACATATTGTTTATGTGAAGACAACAATAGCATGCTCTTGTGAAATTTCATTTTGAATATAATGAATTTTATTTCAGAAGCATGCAGTTCTGTCAAGAACAGAATCCTTAGATCTAAATCATTGCATATAAAATAAGCAAAAACATAAATTAATGACACTACCAGCAAAAGGGGATGAGCATGAACCCTTTATTAGACAATGAGGAAGATAAGCAGATAGTAAAAGCACGAGAGATGAGATACCTTTTCTGAGAAATTTGTGGATGTGGAAGCATAAGTATCGGGAGTACACGAGTCTTTTTCTTTTTTCAAGGTTGAATTTTTTCTACTCCTGTTGCTCTCAACAATTCTAGAGTCACTAGTTCCTGACGTGCAACGAGTTAAAAAGGGTTTAACTTGGCTATTCTTCAACTTTCTTAAAGATTCCAACTCTGCCGAAAGTCCTGATATTTCCTTCTTTAATCTTATGGTTTCTGAATCCATATCAGTCACTTTACTTTCCAACTCTGATATTCTACTATCTTTTTTATTATTTTCAGATAGCAATTCCTCCATGTTGGAGACGAGTATGTTTACCTTCTCATTCGCCTTTTCCACTTCGTCTTGTTTACTTCTCAATTTAATACTGTAGTCAGTCTCCATCTTATTAAATTGGTTCCATACAAAATTCTTTTCTTGCAAAAGTGCTAAAAGCTCAGAATTTTTTTCTGCAGCAAGCTTCTCGTTTTCAGCTTTTAACATGCTCAATTCATCTTTGTTTTCAGCAGGACACTTCTCTTTCGCTGCAATTCTGGAAGAAGACTTCTTCCCACTCGTGGTTCCTTTCTTCTTCCCCTTGCCAGTATCCTTTACCGGCGTTCCTTGGTCCTATTATAAAGTAACTTCTCAGCATAAACACTAATGACTAATGAATGAAATGCATTAAAAATATCATGAAACATACTTCTCCATTCAAGGATTTATGAGAAAGGTAATCAAACCCGGCTTTAAAATCCTCCAAATCATCCTTTGTACTGTCTGCAACCAAAAGAAAAATGAAAATGAAGCCAACAAATCTAATTAAAATGATTTCAACTCAATGAATACTTCAAAAACTTAGGGGATAGAATTTGAGGGACACAATCAAAAGATAAATGAATATGAAGGCACCAAATCTAATTATAGTAATTCCAATTACAAGCTGAAAAAAACACTTTCAAAAATTGTGGGGATAAAATTGAGGAATTTTCGAATATAGATCAAATTTCACCAACAAAGCCGAGTACTCTTAACAGTTATTTATCCTACAAAGTTACTAACAATAGGAAAATGCATTCCAATAGTATCTATCAGTGACCATTTCCAGATTAGCAGTAGAATTTCACATTCTAAGCTAAGTCTTCCGGTCACTTGTCACGTAAATAAATAAATCTCAAAGCATTTAAAATAAAGAATAACAACAACAACAACAACAACAACTGTGAACAAAACAAAGTGAAAATCCTAGTTTTCTATACTAATATTCAAACACCTTAAATAAAGCAAAAATCCTAGTTTTCTATACTAATCTTCAAACACATTCAACAAAGTGAAAATCAACATAACATCAAATTCATGGTCTAACACCAAGAACTAAAACCACAAACCTACTCCGTTCATGTTTGGAATCACAATGAGTGTGCCAGAATCACAGTGACACACCGTGATTTTTCAGAAGCTACAACTTGTAAACAACAAAACACAAACTTTCTTCATCTTATAAACAGCAAAACACAAACTTTCTTTTCTTTTACCAAAAATTAACGAAAGCCCCCAAAAAATAACATAATAAAACCAAATAAATTCACCAAAAAACATAAAAAAACAAAAAAAACAAATTTAATAAAAATAAACTGACCTAACATCCATTTCAAAACAGAAGCTTCTCTATGCTTAGAACCCATCATCAAATCAGCCTTAGCCGCTTCCATTCTCCGTTTCTTCTCCTCGAAAATCAAAAACATTTTCACCTACAAAAAAATTCCCAAACAAAACATTAAAAAAAAAAACAATCTTTTTTACAATTTAGTGAAACCCTTTGAAACCCTAACCCTAATAAAATCAAATTTACTTAATTACCTGAGAAACTTGATCTTTGAACAATTGAACATCAGAAATCCAACGTTCATTCTGCATTTTCAATCGATCTTCTAGAAATTTCTGTTGATTAGAAAATGATTGAAGCTGATTTTGTTGATTTCGAACAATTTGAACCATTGAATTGAATATGTTGCCCCAGTTTTTGCGTTCTAATGATTCTACGTCGTTTGAAGGTTTAGGGTTTTTCGATTTACGCATCGCGATATCGATGCAGAAGAGAAGAATGAATGAGTTTGATGATGATGAAATTCAGAATCAGAAGCAGTGAAGAAAATTTGAGTAACGAATTTGTAACGGTCGAATTTTGAGTCACTGAAGAAAAAAGTTTTGAAATTAAAAGTGCTTTTTTTTTCTAACTCTCTTTTGTTGAGCAAATAAGTGATTTTAACGGTCAAATAAGCTGATTATGGGCTTTTTGTACTTTTACTGTTCACACCCCCCAATTTCAGTTTTTCTTTTTGTTGAGACTGGGTATCCACCGACCACCGCCGAACGTAGTGACTAGTCCCTCGCTAGATTGGAGGCACCTCAAAGGGTGGGATAGCTGGCTCAAAGATTTAAATCTGCTTTATACCAAAGGTGACCCCCAATTTCAGTTTATAGTCTTTTTTCTAATGTACAAAGTAAATTAGTTTGAAGGCTATTATTGGAACTCTACATTGCTTAATGCTTATACTAAAAAAATCCTATAGAATTTGAGTATAAGAAAATTTTCAATAGATGAAATGACATCGGAGATTTTGATTAGTTTAAAAGAAATGAAGAATAAATGTCGATTAGTTTTGTGTTATGCACAAATTTTGTTATTTTTTAAGTAAAATTATATTAAAGGTCCTTTATTGTATTTATTTGTAATAATATAATGGCTATATTATCAACCCTTTATTGACTGTAATCTATCAGGCAAGCTCACACTTAAAACCGGTTCAACCCATTTTTTTATTATTTCTTTTTGTTAAATTTATTATTATTTCTCCCTTTTAAATTGAAAATAAATTCAATGTATATATATATATATATATATATATATATATATATATATATATATATATATTTTAATTTATTAAGGATGGTACATTGAAAATTCTTTTTTTTGGTATGGGTACATTGGCAATTCAAGTGCGAAAAAATATGAAATATTATTTTATTTCAATTTATTAAGGATGGTGTGTGCAAAAAATGTTACAAACAGATTAAAGTATTAGAATAAAATTTGATTAATTTGGTTCGGGATGATTTTTGAAAAGTGCCAAAAACAGAACCAAACGGAAACAATCAAAAGTTAATTGGTTCGGACACACCAACAATGACTTGGTCCGCTCAAGCATGAGGTCAGAGACAATTCGTGGGTCACATGTAGGTAGCAAATTTGGTATAGAGGTGAAAACTCACTTTGTGTGCCCCACATGTTCCTGAAGAAGATTAATCATCGCTTACGACGGTAAAAACTTCGTACCAATATATCACATTTGAGTTTAATTGTTATGCACCAACAATCAGGGGCGGCTTTGAGGGTAGGCAATCTAGGCCTCATCCTTGGGCCTCTAAATTTTCAGGAGCCTAAAAAAAATTATATTACTAGGCTAGGCTTAATCATATTTGTTCCAAACAATATAGAATTTGTTTAAAAAAATGTTAGGAGGGATGCTATTGTTAAATATTAACTAAAACTAAAATGTATTTTGATTATATTGATTAGAATATGACATTTTTTATTATGTTAGTGACAAAGATAAATAAATAATTTTTAAGTTGTTGATATTATTTAACAATAGCATGTTATTTATAATTTAAATAGATGATGTTATGTTTACACCGTGTAATTTGATTAATGCATGCGTAAAAAATAATTTTACACCGACCATCGGTAGATACAAAATAAATTATTTTTTAATCCGCGTGTCAAATATAACTATACTGTCACCACTCACCCGCTAAAAATTATAAACGAATTGGTATGAAAAAGACTTAACCGCCAAATTTTGTTTCAAACGGAAAACGTATCTTGGATTCTAAGCTAGCTTTCTTCAGACCTTGGTTTTCTTCAAACCTTTCGAAGTTTCAACTCCTCATCAATCTCTTTAGGTATTAGCATTATTTCTTGTTAAGCACTCAAGGTTTTAGATTACAATTGTGATTTTGGTTGATTATTCCATTTGTGATGATGATGTGTATCATTGTGTGAATCATAGTTCGTTAGAGAAATCTTTTTGAATAACCTAAGAAATCTTGGTATTCTTTAATGAATCTTATATGTAACATAGTTTCTAAGTAAGTTTTCAATTCATGCCTCTATTTAGGTATTTGCATTTCTTGTTAAGCACTCAAGATTTTTAGATTATCATTGTGATATGGGATGATTTTCCTGTTTTTTGATAATCAATTAGGTTCTTAGATTATAGCGCATTCAAGATTTTCATTTTGTGATTTGTGCTGATTTTCCTTTTTTTAGTGTTTTCTGTTAATCAATCATGTTTTTAGATCATCATTGTGTGAATCATGTTAATTTTTGTTTTTAATTCTTATTGTAAGTGTTCAATAGTGATTATAATCCATAGAAACAAACTTAGTTTAATTAGTTAGTGTTCAGTGACACTTGATTTTAGTTTAATTTTGAAGCATTTTTAATTAGGATTAGATTATTGTTAATTTAAAGATTGGGTGATTATCATTCATAGTTCAAATGGAAGGTGGTAACTGGTAAGTCAACAAGTTGAACCCGATGTTGGAGGCGAAATCCTCCAAGCTGAACCAGTTCACCCCCCTCCAGTTGCGCCTCATGTCCTTCATCAAGCTGAACCCAATGTTGGAGGCGAAATCCTCCAAGCTGAACCAGTTCACCCCCCTCCATTCGCACCTCATGCCCTTCATCACGATGAACCCGATGTTGGAGGCGAAATCGTCCAAGCGGAACCAGTTCCCCCCCTCCAGTGGTACCTGATGTCCTTGGAAAAAGGACAGTTGATGAGAAACCGAAGAAAGCAGCAAGAAACCGAAAATGATTGACGCTGCAACTCAAGTCAATTTTCCAGTCTCTGATGATCAGATTCAGCAGGTTGTTAGGGCCTTGACTCAGCAGCTTGCCAATGACTATGCGGCTCAAATGGACCCTTCCCTTGCACCTGTCATCTCCAACTTATTAGCTGCTAAAAAGGAGGAAGACAAGGAGAAAGACAAAGATTGAGACTAATTCTTCAATGTTGCTTGAGTAATGATTCATGTAACATATTATGGCATCCTATATTCATGTCGCCAACCCCATTTATTTGGAGAAGGCTTTAGTTTCACCTTTTGGAGTCATTTTTTTCGGAAACTTTGAGTATCTAAGAATCGTTATTGTATCTTACAACATTTTTGAGTATCCAAGGTGAAAACTTAGGATGGCTTTCCCTATTCCCTATGCAATATAGTTTATCAAGATTCTAGTATGTGTAAAAACAAGGATTAGCATTTGTCATTTATAATGCATCAACTGAAATCAAGTAAATATGAATATGAATTTCAGAGTATTCAGTCTTTATTCTCTTATTCTTCTTCTCCTCCTGCTATAACTTAAAACAAGAACAAATTTTACAATCATAGAACAAGATTTTGAAGGTTTTACAACACCATTGAAAATACCTTATCGTCCGACAGTTGCCTTACAGAATTTCTGCTTAAAGTTTTCTCTGATATCAGTCTCTCCTTAAAGTAAGCAACAAGCTAAAATAGGCAAAAGGAAAATCTTCCGACAGTTGCCTTACAATATATTGACACAATGTAGACGCACAAAAGAGAGAAGTGGCTCTGATAAAGCCATACATTTATATTCATACTTATTAACCATTTATCACACTATTAGTCATAACATAAATCTTCCAAAACCTCTATTGAAAAAGGTAGTGTAATCAATTTGACCATTGAACAAAAGGAGAGGTAGATAGTGCTGAACCTTATGTCAATCATTCATCACCCTATGAAGTTCTATGTTCAAAATTCATCAGACATGATATGTTTACCTGACCAGCCCAGCTACATGTATGTAGGTCTAAATTCACTACAACACCCAAATGCAAGAACACATAAACTCCAATACAAGTATATACATGTAATGACCCGCTTACCACTGCATTGGATCGGTTCGAATTTAACATAAAAATACGAGTTTTATATCCAGCCCAACCCACTTAACTTTGATTGGATATTGGGTAAAAGATTTGGCTAAAATCTATCCAACCGAACCCGCGTACACCCCTATCAATATACATAATTAAAGAAATAAAAATAAACATAAAATGAGTTGCTTGTTATTCTTCATTCTTATGGCTACAACCCAACCACAATTCAGCAGAAAATTATTTCCCAAAACTCCTATAACTTGTTAAGAAGCAATACAAACAAAAACTAAAATAAAATAAAAATCGCACACTTCACATATATGTTCTTTGTTCTTCACGTAGTAACAAAAACTAAAATTACACTTCTTCATCTTTGTCACGGACGACATTCTTCTAAGATTTCAGCAAGACAAGGTGTAAGGTGTTTCACAATAGCCCTAGCAGTACTAACGACAAATGCTTCCTCGTATGCATTAATCTCAGCCACATCTTCGCCAGAGACATCCTTCATTCGCACCCCTATGGTTTCAGCAAGAAAAGGATTAAGATGTTCAATAACTTTCCTACCAATCCTATCGATAAATGCTTTATCCTTTGCTTTAATATCGGCTACATATTTCTCCAACTCCTTAGCGAAAATCGTTCCTTCTCTGAGCCTTTTATTGAATCTAGTAGCAAGGTCAGTGTCAACCTTAGACTGGTAGTGTTTATTTACTCCCAAAACTAGAGCATCATCTTCAATCTGAGCCTTCATGCCTCCCAGCATTAGCGCAATGTCTTCCTCGCTTGCACTGTCTTCATCACTAGCACCGACTTCCTCAACATTGTCTTCCTCACTAGCACTGTCTTCCTCTCTAGCATAATAGTCTTTCTTACTAGCATCATCTTCCTTAGCTTCAACATCATCAAGTACAGGATCAACTTTCATAACATACGAATTGGCACCTTCGTCTTCCTCTTGATTCAAAGGTTTTGTCATGGCTTCAATGGCCTCAAAAATCCCAAATCGAATAACACTAACCAATCTCATAACTATATTTCAATCAACAAATCTACAAAATAACGGTTGAACTATGAGGCACATATACAGACACTGACACAGATGAATTTTTTGAAAAGTGATATAATTCAATGTAATTTATAATAAGCGGTTGAATTATGAAGATGCTTAAGCACAATAAATATATAAGAATCACAAATTAGTGATAGAAAACAAGGAAGTAATAATTATGCACAACAATTCCACTAAGAAATCACACAATGCTGAGAGAAAACAATCGACCAATGATTAAACACAAATCCACAAGAAATCACAAATTAAGTATAAAAAATATTTAAGCAAAAATTTGCAGGAAAATTCAAAGAAAAATCTATAGAAAACTTACGAATTTTTCTAAATTTTTTAACATTAGGACTAAAACCAAAATTATTTTAACATTCATGATTAATTTCATAAAAATAAACATACAACGACTAAAATAAAAAACATGCAAACTTACAAAGACCAATTGATTATTTAAACAAAAAAAAGTTACCTAAAACAATGTTAGTGTCGGAGGGAGGACGTGAATAGCAAGAGAACGAGTTAGTTAGGTTGATGAATCACAATAGCTTCAAGTTATAGGTTAAGTCTAGTCATCTCAATGACAATTTAAAATATCAAACACAAGACAGCTGAAGTCGTCCTGTTCAATCTCTTATTTTTTAACAGATAAAAGACACCCTTTATCTCTTCAAAATGCGAGATCATAGATGGTATATGCAGGGGACCGGGATTCGAACAACTTCTCGATTTAAAAGTGAAATTTCTAACCGCTATACTGTTTGATCAAAAAAAAAAACAACTAAAAGTAAAACAAATCCGGAGCTGTAATGGATAAGGTAGGTAGTCTTTATTTTATTTTAGATGCGAGCAAATTTCTTTCCTTAAAATCCGTAACAAATTTTTTTTGGATACACATAATCATATTAAAAAAAAATTGATTTGATAACAAAATAGTAAAATTATTACGAGTATAAAAAAAAATTATGAGTTAGTCAAAAAAAAAAAATTATGAGTATATATAATATAACTTTACTCTAAAATTATTTTATTATGAAGATGAAGATCTCCCAAGACAACATCAATGATGCGCTTGCATATCTTAAGGAAGTAAAAGTTACGTTGTTTCAACATAACAGAATAAGGTATAATCAGTTTTTAAAAGTCCTAAAAGATTTGAAGGCTGGAAAAATTGATATAAGAGATGTCAAAACAAAAGTGAAGAGGTTGTTTAAAGGGCTTACAGACTTAATTTTGGGATTCAACACCTTCCTCCCACAGAGACATCATATTGGTCAGTAGTTTTTTTTTTAGCTTAATTGTACGTTCGGTCTCTCTCATTGTGCGTTTGATTGGTAAAATAGTAATTACGTATTTGACAGAACAATATATAGGACAGAACCTATGATACACAAATACCCACACGAACACTGCACATTGACACGGATAATTTTTTTGAAAAAGTGACCTAATTCATTGTAATTGTAAGTGTCAGTGTTAAAGTGTCGGTGTCGGACACATAACCCATAACGACATGTATCTGACACCGAGACACACTTAATCTAAAGAGTGTCGGAGCTTCGTAGGACATAACATGATACATAAAATTGTATCAAGAGAGTTAGGGAGATAGTATTTCTTTTTTATTTAAAAATAAATAAAAGGTATTTTTCGTATTTTTTTCTATAGTTGTACTGTAACAAAAAGTTGTCGTCTGATAAACAAAAAAAGTTGTTGTTTTTGTCTTATCCCTTGTTAACTTTTTAAATCAAATAAGGTATAACAAAATATATTTGTCTTGTTCAATTCCCAGTTTTTTAGCAGATTAATTTACTCTTAGCTTAGGTTTCAGTTGTAGAAGTTCAATTTTGAAGGACTATATTTTACTATTGTATGAAAACAAATTTCAATAGGTTTTTAGAAGTAGAATCATCTTCAATATTTGTTTTTTTCTCACATGAATGTAGTGGAGTTGCATTGCATTGAATTTTTTTCCTCACTGCTTGACCTTTTCCTATGTCTTTAATAATAACACTATCATTGTTGTGATACAAAGGGAAAAAGCTGAAGAAGGTAAAAGAGAACTGTGAACTTCCTTTGGATGTGCTTGATATCATTTACAAAACACTAGATTTGGACGACCTCTTTCAATTTGCCGGCGTGTGCAAGAATTGGAGGGCTTTTCATAAAATTTATTACAGAAATTTGTTGGCCTCTCGCGAACCATTACTTCTCCAAATTTCGTATCATGGTAAGCAATCATATTCCCTTGTTAGCATACCTGACCAAAAAGTTGATCACCTGGAGATGATGAAGCACTTCTTCTGTCGTGCTCGTGCTTATATTGCGTTTTCTGGTGGATATTTTATCATGTTGGGCTACAATAGCACAATTTTGCTAATCAATCCATTTACAAGAATAAAGAAGGTTATCAATACCTCCTTTGAATTTAAGTCTGTTTATTTTGCTAATCGTGCCTTGCTTGCTTTTGAAAAACGCTCTGAGGAATTTGTCTTGGTGATTTTATGCACTTATACTTTGAGTTTGCATGTCTATCAATCTCGAAACTGCACTTGGGTTACTTATTCGACAACGGGAGAACCAGGGAGGATGGTTGATTTTGTGGTTTTGCATAATATAATATATGTTGTCACTCACAAGGCCAACATAGGGGTACTTGATTTGAATTCTGCAGATATTAAATTTCTAAAACTGCAGAGTACTCCTAATGTAACAGATTCCTTGTACCTTAGGTTAGTGAACTGTGATGAGCAACTTCTAGTGGTTGAGTTAATGATCGAGGAAATAATGAATGTGTACAAGATAGACTTCTCAACCATGAATTATGTCAAACTGAACACATTAGGCGACATCGCATTATTTTATGTTTCGACAAAAAAGTGTTATGCATTGAGCAACCCGAATAGGTGGGGATATGAAAGCAACTCTGTGTATGTCATTCCTCCCGCGTCTACAAAATGTAATGTGTATTCCGGAGATGATAAAAAATTGCAAAAATACATTACGCCTCCAGCTCCTCGTGGAACACATCCCCTCTTGTCCGATTGGTGTTTTAGACATAGACAATACGAGGTAGATTATTCTCTAGTTGAGTAACTTGTATACTGTACACCATGTTACTTGTGGTCTTTGTGTTTCAACCTATTTATTTCCTTTTTGTTTGGCAATAATTTGACCAGAGTAGAAAAAACTTGAAATGGTTTGTAGTTTCAATATTATAAAATTATATTGAGATAAAGGAAAAAGTGAATACAATGATTTTTTGTTGTTGATAGAAGTGAATACATTGATTATTATGAGAATAATTCAGATGTATATCAAGTGACTTGGTGATTTTTAGGACTGAATTAATTTCTGAATTGAATTGAATTGCTTGAAGGAATGATAAAAAGAGAATTGAAACAAAGATCTTCATAGTTAAAGTTGAATGAAGAGTGAGATATTATGCTTCTTTTGGATGCTTCAAATCTTTTGGAGTATGCCATGGTACCTTCTTTTGTACAAAGTAAATTAGTTTAAAGGCTATTATTGGCACTCTACATTGCTTATACTAAAAACAAAACCAATTTTTCAATAGATGAAATAACAAATGTGACAAGTTTCGATTACTTTTGTGTTATGCACTAGTTTCGTTATTTTTTAGATAAAATTACATTAGAGGTCCTTTATCGTATTTATTCGTAACAATTTAGTTTTTTATTTTTTTTCTTCTCTTTTGGTCTATAAAGAACCAAATCATTTGATTGTAGATTTGGTTTCTTAGCAAGACAATTTGCCGTTGATTTTAGTGATGAAGTCAATATATTTGCTACTTTGATTTATCCAAAACATAACGAATTTGAATTGTTACTTGAGAAGTTTAAGGACGTGTATGCGTGGTTGGGGAGCGTTATGTGACTTTTACAATATACATTTTGGTACTTGGGTGCTACTTTTATACATCGGACATGAAAAGTTAAGTTCGGTCTAATTTTAAAGATAGATTTTATCGTTTAATTGAACCTCCTACTTTTTGTCCTTTTATGAAATTTAAAATAGACAAATTCACTATTCATACTTATTTTGATGATGACCATCCATAATACATTCCTGACCATGCTCATAAACATGATGGTGAAAATTTCCAACTGGCATTTTAGAAAAAGTTAACTGGTATTTAATTGATTATTTATTTTTCGTTGTATTTTTATTATATTTAAATTAAATAATTTATTTAATAAAATTCTTGAGGGCGAGATGTAGATCAACGATTAAAGTTACAACAACCACATTTCACTGTGATTCGGACCGTCATCGTGACTGCGATTTAAAACCTTACAATTCACTGTGGAAGATTTGAGTTAATATTATCCAAAAGTTGCAATTGTTCACACCTACATCCATCTTCATATTCCTAGATGATAACCATGGAATTACCTAGTGTGCACGGTATAAGGCTCTGCATTTTCGACTATTCTCTTCAAAGCATCAACTCCCATGTATTTGAGAACCTAGGTCCATAAACCACAATTGAATGATTATATAGATCATGAACTTAACACCAAAAGCTACAAAAAGGAAGAAAAGATAGAAACTAGTGATTTATACCTCATTTGCATCTTTGAAGAAGTTGAATTCGTCTTTCTTTGGCCAGCGTACTTGCCAACACCTGATGTTAACAAAAATGTTAATAATTGTAACGTACATTATGCAATTTATAAGTAAAAAGCGAAAATGAGCATTTTAATCTAGAGCATAACACGAGTGAGGAGTAACTAGATAGCAATTGGCCCAACGAATTTTGGATAGACTTCGATACCATCTGAAAATTTTGGCTGGGCAAACTTAACCTAACAAAACCGAATTTTAAGGTGAGAGATGTCTCCCACCTTACACAAATTTTCTGGCCATGTCTTATTCAATGTGAGACTGTCAACACTTATATTCGGTATTTCTTTACTATAAATATGAAGAAAAAAAAGTGAAATCATGCATGACCGACCTTCCATGCCCAAGGCGCCGTGCCAACTCTTCAGCTAAAGCTTGACCTGGTGGATCATTATCAGTTGCCAGGATAATGCGAACTACCTAAAAGAATAGTAGATTAGCAAACCAAATTACTAAGCTGTCCCTTCTGCTCTAGAAAGATCTAATTGAAAGGGAAGGCATCAAATACATGTACCTTATCCAAATACGCCTTGCAGTTCCACAGGTACTGATATGCAGTGTCCTGACTTCATAAACACAAGCATGCACCAATTAATAGATTAAAGAGATCAATCATTTGGTTGAAACATGTATTTTAGATGACGATACAAAAAGACAAATAGATTATGATGATAAAGTAGTGTTACTTATTTTTGCATCATTAAGGCATCAATCCCACAAACACTAATAATAACACAAACCTTTTCTATTGGTGGCAAATCTTTCGAAGAAACCTTTCCCGGTGCACCGAGTGGAACGCTAACACAATTTTGATAGCCAGCCTCTTCAAGTGAAAGCTTATCAATTTCCCCCTCAACCTATTATCGTTATCATATTGTAAAAATATCTTCAATTCTCTTTCTAAAGTTTTCATTTTGAGATTTCCAACAAAAGAAGATAGGGATCGGAAAAGCAGGTGAAAGGGAATTTACAATGATGACTTCAGTTGCATGAGTAATGTCGTCAAGTCCATAAAGTACCTTCTTTTTGCCTTTTCCCTGTACATCAAATTTAGCATTTGAATGAAGATCAGATTATTCAGTATCAATTTTATTTCACATGAAAATGTGTATGCTTATTGCTTAGAGCAAACCTTCTAATCGGTCCACCAAATATTATGGTGTAATCACATTGGTCGTTCAAACATTTTCTTTTTCGTCTCTAACATATAGTCATCATTTTGTAATACATCTTTTAATGAATACTCATTGTAATCATCGCTATTACTTTTTAAAATTAACCATGTTTTGTGAACTTAAATTAATTATTTTGATTAGGTAAATTTGTACATCAATGCTACACAATAAGGGAACCAACTGCTAAACTGTGTATGAAATTATACGCTAATATTGTTTCCATGACAATCATATAATAAGAGATAACTCAGATTTACAGCACAACTTTAATATGCCAACATGGTTCGAACTCGAAACATTACCTGCCAAAATCTTTTGTCCATTGTTCGGTACTTGCAGCCAACAATCAACCCATTTTCTTTATAGAGAAAAGCAACAACATTCTGCATAAAATTAGCAAGGATATGATTAGGAATGATATCATTAAAAAACCAAGGATAGCTCCTATCATATGACAGTATGGATAACAAATTATGGCATCATATATTAATGTCGCCGACCCCATTTATTGGGAGAAGGCGTTATTTTTTTCTTTTCACTTTTCAGAGTTTTTGTTTCAGCAATTTAAGGAAATATCAAGTAAGAAAAAATATCTCTTAAATCGATATTGTATCTTAGAACACTTTCGAGTATCCAAGGTGAAACCTTCGGATTGGTTTCCCTATGCCATATATAAAGGATCAACTGAAATCAAGTAAATATGAATTTCAGAGTATTCAACCTTTACCCTCTTCTTTTCCTTCATCTATGACAATAAATTTTACAATCATAAAACAATAAATTGGAGGTTTTACAACACCATTGAAAATACCTTATCGTCTGACAGTTGCCTTACAGAATTTCTGCTTAAGGTTTTCTCTGATATCAGTCTCTCCTTAAAGTAAGCAACAAGCTAAAATAAGCAAAAGGAAAATCATAAGCAAATAATCGGACTAGCACTTGAAAGTGGCAATATATTGACACATTATAGACGCACAAAAAAAAGAGAAATGGCACTGATAAGGCCATAAGTTTAAACTCATAACATAAAAAAGATTCCCAAGCCTCCATTGAATTTCTAAAATTGAGATATTAATTTACAAGAAAAAAGTAGTATAATCGAGTTGACCTTGAACATAAGGAGAGGTAGATAGTGCTGAACCTTATGTCAAAATTTCAAGTGTATCCTCTATTGTTTTGACGATTTACATTAAGGAGTAAGAACTAGAAGAATAATGTGAAAAGCGTAACATACGACAGTCAAAGACTATTGTTTACTTTAATTAACATTGCAAATAATAATATATTACCACTCAATACTCATAAGAGTGTTTACCTTATACTTTGTACTTAGAGATTAATAAGTAGTAAACGACATAGATTCATAATCAATAAAGAGACCACCTCATTCGGAGAAATTGGCAGTTATTCTACCTATTGAAAGTAAACAGCGTAATTCGAATAGAATACCTCTGGACCAAGTGGCTCCAATCCTAGGCTCTCCTCGTCCAATTGTCCAGAAAGCTTGGCCAATTCCCTATCATCTGCAAAAACCTATAACCACATAATCATGTATAAGTAATTAATCACCCGATAAAGTTCTATGTTCAAGAAGAAGCACAAATTCATCAGATATGTTAAGTTTACCTGACCAGCCCAGCTACATGTAGGTCTAAAACACCTCCACATTGCAAATTCACTGCAACACCCAAATGCAAGAATACATAAACTCCAATATAGTATATACATAAAGTAAACAATTGTTTCGGTCCTTATACGTGTGAGTCGATGTCACATTAGTACCTAAATTTATCCAAATTACAAAAACATACATAGATGCATCTTTCATTAGTCAGTTTGGTCCTGAAATATGTCTTTTATTAAGTTAGTTTGGTTCTCAAATGTGTCTTATGTTCAGTATTGTCGATGGCGGAGAGACAAAATCCCACCATACTGTCCGCAATGGGCGTCATCATGTTGGCCTATGGCGCAAAATCCTGCAATATCGGCTGAAACTGGCCATGGTGGAGAGCCCAAAAACCTCCGCCAATACCCGCCATGACCAATGTTCGATAAAACTCCGTTGGTCAGTTCAGTCAATAATATTACTAGCAAAAGACACAATTATGGATGTTTTAGTGATTTCAATACATTCAGGAACTATGGTGACAGGCTGACAGCACCGCACACATGACACATTTAGCATCAAAATGACTGTTTATGAAGCAGGGACTCTAACACAAACACCAGACACGACACGGACACGGATAAGTTTTTTTTTAAAAATGATATAACTCAATGTAACTATAAGTGTTGGTGTCGTGTCGGTGTCGCACACGACCGGGACACGCCTAATCCGAGGATTATCTGTGCTTCATAACTGTTACTCATAGACATACAAATATAACCAAATCCTCAAAGCAACTAGAAAATGCTTACCAATCAGTGATAATGTGAAAAGACAAACTCCTCTCCATTAACCTTCCACCTTTACACTAACATATAAAAAACAAACAAAACTCAGAAACAAAACCCACATGAAAACCAAACACATTTCAAAATCTAGGTAGACAAATTGGATTCAAGTTTTATGAAACAAAAGAAAAGTTGATACCTTTGGACAAAAAAGGTTATGATACTTCCCAGGCAAACAAGAATTGTCTATACTAATACCAAGAGGTTCCATTTTCTGCTTCAAAATCTTAACTTTAGGTTCATCAAAGTTGTCAAAAACATGCTCCAAACCATCTTCACAAAACAATTTAAACAATCATGTTAGAGAAACTCAAATAACAACATGACACATTTGTGGGCTGGTCCAGAGCAAAAACTCTAGCTTTAAATGGGCCATTGCAAGTGGACGGTGGAATTAGACCCCTCAGACTAATCGGTCGTCCAGAGTAAAAACTCTGGCTTTAAATGGGTCCTTGCAAGTGGACGGTGGAATTAGACCCCTCAGATTAGTCGGTCTTTGGACCGATACCGTGTTTTCAAAAAAACATTATAACCCATTTGGTTGCCTAGAAAATTCATACTAATGAAAGTTGCAAAAATGGAGAAAAAGTAGTTAGTTACCTGTGGTGGAATGTGGTAATGAATGGCACCAAAAAGTGGGTAGCCTTTGAGGGAAGAGTGATGCATTGGTTGTGGGATTGGAGAAAAGGGATTTGGTGAGAGGATGAGATAGCCGCTGGCTTTGATAGAATGACATGTTTTTGAATTTCATTCAATTTTCATCACTGTTTTGAGTTTATCTAAATTTTTATTTTGGGTAGGAGGGTTTATCTAATTACATTTGGGGAGCAAGAGTAATAAAGATAAGACAAAATTATAGTTTTTGTTATGAATAATATATTAATTAATAGGACTCCTATTTCCTTGTAACAAACACACCTTCAAAAAAATATACAATCTTCTCTAACATTTCTCTCTTCTTCCTTTCTCTCTATCTCTATTCTTGTTATTGTTTAGAATAGTTTTATAACACGTTATCAGCATGATAGTTTCTCCTAGAGAACTTTTGGCCAAATTCTTAAGTTCTTCCACTTGTCTCTCAAACAAGGTATAGCAACCATGGAAAGTGTTAATTTTATTTTCTATATGATTTTTTTTAATTCTATTTTCTGTTTGGATATATTGATTCACAACCTATGGTAAAAAAAAATACCATAATGAAATGTTTAAATATGAGTCATGAAGATTCATAGATAGCCTACGATCCAGATGCATCGTGGTATTTTTTTGAAATATGAATCCTGAAGATTCATAGCATGTATAATGAAATTTTAAAGATGAATTTTGAAGATTCATAATCTACCAACCAAAAATCAAGAAACATTGTGATAAATTTTTGAAATATGAATCATGAAGATTCATATAGCGTGTGATGAACTTTTAGAATATGAATCCTGAAGATTCATAATTTTTCACATTCATGCATCCTAGAAGGATTGCACAAGAAATTTGTGACACATATAATATAGTTCTTGAAGAACTAACAAATAAAAATAACATTTTTATTCTCTACGAATTCATGAAGAATTCATTATAGTTCCTGAAGAACTTAATTTTTTTTTAATTTCTTAATTTACTATATTGCATCCCTGAAGGATTGCACTAAATAATCATATTTACATTATAAAAATGTCATATAAGTTGTTCTTGAAGAACTCTAAAATTTAATATATTTCTTTTGAATTCCCGAAGAATTCAACATAAATATATCCCTGAAGAATAATATATTTGTTTTGATAATTTATAATATTTATTGAATTTATTTTATCTAAATCTTTATTTATTTTATCTAAACCATACACGATGATTTTTTTTCATATGTATTAATATTTTGAATTTGGTACTTATGGTAATAATCATAATTTATACACCAATTAATATTTTGAATTATGTTACTGTTTTTATAGTTATGTCTTATAATGATCTATATACAAAATTCATATGCCATTAAACACATGTACGTTATACTTTTAGTCAAAGAAATTAAATATATATGTTACGCCATTATTCAATATTCGTAATATGGCAATGTTATTCATAATCATATATTTTCATCTAATATTCACATGATATTAAAACTATAGATGTTGCTTCTTAATAATTTATTTTTTTTGGTAGAACTTCTTAATCTATTTTAATTCATGATATATATGATGTTATATTTTTATTATATTTATATATTCACCTGTTTATTATTTAATCTTGATGAATTCTAGAAGAATTCAATTATAAAGCATTCTTGAAGAATTGCTCAAATAATTTTTTTTTTGTTTTTGAAAATCAATGGTGATAATATAGTTCCTGAAGAACTATAGAAAAAATCTTAATATTGAAGCATTCTTGAAGAATTGCTCAAATAATAGAATGAACCTTTGTGTCATTGTTTTGAAGATTTATGACAAAGTTTATGGAGTATTAAAAAAAAATCTTATATTGCACATCTTTGAAGGATTGGCAAAGAGTGGATTACTCTTGATCATTATGCATTTAGAGCATGAAAACATAAGCATTCCTGAAGATTGCTCAAAGAAAACAAACTTTCATCATCTTTGAAAGATCCATAACTAAGCATTTAGAGCATGATTGAAGTCTATAATGCTCAAATATATATGCTCCCGAAGTAGCAAAATTGAGAAAATATATTGATATCAAATTTCCTTGAAGAATTTGAAAATTGTAATTTTCTTTGGTCGTTATTGATATAGATTTGTGGTTGAGTTCTTGAAGAATTAGACCTTTAAATTATGATCGAAGTTTATAAAATCTATTTGATCTTGGTATTTTTTTAATCCAAATAAAGTTGGTTAAAATAAAGTTGGTTAAAATCACTTTGCAAAGTGAAAGATATTTGGACCAGCAGTCCGTACATCTAAATATGTGAAAATGATGAGATATGAATCAATTTTTGTGCAAATAGAAAATAATGATATACAAGAATATCGAAAAAAGCATGACATTGATTGTGAAGAGAAATATTCACCTGAAGTGAAATTAAAATATTTTGTTACTTGATTAAGTCTAGTAACACTTGAAAGTATCAATTTTATTGAAAGTGTTACAATATATGACTCACTAGCTTGTTAGTGATGATTATATGAAACTCTCCGAAGGATTTAAGTTCATGAGACATAATATTCAAACTATTGAATAGATGATAAAATGTATAAGTCTCATTGTTACTCAAACAATATAGATGTATATTGTATAATAATTTTAATGATTATTTCCAAATGAGAAATATGATAATGATATCATTTGTCAATTTTGAAGAAAGGATTTGGAAACAAATTTTATGACATAAATATTATAAGAACTCTTGAAGAGTTTATGAAAGTTGATTTCTTCTATTGAGATGAAATATGAAATTGTTATCAGTTGGGTGCTCTAGTTGTTGTAAGGTCACTCATTATGAACAAACATCTCATTAGAGTATTAGAAAATGGTGATTCGTTAGGTGGTCGTGAAGTACCACATCAAACACTATAATATTATCATAACTCTTGAAGAGCTTATGAAATCTGTTGAGTACCGAAAAATTTGAAATGAAATACATTTTGATGATCAAAGTTTGTTTGAAATTACAAACTTAGTACTTCATTGAGGCTTTGTGCATGAAGAAAATTATATATATATATATATATATATATATATATATATATATCAAAGGTACTAAACAAATTGGTTTAGAAAGATATAATTGGTTGTGTATGATGTCACTTGACGTGAACAAATATTATATTATTCCACGTCTTAAGAAAATGATGAGTTACTTAAATTGGTCTTGAAGTACCATATTTTAATTAGTTCAATTGAAGACACTATTGCATTTTGCAAATTTGCATGCAGTGATATTTTATCTTTGTCAATATCAATAAACTTGAAGATATTGGAACAAAGTCGAGCATATAATTTATATCTTATAGATATGTCAACATCATCCAAATAAATGGAAGTTTTAGCACTACATCAAGAAAGTTTTGAATGTGATTTTATTGAAGTTTGCGATTCTACATATACAAGAAATTTGAAGAAGATAATATTGCATCAGCTGACTCATGCAAGAGTATATAAAAGGATATAAATCATATCTTTCTACAAAGTCTTCATCAAGTAAAATTTTTGATCAACTACATAGAAAATTAATTGGTCTTATTCGTCTCAAATATAATTGTCTTCATGAGGGGGAGATAAAAATGTGTTCTGCACTCTTTTTTCCTTAACCATGGTTTTTTCCCATTGGGTTTTTCTGGTAAGGTTTTTAACGAGGCAGATTCATACACATAGGATGTTGTACTCTTTTTTTTGGTAATTGTTTTAACAAGGCATATCCTAAATGGACATTCAAGGAAGAGTGTTATGAATAATATATTAATATTGGATGAATGCACATTAATGCATATGTTTTGTTGTCCCCTAATTGTATCCTATAATTAGGACTTCTATTTCCTTGTAACAAACACACCTTGAAAAAAATATACAATCTTCTCTAACATTTCTCTCTATCTCTATTCTTGTTATTGTTTAGAATAGTTTTATAACATTTTTTATTTTTTAATTATATTTTTGATAATAATTTATTTATCATCTTTGTTTTTAATTATTATCTAAATTAAAAGACTAAATTATTATGATAAATAAATTATTATCTAAAATATAATTACGTCTTATCCTTAATTCGTTATTACTCTTGCTCTCAAATATATTTGATTAGATAACTCATTGTACTCAAAGTAGTGATGAAAATTGAATCAAATTAAAAAAAAAAGTATTATAAAAGACTAAATTGTTATTCAAATGATTATTGTTTGTAGTACTTTAGATGGACAAACTTAGTTACATTTTTTAAATATATTTTGTAGGTTCTTAACATAAAGTTTGATATCAAGTTCCACCTCTTGCTATTATAAAAGGGCTCTGTTAAGGTTTACATCAAGGAACAACAAGGATTGACTCTGCTAGGGTTTACATCGTTAATGCCCGCCATTTGTGCCTGGCCGTGTTTGGCTGGGCGTCGCCGATGAATCCTAAGCCTGTTGATCGCGTGCGCTCCTTTGCTCACGTTCTACAAGATTCTTGCGTTGTGCAAATCAGTCAGCTTCCATCCCCGGTGATTAAGGGAGATGATGTGCATATCAAAATAACTCAATCTGAGTATGAAAAAGGTTTAGAGGAATGCATGAAACATCTCCATGGATGATTGCTCCTCAATAAGGGCGATAAGCCACTGACCGCGAAGGATCTTAAAGCTAAACTGTCGTTAACATGGAAAACACAGAATCCATGTCACTTGGTCTCTTTAGGGCGGGGTTTTTATGAATTTATGTTTGTCTCTTATGAGGACGTGCACTTGGCATGGTCGATGGTATCCATAAACCTCCAACTGAGACTTTTGAGACTTTCCAAATGGACTAACGATTTCAATCCTTATACTCAGCGTCAGACCCATGCACATGTTTGGATTCGATTAATGGAATTACCGCAGGAATATTGGAGGCGTCGTACTTTGTTTAAAATTGCTAGCGCAATCGGGAATCCTTTGTTGATTGATGATTCTACTCGTAACCGGACATTTGGTCACTATGCGCGTCTGTTGGTGGACGTTGATCTCCTTGTCGTTTGTTCGATGATATTGTGGTTGAACGTAAGGGTTATACGTTTAAGCTGACCGTGCAATATGAAAAACTACCAGCATTTTGCACACACTATCAGATTATTGGACATTTTATTGCACTTGGTTGCACCCACCGCCAGAGAAGCAAGATCATGGTAAACAACATATTGAAATTCCACGCCAAAAAATCACACAGAAATATTTTGCGAAGACCACTAGTGATGTCCCCGGTCCCTCTAACACTACAGCCGCTACGCCGGCAGTGGCGAAGGAATTTTCCCACGCACAGACTGATGTTGCCAATGTTATTCCAGTAGCTATTGCTTCAACACCTTCGGTGGAAACAACGTCATTTCATATGGTTTTACATAATGTGGTAGATAAGATAGCGCAAGGAGATTTGAGACAAGGGGAGGGAATTATGCAACAAGTAGAGCAAGTGATTGACAATCTCGATGTTATTGAGTCTCCAATTGTCATTGCATCTTCTTTGGTCATAACACAGTCCAATGTTGCAGATTCTCATATGGTTTCGGAAATCCAAAATCTTGTTGTGACTAACGATGAAAATTTTGATGAGATTGCACGTCATGATATTTCTTTGGTGCAACAAGCTTGGGCAACTAGGTCAGAAGAACAACAGTTTGTTACCCATCAATTAGTTCCCGACAAACAACTACCTAACTCTCAATTGGTTCTTGAAACTCAAAATTTGGTGGTGGCTAATAATGATAATTTTGATGAAGTCGCACAAAGAGATATTGAGCAAAGTGCACTAATTAGGAGACAAGACGATCACGGGTACACGCCGGTTGTTTCGAAGAAGTAACGGAAAAAACATTTGAAAGCTGCTCATAGTGCGAGTTGTTGGGTAAACAACAGGTGCCGAAAGAGTAAACATAAACAAGAGCGCGATCAACAACACAAGAATATAATGTGGAAACTCCGAAACCGGAGAAAAAACCACGGCCGTTGTCAAAACTGATAACCAGAGAATAAAAACTATGTGAAAATTGTTACAACACATAGACTCACTCTTAAAACACCCATGACCCCAATACACCCACACTCTCCAAAGTAAATATTTGAACTACATCTCACAATACTCTAAAATAAGAGCATAAGAGAAAAAGAAAGACACAAATATAAACTTAAAGTGTTTACAAGTGATACTACATCTTGGTGTCACATCTTGGTGTGTTGAAACAAGGAACTTGAGGTCTCTTTATATAGCATTGAGCTCTCACACTCTCCACTATTCTAAGCAATGTGAGACTTTTCCAATATAATTTTCTTGATCTTTTATTTTCCTTCATTAGCAATGTGAGACTTATATTGCAATCAACCTCAACAATCTCCACCTTGATTGTAATGGTCTTCAATCTTCATTGTCTTCACCGAGAATCAACCGGCTTTACCGACAATAATCAACCACAACAATCTCCACCTTGATTGTAGGAGTTTCATCTTCCGCTTCCATTGTCTATACCGACAAACATTGTCTTCATCGACAATCATAATTCTCAATGTCAAAACCGACAAATCAAATTATCATACTCCACCATAAAGAGTACACTACTCTTGGAATTAAATCATCCCAAGAATTTTCTTCACTTGGAACTAGACCATCCCAAAAAATTTCTTCACTAAGAACTAAACCATCCCAAGAATTTCATGTCGAAACCTGCTAAAGATTATGGTGCAACTCACATGTTGGCTTTCAGGAAGTTCTTTAGCCATCGACACATCTCACCACACACCTTGCATCAATGCCAACCAATGTACGTGTGTTGTTCTGAATCCACTAACAATAATTTGTCTTTTTCCATGGTATAGCAGAAATACCATAAAGTCATCATCATCTCTAAAAACAAGAGAAACATTGCTAGCACTTACCTCAGAGTCTTATTCTCCACCTAGATAATTTCATGCCCAAAACGAAATCAAAAAATAATTAAGGGACCAAAATGAAACTTTTAATAATTAAAGGATCAAAATGAAACTAAAAAATAAGTTACGTGACCAACAGAGTAATTAAGCCTTGAGTTAACATATCCTTAGATCTGAAATTTTATGTGAGTTCAATTAAGACTTAGTCCCCCCGATTGGCCCGACTTATTTTTTATTTTTCTATTGTTTTTTAAACGAAATAGAGAAGTATAAAATTGAATTTAACCATATTTCTCCCTAAAAGTATTAGAGAAATAAATTAAAGAAGTAAAAAATACAGAGAAGTGGAGTCAAACACAATTTTTTTTTCTTTACTATTTTTAAGAAGATAATTTTTTTTTAAAAATAAGCCGGGTCAAACGAAGCCTTAGTCTAGTGAAGACGGGATTGATATTTATTTTTGGTTACAATGCTAAAATAAAAGAAAAGAACAAAAAAATAAAACAGAAAAAAGAAGAATAATAAATTGATATTTTTAAAACAATAATTATTTTCGAAACATTTACTATATTATTTTTCAAAAATATAACATCGAAAAACAATAACAAAAGAATGTGTTCAAATTTTGGAATTGAAGAGTTAAAAAATCAATACACTTTTGAAGCAAACTAGAAGAAATAATACTTTAAATTTTAACATAAAATAATTATCAATTTGATATTTTTATTGTTAGGGTATCAAGGCAAAATGCGGAAGCACAAGATCGTGATAATTGAGAATTAAAGAGAAGTAAGTAAAATAGCAAGAAAAAGAACACACAAGATTCACGTGGAAAACCCCTTTAATGTGAGAGGTAAAAAACCACGGGCGATCAACAACAAAATTCCACTATGTAAAAGAAATATTACAAAAATCCTCTTATTGTGATGAGGACTAAGAGCAATATTTCTATCAAACTCTCTCAAAGTAGAACAAAAAATTTCACCAAAAGAAAACACTCAACACTTTGTTAATGTGATTATTGTGTGTTGTGGTAATTGTGTGTTTGTATAAATTGGTAGCCATCATGCTTCGGCCATATTTATAGGCACAAAACCAATGCTTATGAATGAAGTAACCAAAACTTCAAGTGACACATCCAACATGCAATAAGTAGGAGGTGGAAGGTTATGAGAGAAACATACAACCAAGCATAAAGTGTGGTACATGTTGTGCAAGCTTGGAAGAAACATGAATTCTCTTGGTGAAAGGTTGTAGGCTTATCAAATCCAAGAGTAAACTTAATTCATAAGCAACTAATTAAATGGTTCTAGAAATAGTAGAATTAGAACCACATAATCTAACAATCTCCACCTTTGATTGAATTCGATAAGTGCTCATTGCCAAATAAAGCTTCGAAGGGCAATTAAGTGTTGTAGAGTCCAACTAAGTCCATACAATGCTGAAACTCGGTGTTTGGAAGTGGCTTGGTAAGCATAAATACTGGATTCTCAGAAGTGTGAATCTTTTCAACTATAATTTCACCAACAACAACAATATCTCAGATAAAGTGACGTTTTACATCAATGTGTTTTGTCTTGTCGTGATAACGATTATTCTTGGTCAAATGAATAACACTCTGGCTATCACAAAACACAGTAAGAACACCTTGTGTAAGACCAAGTTCGTTGACCAAACCTCGAAGCCAAATAGCCTCTTTAACACCCTCTATTGCTGAAATATATTTTGCTTCAGTCGTAGACAATGCAGCAATAGATTGAAGTGTAGCTTTTCAACTTATTGCACTATTACAGAGAGTAAAAATGTAATCAGAAAGAGATCTTCTTCGATCAAGATCAGCACCATAATCCAAGTCAACATAACCAACAACATCATTAGTTGTAGCTTGTCTTCTATCAAATACCAAGCCAATACCGGAGGTACCTTTTAGATGCGAAAAATCCATTTTACAACACTCCAATGATTCTTACCAGGATTATGCATATATCAGCTTACCATGCTAACGACATATGCTAAATCTGGTCTAGTGCATTCCATGACATACATAAGACTACCAACTGCACTAGCATAAGGAACATGTGACATATATTCCATCTCTTCCTCTGTTTCTGGGCAAAGATCTGAAGATAACTTGAAATGTGCAGCAAGTGGAGTAGAAACAAGTTTGCAATTATTCATACTAAACCTATCAAGCACTCTCTCAATATACTTTTCTCTCAATATACTTTTGTTGAGATAAAAATAGTATACCAGCTTGACGGTCTCTGCGAATCTCCATACCAAGAACTTTCTTTGCTGCACCTAACTCTTTCATATCAAACTCATTATTGAGTTGAGTTTTCAATTTCTTGATCAAAGACTTGTCACGTGATGCAATTAGCATATCATCAACATAAAGTAACAAGTATATGAAAGATCCATTTTGAAAATTTTGAAAATAAATGCAATCATCATATTGACTTCTGCAATAACTTTGCCCGATCATGAAAGAGTCAAATCTTTTGTACCACTGTCTGGGAGCTTGCTTAAGGCCATATAAAGATTTCTTTAAACGACAGACAAGATGCTCCTTTTCGGGATCAATAAATCCTTCGGGTTGTTCCATGTAAATTTCTTCTTCCAACTCTCCATGTAGAAAAGTTGTCTTAACATCAAGTTGTTTTAACGACTAGTCGTGCCTTGCATCTTGCACCTTGCATCTCTGATACCACTTGTTAGGGTATCAACGCAAAATGTGGAAGCACGGGATCTTGATAATTAAGAATTAAAGAGAAGTAAGTAAAATAGCAAGAAAAAGAACACACAAGATTTACGTGGAAAACCCCTTTAATGTGAGAGGTAAAAAACCATGGGCGATCATGTGCAAAGTTCCACTATGTAAAAGAAAGAGTACAACAAATCCTCTTATAGTGATGAGGACTAAGAACAATATTTGTATCAAACTCTCTCAAAGTAGAACAAAAATTCTCACCAAAAGAAAACACTCAACACTATGTTAATGTGATGATTGTGTGTTGTGGTAATTGTGTGTTTGTATAAATTGGTAACCATCATGCTTCAGCCATATTTATAGGCACAAAACCAATGCTTATGAATGAAGTAACAAAAGCTTCAAGTGACACATCCAACATGCAATAATTAGGAGGTGGAAGGTTATGAGAAAAACATACAACCAAGCATGAGGTGTGGTACATGTTGTGGAAGCTTGGAAGAAACATGAATTCTCTTGGTCAAAGATTGTAGGCTTATCAAATCCAAGAGTAAACTTAATTCATAAGTAACTAATTAAATGGTTCTAGAAATAGTAGGCCACATAATCTAACATCTATGTTAATACACATTGTCTTCACCCTCTTGTTGGACCTAAAATTTATTAGCTATCAACATCTATCACTTTAATCTTGGAGGAGTTCAAGTTCAAGTAAGTTACTAGTGAAGTTTTGGTTTTGTTGGTTGTTTTCTCTCTACTTTTTTTTTAAAGTTTCAATATCTTTGTTTCAGACTTGAAGAAATATATGTTGTTAAGGGGTTACACTTCAAGAAATTGTATCCTCATAGAACTATTTTAGATTATTATACACTTTAGAGGATGGTGTGTTTGTTATCTGCAGTCGAGTTTTTGATTTGGTGAGGGTAAACCAATGGTCAAAGATTGTTATCTGTAGATGTGGTTAGTTTTTCAACTCTGGTAAAGACTTTTATTACTGTGTCGACTGCAGTTTTAGTGCCTATAACTCGAGCCCCAAGTATGTAAATTTTTGGCTTTTAATACACTTTTGGTCCTCTAACTATTTTGAAGTTTCATTTTAGTCCTTTAATTATTTTTTGTTCCGTTTTGGTCCTCTAACTTTCATTTCGTTAATAAAGTTAGTCCATTCCGTTAACTTTTAACTCTAAAATAACATGGTGAAGCACCATTGTAAATGGTCCATCATAAACCTCAATAATTTTTAAATATTGATCATTTGATTTCTTTATCAAAATAACAACTTTTGGATCTTGAAGATTTATTCTATCTAATTGTGCACTATCAACACTTAATTTCATTTACTTTTCTTCATCTCCTTTCTCCTTTGTTCTTCATATTCTTCCATAACTTCATACACCACAAACCCATAATCTCAAAAACTTCAAAGAAATCTAGATTTTTTTCCCCAAAAAGATAAAATAATAGTCAACATTTCTCATCCCAACAGCAACCCACGGAGCAGTGCAGACAAGATCATCCTTGTAGGGATTTCTCTGTTTGAGACGTTTGACGACCTTCTGGAAATTCTCATCGTGTTCCTTTTGATGCGTCTTGAAGGACTTCCACAATGATTACTTCCAGTCTATATAAATTAACATTCTGTATGGCCACTGAGGTTGTTCCTACTATTAGCTTCTGTATTCCTTATTACTCTTTGAGTATAATCACTTCTGATCAGATAAAGAAACATAGATATGGTTTGAACCATTTGATGGGTATGTAACATTTAACCTTGAATATATTGTTATCCGTTTCTTGGACATATAAATTTATCTTTTACATAAAATCTGAATTTTTGTAGATGTTGTGGGAGTTGTTACTGATGTGAAGTATGAGAATGCTGATGACACGAGTGGAAATGTTGCCATGTCTGTTAGGGTTTATTAACTGACCTGAGGTTCGAAGTTTTTATAATGTTGAGATTTTTTATTTTATCATGAGCGGTAACATAAGTTATTGATTAAACTTTTTCAATTTTTATAGTGGCAGTTATGAATGTCTTCTATCAGGGGAACATGCAAAAAGTTTTAAGATGCTCATGAATCAAACTCTCATTGAATTACCTGTTTTGGTTGTAGAATATGTTCAAGTTAAATCAAACAAAGGTTGATTTTTTTTAATCTCTTTGTATTTCTTTGTTGATAGAGAGTTATTAAAGATAAACTTGATTTTAATAATTGAGTTTAAATTCGTTGTTAATGAAATATTGCTTTGAAGTATTTCTGAAATAGACAAGTCATACTTATGTTTAAGTTTTTGAACAACTCACTAGAGTTTTACTAAATCCTACTATTATTGAGGTCTTTAAGTTCAAGCTAGAGTAAGTCTTAAGTTAGGCTTTTCATATACTGTGATTTATCACAGTTATTGATCATTTAAGTGACACTTCATCTTATTGTTTGTGTTGTACGATTGACTATTTTGAAGGACCTTATAATCAAATTTTAGATTCAAATCATGTATTGTGCAAGGATTTGCAGTTTAACTGATTTTATCCCACAAAACTTTGTATGAATTTATACAGACCCAGGAAAATGGTTTGTTTGTCATATGTGCTCAAGTTCTTGCAGTGAGGATAGTTGGTCAGGGGTTTTCCCAGTGTGTGACTGTGGTGTTATCTTGGATTATTTTGAGGGGTCTTACTACTGTGAAACATGTCGTGTTAATGTTTATAGTTTTAACCACAAGTATGTGTTTTATTTATTTGATGAATTGTATTTTTCCATTTTTCCATTTTGATTAATTTTTGGAGTCTAATAATATTATTATTTGCAATAGGTGCAACCTTAAACTTTTTGTTAAAGATGCTACATGTGTTGTTGTATTCCCCATGTGTGAAAGCGTTCTTGAAAAAAAACCCAAAGAATTCCGCATTATGTGATCTTTAACTTTATAATGTAGATCGACGTTTATAATTGATATAAAATGAAACAATCTTTTGTTAATGTTTTATTTCTGTTTTGCATTTACAGGAATTTTTTTTAGAACAAGTTCCTGAGTTCAGAATCTTTTGGAGGATAAGACTATACTATTAGTTTCTAACAAAAACTCAGAGAGTGGATGGGTTGTCTGATGATAAGGTTGAAGTCGTTAATTTAGTTGATGTTATTGCACAATTTAATTTGAATGGAAAAAATTATACTCCAACAAAGGTTTGTAGTTTAATTTTGATTTTGATGGTGATTGTTGTTATTTGTGTTTCAGTGGTGATTTGATTATATATTGTCAAATGATTAATTTAGTTCTTTGATTAATTTATGTAGTCTATGTTCCAAACTGCATTAGGTAATTTGAAGATGTTATTGAGAAATTTATTAAAGATGGAGCAACAGCAACTACCCTAGATTTGAATAAGTTCAAAGTTGAAACTGATGTTGTGAAAAGTAATACAGGGGTTAATGAAGAAGTTGATGGATCCTTCCCTAATTTACAATAATTTTTAACATACTTTCAATATTTGTAGTTTTTGTACCTTATTCTATATATATTTGTATCTTTTGATTTTCAGCTGTCTCGTGTCTCAAGAACTTTCCTTTTGATTGTTTACTATTATGTGTGTGTTTGATATCTTCATGGAAGTTGTATTTTGAACTATGTGTGTCATAAGGGTAAGATGTTCCCTTTAGGTTGATTGTGCATTCAAATTAATCAAGTTATATGTATAATTATTTGTTTGAATTGTTCCTAATCATGTGTTATATTTGATAAGTTTTTTTAACAATTTCAAATGAAACATTATTAAGTTGTATTAGTTTTAGACTTTTAATACTTTGTAATTTGTAACTCTGTATGTAGCATGCTAATAGGCAATGTTCAATTTGTAGCAGCCATAGTTCAAGTTTTTGATCGGCAAATTCTTTCAATTTTTCATTGCCATAGAACTAATTTGTAATTAACAATGTAAAAAAAATGAAAAATTAGTGTAAACCATAATATCTACTAATAATGATGTATACAAATCGTTGATATATTGAATTGAATTTTGTACCGGAAACAAGTATATAGTAAGTTAAAATATTGATTGAGTTAAAAATTAGTGTAAGCCATAATATCTACTAATATTGCTTGATCCTATAAATTTTTTAATATAGTGATGGTTATATTTCGATATATATATTTATATATAAACAAATTTTAAAATATAGCGTTTAAAATCAAAAAATTATAAAAGTATTAAAATCAACTTTTAAGTACTCATCCAACTAAGATGAATATATCTTTTATAATCACACAAGTATATATCTTATTTATTATTTGTAAAAAGAATATAACTATGTTAATAGTTATAATAATTTTTTATTTTCATACGTTTTTAAAAGTGTATTGTATTTATACATGTTCAAAAAAAGAAAAAACAAGAAAACACAAAAAATAGGTGAAAATAACTGAGAGTTGAAACAAATAAATGTAATGAAATTTTGACAAAACAATATAATCATATAAAATTTCGCGTGATTAATTAAATATAATATGTCATTTTATAGATGATAGATATATTAATATGATGAGAAATTCGCTCAAAAATAAACAAATAAATAAATACGAGTTAAAACTTACAATCACTTTATCTTTCAATTATATATAATATTCATTCTCATATGAGACGTATGACATCAAGAGTCATCTTTTTTTGGTAGAAAGCAAGAGTTATATTTAATACATGAAAAAAAAATGAAAAATGTGTGTATTCTAATTAATTTATGAAGATGAGAACTAAGTGATTGAACTTAAAAGTAGCCACATCATGTCACTCATTGTGGGTGGTATAAATGGATCCACAAAATTCACAACTATATTTTACACTTTCTAACAATTTAAACCACTCAACTATATTTCCTAAATATCAATACCACTCATCTAAAACCTTAAGAGGCCTCCACAAAATTCACAATAATATTAATGTATAATTTCTTATATTTTTGGTCAGGTTGCCTAGTGGCTAGAAATTTACCCCTTAAAGGTGAATAAGTGGGCATACTGGGTTCGAACCCTGGTCTCTACACTTCCATACAATATATCCAACCAATTGAGCTAAATTCATGGGACAATATTAATGTATAATTTCAGTCTAACGCAAGTCACACAATAATACAAATATTTAATGTGAGAGCATCTTTAGTGGGAGTATCATAGAGATTTCTTAATAGTAAAATATTGATTTGGCATGCCACATAAGATTTTGGGTATCATAGATTTATTGAAAGTTGCTTATTTAAGATATCTCACTAGTGAGTTTTATCATTAATTTCATGTCTTTAAAAGTGTAAAAATAGGAGAATGTATTAATTATGAAAGAGAGATAAATGGTATTTGTGAGTTAAACACAATAAGAGTTGAAATCATCCATTGGAGCAAAAATTACATGAGTATCATAATATTGAGTTGGCACACATGAACCCACTTAAAATCATAAAATAAGTATTTTAGAATTTTACCATTGGAGATGCTCTGAGCACCAATTCCAAATGTTTTTAATTCAAAATGCTTCTAAAATATAATATAAAAAAAAACCGATGTCAAAATTGGATATGAGGTTGAACATTACCACGACACTTTCTTTCCATTATCCATGATACTCATATGCCACTATATGACAAACCACTCACATGTGGCATAAGCCAGTATGGATAATCATGCTTTAAGTGATTAATGAGTTCTCCGATGAATATTTTGGAAGAATATGAATTTGATTATTGGTGAGAATTCTTGGTCAGACTTTAATTCGGCTTAAATGTAGTTTAAATTTTTATATTTTGACATTCTCGGAATTTCAACCTCTCTATTTTAAAATTTGGAGTTTCAACCCTCCTATTTTAGGGTTTTTTTGGATTTTTCACCTAATTATATTTGGCTTATTTTTACTTTTGTGGCAATGGTGATGTGTATATTGTTTTGTTTTGTCATGTGTTATTATATTTGTCCACCTAATTATTTCATTAAAAATTACTAAAAAATACTATAAAATTAGGGAAAATTCATTAAAAAAATAAAAAATTACTATATTAAAAAAATCAAGAAAAATAATAGAAAACCAAGAAAAATACCATAAAAATTGATTAAAAAGACATTTAAATATATTGAAAATCAAGCTAAAAGGCATTAAAATATATCAAAAAATCTATTTGCACATGCAAAGGTAAAGAGGGAATTCCCGTAGGATAGCTCAAGTGGTAAGAGCTGGGGGATATATGGGTTGGGTAGGGGGAGGTCCAGGATTCGATCCTTGGTGGGAGTAATTTATATTTCCGATGTACAAAAAAAAGGTAAAGAGGGAACATAAGTCATTGTTCATGATTTTTCGTTTAATTTAAGTATCTTTTTAATGGTTTTTTTTTTGTTTTTTTCCCTTGTTTTTGTAGTATTTTTCTTAATTTTTTATAGTAATTTATTTTTAGACTTTTATTAAATTTATGAATTTTACCCTAATTTATGGTATTTTTTTAGTATTTCTTAATGAATATAATTGGGTACATAAATATAATAACAAATGACAAAAAATAATATAATATATACATCACCATTTCTACATAAGCAAAGATGGTGAAAAAATCTTGAAAATTATAAAATAAAAGGGTTGAAATACTGAATTTTAGAATAGGAGAGTTGAAATTCTGAATCTGTTAAAATATGAGGGTTAAAACTACATTTAAACCGTTTAATTTTTTTTTTGACTAAACTTAAATTTCTAAATAAATGTTAAATCTTTAACTTTAGATTAATTTCAAAATTAAGTTATCGAATATGTTTATCCAAATTTGAACTCTAATTTTAACAATATTTGACATGCTTATCGCTTCACTAAACACTAATTTCATCTCTTTAAAAGTTTCTCGTTGATTAACATAACATTCTCAATCATCATCATCAAAGAACATCGATGAAAATGTTATAACTAACTGACAATAGATTAGACAATCTTTTACACACTACGTACAATAGAAAAATTCAAAAAACAAAAAATTGACTATAGATAAAGAGATGAGAAGAATATGCAAAATGAAGTGAAAAAAAACGTGGTATCAATTTATAAGCAAAACTCAAAAGTGAGTCTTCTAATCACTTGATTATTTGGCACAACATGTCCAATAAGAATTAGTCACATATGCAAAACTTTGACCGAAAACACTATTCAAATTTTAACCGCAGTTCAAATAGTTCAAATTATAGAATTCGAAAACCCACCGACCTTTCAAATTATATAATGCAAACGACAATTTTCAATATTTTTACTTTGTACGCTCAAACTTTAAAATTGAAACAGAGAGTATTTCAGAAATTCAAAAGCGCGCGCCATAAAAATAAGGGGAGCGCGAAAAGAAATTCTCATAGATATATAGTACTATTGTTATCACAAAGCCCAATCCACATCTTTGTGAATAGGCCCGCCCATCATTCAATAAACACAGAATGCAGCCGCTTTCTCTTTTCCCTTCCGAAACAATTTGGAAGTCAGACTGAATCTCAAAACTCGCCGGAAAAACCAAAACCTGGCCGGAAAAGTAGCCGGAGTTCGTCGTCGTAGAAAGAAACGGTTAGAAATTCGATCTATTACTCTTTCAATTTTCATTTCTCGGATTTTCATAGCGCGTGAGGATGCGATAGACAGTATAGAAATGTATCTATGTGTGTTTTGTATTTATCATATTTTAGTGTATGTTTGGTTTTACGGTGACGAAAATTGATTTTGAATTAATTGATTTTACTTCGAAGAATGTAAAAGTGAGTTGAACAAAAATTTAGGCTCTGTTTGTCAAAAAAAAAACAAAGGTTATAGCCAATGAGCTAGCTGATTGAATTTGCAGTGTTTGATAAAATTAGCGGTCGGTAAAATTAGCGGTTGAACTGGCTTATGGATATGAAATGATATAAAAATGATATGTTTAATTAATATATAATTGTTTTAAAGTAAGATGATAGGGGTAAGATTAGAAGAAAAACAATAAGTTAAAAGCTATAAGTTCAAAATGTGGCCTTCCCGTACAGAGCCTTAGTGTAAAAATCATGTCAAAAGCTATAAGTTCTAGTTTCAAGTTACTGCAATTCTGGAGACAAAATCAATTCTAGTCGAGAGAAACCAAGCATGCCTAAATCAATTTTACACCTCAAATATCAATTATGGGGGTTCGAAACGTGGAACCAAACCTAGACTTAGTGTTCACTATTATGTTCAATTTGCATGCTGGTTTATTTGTTGTGTGTTAGTTTTTGAATCAACACTGTTCAACTTGACGTAAGTTTTTTTCTTCTTGATAAGCAAATGTTAGTAGTTAGTTTGTCGGGGGGTGAAATAGGTTAGCGTAATTTGTTAGGGGGAGATTCATACTTATATTCTAGTGTTCATTATTTGTTGTGATTCAATACAGCTGCAATCTTCTTAATACTTCTTCAGCATCCTAACCCATGCCATTAGGATACACCGCTTAGGGGCAGTCGTGTTCTAAGTTGAACTACAACAACATCTACAAATTTTAGTATTTGATGCAGGGTTTTGATGTTTGGATTTGAATTTGTACCAAGAGTCTCGTGAGGCATTTTGTGGGTATATGAATTATTTGTATTATAGCGTTAGTTGATAACACTTCCATATTCGTTACTTGATTTATTGAGTTTTGACCCTGTAAGGCTGTGATATGGCTGCACTTGTTGGTTTCAGTCTATTCAAATTGGATGTTTTGAAGTTGATATTTAATGCGTTTTGCAATCACTTCCATCTTTACATGATTATATATATGAACTGATATGATGCCATATTTATAATCTTTTATGGTTTGTTGCATGAGTTTGAAACACTGACATTTGATGAGAATCTACTATTTTGCGACATCATTCTACTCTTATAAGTGTATTATCAATTTGATTATATGAAATAACAAAGTAGTGAATTATTATTGCTTGTTACTGTAAAACATATTTACACTGAAAGTGAAATTATTCCAGGGTGCTGATCGCTGCGGTGGTGATACTACTAGCTTGTTGAACAACATTTTCTCAACCATTAGTTGCTAAATATTGATTAAACAACAACATGAGGATTACCACCCTTTCTAGATATATTCGCCGTCTCCCTCGGCCTGAAGCCTTTGTGCCTTTGCAATCCCGAGCATTCCATCCTGATGTTGTTCCTAGAGATTCTAAGTCCAAGCCAATTAAGTACAAAATTCCTCAATCTTATGACCCTTATGGCCCTAGACCGCCACCTTCAGACAAAATCGTTCAGCTCGCAGAACGAATTGCAGAACTATCAGAAGAAGAACGCGGTCATATTATGCCTGCTTTGTCAGAAAGATTAAAGCTTCCAAAGTTGCAGCCAATTTCAACAGAAGGCATGGACTTGGGTTCAGATGGTGGCGCTGCCGGACCAAAGGTCGAGGAGAAAAAAGCGGAGAAAACAGCTTTTGATGTCAAATTAGAGAAATTTGATGCTGCTGCAAAGATCAAGGTGATTAAGGAGGTAAGAGCATTTACTAACCTGGGATTGAAAGAAGCCAAAGATCTCGTTGAAAAGGTACCAACCGTACTTAAACAAGGAGTCACGAAAGAGGAGGCGAATACTATTATAGAAAAGATAAAAGCTGCCGGAGGAGTTGCAGTTATGGAGTAGTTTTTTCAGTTGTTGGATTGTTGGCCAAGATCACAAATTTTTCTTGATGGCCAGTGTTTTTTATGGTGAACGAATGAATAGAAGAAATTTCTCAAGGCATGAAGCAGATTTATAGGTTGAGAACTGATTGTTGATTAATCTATTTGAATAAAAAGATTCTTAGCCTGAGTTTTTCTGGTTAGTTACTCTATCACATATAATTGTTGTGTTAGTTTGACATTTGTAACACATCTTTTCTTAAAAATGAAAATCTTCTGAAATTATAGGGAAATTCGTGTATGGAATTTTCATTTAGTTATTTGAGGTTCTTGTGATTTGTCATACTTGTTGGTCTTATGTTATTTTAGTGCAATGTTTGGATACACGTTTGTGATGAAATTTTCACTTCCCAAAGTTTTTTCAATGTGGAAACAAGAAAATACAATATGCAGGTTTCATGTTAACACGAGTTTCCACCGCAATTTTAGAAAACGTGCCGCTGTAGTAGCACCAAACGAAGGCTAGATTCAACAGTCTTTACGACTAGGCTTCTTCATCTTTTGGTTATCAATACTTTTTTTTTCTGCCATAGTTCTTTCAGATTATTTCAGTATGGCTTTTTAACTTGAGGTATGCATATTTGATTAGTGTTGGTATAGAATTTGGTAGAGATTGTTATTAATGGGGCTATCACCTTATAGTTTGTTGATTGTTGAATGCTGAAGAATGATTGTGACATTTTTTTAGACTACCAAATATCAATGTTAGTATTATGTTGGAAATGGAGTTTGAACCTTAGGCTTTGATGACCTCCTTGTCACTCCGTTCTTTAACTCTTCCATCTCAGCCGTCAAACGATCCTTATATCCCTTAACGACTATGGTCATCAGACTTTTCATAGCAAAACAAAATTGTTGTGGTAAAGAAATGCGGAAATGTCTTGATCGGGTATTAGTTGTGCTATGGTAATAATAGTTATCGTTCACATTGTTCAATTTATGGGATTGACATCTCATGGTGAAGTAAAGAAATGTGTGAATGCATTCACTCTATTTGGAGGACCTGTATATGGTCGATATTTTCACCACCAGTTTAATTGGTTCGGTGGTCAGTTCTGATATTAAGTGATTTCAGGTCCCTCCCGAACGCAGTTGCGACCATAGTCCTTCATATCAAGATCAACGACCCCCTGGACCAATTAATTGGTGTATATGGTCGATATGGAAATATTGTAATCATGTGGTTTTTTATCATTGAGATTGAAATTCAGTCTCTTTAATTGACATAGTCAAACTTCTAACTTAATCATGAATCAAAGTAATTGATTTTTTTTTTCATATTTGAATTGTGAACGTATTAAAAAAATGCAAAAAACAATTCAAATTGATGCTCATAAAAGAACTTTTAAATTTTAAAGAAAGAGCTTTAACGTATAAGTGATCCATAATTAATCTCTATACACAAATCCTTATAAAAAGGCAGATCAGCACAGAATATTCTTAGAGATCCAACCATGACCTTATGTTAATTATTATAGTATTAATGAAATTCATTTCTGAAATTTATAACTTCAACAAAAAAAGACACATAACAGAAAAGCATTATTATGAATGAAAATAACATGAACATGTGTCACGTATTAAATGTGCCAACACTCCAAAACGTCACAAAGAAAAAAGCACACATAGACATAAAGAAGAAAAAAAACAACACCACCAACTTTTTCCTTAAAAATCCCAAAACAAAACCTCTTTTACAATTCCATGTTACTTCTTCTACTTGTCTAATCTTAAAACATTCTGTTCCTTAACAGTTAAGAAAGTGAAGTGAAAAAAATGGTGTCTTCAAAGGGTGGTGGTGGTGATAAATTGATGAGAAAAGTGTTGGGTTTGGGTTATTTGGTACAAGGATTCAGATGTTTTCCATGGTTAGTTGTGAGTTTCTTTCTTAAAGATGGTCTTAATGTTAATCCTTCAACACTTCAAATTCTTCAAAGTTCAGCAAATCTTCCTATGGTTGGAAAACCAATTTATGGTCTTGTTTCAGATTCAGTTTACATTTCTGGTCAACATCGTGTTCCTTATATTGCTCTTGGAGGTAACATAATATTCATTCTAATACCCTTTTGTTTTTTCTCTATGATTTTGATTATATAAAAAGAAAAGTTGTGTTCTTTATTTTTTTGACCATCAAAGTTGTTTGTGTTCTTTATGCTCTTTCATGAATTGGGTTACTTACAATTAAGGTTTTTGAATAATTGTTTGTGTTATTGTCATCATTGATATGTTGTGAAAAACTGTGGATGATCCAATCCCCCGCAACTGCGCTTGGGAGGGGAGTGAAACCACTTGATGCTAGAAATCGCTGACTATGGTTATCAGTATCTTAGGATACATGGGATGCAAGTCGTATTGAGAACCGAGATACAAAATTGAACTCAATCGATACAAATCTCTAGTGTCTATCTGTTTCGTTCCACTCTCAAGTACGCACACCACTAGAAAGTGTATCTTTAGGTGTAAGTCCTTCATGGTTTTGTTCTGTATATAACCTACTGTGATCCTCAATTCCCAAGGCAATGTGAGACTTTAAGGTTTACCGGAACAATATCTATATTGGACATGAATCTCATATGGAATTGCTAGTCAATATTTCAAACCCCGATTTACAATGATATCTTGATTCATTCCAAATTCCAATGAATCACTGCCTATATTTAGTATAGTCAATTTTGTATAGTCAGCCACTTTTCTTGTCATTTGATTTATGACTTGACTCTTAAATTATTTTCGAGTTCATATTTGATAGTATATTGACTTATTATTTTTTTACTTGAAAATAATCATATTTTTGTTACTAATGTAAGTATCTTACAATTAATAATAAGATTCAATTCACAATTTGAAAAATAGTTCTTCTGATTCACGTTATGCATCTTGGTATGATAGCGATGTCTATGACCACTATTGAAGAAAAGAATTTGATTTTTAAGAATTGAGTTTGCTCTTTGATGTGTGCAGAACACTAGAACTTTTGTACTCACAGAGTTTGGTTGAAATCCATTCCTGAATGTGGTCCTTTTTGGTATGCTTTGGAAAAGCATAAAGAAAAAAGGAATGAAAACAAAGTAGGATTGAGATTCCATAATTGATAATTAACGAGGTTGAGTTTTTCCCTGCATCAAATTTCGGTCGGATAGTAGTAAAACATTATCTATTTTTCCCTGCATCAATCCAAAGGCAGAAAAGGGATCTTTCGGATATTGGCCTGTAATGAATCATAAAAGAAAGAAATATCCAAACTCTGATTCAGAAGGAACTTAAGATGCTTGAATGTGAATATGGTTAGGAACTATTTAAATAAATGGATGTCGTTGTTGCTTGAATATAAAGAGAGTATAAAATATATACTACTTTGTTAGCTTCCTTGTACAGGAAGGGTAAAAGATCACAATTATTTCTAGGAAGTGGAAAATAGTTCAATGTTTATTGAATCGGTCACTTTCATATTTAATAAAAGAAGTGATAGAAAGATCGGTGGCTAGGAATCCTCTTGAGGAAAATTTATAGGAAATCTGGTTGTAAAACAGAAACCAAGCTAACACAAAGCAAAATTACATTCAAAATATCTCTCCGTGTTCCTCTATAAATGTACAAAAATCATGCTGTGTTGAACACTAAAGAGATACCAAATAACCAGTTTAAGCACGAACACTCCTGATATTAGGTGTGTCTCCATGTCTAACACATGTCGATATTGGTGTCTTATGTTTTTGACATTAGTACAAAATTTCTAAAATTCGTTTTTTGTCCATAAAAGCTAAACATTCAAAATTTAACTTATTCTTTTTCGTTCTACTCGTATTCTTCCTATATTCTAGGAAAATTATTTGAAGAAATAGCAGAATCATGGAGAGGGGTGTCGCGAATCTGTGTCATGTCCATGTTGGAGTCAGTGTTTCATACGTTTGTCACAGATTATGATCAAGTAACGAAACGAGGCCTTCTTTTAAATCTAAGAAGTAAATTAAGGAAAATACATCCAATTTTAACAAAGCTTTAAGGATGATCGTATCAATCACGAACTTTAAAATTATTTACTTGTTTACCATTTTATTGCATTTCTAATTTGTGATTCCATTGTTTATAACTAAATTCTTGAATATTTCTTGAAATTTGTTTATGCAGCTTTCTTGCAGGCACTATCATGGCTAGCAATAGCAATCTCTCCCTCAAGCATATCTATTTTCACTATCTCTGTATACCTCCTCCTTAGTAATCTAGGCGCTTCAATAACCGAGGTAGCAAATGACGCCATTGTTGCCGAGATGGGCAAACAACCTCCTTCTTCAACCAAGAACTCTCAACAACCATCTTCCTCAGGCAACCTCCAATCGTTCGTTTGGATAGCTTCCTCAATAGGAGGAGTTCTCGGCAACCTTCTCGGTGGTATTTTCATCGGCCGCCTCTCTCCACAATCCATGTTTTTATTTTTCGGCCTCCTCGTTGTCCTCCAATTCTTCATAACCATATCGGTTCGCGAGAGCTCTCTCAGACTCCCAAAAAATCCATCTGCTGGGATAAAGAAACAGCTTTCAGAACTATCATCCGCACTAAGAAAACCCGAAATCGCTTATTCAATCTCATGGTTTGCATTATCTTACGCCGTTATACCCTTACTTAACGGAACCATGTTCTTTTACCAAACACAATACTTAAAAATCGACTCATCAGTATTAGGCATCTCCAAGGTTTTCGGTCAAGCAACAATGCTTCTATGGGGCGTTATATACAATAAATACCTAAAATCTGTCTCACCGAGGAAACTGATATCAGCAATTCAAGCAACAATGGCGGTCTTAATGATATCCGATTTCTTATTTGTGCGCGGTTTCTATAAACAAATGGGCGTACCGGACACACTCTATGTAGTGATTTTCTCAGGTTTCTTGGAAGTTCTATTTTTCTTTAAGTTTCTTCCATTCACTGTGTTATTAGCACAACTATGTCCACAAGGTTGTGAAGGGTCAATAATGGCATTTCTTATGTCAGCTGTAGCAATGGCATTCATTGTGAGTGGATATCTTGGTGTTGCACTTGCTTCATTTGTTAAGATTACAGGAAGTGATTTTTCAGGTTTTCCATTAGGACTTATCATTCAAGCTGCATGTACTTTGTTGCCAATATTTTGGTCATCTTGTATACCTGAATATGTAAAAACAAAAGACACACATAAAGATTAATTGATGTAATAATAGCTTTTAGAAATGTGATAGTGATTTATGGAAATGGTAGTGTGATTTTGAAGTGAATGATTCTCTACTAAGATAGATTTAAGAGGTTGTTAGAAGTCTCACGTTGACTATATATACGATATAGATAGTCTTTGTAATAGTAGTGTAAACCTCAACTCTAAAACTAATTTTTGTGGTTCGTTATAAACCTCACAAATTTTAATAAAGATCAATCTTTAGTGTTAATTCTCTCGTTTTCAATGATACGTCCTGATAATTCAAAGTTCAAAAGATAATTAAGTTTGACATCAAATTAAATTCTCCTAACTAATTCATCTTTAAAATGAGCTCATTAACATTGCTAATTTAAGAATTTGATTTGATTAAATATAATTATTTGATTAGGCAGATAAGGATATGATATTTTCATGGCATGAAATTATGATGGAATTAGTAACTTTACTTCCCTTTCACCTTTATTCCCTCAACCAGTTCATAATTGACAATACTTAGATTTTTTTTTTCTTTTAAGCAAAACTCATAATATTTTGACAAATGAAAATTTGTAGGACAAAGGTCAAACATATTAAAAGAAACAACTCTGCAAAATCATAAATAAAAACAAAAATTTTCAAACAAAAATAACAACTAAAAATATTATCCTAATTAAGTAGCAAAATTTAGTGAAAAATATCAACAATACAACTAGAAGTTAATCCAAGGAGTGTAGTTGAGCGGATGCGACTCATCTCCTTTTAATTAAGTGTCGAACTTTAAAAATAAAACTGCTTTAAATTTTTGAGCAATTGTCATACTTTTTGAGATACAGCTAGAAGTTGAATTGTGAGCTATTATACTCTAGAACTATACATTAATATTTAAACTTTTTGAAACAATAGTGTTCTATAAGAGATCATGCAACAAGCACTCTTGATCAACATTACAAACTTTCTAAAGCAATGCAATTTCACGTGGTGAATTCAAACCAAACTTTACAGCACATTCATATCTTTCTAATCTACTCATTCCAAAGCATGGACCATATGCCATATTCATGTCAAATTCCCGCAACATCGTCTCTTCTCTATTATAACCAGGTCCACATTAAAATATAATTAAATAAAACTTAATTAAATTTTATAAAGTTCACAAATAAACGATGGTACAGAAGTTCCTATGTGATGTTGTGGTAGTTTTTGTTTTTATGGTTTCTGAAAAGATCGGGTGCATTGTTTAATATTTTTCAATTAAGTGAACCATGAAAAAGAGGAAGAGAATATTGAAAGCAAAATTAATGTGAAGAATATTGTACTATGATTAAATGATAGATACATACAAAGAGAAGATAGGAAGAGTATGGGTAAAAATAAAACTTAAACATGCAAGTGAAGTTTGTACTTGAGTTGAGTTCAAGGATCCGTTTAGCCTGAACCAAAAAAATGTAATGGTCCATATTAAACAAGTTTAAACATCATATCATACAGTTACCATACTATCTTTCTTCCATCTATCATTTTAACATTATTTAATTTCTTTTCTCTGTCCAACCTCCCATAAAGGGTGTGAGAGACAGTCGGCATCCACTTTACCTTCAATGCAACAATCGAATTATTGAAATTGTTACTGTATTTCTTCTTCTATTTCCTAAAAATGAAGCTTTTTTAAACTACTTTTTTTGGGTTGGAAAACCCATTTCATCAACAACAAAAAATTGAGTTTTTTTTTTGATGAAATGGATTTATCGTTCATGAATTTGTTTTTTTTTTTTGAAGCAAAGATGAATGATCTTGCTAGATGGATATGGAATTTTAAAACAAACACTAAGTCTGAAACTCAAATGTAGAAAAGATTGTATTTTGAAATCAACTGGGTGTTTTAAATATCCATCATTGAAAATAACTCAAAAAGTTCATAGTCACCATATTGAAGTAAAACTAACCTCTACAAATTATTCTAAGAAAATGAAAAAAGTGAAACTTTTGTTTTTTGAATAAGGAAAAAAGTTAAACTAGGTTATATAAAAATGAAATCTTGTTTCTTGTTACATTTAAAAATTAGTGGAAGGGTGGATTGTAAGAGAGATTATGAAAGAAAAAAAAACGCAGAAAGATAAAGAAGAATAAATGAATTTTTTCTTTTTTAATTAAATAAATGATATTGTACAGAGAAATAGAATGCTCTGTATTACTCTGTCGATAAGTTAAATCAAGACTGTTAAAACATTTAGTTCACAATGGACCAATTTATTCATGGGTCCATTTTATACCGAACATGAGTTCAATGCTAGTAATATCTCAATTTTGTTCTTTTCAAACATACTTGGTTTATCGGTAAGAGTGTGTTGGAGTGTCATTTTGTGTGTTGCTAGCATTTCTAATTACAAACCAATATTAGAACAAAATTTAGGTGCACTTCGTATGGTTCTTAATATAATAAATTATGATTTTTTCAAATTCATGATTTTCTCAAAGTTTGTTGTAACTGCCAAAAATAATTTATGTTAAGAATCATACAAAAAATGCTTAAATAATGCACTTAAGTTTTTTCATAATATTATCCTAATTAAAAGTAAATTTTTGTTAAGAATCATAAAAAAAAAGTCTAAAAAAATACACCTAGTTTTTTCATCATATTACCCTAATTAAGTAGTAAAATTAGGTGAAGACTTTTTTTGGTTTGAACTAGATATCTTCTACGCGCAACTGTTGAGACTAATCACTCGAGTTGGATAGGACAACAAAGGATGGTAAAGTTCTACCTCAAGATAATTTAACATTTTGGAGGACCACCGTCTGATCCCCGCCATTGCATTCATAATGGGGCCGAAACCGATGTCAAAATTAACCCCCTAAATTAAGTTAAACGTGAAAAATAAAATAAAAAAATAACATTACTGTTCTAGTTTTGGTCCCATGATATTTGATTAACTTAAAAGAGATCTCTCACCATCTCATCTACTTTAAATTAAGTGAGGAATATTATAACAGAGCTATAAGCTGAATTGTAAACTATTATTATACGCTAACTATACAATAATAATTATAACTTTTTTGAAACTATAGTGTTCTATAAGCGATCATACAACAAGCACTCTTGATCAACATTAGAAACTTTCAAAAGCAATCCAATTTCACGTGGAGGATTCAAACCAAACTTTACAGCACGTTCATATCTTTCAAATCTACTCATTCCAAAGCATGGACCATATACTATATTCATGTCAAATTTCCTCAACATCGTTTCTTCTCTATTATAATCAGGACCACCTGAAAATATAATTAAATAAAACCTAATTACATTTTATAAAATCCACAAATAATCATAACATGAGTTTTAGCTCAATTAGTTAGACATATTGCACATATATGCAAAGATCGATGTTCAAATTGTAGTATGCCCCACTTATTCACTATTAAGGGATGAATTTCTAGCTACTAGACTACTGACAAACAAAAAAGTCCACAAATAAGCATCCTTTAGTATAATCTTATAACTAGCAAGTGAATACTCTCTTCAATTGCTATCATAAATAAATTTGACTCTTGTTAAATACACTAAAAAAACGGATGTCTAAACTAAATATATAGGTTAATATCAATATACAGAAAATTGTCAAAATTACTAATATAATTTGAAGCAAGTATTAGGGATTATATTGCTTACTTTTAGGTTTAGTGGTGATACGAGATTTCTTCTTTGATTTAGTAGGTTTCTTGAAAGGATTTTTCTTTTGCTTGAAATAGTTCTTCATCTTTCACTTTATAATTCCCCTCCCTCTTTTTTTTGAAGAGAAGTTCAACGCGACAACCGGGGCTTGCACAATAAAATATTCGGAAATCTTCATAAAATTTATCAAACAAAGTCAACACCAAAGATTTTAATCACAAACAAATTGTCATTCTAAATGTTGGAGTCGCAGCGGAATTTTGGCTTCTAATAACGATATGAAATACAGCCCTCACTAAAGTTGAACACCAAATAACGTAGCTGAAACAATAAACTTGTATGAAGAAATATGTCTTAAAGAAGAAAGATTGAATATATATGAATAAAGAACTACTTTGTATTGCTACTTCTTGTTGTTATTATTGTTACACACTTGATGTTATTATTACACTAAACATATGACAATATATAGTGTGTTACATTCTAAACAATAAATGGTGTTCCTACATTTTCTAGTTACAAAATAGAAAATAGTATATTTAGCATGCATGACTCCTTCTTCTTCTGCTTCTTTATTTAGAGAATTCCATATAACCATACATTCACATAATTGAATATAGCCATACATTCTCACAATTCTCCACCTCGTTCATAATTTGAAAACATTTCAAATTTTGGACGAATATGGAATAATGTTTAGCAAGTTCAAGCAGTGTTGGAACTTGCTACCCGACACGACCTTGGTTAACATGTCAACTGGATTCTCATCAGTATGCACCTTCGTAAGAGAAATATGACCTTCCTCTATGACATCTCGTACAAAATGATATCTGACATCAATATGCTTGGTCCGAGCATGATGAACCTGATTCTTAGCCAAATGAATTGCACTTTGACTATCACACATCAGTTTCACATATTCTTGCTTCATACCGAAATCATCTAGAAGACCCCTCAGCCACAATGCTTCCTTTACTCCTTCTGCTACGGCCATGTACTCGGCTTCCGTAGTAGAGAGTGCCACTGTAGACTGTAACATCGATCGCCAACTTACTGGAGCACCGTGTATTTGAAACACATAACCAGTAGTAGATCGTCGTCTATCTAGATCACCAGCATAATCAGAATCAACAAATCCATTTATTTGACATGTATCTCCACCAAAACACAAACATGTGTCAATGGTACCCTTTAAATACCTCAAAATCCATTTCACTGCTTCCCAGTGCGCCTTTCCCGGATTCGCCATGAACCTACTAACAACACTTACCGCTTGTGAAATATCTGGACGTGTACACACCATAGCGTACATCAAACTGCCAACTGCACTAGCATAAGGTACATTTTCCATGTATGCCTTATCTTCTACTGTAGTGGGAGACTGATTACCAGAAAGCCTAAAATGTGGAGCTAATGGAGTAACCACCGACTTAGCACCTTTCATCCCAAACCGTTCAACAACCCGCTCTAAATAGCCTTTTTGACTCAAGAACAATTTTCGGTTTGTTAGCTCTCTTCTAATCTCCATACCCAGTATTTTCTTTGCAGCACCCAAACCTTTTGTCTCAAACTCTTTACCAAGTTTAGACTTCAGCCGATCTATCTCCACCTTGCTTTTTGAAGCAATAAGCATGTCATTGACATACAATAATAGATAGATATAATCACCTCCATGAAGCTTACGAATGTATACACAACAATCATAATTACTTCTAGAGAAACCTTGCTTTAACATAAAGGAATCAAATCGCTTGTACCACTGTCGAGGAGATTGTTTCAATCCATAAAGTGATTTCCTCAAGCGACATACCTGACTCTCTTTACCCTCAACCTTGTATCCCTCAGGTTGATACATATATATTTCCTCATCTAAGTCTCCATGCAAGAAAGCTGTCTTCACGTCTTGTTGTTCCAGCTCAAGATCACCATGAGCAACAAGACTTAATAGCACCCGAATAGAAGTATGTTTTACCACCGGAGAAAATATCTCATTGTAATCAACACCTTCCTTTTGTGCAAACCCCTTGGCCACTAGTCTAGCCTTATATCTTGTACCGCACGACTTAGTATGATCTTCTTTTCTTTTATACACCCACTTACAACCTATAGCAGACTTTCCTACAGGCAATGGGACCACCTCCCATGTCTTGTTCTTGTGAAGAGATTGCATCTCTTCCTCCATTGCAACCAACCAACTCTCTCTATATTTGTCTTTGATAGCTTGCTTGAAGGTGACCGGCTCATCATCTTCAATTGAGAGTGCATATTCCACCAAGTTGACCTGCCCATAATGCCTCAGAGGTTTGTCTGACCCAAACTTCTGAACTGGTTTATAATTTCTCTTTGGCCTAGTGGTAACCAAAGGTTCCTGCTGCTGTTGTTGTAACACATGTATATTTTCCTGCTGAACCTCCTCCTGATCAAGTTCATCCTCTTCCTCGTCTTCGCTGGCGATAGGATTCTCCACCTGACCACGACTAGAATCTAGTTGGTCTTCAGATTCTATATCAATAACTTGCTTATTTGATATCGTCACATCACCATCATTAGGTTCCATAGCTTTTGACAAAGCTACCATAGATTTTTCGTCAAATGTAACATCTCTGCTGATCACAAACTTAGAATCTTCTACACTCCAAAGACGATAGCCTTTGACCCCTGTTGCATATCCTAGAAAGATAGCTTTCTTGGCTCTATTATCAAGTTTGTTATCCTTGACGTGATAATAGGCCGTGCACCCAAAGATTTTCAGTTTGTCATAATCTGCATGTTCACCTGACCACACGTTATAGGGCGTGTCTCCACCTAAACTAGAATGTGGGGATCTGTTTACAACATAACAAGCTGTAGCAACCGACTCTGCCCACCATTCTCGACCTAAACCAGAATTAGAGCGCATACATCTTGCTTTCTCAAGAAGTGTACGGTTCAGTCTTTCTGCGACTCCATTCTGTTGTGGTATGCCTCTGACTGTCCAGTGTCTAACAATGCCTTCCTGATCACAAAACCTCTTGAAAGCTCCATCCGTATACTCTGTACCATTATCCGATCGCAGAGTTTTCAGCTTTCTACCCGTTCTGTTCTCAACCATTGCTTTCCAACACTTGAAAATATCAAATACCTCATTCTTATGCTTAAGAAAATAAATCCAAGCATACCTTGAATGATCATCAACATATGTAACAAAGTACCTGGAACCACCCTTAGAAGTAACCGGAGCCGGACCCCAAACGTCAGTATGGACGTAGTCTAATATTCCCCTACTTTTATGCTTGCTTGAAGAAAACCGCAACCTATGTGCTTTGCCATACACACAATATTCACAAAATTCCATGCATGGCTTTTCCATGTTCTTCAACAAACCTTTCTCACCAAGCAGTGATAGACCCTTTTCAGACATATGCCCAAGGCGCATGTGCCACATCCTCGTACATTCAGTCTGGTCTTTACTTCTACTGATTCCAACTGCCAAATCACCCGTGACAGTTTCCCCCACAAGAGGATAAAGATTCCTGTGACGAACCCCCTTCATCACAACCAACGAACCACGAACAACCTTTAAGCCTCCATTTTCCAAGATTATTTTGCAACCATTTTCCTCCAATACACCAAGAGAAATAAGGTTTTTCCGCAAATTAGGGACATGTCTCACATTCATCAAAGTCCTTACCGCTCCATCATGCATCTTGATTCGTATTGTACCATACCCCATAATTTTACAAGCATGGTTATTCCCCATTAAAACTGTACCACCATCAATGCTTTGGTAGGTAGTAAACCACTTCCTATTTGGGCACATGTGGTGTGAAGCTCTTGAATCAAGCATCCATCTCCTGGAGATATCATGATATTGCTCTGAAACCGAGAAACAATCATCCCCATCATTTGAAACATAACTCGCCTCCGATAAATCTTGTCGTTTGCCACTGGAGTAGTTGTCGTTGTTGGTCTGCTTCTTAAATAATACCCTCTTATTTGGACAATTAGCTTTAAAGTGTCCAAGTTCACCACATTTAAAGCATGACCTTTCCGCAGGAGCTCTAGATTTTGATCTAGACTTCCTTCCCCTGCCTTGTCCTCTTTCATTTGTCCTCCCTCTAGTAACAAACAATCCTTGAGCTTGTTCTCTTCCATTGCTAGACATCCCACTTTTAGCAACCTTTCGAAGATCATCCGCTAAAAGCGATGTCCTAGCCTCATCCATGGTAAGAGTGTCTCCTACAAGCATCAATGTTTGGACTAAATTTTCATAGGACTCGGGTAACGAAAGCAATAACAAAAGTGCCTGGTCTTCATCATCAATCTTCACTCCTATATCCTTCAAGTCTGATATAATCCTATCAAACTTGTTGACATACTCCCGGATTGGGGTGCCTTCCTCCATCTTGCATGTATACAATTTGGATTTCAAGTAGATCCGATTAGTTAGAGTTTTCGTCATGAAATTACTCTCTAACTTTGACCACACGCCAGCAGCCGTTGCTTCTTCATTCACCAAGAATGCAACATCCCTCTCAAGGCATAAGATTATGGCTGCCCGTGCTTCAAGAACTAACTCTTCCCAATCCTCATCCTTCATACTCTCGGGTTTCTGCCCTGCTAACGCCTTGTGCAACTTTTGTGAAATAAGTAGATTTTTCATCTGCATCCTCCAATAGGAAAAATCATTTTTCCCATTGAACTTCTCAATTTCATATTTACCGACCTTGACTGATCCACTAGTAGAAGCCATTATATTCGATAACAAAAAATTTAAAATTTTACCACTCTAAATTTTTACAATTGGCTCTGATACCAATTGTTGGAGTCGCAGCGGAATTTTGGCTTCTAATAACGATATGAAATACAGCCCTCACTAAAGTTGAACACCAAATAACGTAGCTGAAACAATAAACTTGTATGAAGAAATATGTCTTAAAGAAGAAAGATTGAATATATATGAATAAAGAACTACTTTGTATTGCTACTTCTTGTTGTTATTATTGTTACACACTTGATGTTATTATTACACTAAACATATGACAATATATAGTGTGTTACATTCTAAACAATAAATGGTGTTCCTACATTTTCTAGTTACAAAATAGAAAATAGTATATTTAGCATGCATGACTCCTTCTTCTTCTGCTTCTTTATTTAGAGAATTCCATATAACCATATATTCACATAATTGAATATAGCCATACATTCTCACACTAAAATTGACAAAACAAATACAAAATTACACAAAAAAAATTATCTAAAAGATTAACTCAACGTAGAATCAACATACTTAATTTTGAACAGAAATTTGAAATCTTTGTGTAAACCAATTTATCTTCTCTTTTTTGTCACTCTCCCTCTATTTCGTTGCTGTAGCGTGAGTCACAAGTTTCAATTGCAAATCTTTCAATTTCTTTGCCACACACAATCTTTCTTTGCTTTCAATTAGGGATTTCAATTTTGAATGCCTTTATATATCTCACTCCCACAAGTACACGGGCCAAGCCCGTCACACACGTACACATTTAATTTTTTTTAATTTAGGTTTTTTTTTTTAACAACAAATCAAAAACTAATTAAATAATTCTACGGTTGGAGACTTGAAGTTCATCCTTTTTCTTAATTATGGTTTGTGGATTCGGTCGTCGTCTTAGATATAGAACAACTTTAAATTTATCGATCAACTATTCCATTTTTTGAGGTGCCACCTATATAGTGAGAAGAATAATCATTGCATTCACGGTGGATACCCTGGTCTTCACAAAAAAAGAAAACTAATCAAGCTACAAGGCATACCCGATTAATTAAACTGCTGGAATCATTTGATACTAGAACTGATTTCGAACCAGATTAAACTGCTGATGAAAAAAAACAAATAAATAAGAAACCAATCAAAGTACAAGGCATGCACAATTAATTAAATGATACAAATCTTAAATATGTTTTTGGTCCTACTAGGCTATTTTCGAGATTTCACTTTGGTCCACTAACTATTTTTCGTTTCGTTTGAGTCTTCTAACTTTTCTTCCGTTAACCATGTTGTTCCTAACCGCTAAAAAAAATACAAAAAAAGTTAAGTTTTGAGTACGTGGCGGTAGATGACTTGAATAGTGGGGTGTATGACATGACATAATTGTTTTTTTTTTTTATAGGCAAAAGTTAGTTGTTAGTATATTATACATTTTTTTCTTCTTTGTCAGGATTCGAATCCTGGACCTCCATCAGCTTCTTAACCCTTAGCTCAACTGGTCAGTTTAATCAATTGAGCTACCCATCCCCCGACATGACATAATTGTTGTTTTAGAGAGATGAAAAGAGAAAGAAGAGAAGAGAGAAGACAAAGAAAATCTCGAAGAAGATTTGTATTAATGGAGAAGATCTTGAAGATCTTCAAAACCCATCTAAGAATCAAGAAACCCAGGAACTCAAATGCAGGACCAAAAAACCAGGTACAAAAGCGCATAACACGAACAACAACAACATCAGCAAAGAGAAGCAATAGCATCATAAACGCATCAACAAACAACAACAACATCAATCGATTTCTGAATAAAAAAGTAATAACACATCAACAAACAAACAACATCAATCGATTTCTCAAACAACAAACAACATCAATCGAGAGAACAAGATCAAACCCATAACAGGATCAAACCTAGAACGAGAGCAACACGAGTAACAAACCTCAAGATCAAACACAAAATCGTAACAACAAAAGAAGAAGATAACATCAACGACAACTCTTCTCCCATTTTCCCAGATGGTTTTTGAAGATCTTCAAGTTTTTCTTCTTCTATCTCCTCTTCTATCTTCTTCTTCTATCATTTTTTTGAATTTTTCTAGCAGTTAAAACCAACTTAGTTAACTGAGTCAAAAAAAAAATACCAACTTAATTAACGAAAAGAAAATTTAGAAGACCTAAACGGAACAAAAAATAAAGAAATATGAGATTTGAGGTACACATAACTCATAAGAAATATGATTTACAACATGAATTTATTTTTATGTGCGAATCAAACATTAGCGAGTCCAAAATTTAAATTTTCTTTTCATTTTTTATACTTAATCCTTTCGGTTATACTCCAAATATTAGTAAGGGTGATGACCTCCACATCCACCAGTGTAGGTTGTTCATGATGATAAAACCAAGTCATTATGGAATGTAGCCGATAATAGCGGAGCCCGCAAATTGACAAAACATTTCTATCTCTATTGTATTAGGTTTTAAAACTGTTTGTAAAATTGAATAAACTACGATCAAAAGATCGAACAAAAAATTGAAATTCTTATTCAAACCACCGTACAACCTGTTATCTCGCACCATTGTCTAAATTAACAAAATAAATTTTTGTCGAAGAAATAATAAACAAAATACAAAAAAAATCTTAAAAATGACGTAATGAAGACTTCTTCCTTCGTGAATAATTTCTCTTTTAATTTTTTTTTTAGCTTATGTACAAAAAACACAAGATAAATTTTGTTCCTTGGTCTTGTACGGTTGTGTGTCCATGAACCGGACCATAAATCAATTTTGACAAAAAAAAACCCTAAATCAATCTAATCTAAAAAACCCTAAATCAATTTAATTTAAAAAAACCCTAAATCAAACAAATCAAATAAATAGGAAAAAAAAATTTGTAACAAAAACCAGTTCGACTCGCACTGATCCCAACACCGCCGGAGTTAGTTCACCGTCGTCGGAAGTTAGGGTGAGAACCTCCACCTTTTCCATTTCATTCTCTAATTGATTTGATTTCATTCATTTTTCCAATTTCATTTCCCTTATCATGATAGCTTCCGCAATGATGTAATTCCGCCCCGATTTGCGGTGCCGATTGCCTCCCGGCGAAAGGCATCGTCGCATCGTAGAATTGCGTCGCTCCATTAAGCGGCGCAATTTAGAATTTAGATTTATCTTGTGTTAAGAAATTTACAGTTTTTGTTTGAGAATTAGTTGAGAAATGGAATAAGAGAGAAATTTATTTATTTATTTGTTTAGGTAAATTTTTTTAAAGGAATTGGAAAAATTATTCTTACAATTGATGATTTTTACGTTGAATTTTTTTATGAAAAGAGTAAAATTATTTGGATAATTTGATAAAGGTATCACGGTGAATATGTTAGAATCATAGCGACTCACTGTGATTTTGCAGAAACTATACAAAGTGTAGCTTTTGGAAAATCAGGGTGGATTGCTGTGATTATGACATTTCCGTTGTGATACCAAACATAGACAAAGTCATTTGAAACCTTGATCCAAATTCATTTTTTGGTTTACCCCGTATAGGAAAGTTTTAGTTTTACGAGAAAAATAATTCGCCCGCGCGAGGTGGGACTATTATTAGTTCCGCTTTTTTTTTTCTTTCTCCGTTCGTGATTTTCAGACAAAGCGTGAAAATTTCTGATGTGTTATGAATCTGTAGAACTTGTGATTGTATGTTTAGAGGTGAATACGATAGTTGTATAATTTATTATGTTGATTGCAGCTTAGAGTGAATTTTTATGTTACTCCAGATGGGTGCTCCTAAACAAAAGTGGTCAGCAGAAGAGGAAGCAGCGCTGAAGGCTGGAGTTGTCAAGCATGGGGTGGGTAAATGGCGTACAATACTCAAGGACCCTGAGTTTAATTGTATCTTATATATTCGCTCAAATGTTGATCTCAAGGTTTGCTTATGTTGTTGGTTGTCGTGCTTATTCGTTTATGTATTCGTTTTTGTATATAATAGTGTATTGAATTATTGTTGGACTGTCAAATGTGGATCTAAAGTTTTGGTTATGTTGGTTGGATAGGATAAATGGAGAAATTTGAGTGTGATGGCAAATGGATGGACCTCTAGGGATAAGGCGAAGGTAGCAATCAGAAGGGTGCATAATCAGACACCAAAATATGATGACAACTCTATGGCTGTCGCTCCTGTTTCTCCAAGCGACGATGAAATCGTTGATGTTAAGCCTCTTCAAGTTTCAAGAGAAATGCTGCAGATTCCTGGTCCAAAAGGGTCTACTGTAAGGTTGGGCCCATTTTTTATTTTTTTTTGGTTTAGTATGGTAATTTATTTATTTCCATATGATAGCATCGTCAAAAAGCGGCTATAGCATAGTGAAATGTTAACAAGCGGCTACTGTTCCGCGATACACACTTTAATACAAAATATCGACAATAATGTTTCCATTAGATTCCCCGATCGAAATAGAGGAAAACTCCATGGAAAACTCCTCGTCCACAGAAAACTCCATGACCACGGAAAACTCCACAATCACTGAAAATTCCTCGGAATTTTCCACGGATACCGAAATTTGTGATTCCTCCTCGGAAGTTGAAGATCAGTTTAGGATCCTCCAAGAAATTCGAGGGACTTCAGCCAACACACTAGAGGAGACTTTACCACCGTTGAGCGGCTTATTACAAAATGATGAGGGAAAAACTCAGTAAGAGACTATAGCAGCATTTTATCTATGTACTGTAGCAGAAAATTTTCGCAATCTGCGATTAACAACACTCCGATTGTCATGCTGTTATTCAATAGTGCTGTCGGCAATTGTCTTCGATTCTTATTAATTGTGTTAAGATTATTCATTCAATTGCTTTGCTTGTATAGATAATGTAATTTAATAGTGCTATCCATGATTGTCTTCCAATTAGGGATTCTTATTAATTTCCAAGTGGTTAAGATCATTCATTCAATTGCTTTGCTTGGTGCTATGCTTGCCTGATTTCATTTTCTTGTTTTGCATGCATCCTATAAAGGTTTCATTTATTTGAAATTTTATTTTATATATGTTCCCCTGTTTGTTGTAAATTGTAACCTTTATATGTTTATTTTGACATTTTATGCTTAACCGTGGTTACATTATACAGATTGGATAGCCTTATCATGGACGCTATATCTTGCTTGAATGAGCTTGGTGGTTCTAATAAAACAACCATTGCTTCTTTCATAGAGGTATAATTCTGATTTCTGAGCGCAACTTTTGTTTGTTCTGCTTTTAAATCATTTAACTTAGCAGTTGGCATGACATATTTAACTTTATGATTGTAGATGTTAGAATTCAGAATAAATATTGCATAGAATCATTATCCTATTCCTATCTTAACAGTATTTTTGAATATCTTAGAAAATCTCTTGGTAGATGTTTCCATATTCTAGGATATGGTATTTGTATAATTAGGATTAGGAGTCAATATTAGCACAGATAAATTTGTTTGAGGAGTCAATATTAGTGCAAATATTGGTTAGTACTTCGTCTGACAGTGAGCCTTGACGCAACGATAAAGTGTCTACCTTGTGCTAAGAAGTCATGGGTTGAATTTGTTAGGTCGACCGTTGAACTCCTTGTAACAGCCTCTCTGCTTGCTGGTTAAGGCTGCGTACATATGTCATCCCTAGATCCCACCTAGTGAGAGCCTCATGCACTAAATAATAGGTGAATATCACTCGCCGTGTGTATAGTTTACAAGAAACTATCCTTATTCATAGTCCTAGAACTGTATAGAAGAAAATGTAAGAAAGAGGTTAACAAATGCAAAAATATAAGAAAAGATAATCAACTACATATAATAACACTGATTATGCAAGTGTTTAGTTGCTTTGGTTTTGCCAAGTCGGGGCCATCATGAAGCAGTGCTAGTTTGAAAAAAAGAAGGCTAAAATTTAGTCATTATGCTGAGAGACAAGTGCGCCAATTTGCACAAGGAAGCTTGAGTGGTGTGAGACCTGTGCGTGTGAGTGTTGTGCAACAACTCCATGCCTTCTGAATGGCTGAAACCTGATTGCTGTGACTTGTGATTTATGTGAGTGAAAGCTTAGTACATCTTGAGGCTTAAGTGCTTAGAATGTCCCTTGTGGTAGGGTGTGCATCTTGAGGCTTAAGTGCTTAGAATGTCCCTTGTGTTATAGCATTCCATTTGGTCGGAAATTGCTCTATTTTTATATTTCTTATATAATAAATTTTATTTTTTTTATTCAATTTAGGTTGAATTTCATCACTTTGTATTTTGTAGGATCAATACTATGCACCGGAAGATTTCAGAAAGATGTTGTCTGCAAAACTGAAGTATCTTACATCTAGGAGAAAACTGATCAAGGTATATTGCAACATGCTTCATAACCCATTCATCCAATGCATACATACAATAAAAATGGTCATTAATGCATTTGTTTATGTGCAATAAGCAGTGTGGGTACACTACTCTTTACAACCGTATCCTATGGGTTAATGTAGGAACATAAGTATTGAATGAGATTGAAACATTGATATCCCATTTATAGTATAGGCTGAGCTGTCTTTACATTCCTTATCTTTTGGGAGTGGGTTCTCCTCTACAGCACTGTTTTATATTTACTGTTTCATGTCCAAATACAAAATCAAGCATTCACTCTATACGATTTAGTGGATTAATATTGAGAATAATCAATAGGGCCTAAGTAGAGATTATAATTTATAAAACCTAGGCAATCCTCACCTTAGAAGTTGGTTTGGTGGAGTTGAATCAGACCCAAATACACAAGATGATATTAGTGTCTATCCTAGACACTTTATTGGGCCATCGTATTATCCATGAACCAAGTTCATTAGTGTTGGGTATGAGTACGTGTATTAGAAAACAACACTCAAGGCTCACATTGATGTGAGATAATGCCTGAATAGAACTTATAATATCTAGTAAAACTTAACCTTACAAGCCATTTTGTGGGGATGAATTCGGTCTCTAACCATTCACATTAGACAAACCCTGGTATTACCATTTATATGTCTGTGTCCAAGTTTATGGAGTTGAAATTGGGCGATATATGGAGTTAGGTGAATAAAGAAAATATCAGGACAAGAGGGTTTGGAGAGAGGCTGAAAGGAATAAAGAAAGATGTCGACTTGAAATGATGAGAAACAAATCTTGTAATATTTTCTTATTCAGAATCAATATATATTTGAAAAAAAGTGTTACTGCTGATACCGTTACTTGTTTTATTCTATTCTCTGTAGTTTGTTGCTTAGATACAGCTGCTGATTATGGGTTTGGGTTGAGATTCTAGTATACACATTTATTATGAGCCATTTTTGGATGCTATTAATTATCATTTTTGGATGTCAAATTTACTTGTTTCAATTAGAAATCTTACTCATGGGTTGGGTTTGATATTTCAGGTGAAACGCAGGTATAGGATTGCACCTACCCCAGCATATACAGACAGAAGACGCTCATCCATGTTATTATTGGAAGGGAGGCAGAGAGACTCTTTTAGATTTGACATGAGTCGGATCAATATCCCTACACAGTCTGAGATAGATATAGAGTTAGAAAAGATAAGGTCCATGTCTGCAGAAGAGGCAGCTGCAGTTGCTGCTCGAGCAGTTGCTGAAGCGGAAGCCGCCTTAGCAGAAGCTGAAGAGGCAGTACTGGAAGCTGAGGCTGCAGAAGCAGATGCAGATGCAGCTGAAGCTCTTGCAGAAGCTGCAATGGAAAACACAGAAGGAAAGAAGCACCCCAAAGACGGTACATCTCATCTTTTCCTTTGTAATACTTTAACTGAATACATTAATAGGAGATGGACACATTGAAGATTATTTTGTATGCAACTTAGGAGCAAAATGACATAAATGAGTTTTTTTAAAATATTTACATATGATATTATTTGTTTTTCTATATAGCCCTCTTACAAGGGCATAGACCACACTCTTCTCAAAACCGATAGAAATGTGATTTAGCTGCGTAGCGTTTATCATTTTGGAGGCATTCTATTAACTATTAAGCATGTCAGTGATTATCTGGCATCTCTATCAAATAGATAAGTGTGGTAGTTTAATCATTTTGTATATTTAAATTTGTAGGTGCTCCCTGATTTTGATTGAAGTGTGAAGAATGAGAAACGAGGAGCGTGATTCGTGGTGTTGTGCAGAACAGACAGCCAGATTCATATCTATCTTACATATATTATTTATGGAAAGTGATTATGCAGACTTAGCCTTTATCATGAGATTTTTGTGAAGAATTAGACCTTGAAATAAATATCCCTGTTGTTGTAGATGTCGATAGAAGCATTGTTTGAATCGTGTTATTTCTTGGGAGCGGTTGTTTCCTTTAGCGCTCTGCCAGTAAAATAGTATACCATTTGCAGAAAGTAGATGTTTAGATGAATTGAAATCTATTCAAATTTCTTCAAAAGCATACAGCTTTATATGTTCACCCTTTCAAATAAAAAGCTTTTGAGTGGACTCAAAGCTTTACTAGGGATCTTTACATGTTGGAACAAAGTTCCTTTTTTATTTATAGAAAAATTCTTTGGATTCATTATTTGTTGCTTAAGTGCTTGTTTGGTTTAGTTTTTTTTTGTCTAGAATTGCTTTTACACCCTCAAAAGTGAAAAAAGTAGTTTTCAAACATGTTTGGTTTAACTTTACAAAAGCAATTCGCTCTCAAAAAGCAATTCTACTTGAAGCTAGGATTCTTAGCTTGAGTTTTGTAGAATAAATTTTGCATTCAATGTTGCTTTTTGGTTGTTAATCAATTGTGTATTATTGCATTCAAACATAAATCAATTATGTCAAGGGGGTTGTGGTGTTAAAGGTTTTTGTTTTGGAGGGGGCGTCTGTTCCACACAGTGAGGACTCGTGTAAAAACCGATTTTTGATACAATCCGAGTGATTGTTTGCATTTTTATATGTCTAAGACGAAATGACAAGTATCACGGAGACTCACACAAGTGTGAGGTTCTGGGGTTGAACTAAGATTACTCTCTATATTGGCATATCCTAATTACCAATTAATTCATCTTGTTGAATATCTTCAGTCATTTCCTTATTTGTATCATTTGCCTTAAACTTAGATGATGATCCTTCAAGATTGATGACAGCACACTATTATTCACAAATACTTTTCTTTACTCTTGCCTCTATGGTTCCTTTGGTGATTCTCATGCAGTTATCAATGGTAGGATTTCAAGTGTGAGTGGTTAAGTTCCATATCGACTATGAATGAGAAGAATGTCGGATATATAGTGCCTTAAAGTTTCAATCTCTTATGGTCCTAGAGCATTGACCCGTTGTTTTTTCTGGCGATTTTTATCATTATAATACTAGCAAAAGAAAAATATAATTCCTCATATAATAAAGATTTAATTTAAGCATGTATATATATATATATATAAAAAGATTTATTTAAGCAAATGGATAAAGTAGTACACACTAGTTATTGATACATAAAACTTAAACTTATACAGTATATATTTTTCTGCTATGATACATTGATACTATTAATTGATACAAATTTTCTGAATGAGTCTCTTTTCCATCTTTGGATCACACAGCTGAACGTTTCTTGATCTTTGCCAAGCAATTGTCTATTGGCTTTGTATGTGGTAAGAATCTCACAGGAGATTTTGGATTAACTTGTTCCATCCTGTGAAAGCAAAACATAACATTGACAGTAGTATTGTTATATATTTTTTTATCAAAACTATAATTTTAATAGAAATTTTTACAATTATGGAAACTTTTAAAATCTTATATTGTATTGTAATTGCAATAATTTTAAACTTCTATTTTAAACCTTTTGGTTAGATTCAAAAGAGATGATATTTTGACATCAAAATTTTAAGGTTTAATATGGTATCATTTGGTCTTTTGATGTATTTTTAAAATATGTGTAAGTTATAGACAAAATTTTAAGGTTTAATATGGTATCATTTGGTCTTTTGATGTATTTTTAAAATATGTGTAAGTTATAGACGATAAAAAAATGAGATATAAATATAAAGATATACAATGTCAAATGCCATTCGTATTTTAGAATGATGCATACTTAGTTTTTTTTAGTCTAAATTAGATATCTTCTGCGTGCAACAGTAGAGATTAATCTCTCAAATGAGTTGCAAATTCTTCCTAAATTTTTTAGTGTTGTTGCACGCTCAAGTCAGAGATCGAACCTAGAATCTTTGTTAATCAAAGAGAAATCGGCACCATCTCATCTAAACGCTCTTGGATGAGGTAGACTTGACTTTAATAATAATATAATATTACGTAGATAAATAACATCTTAGTAGTTAAATGAGAGATAGAATAATTACTCATAATTGAGGAGAAAATGGTGAAGAAAAACTGAGATTTCCAGCTTGGCAAGATCATTGCCAGGGCACAATCTAGTTCCTAATCCAAATGGTAGAAATTCTCCAGCCTTGTGCACCACCTAAGTATCAACATTAACAAAATTGTAAAATATATGCAATTATTCATTTTTTTTCTCTCAATTCAAATGAGTATAAAATAACTAAATTATGACTTACATTATTCCATCTATCTGGATTGAACTCTTTTGGATTAGGATAAATTTTAGGATCAAGATGAACCGATCTAAACCAAACTAAAACTTTCCAACCTTTTGGAATGAGGTAACCTGTAATATCACGAGTTCCACCAAAGTTACGGTCAATTTTTTTTTCACTTTCTGATTCTTAGGTGAAGGAGTCTTAATAGTCCAGAATTTAGGACAAATTCTGGATTTTTAAATTAATAAGACCTATTTAAATTATTTCTTTTAAAAAATTGAATAATGTGTATGCAATGAAACAAGTGTATACTTACCATTAATATTTACATCAGATTTTGCCTCTCTAAAAACCATTAGGGATATATTAATCAATCTCATTGTTTCATCAATCACCTATGAAATTATTGTAGACACAAAGTCATCACAAAAACATCAACTTAGAAGTTTAAAGTAACCTTAAATCAACAATATACAATCCCTACCTTTGAAAGATATTCCATTTGTCTAAATTCCTCTAGTTTCAACCCCTTTTGTGTTGGAGGCCTTCTTTTTAGGATTTCCACTTGTTCTTCCTATTAAATGTTATTATCAAGAAGCAAATATCATACTAAAAATTGTGAAAAATATCAAAAATTAAAAATGTTATTAGGAAGCAAACAAAGACCAAGAATTTTTGTACCTTGGCCTTTTTGAAAAATTGTGGATGCCTTTGTAGGAAATAGGTAGCCCACATAGTGATATGCCCTGAAGATTCATGACCAGCATTTAAGTACATCAACATGATATCAATGATTTCATCATCACCTAATTTTCTTCCATTTTCATCTTCAACATCTATCAAAGAATCCATCATATCTTTTGCTTTTTGGCCAAGTAATAGCTTTTCCTTCCTTTGGTTTCTTCTATTGTCCACAATAGATTGAAATATAGCCACTAGACCTTTCCTAGCCTATGATAAAATAAGTAATGTATAAGTCATTGCAATTTAAGATTTTGAGTCTAAGTCGGAGATTAAGCAACGACAAAGTGAGGCAAGTCAGAAAGTACTTCGCTAAGTGAGCAATCTGTCGCTTAGCGAACCAAGGTAGTTTAGCTAGATGGAAAGTAATTCAGGGCGAAGAAATGTACTTCGCTAAGCGAGAAGTTTTGTCGCTAACCAAGAATCCACTTTTCTACCACTTATAAAAGGCAACTCCGACTTCATTTTGGAGAATGTCATTCACTTCATAACACTTAGAAACACTAGAAAAACAGTGAGAAAGTAGAGGAAGATATAGAGCGACCAGGAGAAGCTGAGGAATCATCGTCATCATCTTTACATCTCCTCCATTTCTATACTGTAAGATTACTATGTGTACCTAATTTTCTCTGTTATTGAGATTATGTTTAGTTAATCATTATTTTCTTTTAAAATCTTCATTTGGATGATTATATATAATCTCTATTTTATTATGTTAATGATTTATTTTTTGCACGTAATGTTTTTCTGATGTAAAACTCCGAAATTGATTATTTGTTTTGGAAAGTACTTGAGATACACTTTTTACTAAAAAGATCTGAAATAAATTCATTTGTGAATTTTAATTTCTAGACATAGAGTTAGATTTACAGTCACAAGTATTATCGGATCTTAATGTCATTGTATAGATTAACTAACCAAGACATCAAAAGTATTAGCGTACAACAAATTTCTTGTTGTTTTTTGCACAGAAACAAAGGATAAACGATAGGTGAAAACATAGTTGAAATTTAGAAAGTATATAATCGATAAAAAGATTGCATTAAAAGTATCGTTAATGATATCTAATCCTAAATAACATATGTCCATATTATCTCTTTGTGAACTTATTGGTGTTGCGAGTGTGGATATCAACAAACACACCATTTCTCTGTACTTAAAACAATATTAAGTTTGCACGGTTTTAATATCGCAGTGATACAATACTCAAAATACTTACTTTTGATACTGCAAATCGCATTTATCAATAAACTCAAATAAATCAATCTAAACATGACGTCAAACTAATAATTTTGACTTAATGAAAGCTAAAGAGTGTAAAATATGATGTTTAAAACTTACCTTAAGTGCCTTGTGGAATGCAAATCCAGGAATATTAATTCTCATGGCTCTAACACCAAGGTTAAGATTTGTATATTCCTTTTCCAAAGCCTCCATAACAAAATCACTTTCAGAACCAATAAAAATATGAACAATAATTTTAAAAGTAAGTTTTCTAATTTGAGTCAAGAACTCAATTTCACCCATATGAGACCATTTTTCCAATGAACTAATCACATTTTCTTCAATATATTTCAAGTAAACTGAGAGTGCTTCATAGCCATTGACTGAAGATGCTGTTAATCTCCTAAGTCTTTTATGTTCTTCTGAAGAAATTTTGATGAATGATTTTTCTCCAATTAATTCATTTGTTGATTGTGGCCAACCAGGTTTGAATTTTTCATCATCTGTTAAAACTTTTTTGAATGCTTCTGGTGTTGTCACAATTACACTAGGGTTTCCAAACATTAATACCTTGTATATGCCTGTTTTTCCAAACCTGCACCATAATTGTTGATTTGAATAGTTAACATTAGGCTAGATGTTTGGTCCCTTGGTTTTATTTTGGTTTTTTAATTAATTATTGTTACACTTCGATCTTTTAATTTATTGATATCATTTTGATCCCCTTAATTAATTATTGTTACATTTTGGTTTTTAACTATGTTCTATCTGCCAAATAAATCCTTTTCTATTAAAATTTGTAAAAAAAATTAGGAAAATGATAAACATTGCCCTTAGGGCAATGGTTAAGGAAACAAAAATAGTAAAAAAACTCTCGAAATTCGTGTTTTTTACTTTTCTAAAACAATGAAACACAATTTCCAATGCAACTATTTCTTTTTTTGGTAACCTTAACTAGTGCCCTTGGGGCACTAGTTAACAAGACCCAAAAAATTATTAACATTCAATCATTCTTCATGATCAATCGAGAAATTTACCACTTCCTACATCACTTTCATCATCAAACTCAAAAAAGCCTATTACCAAACCCAAATTCTTTATCACGAAGAAGATGAATTTTTCTGAGTTTAGAGATGAAAGAGACGTTGAATGTGTGGGTTGGTGATGAATGTTACGTTAACATATTTTTGATAAATTTTCACAAAAAACGATTTATTTAACATACATAATATAGTTAAGGGACCAACCAAAATGTAACAATAATTAAATAAGTGACCAAAATAAAACCATTAAATAAGTTAAGGCAAAAAATATAATTTAGCCTTAAAATAATTAGTATTGTCGTACTAAAATAAAATAAAATAAATAGTATTATTATAAAACTAATTGGTAAAGGTTGGTAATAAACCATTTTTGCTATAGTTGGATTTATTTGTAGTATCCTGACGAAATAACGAAATAGTAAGTCAATGAAAATTCACATTCATAAAGTGGGAGACTGAGATTCGAATCCTAATTATGAACGTTTGGTCTAAATATTTAAACATTTTAGCTAGTTGAATTAGGATTTGTGTAGAAGTCTTTTTTATCCATATTATATTAAGAAATGATTTTTTTCATTTTTATAAGAGTATAAATAGCAAAATATCATTAATTATATATTACTCTTTCCGTACCAAAATATATATGTTGTTTTGAGAAAAAGATTTGTATCACAATATATGTCGTTTTACATTACCAATGAAGCATTTAATGCTGTTTTTCCTCTTATACCCTTAATTAATTATTTCTCTTTCTTTTTTCAATTTTATAATTTATCTTTCATATACCATTTTGTAAACTAACACATAATTTATCTTTTCTATACAAGAATGATTATATTTCTTAATTTGTGTGATATGGTCAAAACGACATATATTTTGGTAGTTTATTAAAAGAGTCAAAGTTCTCGAATAAAACTAAAATATTAAAAAGATCAAATACTAAGGGAGAACATGTTTTGTATGGTTACTAAGTCAAGTCTTTGTTTCCAAAGTATTTTGTATTTAAAATGTTGCACATCTATTATTTATTTTTTTTGGTACAAGCACATCTATTATTTTTATATCTATTTAAAATGTTACACATTTTTTGGACCTCACCAAAATAATAAATGTTGCACATTGGTGTACCAAAAAATAATGTCGCACATGACTCCATATGCACCCATTTGCTAATTAAAAAAAATAAAAATATTATTGAAATTCAATAAGGAAAGTGATGTTTCCTTGATTTCAACTGTATGGCACCAAAATGTTGTCATTGACTTGCTTTGTTCGTGATTTTATATATTATTTTCAATTAATAAAAATTAAAATTCAACCGTTGACTTGCTTGATTAGTGTTTATATTATATGATGATGATGATGATTATTGTTCAGTTAATTAAAGATTAAAATTCAATAACCAAATCAAGAACCACGTATGTTGACATTCCAATTGGGAAAGAACTAAGAATAAAACAAACATATATAAAAGCCTTGAATGAATAATACTCTAAATAAAAATATTGTTGATTGTAAATTTGTAAGAAATATTTTAAAAATAAATAAGAAAAATTAATTCTTTTGAAAAAAAATTCAAAACCATTAAAGTTAGGTTTTTTTTTATCTACCCCTTTAAGATTTGGGGGAATTTACCCCATTAGTCACTCAATAACGTCAATAATATTTTAACCGATATATTTTTATAAAATACACCGATGAATTAAAAGTTTATATCATATAGATTATTTGTGTAAAATTTCAGACAATCCAAAATCATATAATATGCTATTGAGACACATCAAAATTAACGGTTTAATTTATGTGATTTTGACTAAACACCGTTAATATTTATGTGTCTCAATAGTATATTAAATTATTTTAGATTTTTCTTAAACTTTACATAAATGATCTATATCATATCATAAAAAACTACTTTTGAATGTATAACTACTTTTTTTTTGAAAGGATGTATAACTACTTTTTGTGTGATGCGTATTTGTGTTATTAATAGTTAATTTTTTAAAAACAACAAATTAAGTCACAAATATAAAAGTTAAGGAGATAGAAATTATAGAAGTTAATAATAATATTAAAAAAATCGTAGAAGTTAAAGTTTTAAAAAATAGCAGTTAAGGGCGTTTTAGGTATTACTACTACCTCCGTTCATTTTAAGTGTCGTCTGAAAATCGTGCGCACTATTTATATAATCTACTTTGTTTATACTCCCTCCGTCCAATTTTAAGTGTCATAATTGACTAAATCACACACTTTAAGAAAAGTGTTGTAAAAGAAAGAAAGAGAATATGATTTTTACTAAAATATCCACTATTTTTATTGGTAATTTGGTAGTAGACATTGGAATACTCAAAAGTAGATTTTTGAGTATAATTTTTCTCTTACATTATGATTGCTTTAAGAGATAATATAATAAAAACTAATGTTATAAATAGTATATGACACTTATTTTGGGACAAACAATTTTGGCAAGTATGACACTTATTTTGGGACGGAGAGAATACATTTTATTGATATAAGAATAAATATTAAGTTATAATTATAATTAAGATGTTGTTTAATTTGTCTCGACGAATATTTTCAAAATAAAAACTTTTTTAATATATAATTAAAAATATTAGTGGTTAAAAATATATATTGACATATGCACAATGCTGAACATTCAAAAAGGAACTACCCAAAATCTCGGAAATGTCTCTCAACGAACAAAAAAACAATTTGAAATTCACACAATACTAGTATAACTAACCCGTACAAATGTACGGGTTAAAATTCAAAATTATATTAATATATATAATTAATGTTAAAGTAGATTAGTTTAAATATTAATTTTTGTAATTTAATTTAATTTTTTATATCTTATTTTTAATTAATGAATTTTTTGTCATATAATTTATGTTTTTCTAATTACTTATGAAATTGATTTAATATTTATATTATTTAATTATAAAAAATAATTATATATTTAGGGATTTTAAATGGATAGAACATGGTGGAGAATGATATTCCACTCCCCGTTCTCAATAGTATGATATTTTCTTTTTGTCCCCATAAAAATTACAAAAATAATAGGATCTGTTTTAATATATAAGTATAAATACTGTCTTGTATAAATTACAAAATAAAAATACACTCATATTAACATGAGTGTAAATATAATTCATAGCTGGAGAATGATCTCCCACTTTTCGTTCTCAACAATGTGATATTTTTTCTCCCATCGCCGTAGCAATTTAAAAAAATATAGGACCTTGTTTTGATATGTGAATATAAAGTCTCATTTTTTAAATAAAAAAATAAGCTCTTGCATTAATATATGATTATTAATATTGATCCCGTGTAAATTATAAAGACATGCACTGATATTAATATAAGTGTAAATATAAGTAATGATAAAAATTACAAAAAATGGGTTTATTCTATTAATATAGGAATAAAAATATGTTCTTAATAAAATACAAATAAAACATAAATAATAAGTATGATTTATATTTGATACAACTTAGTAATAAAAAAAATGATCGATAGAAATGAGTTAAGTTTTGCATGTAAATAAAAGTTAAAAATTAAATTAATAAAATATACTTTTATTTGAGAAATTATGAATTTTTTTATCATAATAATATTTATGTAATAGTATATATTAATTCATACAACTTTATTTTTTAAAAATAGATACATATAATTGTTTGGGTACTTATATTTATATAATAGTATTTCAACATTTGAATCAATTAATTTTTTTATGATATATCATTAGTTACGATGATTAAATTTTTTTTTATGGAAACGTTATTAAGAAACAATTTCTTTAAAAGTATTAATCTTAAAAAATTATTGTTATTGTTAGAAATTGGCTTGATTTACTTATCTTTATCCAAAAATTTTGTTTGTTTTTGTCTATAAGTGACTATTAATCTTAGTTATATAGAATGTGTTTCAAAAGTATGTTTTAAAAAATGTCTCATAATTAAAAATGTGTCATGAGTGAAAATCAAAAAATGATACATTAAGGAATTCTAAAAAATAAAATAAAATAAATTGTAGCATAATTAAAAAAGTGTCATGAGCGGGTATCAAAGAGTGGTACATCAAGGAACTCTAAAAAGTAAAATAAAATGTTTCATAATTGAAAAAATGTCTTGAGTGGGAATCGAAGAGTGATACATTAAGGAAGAATTTGTTTGTTATGTAGATAGTCTCATAGTTTGCCACATAGGTATATGGGTACTTGATAGCTTGCCACATAGAATTACGACCAGGAGAGAGACATCCGTAAATATATTATATAGAGATACCATCATAATATTCTCATCTTCATATTCATATCCATAAATAAAAGTAAATACTATAAACTAACTTGCTACTATCTCCATTCATTTTTAAGGTCGTTTGAGAATTGTGCGTACTATACATATATATGAGCCTATATTTTTTTATTGATATAAAAATAAATATTAAAATATAATTAAGATGTTGTTCAATTCATTTCGGCAAATATTTTCAACATAAAACCTTTTTTAATATATTAATAGTCAAAGATATATATTGACATAATGCTGCTGACATTCAAAAAGCTAAGGAACATATGTAGTAATTATTAATTATGAAAAGGATAAGAAAGATTAAAGAGGAATATGTCTAAAAAAATATATTTGTTGTTCAAAAAAAATTAATACAGTCGACTTATTTATGTTTGTCAAAGTACAATTTTCATCATTAATATCTTTAATTACTACCTCCGTTAACCCACTTAAGTTGGTCTAGTGGTGTTGGTTTGGGTTCTTGGAGTTTGCTCCTCACAAGGTCTCATGTTCAATTCCCGCTGATGCCAATTTTGGTGGGCTAGTCTACACAGAGTAAAAACTGTGGCTTTAAATAGGGTCTCCGCAAGTGGGCGGTGGGATTGGTCTCTTGGGATTAGTCGGTTCTTAGGTCGGATACCGAGCTTTCAAAAAAAAATTATTACCTCCGTCCCTAAACATAAGACCCCGTTTGATAAAATTTTACTATTCATCTATCATGTTTTGACCGTATTTTTCTAATAATATATAGATGTAAATATTAACATATAAAATCTTGTTTGATTTGTTTTGATGAGTATTTTCAAAATATCAAATTTTTAATATTTATAATTTTTACTAGATAATTAAAGATATTAACGATCAAAATTATGTATTGACATATGTGCAATGGTCAAACAAAATCTTATATTTAAAGATGAAAGTAATATTTATTAAAGATTAATTATTTTGAAACAGAGAGAATACCTTTTATCAAAAGAAGCCATGAAACTATCTGGATCATTGGACTTGAAAGCTCTAAGGAAGGACCACATATTTCCAATGAAAGGCCAGCCCATGTCACCTGGTGGCAAAGAGTATTGCTTCACACCAAGTTTTGATTCATAGACCAACCAATTCACATTTTTGAGAAGTGTTCTTAGGACCAAAAGAGCACCAACAATGGCAACAAAGATAATCCATATAGGACCCATCTCTATGAATTAGAATTGAATATATTGAACTATGCACTCAACACACTCTTGCTTTCAACAAGAGAGAAGAGAAATTATTGAAACTCTTGGCTATTAGTTCAATTAATTCTTATAAGTGGCTATGCTCATGTGAAAATATATATAGTAGTGAAAAAAATAGTAAACAAATAAACAAAATAGGTTGATGGATGGAATATTCTTGGCTGGAACCCCATTTGAAGCAAATAAACACTGAGATCAATATACTATAACACATTTTGCATACAATTATATTTTGTATTTTAGTATAGTTTATATAGATTAATAATCAATTTAATTTGCATGTTGGTGAGAGTAACATTACCTTAGTTAAACGACTGGTCAATATGTGAGTTCTAAGTCCCTTTTTCTTATCTTTCTTTCATAATTTAGTTTCAAGTTAGTTTAGTAAGATAGTGTATTGACCAAGTTATATAATTAGTTTCAAGATAGTGTTAGTACTAAGATAAATAGGATTAATTAATAGTTAGTAGTGTCTCTCTCTCTCTCTCTCTATATATATATATATATATATATATATATATATATATTTCATTAGGAGATAATTTTCTCATAATATTACTCATTTCTACTAATACAAAGAGTTAAATAGTTTTCTCACTAATAATTTTTCATGAATGCCATGTTTCAAAATGTTGAGTTCTAAGATAATCTCCCATCAAAGTATCTAAGAATTTTGTTGTGAATTCTTTGAATAAAGTCACACCAATAAATTTGATGTGTGGAGCAAAATGATTAAGCAACCACGTATCACATAATATAGAGACAACGAATATTAATCCAACAATATGAAGCAAGAGATTCTAGAGAAAACAGTAAAAGACACAATAGTTTGTTTACCTAGTTCAGTCAAATTCCGATCTACTCTGGAAGAGAGAGCAACCCCTTCGTTGCACTATAACTAAAGTATCACCGTTACAATAAAACTCTCAATAAGGGTTACAAGAATTAGCCGTCAACCTAATCCTACCATAATCCCAAGTTTCTTCCCGTAACCTAGAAACTTAAAATAGTGTTTACAAGATGAAGAATAAATATGTATTTATTTTTCCTTTATTTTCTTGTGCTTTCCTTGTTCCTAAACTCTATATTTATAGGGTAAAATATAGTAATAAACTAGGAACAAATCTCATATAAAACTGAAACAAATATGACCAAAAAAGCCCAAAAAACAAAATAAAAATCTGGTCGTGTGCGCTCGTTGCACGTCCCTTCCAGCATGTTGCACATGCCTGGCATAAACTTTTCCTGCAGGTAAGCACGTTGTGCGTGCCTGGGAGCACGTCAGGTGTGCTTGGCAGAATCTATTTTTTTGCTTTAAGTTTTAAAATTGTAACACATAGATCCTTTCTAGTTATATTCATTATGTGAATTTAAAGGATAAATGAAAGGATCTATGTGTTACAATTTTAAAACTTAAGGGACCTATGTGTTACAAAAAAAAAACTTAAAGGACTATGGTAAAAACAGAAAACTTAAAGGACTTATGTGTTACAAAAATAACTTAAAAAACCTATGCGGTATAAACCAAAAACTTAAAGGACTTATAAATACATTTGACTTATATGATACCAGAAATTTTGGACAATTATTTGACTTTTTGGATTAAAGCAAAAATGTGTGCAAATAGTAAACCACTGCAACACCTTATATAGATTAAAGTAAAATAAAAGTAAAAACAAAATATTGGGAGGACATAAACCAAATCTAGTCCAATCACAAAATCAACCCAAATGGGCATACAACATGTGCAATTACAACCAAAGTGGTATATACAAAAAGCAAATGCACACACAACACAGGCACTACCTAGCGAACCCGTGTACAAGCACGAAACCAACAAAAAAATGTGTTGTGTTCGCCTTCACATCTTTAATGGCGAATAAACCGACTGTCAACACGAATCGATTCACGTACTAGCAACCCTTTGGGAAAAACGTCCACAACAAGTAACAATGTTCTTTCGAGCCAGACTGTCTGAATTCAAACACAATATTGAAACGGATATAAAACATCCACAATTCTTCTGGCACGACATAAGTAAATCCAAAAACACTGAGACTTATAGATCTCAACAGATCTAAAATAGCCAAGAAACAGGTCCAAGTAAACCAAACCCAAAATCACTGCAAATAAAGAGAGGAGCAGTCAACAATTATTTGACTTTATATTGAATTCTTTTTTTTTTTTTGGTTACAAACTTTATATTGAATTCTATTGAATAGTAAAAAATATTTAATTTTTTTCTCCACCAATTTAATGTGATTCGGACTTCAGAGTAGGCGATCAAACCATGGTCTTTTTTACATAATTCATCGTCAATCGCCATTAAACCAACTAATATTTAACAAAAATATATTGAATTCTATTTAATTATAACTATCACATCATTAAAATCATTTGACTTTTATCACAACTACTTTTGAATTCACACCTATGATTAATTGTAATTTGTCAACGATAGAATTTTTTACAACTCCTTCATTCTAAAGAAATTTAATAAATATTAAATAGAAATAATTATAAACAATTTATTTAGTATTTAAAATAATTACCTACAAATAGAAAATTTAGAATGAAATTGTTTAGAAATAAATAAAATAAAGCTGATGAAAGATATTCTTCTAAACCAAATTCAATGTATTAAAGAAAGAGAAAGAAATTGAAGAAGGGAAATTATTACTAGCAAAAGTGCAAAACTGATACTAATGGCAATTTGGCCATTTTGCAACCTTATTTGAAGAAATTTGAACATGCATAACAAAAAGTTTAAATAAAATAATAATTCTTTTTGAGCCAATTACAAAATAATATTTAATATAATACTAACAAATGAAAAAAAAATTCATAAAGATTTTTTTTGGTACAATTTTTCATAAAGATTTTATTCAAACAAATGGATAAACTAGCACACATTTGTCATCTAATAGTTTATTTTTTTGACTAATAGTATTAATTAATAGTATTGATGTATGAAACTTCTACAATTTTCATTTTTCTTTTTTTTTTTGACTAAACAATTATCATTTTTTATCTTCTTATTAACTGATGTAAATTCTCTTAATGCATCACACAGTTGAACGTTTCTTGATCCTTGCTAAGCAATTGTCCATTGGTCTTGTATGTGGTAAGAATCTCACTGGAGATTTTGGATTAAGTTGTTCCATCCTGTGGAGGCAAGACATAACATTTACATTAGTAGTGTTGTATATTTATAAAAAATGATATTATGATTTTAATAGAAAATTTTAAATATGTGAGAAATAACATGAAAGTAGTTAAAAGAGGGAGAAAAATATTTACTCATAATTGAGGAGAAAATGGTGAAGAAAAACTGAGATTTCCAGCTTGGCAAGATCATTTCCAGGACACAATCTAGTTCCTCCTCCAAATGGAAGAAATTCTCCAGCCTTGTGCACCTCCTAAAAGTTAAATATATGGAATTCATCACTTATTTGTTCAATTCAAATGAGTTAAAAAAATCAAATGTTTGTGACTTACATTCCATCTCTCCGGATTGAACTCGTATGGATTAGAATAAATTTCAGGATTGAGATGAACTGATCTGAACCAAACTAGAGCTTTCCAACCTTTTGGAATAAGGTAACCTGTAACATCGTATGAGTTCCATCAAATTTATATGCGACAGAGATGTCAATTTTCACTATTTTAATCTCGTTCGGGGTCAATTTTTAATTAAAAAAACCCTATATTAATTTTATTGTTTAATTTTTTGAATAAAGTGTATGCAATAAAAGTGTATACTAACCATTAATGTTGACATCAGATTTTGCCTCTCTAAAGACCATTAGTGAGAATGTAATCAATCTCATTGTTTCATCAATCACCTATGCAATTGTAGACAAAAAAATATATGTCATCAAATAGAATTTGAAATTAAAGTAACCTTAAATCAACAATATACAATTCTTACCTTAGAAAGATATTCCATTTTTTTTACTTCCTCTAGCTTCAACCTTTTTTGTGTTGAAGGCCTTCTTTTTAGGATTTCCTCTTGTTCTACCTATTAAAGGAATTATCAACAAGCAAAATTAAGTAGAAAACCATGGTGTGACATTTAAAGGGTTAAGTTAGAAATGCACCTATTGTCCATTAACAATTGTGAAATTTAGATCAAATAATTACAATTAAGATACATTTGTTTCTTGTGTTTTCTATTTTCATTTACACGCATAAAATCATCATTAAAGAGTTCCATCTTTTTAAGGGGTATAAATTGATGTATCAGAGTTCAAACCCAAATATCTATATTATCATGCAATATCCCTATCAACTGAGTTACACTCACGGAAACAAAAAATACATTCTTTATAGTGACACTCACATACAACATAAAAATTGAAAATGTTATTAGAAAGTAAACAAACATAAGCTAAGAATTTTTGTACCTTAGCCTTTTTGAAAAATTGTGGATGCCCATGTAGGAAATAGGTGGCCCACATAGTGATATGCCCTGAAGACTCATGACCAGCATTCAAATACATCAACATGATATCAATGATTTCATCATCACCTAATTTTCTTCCATTTTCATCTTCAACATCTATCAAAGCATCCATCATATCTTTGGCTTTTTGGCCAGGTAATAATTTTTTCCTCCTTTCATTTCTTCTCTTGTCCACAATTGATTGAAATATAGTCACTAGACTTTTCCTAGCCTATAAGAAAACAAGTAATATATAAGTCATTTAATTTTAAGAACTTCAATCACAAGTAAAATTATGTTTACATAAGCTATAAGATGATTTTGTAAGATATCTTCAAAAGCTTTGGATAAACAAGTTAATAAGTGCTTATAACATAAACACTTATCATAATGTGTAAGTTGTTTTTGTAACAAAAGATAAAATAAAGTTAAATTATTTTTATATAAATAATTGTTTTCATATGCGATTCTAGCTAAAAAGCATGTGAAACAAGTCAATCTAAACAGACCTTAATCGGAAAACAACTTACAGATATGTCACAAGGTGTTTTATAAGTTTTCTCAACAATATTCTTACAAGTGTTTATGTCAATAGGTAAGTTCAAATAAATCAATTCAAATAGACCCTAAGTTGAAAACAATTTACGGACATGTCACAACTTAGAAACTAATAATTTTCACTTAATCAAATTTTAAAGAGAGAAAAATGATGTTAAAAAGTTACCTTAAGAGCTTTATGGAATGCAAATCCAGGAACATTAATTCTCATGGCTCTAACACCAAGATTAAGCACAGTATATTCTCTTTCCAAAGCCTCCATAACAGAATCACTTTCAGAACCAAGAAAAATATGAACAATAATTTTAAAAGTAAGTTTTCTCATTTGAGTTAAGAATTCAATTTCACCCATATGAGTCCATTTCTCCAATGAAATAATCACATTTTCTTCAATAAATTTTATGTAAACAGAAAGAGCTTCATAGCCATTAATTGAAGATGATGTTAATCTCCTAAGTCTTTTATGTTCTTCAAAAGGCATTTTGATGAATGATTTTTCTCCAATTAATTCAACTGTTGATTGTGGCCAACCAGGTACGAATTTTTCATCATCTGTTAATACTCTTTTACATGCTTCTGGTGTTGTCACAATTACACTTGGATTTCCAAACATTAATACCTTGTATATGCCTGTTTTTCCAAACCTGTACCATAAAAATATAACTCACAATTATTTTTATTATTTTTTAAATTGAAGAAGAGAAAATTATTATTATTTGGGTTAATTAATAGGTCAATATCCCCTGTAAAATACGCGAGTTTTACAATATTCCGTGTAATTTTTTTTTTTTAGAATCCCCTTGTAATGTTTGATTTTTTGCAATACCCCTCGGGACTTAGTCAACCAAAATATTTTGCGGCGGTTTTTTTTGCGTCGGTTTAAAACCCCCGCTAAAAATATATTTTGCAGGAGTTTTTTTGCGGCGGTTTTGTTTTGCGGGAGTTATATTATAGTTGACTGAGTCCAGGGGTGTTATTGCAAAAATCAAACATTACAAGAGATTCTCAATTTTTTTTTCAGGAGGGTATTACAAAATTAGCGTATTTTATAGAGGATATTGACTTATTAACCCTTATTATTTTTTTGCTCAGGTAGTATAATGATTAGAATTTCATTTTTTTAAGGTGAATAAATAGGGGTATTGCTGTATCGGGTTCAAACTCTAATCTTTATATATTGCATAATTGCATACATCATTTCAACTAAACTGAGTTAAATTCACGGTGACGAGAAGAGAAAATTATTATTAGTAGACATTATATTAATTTTGATGATTACACCGATTTAGGTGGAATTTGAACTACATCCTTAAAAATTATGTATCATATAAAAAAAATTTATCACTAAACTGACATTTTTAGACAAAATTTAAAATTCGATTCAATTTTAGTGAATTTCACAAAAGGAGAAAAAATAATCAATTTTTTTTAATGTTATACTATTTAGTATTTAGTATATTCAATTTTTATAGAAGATTTTTAAATTGAAATAAACACACACCCTATCAAATAGAACTGTCATTCTTCATGAGATCAATATTGTGCACCACTGCATGCCACACGTTTGGTAGGCCAACTTGTGACAATTGTTTGCAAATAGACTGAAATAGTTATTAGTACTTTCTTCTTTCACCATTTCAAAATAATAGTAACAATTTAAATTTTACACATGTTAATATACAATTCTGAGCCTTTCGTTATTATTACTATCTACTAGCGAAAACTATAAGAAAATATATTTTAAAAATATTCGTTGAGATAAATTGAATAACATATTACACTATATATATTAGCGGACCAAACGTTTGTGTGATACGAACGTACCTGTTTGTGTGATACATATTTTTTTATTATTTTATATTTAAATTTGATATTTTTTTGTTGATGATTTCTTCAAATTTGGTTGTTATGAGAATAATTTGAAATTTGAAATTCAAATTTGGTTGTTATGAGAATAATTTGAAATTAAAGGTAAAATAGGAATAAAAATAGGCCATACCAAAATAGTGTATCCTCTTTATATAGGTATAGATTAGAAATAAAGCATAGTCATAGCAGTTATGAGAATATAATAATATATATGATTAAATTGTGACACTTATTTTAAAATAAATGACGACGTCTTATATTCCAATTTTGATTTTTGAAAAAATGCTCAAATTTATTGCTACAACTCTGTACCATCTTAATCAAGAGAGGCCCTCGATGACATGTCTTGAGAAAAAACAAATGAAAAGTAAACTCTAAGCAAAAATATAATTGATAAAAATCAGTAAAATTCAATCTCTTGACAAAAAAAATATAAAATCATTAAAACTAATTTGGTATGAGAAAGCTATAGAATTTGTTAATTAAAAAATTTACACTTTATAACTTTTACAAAATTACGGTAAATTATCGTGATTGTGGTATACATATACCAAACATCAAACATGTTCTAAATAAAAAGAGGATAGTGTAAATTACCTTTTAACAAAAGAGGCCATGAAAGAATCTGGATCATTGGACTTGAAAGCTCTAAGGAAAGACCACATATTACCAATGAAGGGCCAGCCCATGTCACCTGGTGGCAAAGAGTATTGCTTTTCACCAAGTTTTGCTTCGTAGAGAAACCAATTCACATTCTTGAGGAGAGTTTTTAGGACCAAAAGAGCACCAACAATGGCAACAAAGATCAACCATATAGGACCCATCTCTATGAATTAGAATTGAAGTTTGAGACACTCTATATATGAACTCACTCTCTTGCTAACAATTTATATAAAGTTCAAAGATGGGAAAGATAGAGATTGTGCATGTATCTTAATATTTTAATAGTAATTGTCCATTATATCTTTTAAAAAAAAATTTAGAAATGTTTTTATTTGGTAGAATATTACTTTTGGAATTGTGCCAAAAAAAAACAATATTACTTTTGGAATTTAATAAATATGCATTGACTATAATTATATTCAACATGCATTTTTTACCGTGAAAAACTTTGCGTTTGGGAAGAATCACTTAATGTCAGAACTCGCTCCAAACTTCAGACTACTAGGGCTTCATTCTCCTAGAAACTAGATGGTGAAAGTAAAATAAAAAAACACAATCGATACTAAGTATTATGAGGTTGAAGATTGTATAATTTATGTTTATTTTACGATTTTAAAATGAATAACTGAAATATACCGAATTTAAAGCTCGACTCCTACGTGATATTTGCCTACCAACTGAATTAAAGTTAAGTTTATTTATATTTGTAAACTTTTATTTTTAACCATAAAAAGCCATTTGACGGCCGCTTTGTGGGCTTCTCATTGTGAATCAAGCTCTCCCAACCAGATGGTCAACCTTTAAGGGTAGGCTGAGAGGTCCGAGTAGTGAGGTAAATAAAGTCCGACTAAAATTATTCCATATAGGAATCAAACCTGAATTCTTCCAAAATTTGTCTTTGGTGAAACTCATTAATCATGATTCTGTCTTAATTGGTCAACCTTTATTTTCTATTATGGTATTATGTCATAATTTTTTTTTTATTTCTATCCTTTTATTCTTATGGCACGGGAGTTTTAGTTGTCCAGAATTTAGAGCGAATTATAATATCAAGTGACTTTAGTTTCTTTCCAAACACAATTGCGGGTATCAAACCATTATCCTCCTTCATACTTAAACATCTACATCTATATAGATAGATAAAGTTGACCGTCATATATTAAATATACAATATTCACAAATAATGTACTACTTATTAATTATATATTGTAACATATATATATTCATAATAAATTTAGAAGAATACTATAGAAATTATTTTAAAAATGTTAATTTGAAATAAGCACAATAAAAATTTGAGTATCATTTATTTGATTCAATGTACATTATTAAACCTTAAACTAAACTAAATGTTTAGTAAATATTTGGTTCTAGAGGCATAAGTCAAATGATTGTTAGAGTTAGAATCCTTGAGAAATAGCGATATTTATTTAGAGAGATATAGACACAAACAAGTTTAAATTATTTTAAAAAATATTTGATAATTGTGGGACTTAATTGGTGGTGGAACGCACTACCCACTAACTCTATTTGTTAGTACTCTAGCTTTCTTCGTCCAAAAATTGTGATTCTTTTAGATTTTGTAGGTGGATTAAAAATAATAAAAATTGATAAGTTGAGTTTTCTTACAATACTTTATAAAGAAATAGAAAATTCTTTTAATGAATGATTTATTTTTTGTAAATGTACAAATAATAAAACATTATTAATTTTATCTTGATTTCTTAAAAGAACTAAAGTTGTTGGTCAAAACTAAAAAGCTAACGGATGAACAGTGTATTAAACTGAATAGTTTTTTGGGTCAAATTGTCTAATAAATTTTATCTAATAATGTTATGGACAAAATTTTAAAATATTTACTTGATAAAATATGGTGCATAATATTCTACATGTTGCATATGACACACACACCCCTTATGAAAATCATTGACAGTATTGTTGGATAGAGACTAAGATTCGATTGAGATATGTTATTGTATTTTTCTTTTGTGTTGGATTGGTTTTTAATGGTTAATTGGATACATCAAGTGACAATTAAATTGAGTGACAAATTTAAAATATTTGTTTTTTTATCAGAAAAAAAATGCATGTGTATATATAAAATGATGTTTTAGAGTTTTGAATTGGACCTAAATTAATTCTATAAATTTGGTTTACAATTGAAGATTGTCCGCATTTATAAGGATAAATATTAAAAAGGTCTATGCATTTGAGATCACTTGAATTTTAGTTTCTGTATTTCAAAAAACTTTTATATTAGCCATATATTTTCATTTTACTTTTAAAAAGGAGTGAAATATCAAATTCCCCCTTGAAATTTAAACATTTGTCAAATACCCCCTTGAAATTTCAAAATAGGCAAATACACCCCTGAAATTGTAAAATTTCAATCAAATTGCCCCCTGCTCTGTTTGCTCCGTCTATTTTGATCACATGATCTTTAACTACATATGTGGCACCTCTCAATGTGGTGCCATGTTACATAGAGATGGATAATGGACAAAAAATTGCAAAATTAGAGGGTTAATTGACTATAATACCGTTAAATTTAACCCATGATTTTGCAAATTTTAGGCAATTACTCTTCCCGTTACGTGTATCATGATCAATTACCCCTCCCTCATGTGATGTGGTGCCACGTTAGCAGGTGCTACATATGTAGTTAACGATCATGTCATCAAAATAGACGGAGCAAACAGAGCAGGGGCAATTTGATTGAAATTTTACAATTTCAGGGGTGTGTTTGCCTATTTTGAAATTTCAAGGGGGTATTTGACAAATGTTTAAATTTCAAGGGGGAATTTGATATTTCACTCTTTTAAAAAGGTCTATGGATTCACTTTTTTGATAACATATACTCCTTCCGTCCCTTTTATAAGACTCTGTTTGACAAAATTGCATTATTCACTTATCATGTTTTGACCGTATTTTTTTAATAATACATAGATGTAAATATTAGCATATAAAATCTTGTTTGATTTGTTTTGATGAGTACTTTCACAATATCAAATTTTTATAATTTTACTATTAGATAATTAAAGATATTTGTGATCAAAATTATGCATTGACGTACATGCAGTGGTCAAACGGGGGTCTTATATTTAGAGACAGAGGAAATAATATTTTTTATGACGTGACACAAATAACTCACCTATTTTTATATGAATGGACTAAATTGTCCTTGCAACTTATGAGAGTGACACAAATTGACCAAAATACCTTTTTTCTTCTTCTCCTCCTTCTTCCAAACCAATAACACGATTACAAAAGGAAAATAATGCTAGAACACGGAGTAATTCGTAACTTGACGCTCACACATATCACGGAATCTTTTTTTATACTCCCTTCGTTTAAAAATGAGTGTGGCTTTTGGTATTTTCACACATAATTAAAGAATGCAGTCATTATGTTAAAAGTAATAGCACTTTTGCTAAATTAGCCCTATTTTATTCTTTGTTTTCTTGAAAATAGTGTATAAAGCAATAATTAGAGGGTAGAATTGGAAAATATGCATTGAGAATTAAAAAACAACATTCATTTTAAAACAATTTTTTTGAGCTAAATTTTTTTTTTGGTACATCGGAAAGTTAAACAAAAAGCGAAGATTAAACTATGGTAGCAAAATCTCTTAACAGCAGTGCCTCAACTTCCAAAGGAGGGTTATCTAGACTAACAACACCAACACTAGCATTCTGAGCTCCATACTTAGCTAGCCAATTCGCCACATAATTTGCCTCACGAGAAACTTGCTCAATAGTGCAACTCCAAGAGCGTGTCAACAAATTCTGAATTTCTATGAAAAGTCCTCTAAGAGTGTGGAACATGATCCTGCTATTTTCCCTCAAAATGTTAGTTACCTCCCTATAATCAACTTCACAAATAACAGTCCTACAACCCATTGACCACAGAAGCTCCAGGCCAACCTTCAAAGAATACACTTTAGCAAAAAGCGCATTGCCTTGGCCTTGTACATGGCTGTAAAAACCTCGCAGCCATCTCCCATCTGCATCCCTAACGACGCCTCCAATTCCCGTAGCCCCATCCGTGGGATTGAAACTCCCATCAACATTTAATTTAATGGCATGCCTCGGCGGCAGTGACCAAGAAGGTCGTAAGCCCATAACCTCTTCATAACATGCTCCTGGATCCAAACAATCAAGAAAATCTCCATATTGGTGACATAGAAACCTCCAGGCATAATCAAAGCTCCAAGGACGCGGGTCTAAAGTGATAGAATTTCGCCATCTCCAGATGGACCAAACAGCCGCGGCGAAAAGAATAGCACAAGGATCTGAAATCTGAGTTATTAACCAATTTTGAGGATCATGGTGAGAGAAATAGCGCCAGTTCGATGATCCCAACTTGTCCCAAATATGTCTGGATTCAGTGCAATCTCTTAAACAATGGAGCAAAGTCTCAGGTCCATTGGAACATCGCATACAAAGATTAGAATCAGATAGACCAATTTTATATCTCTTTTCGTTCAAAGGTAGTGCATTATGCAAAGCAAACCACAAGAAAACTCTAACCTTCTCAGACACTTTCAACTTCCAGACTTTTCGCCAAGGAATAGTAGATATTGTAACATTAAATATACTTCTATCTAACAACCACATATAAGCAGATTTAGCACTATACCTTCCATCCTCCCAAACCCAAGTGTCATGAAGATTATGAGGAAAAACCATGGGGCATGAGGGCAACATATCCATAATATTCTGATCAATAAAAGTGTAAAGACCAAAAACATTCCAAACTCCATCCTGAGCAACATCTTTAAGACAAATATTAGAATCAACATAATGAACAAAAGGAACTACCTGAGAAATAGGTCCATGACCGGTCCAATCTACATGCCAAAAAGAAGAGTGACCATTTCCAATTCTAAATTGAAACCCCTCATGCAATTGATCTCTAGCGTTCAAGATTCCACGCCAAATATAAGAGGCTCCCTGCTGTCTTTGAACGCGAAGAATGGAATTTCCATGCAAGTACTTGTTACTTAGCACCCGCACCCACAACTTATCATGATGGTGTAATAGACTCCAAACCAGTTTGCCAATCAAAGCCACATTTGCAAGAGAAGAGTCTCGCACGCCAAGTCCACCCTTATCTTTAGGAAGAATAAATTGAGACCATCTAAGAGTATGCCATTAAGGCATTGATTTAATGGAATTTTTTCTTAAATTAAAAAAAAATGGAAGTAAATTTTTATTTATTAGAACTTCCATTTAATTACCAAATTGTCATTAAGGCATTAATGAATAAGGTACATGTTTTCCGTGTGTTTTCTAGTTTTCTGTTTTCAATCTTTGTAGGAAGGGAAAAGCAAAATTGGTTTTCCTTCACTAAGTATATTTTGTTTTCTCAGTATATTTGACAATTGATATACCTGATCTATATTATAGTCAAATATATCAATAATTAAAGTAAAATTTATTTATAATAATAACGTATTACCAGTTCTAGTATTTTAATTTTAAAAACTGTAAAATTGATAATAATTTTTAAAAACTGTTTTTAGAAATAATTCCTCCAAACAGTTTTTTTTTTCATTTCTTATTTTTAAAAACTAAAATACAGTTTTACAAAACTGATTTAATTCAAACAAGCCCTTAATTTTTGAATTTTATTTTTCCACTTTTGTAATTGACAGCCATAGGGACCTAAAATCCTTTTGTTTTGATTTTAGTTTCCTCAAAAAACAAATCATTTCATCATCCTTTCGTTTCTTCATTGGAAAAACAACTTCAAGAGCTTGCAGTTTTATGGTGTATTAGCCCCTCTGAATGTGATGTTGTTTCTAAGTGTAGAGAAGAAGGCCATTTCGGTCAATTTGGATCACTCCCATTAGTTTCGGGGACAATATAATCTATTCATATAAAAATAGCTTGTGTCATTAGTGTCGACTGTCGAGTCATCAAAAATGTGACATGTAATAAAAAAGTGGGTCTTGGACTATTTCAAAAGTAAAATAAAAGTATAAAATTAATTTAAATGTTTTTAAAAGTACATAGACTAAAATTCAAGTGATTTCAAACTACAGAGATCTTTATAAATATACATTGGAGTTATCTCTCAAATAATATTGAATTCATTAACAACTCTCACTCCCAGTATTATTGGCCTTTGGTACGCGCATATAGTCATATGAATGATGGTTGACTCGATAATAAAAATTGAATAGCATGACTTAACAATTTTTAGAATGAGACTTTGATACTATCTAATTCAACAACCCTAAAAATTAACTTATAAGATTAGTATTGTTTTCATTTATAAACATAATTTAGAACATCTCTTAATCAACGTAGAACTCTTTGACAAAGTGGAACAAAATACACATAGTACATAACCAAAATACACAAGAAGATTAGACAATCAATGTATATCAATATCTATCTAAGTAGTATACAGTCTTAGGGATGGCAAAGAAACTCATACCCGCGGGCCCCACTCTAACCCGAACCCGAGTCAACGGGTAAAACCTGAGTTGATTGGGTTCGGGTGACACCCGATATTTTGGGTTCGGGTTTGGGTAGTGTCAAACCCACACCCGAAACCCGAAACCACACCCGTTATATATTAAATTATATAATTATCTATCTTACATTAGTATATTGTAGACTATTTTAACGTTGTAGACTATTTTTCATCATTATTTTAATGTTGAAAACAATGTTAGCATATTGTAGACCGTAATTTCGTTGAATTTTCTGTATTTTTTTTACTTTTGTTAATGTAAGTTCAGGTTCGGGTGGGGAAAACCCGAACCCAACGGGTTCCGCTTTGGGTGTTATTTTGTCACCCGAAAGCCACTTTGGGTTCGGGTTCGGGTTTACCCGATATTTCGGGTTCGGGTTTACCCGGTATTTCGGGTTTGGGTTAACTAAATTTCGGGTTTTGGGTTTGGGTTTACCCAACTTATTGTGAAATTTTGAAGAAAGACAACTAAATTTGTCTTATTTTAGAACTTGTGGATGTTTGGCATATGTACATATTTCAAACTACAAGAAAGTGAAACTCACTAGTAGAGCTTATGAATGTGTATTTATTTGGTATGAAATAACAGCAAGGTTATAGCCTCTATGGCCAAAATACCAAAGTGATCATAGAATAAAATTAAGTTGATTTCTATGAAAGAAATTTCTCCTTAAATTGAGAAATAGTGGGGGCACTAGTGGGGGCATTGTGATTGATCACATTTCAATGATCAGAAGCAATGATGAGAACATCAAACAAGATGTAACAGAACCTCGAAGTGGTAAGAAAGCAATATTTGCTAAAGAGTATGGACACGGTCTATACATTGGAAGAAAATCTAACGAACCACAAAAAAAAAAGCTTTGTCTTTCTTGGTTGTAGATTTGTGGTAAGAGGCCATAAATGATGAAATTGATTCTCTAGAATCAAACTAGATCCAACATCTAGTAGGCTTACACACCTTATGATCATAGTGTAAAATTGTTTAAAAACTCTAATGAAAGTATAAGTAAGACATTGAATATATGAACATCATTGGCAGTTTAAGCTTTGCCTCTGATTATACTAGACCCGACATTGCATATGTCCTGATATTGTAGTGAAGGTTTGTAAGTAAACCTAATAATGGGCATTGATATGCTATTGAGATATTCATGAGAAACCTTAAAAAGGACCATGAATCAAAAATTGAATTAATAGAGATTTCATGTTGTAAGAAAATGATACAATGCAGATTGAAATATCTTATCAGGTGATTTAACTACAATGAACGACTATACATTTAGTATAGTTGAAAGAGTTGTATCTTGGAAATCAAAGAAACAAGCTATATTGGCTTAGTTTACTATGAAATCTGAAATGATAGCATTAGCAATTGCTAATGAAGAAGCAAGTTGATTAATATGCTTGCTATATGAGTTTCCTGAATGGAAAAATGTAAGCCAGATGTGTTGATCCATTGCGATAGTACCGCGGCTATTGCATAAATTAAGAACCATTATTATAATGGTAAATGGCGTCAAATGAGAATGAAGAATAGCACAGTGAGAGAGTTAATCTCAAAAGGAGCTATAAGAATGGGTCATATACACACTGATGAAAAATTTAGCAGATCCTTTGACGAAAGGAATAGCTAAAAGGGAAGTCCATAATACATCAAAGAAGATGGGACTAATGCCTAAATGAATTGCTCATGATGGTAATCCAACCTAAAAGACTGGAGATCCCAAGAATTAGGTTACAATGGGTAAACAACAAGTTGTGAGTAATATGAGATGATCATGCAAGTAAAAATAAGAGAAGCATGAATCCTGAAAGCGAAAGGATGAGATAATAAAACTCTTAATGAGATCTATACTTTGTATGAGTGGAGTACCGAGCTTCAGGAGTACTCTTGATAGACTCACCTATATAAATGTGGAACTTAGGCCGATTCCTATGGAATTTTGAGGCAGAATTCCTAGAGCATTCATGAAACCGGGATACACGTGCAGGGCCATTAATGCACGGGCTTTTGAGATACACCCTAAAGAAAAAGGTTGTGTGCATGTTTGAGGAAAAGCTGAGATAGAGTTCAAGACATGAGTCACTCTTGTTAAATCAGACTCTTACTTGCTATGTAAAGGTTCAAGTCAAGAGACACCTTTGCTTATGCACAATCTTATAGAAATGTTTAACGTTATATGCTATCAAAGGTTCAAGTCGTAGACACCTTTGTATTCTGGAAATTTTCTTTTAAATTCAAGTGGGGGATTGTTGGAACATAGAGCATATTTATGTGTGAATTGAAAATAAAATTATTGAGTCCCACATCGGGTAATAGAAAATACTAATTTGTTTAGTATTCTAGTATATGTATTTTTAATCATTTCTTGATTAATTTACACATATCTAATTTAACTCTTAATAAAGAGTAATAATTTGGTTGAGAAAAATAAGGAACCGTTTTTCTTTTACTTGAAAACACTGTATAAGTGTTATTTATTTTTGGGGCAAAACTTAGTTTTATTACATAGAACAAAAATGTGTGAGAATGCATGGTAGAGGCAGCCGCACTTTTTATTTCATACTCCATCGGTTTTTCATTGCATATATAGTGGCTATATATGGTCTTTGCTGCCATCATCAAGGTACGCATGTTATCTTTATGAAAATAGTCATATATGGATTAGTGAGAAAACTGGTGGAAACGTATTTATACCAGGCCTTGCATTAGCTTTTGTTTTTTATGATTTGTTTTAGCTAAAACACTTATTAGATTATGCGAATTTAAGTTATTGTGGTTTGTGTCTTGTTGAAGTAATAAGTAATGACATAGGTTATGAAACTTGAGTTCTTTATCCTTATAGTCTCCAAGAGATCTTGAATCAATTAGCTTATGATTAATAATTTGAGATTGAGTGGATTATGTTGTGTTAGAGAATTATCATGAACCACAATAATTGTTTTCTTCATTTGGCTAGTGCAAATTAAGTATATATTTGTACCAGTTTTTTGTTCCTATTTATTTAGAAAAAACTGATATTTTTTATACATTATGAGATATTAGTATTATGACTAATATTATTTTGTTTAAGAATGATTAAAGTATCACAACTCTTTTAAATCCATAATGGTCTTAGTACCATAGTTCCTTCAATTTTGAGAATGGGCTTAGTACCATAATCCTTGAATTTTGAGTATGGTTTTGATACCATATGAGAATGGTCATAGTACCATATTGGAATGATTTTTATATCATTATAAGATTGGTTCATATATCAAACACGAATGGTCTTTATACCATATTGAGGGTGTAATTCTCGACCGATATCTACAGTGCAGTAGTTATTCGGTATTAGTTTAGAATTGGGCTGTTTTATCCTGGAGGCGTCGTGGTATATTTCGACTGCTTGCACAATTTGGCAGTACCCCGAAACGTCTTAAAGAAAGCGACTTAGTCCGCAACTCAGCTAGTAATAACTTTGGTGGTAAATTATTTTTATTTTAAACGGATTTTGAATCCGAAAACAACACAAACTAAAAGTCACACACTAACTATTTCTTAATTTTTTAAGACTCTAAAACTTTTGTGCTTGTTTTTATTTTAAAAGTTGTTCCGGACATAATTTAGATTATCTACGGAAGATAAATATATTTCGACTCGATCTCAAGTCTACATCTCTGAGAAGTTGTCCGTTTTGGGGAGTGTGAAGTGTTGTATATTAATTACCATTAATCTTAAATTCCAAACGATGTGGAATTTCTCAATGATCACTTATAGAGATTTCTTTTATAATTATCATCCTCCAAATGTACTATATAGAGCTTGAACTCATGACCTCTTGGATCTTTTGCGGTTCTTAATTTGTTATATAGACTTTATAGCTTTTTCTTAAAAAAAAATTAAAATATATTTATAGGAGATTTTAGAAAAAAAAAATATAAACAAGAAATTGGTATCTCTTTTGAATGAGTAGATAGACAACCGGGCCAGAATTTGCTGTGTAATATATATACCACCTCAGTCCTTAATTAAATATAAGATTTTGTTTGACTAAATTGTACCATTCTTTTATTATAATTTGACCGTAGTTTTTTAATAATATATAGATGTAAATAATAAATATTAACATATAAGATCTTATTTGATTTGTTTTGATGAATATTTTTAAAATATCAAATTTTTATAATTTTTACTACTAGATAATTAAAAATATTATTGATCAAAATTGTGAATGGGCGTACGTGAATTGATCAAACAAAGTTTTATATTTAGGAACGAAAGTACAATAACATACAATTTTCAATTTCAATCGTCAATTTATTTTTAAAAGCTCGGTATCTGACCTAAAGACCGGCTAATTCGAAGGGATCACCGCCCACTTGTGGAGATCCCATTTAAAGCCAGAGTTTTTACTCTGTATGGACTAGCCCATCGAAATTGGCACCAGTAGAAATCAAACACGAGACCTTGTGAGGAGCAAACTCTAAGAACCCAAGCCAACACCACTAATATAAATTAAAAACTATATTTTTTAGTTAAAACAATTTCAACCACTAAATTGAAGTAAAGATATATGAATTTATAGAAAATCATATTCCTAGCTAGCTACTGCTTAAAGTGTAGTATGAGACTTTGAAAATTATATTTATTTCTTATATGTATAAGCTGTGAAACTTTCTAAACTTTTTTTTTCCCTACTATGATAACTTAGTTGAAAGTAGCTTGGATTTGTGGATTTATCAAAAAGCAAACATGAACACAATTTTCACATTACAAAGAACCATATTCATATATCATGAGCTCTCTTCCATTTCAAGTCTATGTAGATGAACATTTCTTGACCTTTCCTAAGCAATTGTCTATGGGTCTTGTATGTGGTAAGTATCTAATAGGACATTTAGGATTATGTTGTTCAAGCCTGTTCAATCAAATCAATAACATAATGTTGTTAATAAAAACACAAATTAGAACAATACTTAAGTTTTTTAATATTTTAGCAAATAATGTTAAAAGATGGTTATATACTCCATTCGACCCTTTTGATAAAAAACAACTCAATTTTTAAATTTATCGAATAACTAATGTATCTGATATTCAATGAACTTAAAAATCGAATTGCTTCTTATATCAAAGATCTGAGAGAGTATTAATTAAAAAATATTAATATTAAGTTTGTCATGAAAAAAAGTTGTAAAAATTGAAAGAATGGGATTATGGTTACTTACTTATAATTTAGAATAAAATGATGAAGAAAAACTGCTATTTCCATTTTGGCTAGATCATTACCAGGACACAATCTAGTTCCTGCTCCAAAGGGAAGGAATTCCCCTGCTTTGTGTTCTTTCTGCAAATCAGCATCACCAAATTAAAATTGAACTATTGCATTAGTACATGGATTAATAAAAAAAATGTATGGCTTGGTAAAAAAAAATGTATTTATTAATTCAATTCAATAAAAAAATTCTGTTGCAACTTACATTCCATCTATTAGGATTAAATTCCTTTGGATTAGGATATATTTCAGGATCAAGATGAACTGATCTGAACCATGTAAGTACTTTCCAACCTTTTGGAATGGTGTAACCTGTATAATCCATATGAAGAGTGAAGACTATTAAAAGATTATTCTTCACACTGCATTTTCACATCTATTTCATGTCACACACTTGAAGTTGACGTGCTTGCTCATTAGTAAGAGTTTAGTTTTATAACTACAAGATACCGAGGTTAAATTTCGTCAGAGAAAATTGTAAAATGACCATTAGTGCCGATGATTAATAAAATTTCTCCTTTCCCCATTTTTTCTATAAATCATCTTTTTCATGCCACGTAAAGAAAGATGTATTAAATTTTTAAAGCATAGTGTAAATAATATATTTTGACATTAACAAAAGGAACAAATATGGACTAACCATTGATCATTACATCAGATTTTGCCTCTCGAAAGACCACTAATGAGAATGTTATCACGCGCATTGTTTCATCAATCACCTATGATATATAGGAAAAAAGAAATTAAAAAATAACATGACAACATACTGCATTTGCATTTCACAAAAAAAAAGCCTAAAATCGACGAATATATAATACCTTATAAAGAAAATCCATGTTGCGAATTTCCTTGAGGGTTAACCCTTTTTGCGTTGGAGGCCTCCTCTTTATTATTTCTTCTTGTTCTTCCTATTCAAGGATTAAAATCACATTAGGTGTTAATAGTTAAACTTTGGAGTTAAACTCTACGAAGCACAAACACAGATACAAACATAATATAATATAGATACGAACGCGTAATACCTTAGCCTTTTGAAGAAATTCTGGATGCTTTTGTAGAAAATAGGTAGCCCACATTGTAATATGCCCTGAAGATTCATGACCAGCATTCAAGTACATTAACATTATATCAATGATAACTTCATCACTCAACTTTCTTCCATTATCATCTTCAACATCTATAAGAGAATCCATCATATCTTTGGCTTTCTTTGTTGAATATGTCTTCCTTATGTTTCTTCTATCATCCACAATAGATTGAAATATGGCAACTAGATTTTTCCTAGCCTAAAATGAATGAAAATTATGAGAGACATGAATCCATTCGACATGTTTCTTCCTTATGTTTTATTTACGAATACATTTGAACATGTATGCGTAAATAAAACAAATAATCGTAAATATTACTATCCATATATTTTAATTAGTATTCAAGTATTCAAAACAGATAATTCAATTAATACTAACGAGGAGGTTCAAAGTTCAAACCCTGAAAACTAACATAACCAACTAATTTGTCTACGATAATTACCTTAATTTCCTTATACTATATAAACTATAATTCTTATTGATCACAATAAAACAGTGAAGAAAAGATTATCAATAACTTGTTCTACAAGCAAGAAAAATACTACTCTGTTTTTCATTCAAACTAGAAGCAATTAAATACAAATAAAACATTTAATTATTTTTATCATATAGTTTATGTTCAAGAAAGTAAAGCTTACCTTGAGAGCTTTATAATATGCAAATCCAGGAACATTTATTTTCATAGCTCTAACTCCATAATTAAGAATTGTGTATTCTTTTTCCAAAGCATCCATAACAGGTTCACTTTCTGAACTAAGGAAAATATGCATAATAATTTTAAAAGTAAGCTTCCGAATTTCGGTTAAAAACTCAATTTGTCCCAAGTTAGACCATTTCTCTAACGAACTTATAACGTTTTCTTCGATATATGTCAAGTACAAAGACAATGCTTCCATGCCATTGATCGAAGACGATGTTAAACGTCGAAGGCGCTTATGTTCTTCATGAGCCATTCCAATGAATGAGTTCTTTCCGATGAGCTCTATTGTAGATTGAGGCCAACCAGTTGTAAATTTTTCATCATCAGTTAGAACTTTTTTGCATGCTTCAGGTGTTGTCACAATTACACTTGGATTTCCAAACATTAAGGCTTTGTATATTCCACTACTTCCATATCTACATATAGTTAGTTCAATGAAATGGTATTAGCTAGTGAAACTTCATAGTAAATATAAACCTTTTGAGAGTATAGCAAATTTAATTTAAATAAATTTTTAGGATTTGGACTATTTCAACTTAGGACCACCTTTGTGGTCCCATCTAGTCAAATCTCAACTATTAAGATTTGTCTAAACGGACTTAATGTACTACATTTATCCCCCGCCATTCTATTAGCTTGAATTCAGAGTGGTCGAGTTACATATTTATATTATGATATTACTACTTTGACAATTAAATTAAGTTTAACTAACATAGGTTGGGAGTCTAAGACAATGTGTTAGACTCCTATAATATGACAAATTAAGATTAAATCTAAGATTAAAATCTTTCTGAAAGATGTATCCGCATTTTCGACACATCTCAAACATGATTACTTCGTGGAGCTAGGGAAGCTATAAGAAACTAAATTTTATTTTTTATCATGTGTATTTGACTATTTTCAACGATAGATTTTTTCTTGTAAGCATTTTCAACAATAGATAATTTATTCAAAATAGATAAATTTTTTAAAATATTTATTTAATATTTTTTATTAAAAACTTCAACCCTTTCTTTAATTTTGATCAATTTTTAGACCAGTCCATGGATTTAATACATTCCCCTTTCAAAAGATTTTTTACTTATACAAAAAAAACTCTACGATCATTTATATATATATATATATATCATTTTTTCATTTTTTTTTTGTGTGTAAATTGGATATATGCTATAAAAATTAATCTCGCGAATATTGTGGATCTCATATTGATGGATGAATTTTTTTGGTAAGTAGAGACGAAGGAGATAAGAGAGAAAGAATATTGAAGATAGTATTATTCTCTTCAAGGTTATTGACGGATGTATTTTTTTCTCTAGATTTTTACATCTTCTTTATCCCTTGTTTACTACTCTCTCCGTCTCAAAATATATAAGAAAAGTAGCCAATAAAAATTGATGTATTTGATTAAAAATTTGGTCCAAATATATTAATTTTATTTGACAAATTTTCTCTCATATTTTAAAAAGGAATAGTATTTAAAAAGTCATACTTTGTCCAAAATAACAAAGTCTAAAATGCCATATATATGTTTTCATCGTATTATCCAATCACGTATATTTTGCATTAAAATATTGGCTAAAATGGTGACAAATTGACACAAGGTTTTATGCTGATGTGTAATCTTTTATCAAATACAACGAACTAAAAAAATATTGATACTATGAACTTAATTATTATGTAGTTAAATTAGTTAAATGACATAAGTGTCTCCATCATCTTTTGTCCCTTATATATATCGACAAAATGTTTTGTTTCTTTAACAAAAAATAACCTTAAACTAAACATTTTATTTTACTCTTAGTGTACGTTCTTCTAAAATATCACAATCAAAATAAATATCTAAAAGCATATTTTACGAAGCATGCGTGACCATAACTAACATCAAACTTGAAATTAGAAAGAAATATGTTTGTCTGCACCTAAGTATTGGAAAGTTGTGTTGGACATGAGCCAATATAAATTGAGCTATAATAATAATAATAATAATAATAATAATAATAATAATAATAATAATAATAATAATAATAATAATAATAATAAATTGAGTCACAAAATAATAAATAAATGAAGCTATTCACTATGGACCAGTCAAATGACCCAACTAAATCTTGAGAATTTTTGTAATTTGGATCAAATTTGAACCAATCTCACTAAATCTAAAGTGATTTGATTCAAATAACAAATTAATTTTTGGCCTTAAATTTAAAATTTTAAACCCACAAATTCTCAAACTCAACCCTATTTTTGAAATTTTATGTGTGGACTCTCCCAGCATCAAAGTGTATATGTGAAATTACTTGAAGTTAACTGAGACGTTATGATCAAATGATTAATAAACTTCATTATATAACGAATTTTAAAAGAATCTAGACTCGATTCTTAAGTAGAAGAATCTTTAGTTTTTTTAGCTTGACTTAACTTATCACACTGCTGAATTCTAAACTATCAAGACTCTTTTACCTAGGAATCAAAATGATTAATATAAAAAATTAGTTAAAGTCAATTTAAGAGGTGTAAATTGTAAGTTCGTTTTGGTTATTTTTTGTTTTAAGTACAAAATGTTCAATTCGTCAAATCTATATCAATACATGTTGGTTTTCACTGTTTTTAAAAAATGGAATCAAATCAAATTAAATAATTTTTAGCTTGATTCAATTTTTTGATTTTATCAATTTTTAACATGCATTATCAATGAAATATAAGTAATCTTAACGTGATATGTTAGTTAGAACCTAGAGTGTAGACCATCTTAATCATAGTCATATAATCATAAAATTATAATATAATCAAGGCCCACATTGAGATGGACTGGACATCATTGCTTACGTGTCACGACAATACTCTTATTTAAATTTTTTAAGAAAACTGAATGATCTTTTTGAAAAGAAAAAAAAAATACTTTGCATGTTTTATCCAATAATAAATTTTTAAGTAAATTGTATACTACTTTCTTAAAAAAATAAATATATCAAATAATTTCTAAAAATTAGACTTTTGGTGTGAAAATAAAGTATATGGAAAAAAAATTAAAATATATGAACTAATTGATTTGATAACTATTACAAGTTATCTTAAAAAATGAAAAAATGTAAATATTATTTTTCCTATTACTATGTGTTATTTATTAATTTATCCTTTTCAATAATTATATATTAACCCAATTTAAGCATTCTTTGAAAAGGATTTGTTGTAATATATCTAACCAACAAAAAGTACTAATTTATTTTCCATTTAAGAAAATTGTATTGTAATTATTTTACAAATATGAAGTAGTAAATTATTAATAATTGAAGGTCAGAAAGCAAATTACGTCGAAAGTTGGAGTAACAATGCATTATGATGTCCACAAATTAATTTTGGCTTCTGTGCCTCATAGAAAAAAGAAAGGAAAAAAACAGAGACAATATTGTTGGAGAGAATGAGAGAGAAGTTAAATGACAGTGAAAATGACAAACTAGTGCCTCTTGAAAGAATTGTTTGTGTTTGGATTTTCCAAAACTAGAATTTTATTTATAAATTAGATAGGCAACATTATTATAGTAAATTACAATTGCACACTAGACAATTAACATTATCCCATAGAGTATCTTTTTAGCTTTGATATTAAGTTGTAATAGTATAGGAGTTAAATAAATCGAACATAATTCAACTCTAAAAAATTGTTCAACAAAAATATGTAAGTATTTTGGTTCGCTATGTTCGGACTTATTTGTTAAGTTTTCTCCGATAAATATAGTATTTTGATGAAATGGTAAGAGATTATCTTTCAATTTAATCGGAAATTTTAAGATTAAAATTAAGTCTGAGAATGCAGCACTATTAAATTTTTTTTGAAGTAAAATTTTATCTCCCTTTATGGATCTACCCTGCTCGAGTGATTAATCTGTACAATTACATACATAAAGGATATCCGATTCAAATAATATATATATATATATATATATATATAAACTCATCTTATTATAATTTATATCTTTCTTGGGCATTCGGACTTTGTTGTCCCTCCTTATACCCAACTCAAGTTAATGAATGGTGACCCATTAAGATTTATAAATAGTGAATAATTATAATTTTAACATATCTACCGTAATACTAAATATAAATACGTTCCAATAGAGTGAGTTGTGTAAATTATATTGTCTACGAAAATTTTGATAAGTAGAATTTGTGAGCATATATATTTTTGGGACCACTATAGCATTTGCAGCTTTAAGGACACGCAGAGAAGCAGTTTGTCTGTCTCAAAACTGTGACCTTAAAAAGGTATAGATTGTGAGTACTATTTTTAAGGTTATTAAGGTTACAATTAAGGTTATTTATTATAACTATAAAACTATGTACCTTTGCCTTTGACATCTAATTTGAAACTAATACAAAACCAACTTCAAACTAGAGCCAGCTAGTACTTAACTAAGCTTCTTGTTGTGTTATAATAAAAAGACTATAATTTGAGTTCTCATAAACTTAACTCAGTTGATAAGATATTATATATTTTATGCAGGAATCAGAGTTTGAATTATAATATGTCTATTTATCCATCTTATAAGATAGAATTCTTGCAACTAAATGATATGACCAAGAAATAAAAGACTATAATTTGATAGCAAATGACGACATAAATAGATAGACAGATAGATAGAACGAGGATGATCGACGAGTACCTGGAGACAAAGGAGGAGATGAAGGAATCAGGGTCCTTAGACTTGAAAGCTCTAAGGAAGGACCACATGTTACCAATGAAGGGCCAGCCCATATCACCTGGTGGTAGAGAGTATTGCTTCACACCTAATTTGGATTCATAAAGCCACCAATTTACATTTTTGAGAATAGATCTTAGGGCCAAAAAGACAGCACCAATGGTCATAAGAACCAACCACATGGAAGAACCCATCTCCAAAATCATTACTAAATTGCCAAACTTCAATACAAGCTAAGCTACTTCACTTTACTATGAATTAACATGTCTCTTACTCTTTTTCTATGTATTTATAAGGAAAAGTGAGTGTATGTGTGATATTTAAGAGTGAGTGATTGAAAGAGGGAAATGAATAGGAATAAAAAGAAAGAAAAGAAAAAAAAAAGAAAGAATTTTGACAAGTAGTGGGTGGCTAAAATTAGCGTGTATAGACACTTATATGAGGCCGGCCTTGTTTTCCCAAATTTTGTATTGTCACTACCCTACCTAATTTGAGAGTGAGATAATATTATTTGGATGTGATTTTGTGTGTCTTTTAGATTATGTTTGATTCTGCGGTGAAAAAAATTAATTTTGGTATAATTGAATTTTTTTGTTAAGTAGTTAAATGGTTAGAACTTCATATATTAAATGTGAATATATAAATAGACGTATTAGAGTTCTCGAACTCCGAACCTTGCACTCTATGTGCTGTGTCTTTACTAATTGAATTAAGTACAAGAGAACTTGACATATTTGATTCTATAAAATTGATTATAGTGAAAACTGATTTGAATATATAAAGTGATTTATATTTGGATATATTAATGCAAAAGTAAATTTAACAAAAATTTTGAATGTAAAAATCAATTTTTGATCAGATGCTACGATTTCTAACTTCAAAGTATGATCAATTTTAATTTGGAGATAAAATCAATTATACTTTTAAAAAAAATCAAACAATTTACAATAAATTCTACATTTCTAGAATCAATTATATAGTTCCTTTAAAATTGAAATCAAACATGAACTAAGACTTTTTTTGAGTACATAGATGAGATGACAAAATCATCATAAACCCACACACATAAAGTGGTGTGACCAGGAACTGAACCCGATCATAAACGTCAGGCCTAACAATTTCGGCATTTTTTACTGTTGAGCTAAGAATTGTTGACAACATATACTGAGACTTTGTTTGAAAGTTTTAAAAGGGATGATATAGTTTTAGAAAGAATAAGTGTAACGAATAAGGAGGAGTTTGGGAGAGAACTAATATGGTTTGTTTTATTACAAAATACAAATTTTTTTGGTATAATATTATAATAAAAATATTTTTAATTTGGTAGAATTCAAAAAGTATATTGAAGGGCGAGGTTTAGAAAACTCAAGGGGTATGGTTGAGCGGTTGGAGCTCATCTTCCTTTCATCAAGGATCGAGAGTTTGATCCTCACCTTGGGTATGAAGTAGCTTTAAATTCTTGGACCAGTTATTCCACTCATTGAAGTGTTTCCAATCTAGCGAAGGATTAATCACCGCGTTCGGCAATAGATACCCCAATCTCGAACAAAAAAAGAAGGGAGGTTTAGAAGATTTATATGATTTGTTCATAATAGTTTGTTTATCGTTCTCTATATAAAATATTTTTCAACAAATATAAAAGATATAGCCACTAGACTATTTAAAAAAAATCTCTATTCTCTTCAAACTCACTAATAAGTCTATGAATACAACAACACTAAAAAAATTTAAATTTATTTATTGGCCATGTTCTTTTAAATTCTATTAAAATAAAGCTAGTCAAAGTACAAGGTGTGCCTAGAATTAGACAATGGGTACAAATGTCATTGCAAAATTTGAACAAACAACGCAAAATCAAAAATAAAATAAAATGAAAGAATCAACCAAAAAGTAAAATCAAATACAAAATATATTGCCAAAATTAAAATTGTTAAGGCTTACATTTGAAAAATCTTCAATTAACATTATTTTGATTAATATTGAAAAGAAACCAATTTACATAAGAATTAATTATGTAAATTGTGAATAGGTTTTGCTCAAGGAGCATTGTTAGTGCCACTTGTGGTAGATTATGTTTTATAAAGATTGAATACTTCTTATGCTCCATTCTAATTCTTTTTTGCTTATATAAAAAAAAAACATAAAAATTGAATTAATTAATAATTCTACAACATTATTTTGTTGTCAAGATTCTACAACTGTTTTAGTGATTACTAAATATTTATGTTAAAAAAGGTATTTTCTTTTATATAGGTGCTAGCTCAACTACCGTATCAAATGAGAAAGCTCTAGGCACGTTCAATGAAGGATTGTATAGAACCACACTATAAAAATAAGCAAAATAAGACCAAGTAATACTTCAAAAAAAAAAAAACTAATCAAAAAAGTTATAGATTAAGATATTAGTTGAATAGAAATTAATCTTTTGATCAAAATTAATGAACAAAAGTTAATGAAAACACGATTGAATTTAAAGTTAAAAGACTTTTATCTATGTAAAAAGTTTTTTTTTTATTATATCTATAATGTAAAAATTTTATTATTTACTCTTTTATTACTTTTTTATGATAACTTTTTGCTGATGTGACAATCAAAAAGTTAATCATTATATCAATAAAAATTTAATGTCACATCAATAAAAATTCAACAGAAACATAAATAATAGAATCTTCATGTAACTAGGGGTGTATGCGGACCGGTTAAAACGGATCAAACTGATGATCCAATCCAAACAAGAAAATAAACCGATTGTTTTGGTTCGGATCAAAACCCGAACCGAACCAACCTAAACTGAAGAAGTTTGGATCGGTTCTCGGATTTCAATTTTGCAATCCACAAAATCGATGAACCAAACCGACCACTAACAACGGTCCATTGAGCTCAATTTGAATCATCTTGTACATTCACAAGCCAAATTCTTAATTCCAAACACTGAAACACAACACGGCAAGACAAATTTGTATTTTGTATTTCAAAACTATGTTATTGTTTATTTGGTTTATGTTATTATTGTAAGTCGTTTGAAAAATAGAGTTTTAAAATATTTTGTTTGAAAAAATAATAGTAGATATTATACCGGAAAAACAAATGTTGCAAACCGAATATAGTATCCAATTCAAACCGACCACTTCGGATCAAATTCAATTTTGAAAATCGAACCAAACCGACATAAACCAAACCAATTAAAAGTTCATTGGTTCAGACATCAGATTCATAAGAAACCGATCCAAATCGGTCCAATTACACCCCTACACATAACAATGAACAATAAAAAAATTGCAATGGTAAATCAAAACGCACTCACATTTCAAACTTTAAAGGATAAAAACTTATTAACCAATGAATTTAATATATTAATATATACTAGTAAAAGTTAAAAAAGAAAATAGTAAAATGCAAGCAATGGGCTCACGACAGAACAAGGATGAAAACAGTGAATAGGATAGCAGCTCTCTTTGCATATCAATTATGGAAGTGTCTTTTACCATAAAAATGGAAATATGGCAGCTTCTACTTTTTTAGCTCTTTAACAATTTTTACCTTTTGTTTTTCTGTGTGTGTGACTATAGATATGTCTTTCAATTGTTAGTGTAAAAATTGATGGGCCACCTTGTTGTGTTTGAGATTGCATGCTCATATCTTAGTGGGATTCTTCTGTACCCTTTTGTACAAATTCTTTTGTCGACAATATTTTGCATTCACTATGTGGTAAAATTATTAGATGATAATTATATCAAATAGAGAATTTGTTTGTTACTAAACTACAATCACATATTTAAAATATATTTTATTTGATCTTAATCTAAATAGTTATTGATGTGGTGACTGCGTGAATGAGAAGTTTAAGTTGCCCCAATCATATCTTAGTAGAATTCTTCTATGGCTTTTTGTAGAAAATTATCTTTCGACAAAATTCTGCATTCACACTATGATTATGTGGTAAAATTAGACGTTGTATATATTAAATATTTTTTTTACTTAACTATAAATCACTTATTTAAATAATTTATCTGATTTTGATTCAATAGTCATTAATGTAGAGACTACGTGAATGAGAAGTTTTAATCGGCGCTCCATAAAATAAAATATTCTTTTTTGTAGTGATCACAATTTCTATTTGAACTTAAAAGTACAAGGTTTAGTTTGTAGTCCTATCCTATAAAAATTCCATTATCTAAATGTCAAACTCATTGAGTCCTTCAATTGGAGAGGATATGGATTTGAATATCAACTATAATAAAGGGTTCAAAGAAGATATTTTGTAGTGCTTATTAGAATCATGCCATCATGTTTTACAACCCATTTGGAAAAAGTAGCAAGAATGAAAAAAGATCCAGATTCACTATTATAATTGCAAAGAACCTATAATAATTCAGCCATTAATTTGAAATAAAATGATTGAAAAAAGAACTCACATTGATTTGGATTGGACCATCAAAATAGATAAATATGTCAAAGTACAAAATTTGATTTCATGGGTAGCACATTAATTTTAGGTGACAACAAATATAACTAAATGTTAAAGTGGAATTACATTTAAGTTTATTTCTTTATTTTGGAATACACATTTGCACTCACACGACAATAGTTTAGACTTTATTAGTTATCCTTTTTACATGCTACAAAGTAATTAGCAATAATATTAGTTTTTGATTCGGGTGATATTAGGGGTGAGCAATGAGAATATATATTTATATATGTTGTTAGAAATAATATAACAATCAATGATGTGGCCTTTATTAAAAGTTTAAGTTTAGGAAATGTCACATAACTAGTTTTTATAAGTTTTGAAATATCGATTATTTGACATAGTATCAGAGCATTTATGACCTAATTAATAGTTAAGTTTGATTCTCGTTACCCCAACTTTCTAATTAAAAAGTGGAATTTAAAGCATATGGTATGTGAGACTATGCATTATCCACGCTTCAAACCCAATGAGCTCTTGCGTGAGGGGCGTGTTAGAAATAATATAAAACTAGTGATATGACATTTCCTAACAGTTTTAACTTTTGAAATAATTGGTCATTTAATATATATATATATATATATATATATATATATAGAGGAGGGATCAATTGACTCCAAGTGTAAGTTTAATAACTTACTCCAAATCTTGACCCTTAATTCCAATTTCAATTAATGTCTATGATTGATTGTTAATAAATGTTAGAGTGAGCTTTATTTTTTTGTTGTAGAGAAAAACAAATATTATCAAAACATACTTCATATAAAATATAATCAATTAATGCATTAGTTATCAAAACAAATATTTATTCCCCTTTGCTTATTTTATTTTTTACATTTAAAAAATAAACAAAGTTAAAATACAAACAATTAAATAAAAATATATATAATTGGTTGTGCCCGTAAAAATAATTTTTGAACAAAACCCAAAAAGAAAACGAAAAAAGTAATTTATTGCTGAAGAAAGAAAATAATTTTTTTGACATTGCAATGTCATTTGTTTATTTTGTTGGTCGATACTTAGTTTTGTCACTACCTTTCACCATTGTTTTTTTTTAGTACAAACCTTTCTCCAATTTTAATACAGTACCAATTATATTTTTATTTATTTAATTATTTGCATTTTATGCTAAATTTTTTGTACGTAAAAAAATAAGCAAGGGAAATAAATATTTGTTTTGACAACTAATGCATTAATTGATTATATTCTATATGAAGTATGTTTTGATAATATTTGTTTTTCTCTACAACAAAAAAATAAGGCTCACTCTAACATTTATTAACAATCAATCATAGCCATTAAATGAAATTGGAATTAAGGGTCAAGATTTGGAGTAAGTTATTAAACTTACACTTGGAGTCAATTGATCCCTCCTCATATATATATGTGTGTGTGTGTGTGTGGGGGGGGGGGGGGGGGGGGGGGGGTGTGCTAACATCCTCCCACCTAAAATCATATGGGAAGAAGTTAGCAAGTCTCATCCTACATGTTTTACTCCTACGACCCCACTACATTTACTCACGCACCCCCACCCATCCCCCATTTACTCCCCACTAATTGAATTTTAGTTTATTGTATAAGGATAATTTTCAGAATATTATGTACGATTAAATGTTTTATAGTTTTAAACTAAAATCATGCCGAAACCATTCTTTTGGTAGAATGATTTCATAAATAATCACGCTAAAATCATTTTTGTTGTGGAATAGTTTCAAAGAGACGTGTACTCCAAAACTATTACATGTACTTAATAATGTAATAATCAATCTTTGAAATCATTAATATTGTTAAATGGTTTCAAGATGTTATAAACTAAACCATTAGTATGATATAATGGTTTCGATACTCTAAAATAGTAAAAAAAATTGAATCAAATATTAGTACAAGTAAGATGTTATGGTTTCTAATAAAATATATAAAAGAATAATAAAATTATTATTGTTAAATGGTTTTAAATAATAATTATGACTTATTAATATTCTTAAATGGTTTCAAGATGTTATTTTATGGTTTCAAAGGACAGGGACAATTTTAAAAAAAATTTAAATATAAAGACTAAAACTCAAGTGACCGTAAAATACAGCAACATAAGCTTAAAGGAAATAAAAATCCAAATTAGTTGCCAAAGCAATAGTAGCCGTGAAAGTACAAAAGTGCACGAGGGAAAACAATAGTTGAGAGACTATGGCTCATTGTGTTTTATTCTATTCGAAGAATTAATTTTTATATTTAAAGAATATTCTGTTTAACCAACAAAGTAGAAATAATAGTGCATTTGTGATTTGTTTCGAGAAGTGAAGATCACATAGAAAAATATGAAAGAGAGATAATAGGGATAACATTATAGAATTGAATGAATACCTTGGAATGGATGAAGATAAGTTTTAAAAAAGATACATAGATTTGTGGCAGGAGAAGAAACCCTCCCCACTTTAAAGTGACATTCATGTGTGTCAACATATGATATGATTTTGAAATGAATCTTTTGAAAGACAGCTAACAATTAAATTCTTGTTAAGATTACAGTCAACAATATCCTCCAACAAAAATGGTACTTGTAATCCATATATATGTCATGTCTTAGGCAATGAACAGAAGTGTTGATAAGGGTAAGTGTCATATGGAATCCAATTCCATAGGAAAATTGATGGGGAAGGCATGCCCTAGTGAATAGATAATTTTGGTGTGATCATAGATATATATATTTTGTTGATAGATCAAAAAGACATGCTATATATATATATATATATTCAGCCCAATGTTCATTGATTTTATTCCTCCAGTTTCGTGCTCCTAATCTCGACCATCTGCTCTAAGGTAAATCATATTGATAGTGAACCTTTAACCAATTTGTCCATTGATTCATTAAAGATTCAGGACGGTTCTTTTGTCTTAATTTAGAATTAAATATTTCCTGTTTTCTCAATAAATAATCCTTTATTTCATTTTTAAGAAAAAAAGATATATATATATATATAGATATATATATATATATATATTACTTTTTTTACAATAACTAGTTTGGTTTAAAATATTAGAAATTTAACATTTTTTAAGGTTAATAGATCTCCGTGTGAATTGTATAGATCCATGAAGACGAAGATGGAAGAAGAATAATACTCCGAAGCAGGAAATAGAAATGAAAATGAGAAATATTTTAGATGATAAAAAATAAAGTGGTAAAATACTTCTCAGTCAATTTACACTACCGAATGTCATCATTTCATTAAATGAGTTATCTATTTTCCATTTCCTCTCCCTCCTCCACTAATATCACACTCACTTGATCCCCTCTTTGAACAAAACCTAGCCTTAAGGAATTATTTGATAATAATTATAAGAAGAATAGTACATAAATAGTACATACATAAGTAATATTACTAAGAAAGCACTTAGCAATAGTCTCATTTGTTTGGACGTACATAGTTAGCATCTTGACTCCCAAGAATTGTGTCCTCTCCTTGGCACTTTTTGTTTGGCTATCATCATTTCCATGTTTCCACAAATTTTCTGTTTTGGAGAATCCAACAATTACAACTTTTTGCTTCAAAATAAAAACAAGCATTTGAGAAGCATGGTCTATATGCAAATGTAGAAATGCATCCATATGACAATATTCCAATTTATATGTGGACAATAGAAGGTGCATGAGTGCAAAACACTTGTCGCATAACCAAGATGAGTTCTATTGTGAAAGATCTCTATACTCATACATTATTTTTACAAGGTGGTTAATTATTGTTGTATCTATATTAATGTTTAAAACATAATAGCTTAAAACAAACAAGACGTTAGTTTAACGTTGATTGCTGATAATGATCTTGAAAAAAATATCGCAGTTTAATCATGTAACTGTGTTTGGGAGGGACTGAAATCACTTGATATCAAAACAAACTTTGAATTAAATTAAACTGATCGATGCTGAAAAAAAAGTCAAAAACTCATATAATTCATAATAAAAAAACTCATTTTCTTCGTCTTTATTATGATGAAGACGATGGCTCAATTGATATCAATTTAATGCAAATTACATATTTATATTTGTCAATGTTTCAATCGAACTAATAGCGATTAAGTCATTATTTCATGCATGAAAATGAGAAAAAATTGACATCTACTTCAAAGAGACGACAACGTCTATCATCATTAAAATTTTGAATATTTTTAAGTATTTGTCCAGAATGGATCATGACCTACATTAGAGTTTGTGTATAAAACTAATTAGGTTTTTTTCTCCATCAATTGGAAAGCACAAGTCGAGAAAAGATACATGGCCAATTTAAGAGTTAATTGTAAATTAAATACCACATTTGTTTAGCAAAGAGTCCGCTATATTAACACCAACCAATAAATTTTTAGGAAAATTAACTTTAAAATTAGAGTTGAGTTCAAAAGGAATATCAACAAACTAAAGTATCGTCAACAAACTACAAATGAAAATTTTGAATCTAAATCTTCTGCCAACCACGAACTAGATAACATTTGTAAAATGCACTATAAAAATAAAAATAAAGATACATGTCATATATAGCTGTTTGTGTTTAAGGACAAATGAAGCATGTTCTATAAAAAAAGTGAAGTATTAATTAGATGAAAAAGTAATTAACTAGTGTTGCATTACAAAATCTAAAAATATACTACTATTTTTTTAGACAATTATTTTCCGACTTTAATTCAAATGTAATAATTATATTTGAAAAATATATAAATAATATGTAGGTACCACTAGTCTAAATCTTCCAACTGGGATCCTCGATCGCACTGTTGGTACATTTATGCCCACAAACCATAATATCATAAGAAGAAAAGGGCCCATGAAGAGTCACATTATATCTTATATTATGTTCCCTAAAGTGAAAACAATGAAGCGATTTTACAATAGTTCAAATCCAATCAAAACATACACGAATTTTAATGATGGCCACACACAAAAATATGATCTAATTTTGATTTGGGCTAGAGCACCAAATAAAGCAATTCAACTAATTAATCAAGCCCTAAATAGAAGAAAGCCAATAAGTAACTTTGTATGGTTTATAATAAAGTAGTTATGTCAACAAAAGTTATATATTGAATTCTAGCATAGATCAATGGCATATATGGTCTATGGTGGAACGCTTTTGAGAACCATACGATTAAATAGTTTTATCGATGCTCAAAGAAGTCAATAGAAAATTGTTGACTTTTTGCTAAACGAGAACGGTTATGAACATGTGCTCATATTTCATTTAATCACATTGTCTCTCTCGTACTTTGCTCTATATACGATGAAAATATCATAAATATCACATCGCCAATTTAAGAGCATTATTTTTTCCCCACTCCATATGTCGCAGTACTATATGTAATCGCCACGAGATAACCTAACTTAATGTTTGAACTCATTTTACAACTTAAGACACACTTCATTCCGTAGAACATGTGTTGGCCTTATTTCTGTTTGTACACTGATCTATCGCACATATATAGCGGTAATACCTTTGTGTCCGCTACTTCCTACCAAGAGTAATCAAATCTCTCATATCACTTATAACGAGTATTATATAAAATTTAAACTCTGGTCTCTGCATATCTTTTCCTACCAAATTGTATTATATGGTAAGCTATTTATTTGGCTAATAATAATTGGTCCTAATTGAGGAGATCCGGATTTGCAGTCATAAGCATGGTAGTTAGATTGTCCTTTTGATTCCTAGATATATAATTGGGGCATTAGTTGGATATGCTTCTTTATATGCTTTATCTAAAGACCAAGTGTTGCTTCGTTATGTAAAATATTGTTAGTATTCTATTCTATCATTTGGTTCATAGTCTCAATCAGAATCTGAGAATGTCAATGGTTTGAGATACTTTTGTGTGATAAACCAATTGTTTTTGTTAGAGTTCAAGTCTCTTTGACTTACATAATATATATTAGAAAGAGTAGTTACTCTTTTTGTTAAAATACTCTTAAGGGTTTTTTTTTTTTTTTGTTCAAGTGAATGACTAGAAATTCCATTTTTTAAGGTGAGTAAGTGAGTTAAAAGTTTAAACACCGGCCTCTACATATAAAATGTGTTGTCCTTGTCAACTGAGTTAAGTTCATGTGGACGAATACTCTTAAAAGTTACGTATTATATAGTATAATTAAAATATAATCTATATATAATAGATTGAACTTTATGTGTCTTAGTAGAATAGCTCGAGTGATATTAGCTGGAGGACATATGAGTTGGATAGAGGAAGGTTCATGGATAAATTTTTAGAGGGAGCAATTTATCTTTCCGATATAAAAAAAAAGTTGAGCATTATGTAGAAAAAAAAGATTGAGCTTTAAGGAATGAAAATTTTTAAAGTATTTTTAAGATATGTTATATGTAATGCATGACAATATAAATTCTACAATTCTTTTGTTAAAACTATTTTTAAATTTTTTATCTAATACTACCATAAACATATGTGTTTAGACTTCTTTTTTTGTTGAGGAGCTTTTTTTTTCTTTTTTCTGTCGAGTAGTTAAATTCACACACTTTATTTTTTGTTTGCGAGTTAGATTTTGGAAGAGCGGTGCAGGGTGATTATTATTATTTTTTTAAAATTACAAACATTATAAAATATTTTTAAAAATATAATAATCACATAATACATCAAGCTAGCACACTTACTTAGATGAAAATGAATGGCATGTAAAAAAGCATATCCCACTAATGCCCCAATATTATCTTAGAATTAAGAGTATTCAAACTATTATATAAATGTCATTTATTTTGCTTGATTTTATTTTGTGAAGTAGTCTAGTGACTAGAATTTCATCCCTAATTAAAAGTGAATAAGTAGGCGTACCAAGTTTAATTCGAACCTTTCCTATATTTTATGTGAAAATGTCCTACCAACCGAGTTAGGCTCACATGACTTGTTTAATATTTTCTAGAGAGTCAGAGATAATTTAGTGAAATGACTATACACTTATGTTCTTCAATTTTACGGACTAAATTGTTATTTTACAAACTTGAAAAACTAAAATGTATAATACACAGTTTTTAGTACAAAAGATATTATTCATTACTATTAGTTAAAAGTTCCATTTTTGAACCCATCTAATGAATGGACCAATTTGTAAAAATGAAACTATGAAAATAATATAGGTCTTTTAAAGTTAAATTATCTTCCTATTTGGATAAACAATCTATGGGTACAAACTTGTCTTTGCCCTCCTTAATAGAAGCAATAATTTTCTAGGCTACTTTTTTCTTTCTTCTTTTATAAGAAATTGATTTGAGAGACAAAAGGTAGTTGAGTTGTGCTACTATAGAAATGGAGGCTTCTTTGTTGGCCTAGCATAATGAAGAGATAGTAGTGAAAGGTTGTCAATAGCTGTAGAGGAATGGGAGATTTTGGAGGGATGTGTCTTCTAGCTAAATTTTTATTAGTGACAAAACTAATTAATTTGACATAGCATAGAGGATATTTACGAGAATAGTTATTTACTCAAGATCGTTTAAATAAGATGACGTGAATCTCTTTTAACTTAACTAAAATATGAATTTAATCCTTATTTTAGATATACAACAACATTAAAACCCTTAAAAATTTACTGAAAAATAGCTTTGAAGATTGTCACGTTATGCTTTTCTTTTCTTAAAAGAAGAAGCTTGACACATATTTTTCAGAAAAATAAATCTATCAAAAGAGTAATAGTTTGATCACAAAAATTATAGAAGAACCTTATGGAATTTTTTTTGGTCTCGTAATGGATAAACTCAAAAGGTTGGTTGGATTAAAGACCAGTGTTCCGTTACTGTAGAAATCATTGAATGGTACATTTACTAAGAACTCACATGCATGTTTAAGTCAATAAAAGAACAAAGAGCGAATGATTTAGAATAGAAAGCGTGTGTACCTTCTCTTGATGCAGAAAGAGATACCTATATATAATATCTGAAAGGAGCTGTTCACGAGTAAAGGGTAACTAGGCATTATATAAATTTTATTTCATCTATAACTTTAGTCCTTCCTATTATAAATCCACAATTTTTACTTATTATACAATTATTCAACTTTAATTAATTCTTTACGTCAAAAAAAAGTTTAATTAATTCCTTAAAAGTTTATTTTTTCGACAAGTCCTATAAAATATTATTATTTTATAAAACAATAATACCACATGAGTATTTTATTTTATTTTCGCAAATAAGAGAGGCATGTAGATAGCAATTTCAGTGTGTTGTTGTTAGTAATATTCCCATCACAAATTTCCAACCTTCAACATTGAGATTAAGCCCAAAGTTACTTTTTGTAAAAACAAAACTAAAAATCACTTTTTATAAATAAAAAACCCCAAAATCACTTTTTGTCAAAAACAAATCTCATTCTCTCTCCTTACTCACTTTTTTAGGTGTGAAGAGAGAAAGAGGTAGGTGAGAGAGAGTATAAGAGGAGAGAAAAAAGAGAGAAATATACTCTTTCCGTCTCCAAATAATTGTCACAGTTGACTAATGTGTACTATTCAAATAATCTACTTTGACCATATTTTTTATTAATACGTAGATGAAAATATTAGTGTATAAGATATTGTTTGATTTGTCTATATGAATATTTTTAAGATATATAATTTTTAAAAATACATAATTAAAAATATTAATGATCACCTTTGTGCATTGACAAACGTGAACTGGTCAACTGTAACAATTATTTTGGGACGAAGGAAGTAGTAGATTTGAAGTATTGTTTGGTAGAAGAGAGAAAAAAGAGAAATAAAGAAGAAAGAAGTATGTTTGATCGTCAAAATATTATATTACATTTTTTTATGAATATAATTTTTTACATTCATTTGTAATAAAGGTTAAAGTGTTGGTAAATAAATAAATTAAAAACTATTATATTGTAACATATATTGTTAGAATTTGAAGTTCAATTTGTAACATAAATTGAATGTGAATAATTTATAATCTTAACAAAGTAATCTACTATTCTAACTTTTTTAAAGAACTATTCACACAATTTTACGGAGCCACGTAGCTTTCTATTGGTTGAGTTCTCCTTCCAAGAAATGGGCCGCGTGTATAAATTAACTTTGTGTGAGAAGCACACTTGCCTAATGGTAAGTTATTGTCTTTTGTTGAATTGTTTACTCTCTTGGATATATTGTATTAAAGAGAAAAAAACAAAGTGAGTAATTAATTTTAACTTATTTGGTCTATAAATTGAACATTGCAAACATTGTTGGGTGCATCGATCCTTAAGTCTTTGCTGGACTTTTAAACATTCTTGGATCTATTGCACTAAAGAGGGAAAAATAAGGTAAGTAATTAATTTTAACTTATTGATTTTTCAGTTTCCATTTGGTTTACAAATTAAACATCGCAAACATTGTTGAGTCATCGAAAACTGAATTTCTTAAATTTTTGCTTGGTTTATGATTTAGTTGAAAATCATGGATAATGCTTTTGACATGCTTGGTTATGTGAGTATCGATTGAGAGTCTTGGCGTTTTAAGGTTCGGGTTCTGCATTTATGGACAATAAATTTGTTTTTGAATCATGAGCAAACTAATTCAACTGAGATGGTGCTTGTTGAGGAAAATGTATAGTATGGTAATCTTTGTCGGTTTATGTTTCTTATGACCCTTCATAAGAATTTTACGGAATTTAATAATCTGAAACTGCAATTTGTTTTGATGTATGTTGTGTTATTATGGTTTATCTTCAGGGTTGTCAAATTCATACCTCCGTTCGTCGTCAGCTGTTGTACCTGTTTCAGTCTAGATTATGCAAATAAAATGTTTACAAGATGTCATATTTTGTTGTTGGTTCTGAGTCTGGATTTTATCGGACTAGTGATAATCGTTAAAAGTTGATCTTCCAGATGATGACTAAAGTTCAAAGTTGTTCATTTGATGAAATTGGTCGTTTTGGTTTATCACTTACCAAAATTGATGTTATTCTGGCTAACAGTGCTGATCATGATGTTTTAGTTGGTTAGTCTTTCTTTGCTCGTGTTAATTTTATCTGTAGTTTTTCATGTTTTATTATTTTAAATAATTATTGTCATTATATACTTATTGTTTATTTGTCAATTTAATTTAATTTTCAGAATATTGAATATGTAGATGTTATTAGGGTGATGTATCTGGTATGTCTACTATGAGAGAATCTTTGCGTGATGGAAAAGTTATTAAGATGATTGTGATTGAATTGAGCGACAAATAGGTTAGTATAATTTCTTTGTTGTTATTTATATAGATGTTTGATTTGTTTGTTTATTAGAGTGCTTTGTGATGTAATATTATATTATATTATATTATTTTGTAATTAATTTTGATTGATATTTTATTTTTTCAGTGGAAAGTGCGAGTGTGCATTGTTCGGTGATTATATTGATATCCTTCAGAAGCAGGTCAAAGATAATAGTAGTGGATAACTTGTTGTTGTCATTCAGTTTCATAAAATTAAGAATTTACAGGGTAATGAACACTTTTTTAATGTATTTGTCATGTTGATTGTTGTTATATTTAGATTGACATATCTTTATGTTATTATTAATCTTATGACAGGAAAACTTTTAGTTCAAAATGTGATGAATGTTACAAAGATATTTGTTAATCCTGAAATACCTGCTACTACATCTTTAAAGGAATAGTAATGGTTATACTATTTGTTTTGTTTTACTATAGTTTTTAGTTATATATGTACATATTAATTTGTAAACATTTTTCAGCTTTGCCCTTGATGGAGTTGATTGTGTTGCATCTATTCCTTTAATTGGGGGTCGTACTAGGCCATCATATGAAGATGATTTTTTGGTTCTATATCCTAAAATAAATCTTTCAAAGTTGATTGACATTGTAGAAGATGGTATTTGTGTTGTAAGTGTTGTGATTGATTCATTGGTTGAATCTGAGGATTGGTGATACCCCGGCTGTAGTGTAAGAGTATCTTTAATGGTGATACTATCATGAGTATCATATATTACTAATAAGTGGTCCTTACAATGTCATGTAATATTTATGTAACTTATACATGTTTTACTCCAATGGTGTAAAATTATGCAACTCCTAAAATACTCATACTTTTTTTTTATATATATATCAAATGAGTTTAATTACATATATCAAACAAAAAACAAACATTAAATTGATGGTACGATATCTTAAATAAGGTACTTGAATCATTTTTATGATACCATCAATGCCACATCATCATTGCTCCAATGGTTAGAAAAATAAGGTACTCATTAATAGTCTATGAAACTCTCTTAGATACTCCTATTGAAGATGTTTTAAGTGCCATAAAAGTGTCACTGCACATATTTCTAGTGCTTATTACTGCAAATTATTTGTCAAACATGTTTTCAAGATGATTCAAAGGTTTGAAATATGATTGATAAAATAAAATTTTGGGTTTATATTATTATGACAAAATTTGAGTTAATGTGATGGAGCTTATAGGGAGACTATGGATCTTGCTGGATGTGGCTGCCTACTCCGAAACTCAAATGGTGTTTGGATACAGGGATATACTCAAAAGGTTGGAAGTTGTGATGATTTACATGTGGTATGTACACATGCATGGAGTTGGCGCAAAGACAAGGAGTCGCTAATCTTATTGTATAAATTGATTCAAAGTTGCTCATTGACATGGTTACATGGAGTTGCAATCTTAACGGGGTCACACCCATTTTGTTAAGACGTATACAAGACCTCATGAGTCGTAATTGGCAAATTAAGTTCAAGCACACAAGGCGTGAAGGCAACATTAATGCTATAGATACAAGTACAAATTCAACACCGTTAAAAACAAAAATAATAAATCTATGAACAAACTCACATTATCCAAGTTACTACCATAAATGCTATAGATAAAACGGCATACTAATGCCTACATATAGGGGTGTAAGCGGATCATAAAAAACCCGACAATCCAAACCAATCAAAACCGGAAAAACCGAGTTTTATGGTTTGGATGAAAAACTGAACCGAACCAATTAAAAATCGATGTGGTTTGGTTCAATTCTTGGATTCAAATTTTAGAAATCGATGAACCAACCCAATGGTTATAGTATTATACATTTATTGAGTTTAGTCCATAAAAGATAACACATTTTTTCATTTCTCTTTGTTAATTTTACTTATCTTTTCTTTCCTTTCAAATTGAGAATAAATTCAATGTTCTATATTTCTAACTATGTATATATTTCAATTTATTAAGGATGGTGTATGTATTGGTGATTCAAGTAGAAAAATAATTGAAATTTTATTGTAGTTGTACTTTGTTATTTCATGTTGTATGGTGGTGGACACAGCCTAACACTTGTATTTTGAATTTGATGGTAAATTTCACTCTACCTATGTGTTGTATTTTGTATTTCAAAACTATGTCATCGTCTACTTGGTTTATGTTATAATTGTAAGTCGTTTGAAAAATAGAGTTTGGAGTATATTGTTTGAAAAAATAATAGTAGAGATTACATTGGAAAACAAAATGTTGCAAACCGACTAGTTTGGATCAGATTCATTTTTGAAAACTGAACCAAACTGAACTAATCCTAATCAATTGAGATTTCATTGGTTCGAACATTGAATTCACTCAAAACCAGTCCAAACCGATCCGCTTACACCCCTCCCTACCTACATATAATGTGATAAAAATAAAGTAACCGGAATATCTATGCATCTGAATTTGCATCATTAACGAATTTAGTCATTTGTTGAATTAGTAGTTGATCAAAATTGATCTGTCAATATGAACCACGCAAACACCACATAAAACGAGAAAATAAGAACACCGCACAAGACAGAAAAACAAGAACACCACACACGACTTTGGTCCTTTCCATTATAAAATCCACAATTTTTTACTCTATACAATATTTTTTTTTTTTGGTGAAATTATTATACAATTTTTTCAAACATTATTTTTCAACTTTAACCCCAAAATTAATTTTGTCAAATAAGCCCAAAATCACATATTCTCAAAAAACCCAAAATCACTTATTCTCAAAAAAGCCCAAAATCGATTTCTCTATTTTCTTCTTCTTCTTTAATCTGAAAACCCGAAAAACCTCTCTGTAACAACCAAACCACACAACAATGTCACGAATCTCCACAAAATTCATCAAATTGATTCGCTCATTCTCCACCGCATCATCACAAATCACCAAACCCGAACGAATCGCCGATGAGCTTCTCAACCTCAACAGATTCGAACGCCACGATTTCACCATCCTATGGAGACTCAAAATGGGCTTAGACCGTTACGGTGCATCAACTCCCGGGCTTGGGCCTTTAGGCCTGACCTCCTCCGGGCCTGCTTCCGCTGATTCAACCGTCGCCGTTGCGGCGGAGAAAACTGCTTTTGATATTAAGCTTGAGAAATATGATGCTGCTGCTAAGATTAAGATAATTAAGGAGGTTAGGTCTTTTACTGATTTAGGGTTGAAGGAAGCTAAGGATTTGGTTGAAAAAGTTCCTTGTGTTTTGAAGAAAGGACTTACTAAGGAAGAAGCTGGTGCTATAATTGATAAGCTTAAGGAATTGGGTGCCACTGTTGTTCTTGAGTGATTTTGATGTTAATTGTAAGTTGTAGAATTGATTGTGTTAATTGGGATTATTGTTTTATGAGAATGTGAGAAAATTTATTTGAATTGAATTGTGTCTGCTTTGTGTTTGATGAAATGTGCAATAGTTGTTGCATTTTTGTTTTTTTTTGGATTTCACCTTCTGGTTCCTAGGGGAAAGGGTCCTAGTAGTGCAGAGTTCGGGGCGAGTTCTGATATCAAGTAGTTTCAGTTTCCTGGCAAAAGCAATTGCAGGGTGTATTTTTGTTATTTAGATGTTGATGATTTTGAGGATAGGAACTAATAATTTGTAGGAATGTTAGTGTTAATAAATGATATGATATGTATAAGTGATGAGTTAATTGCTCTACATTTGTGAAATGTTAAAGGAAATTTTAGAGATTTCAGATACTCTTTTGGGCTGTGGAGATTGCAATAAGTATGTGTGTTTGGGTGAGTGTTTTTAAACTTTTTTGTAAATTTGGTTTTGGTTTTGGTTTATGTGTATGTTTGGTTTCAATTCTAGAGGGGCTAGAATTTTGATTCTGGACGTGTAGAGTTGATTCTAAAATGTTTGGTTTTTCTGAAGTAGAATTGATTCTGGCTCAAGAATTGATTCTACTTGGAGCTAGAAATTGTTGTTTCTGGCTTTAGAATTGATTTTTACGTTGAATTTTAATGTTCAACTCACTTTTAAGTTGAATGTATCCAAACATTAGTTAGAATCAATTCATTCAAAATCAATTGGTAAAAGTGATCGTGAGAAATATTGGCCGTCCTTTATTCATGATATGAGTGTTATATATGCTCTAATGATATCCTTTCTATATTTACATAGTCTAATAGTGATTTTGAAGTTAAAGTAGTTTTTGTTTGGATCTTAACCATTTGAGTCTTTGACTGTTCAAGCTAGATAGAGTTGCTTTTGGCTGAATCATGTTCGAACACATTTTCCTGATTGAAATGAAACAACTTTTAAAATGACAGAATTTCAGTTGAATGTTGCAAATAGGGTTAGAAACTTACAATACAACACCAAATGCTATATAGTTTAGTTTAAATAGTATGGAGCATGGATAATGAAAAACTTCTATGCCAATTTGTCTTGGTTTTGCTTTTGCTTAGAATATTATCAAAGAACACACTTGTTTTCTGAAATCTATTGTCATGGGAAAATTGGTGTCAATTTGAACTCCAATTTCATTACTCTGTATCTTCGATAAATAGGTCCTCTAAAGTGAATGGTATGAGTCTATTAGTTTGGTTTTTTATGTGTGAGCAACTGATTATCAAGGCTCTCTGTCAAATTCAATTAGCAGTGACTGATACCAACCTTGAGAGTTAAAAGAATTAGTGCAGCGTACAGGTAAAGAGATATTTGATACCTCTCCTACCGTAATCGAGCTGATTTAGGAGTTGGGCGAGGGGATATTCTGAGTTGCGTGTTTTTAGCACTCTTGACATGGTCTTCATCAAGAATATCATAGTTAACTTAGAGGAATTTATAATCTCCCACATTAGGACTAATCATTTAGGAAGAAATAATGCATCACTGAGGATTATTAGAATTACAAGGGCTTTTCTTTTGTCAGTTTTGAGTTGTAGTGAATGCTTCTGCTGAATTCAATCTCTGGCTTATAAGCATATACACCTCTGTAGCTCCTTGCATTGTATCCAACTTCAGGCTTCGTAGTTACAGGTAATTTCTATACGCTCTTCTTTTTTCTGGTTTTGTTTTCAATTAACTAGTTTCTGTAATTCCTGCTAAATCTCTGTTTAAAATTTTGTTTTATTGTTACATCTTTTGTTTCTTCTATCATATTTTTAGTTTCATGAACCTTACACTATTTAAAACCACCTCCAAATCATATATATATTCTAAAGATAAAAATAGTTGACCAAATCCATATTAGGGTGCTGCATTTCCATGCTACTGGTATTAGGTTCGTATAGAAGGTGGAATGAATTGGTAGCCTTATTTGTGCTGCTTATTGACAAAAATAGTCTCTTTTTCTTCTGTTAAATTGTTGCACCTTTGATCTTCATGTTCATCTTGAAAATGGTTGCAATTTCGCATTACAGTTGCATTGCATGCATAACACAAATAGAGTAATATATGATAGAACATAATTTATTATAGATACGCATAGGCGTTTTATGTATAAGAAGCTTTACAAACACCGACAGATTTAACAGAACAGTGGATCGAGAGGAGTGTCACTGAAACAATCTTTATTGCAAAGAGGAGTGTTAGCAACAATCTTTATTACAATTTTGATGAAATTCCAAGTGCATAAATGAACTGTGCTATATGTAGGTATAAGCTACATTAAAAATAAGCAAGTTTATTGGTTCAAATAACATTATTATTTATTTCTGTTGAAATTTCTCTTTTATTTCTCTCAATCATAGAGATAGTTAGACATAGTAGTAAACTTATTCTAGTGTTAGAGACAGTGAAGTTCTGCTAAACTCGACACAAACTTATTCCTTTCCCAACAATGCGAGGAGAAAAGTCTTGTAATTTCCCCATGTCTTCCTATCCACAAGCTCATGAATGGCGACATTGTTTCTCTTCAAGAAAACCTCATTGATTTCCTTTAAATCCTTTTCTGCCCGAGTGACGATAACACGACTCAAAGCTTGATCTTCATTTACCAAATCATCCAAGGCGTGACTTAACACCTATATCAAGTTATTAACATATAGATGTTTAATTAAACTATAGAACAGAAATATTATAAACTAGAAAATGGTTACTATAATAGTTTCATGACTTTGGTTACCTTGGCCAAATATCTTTGGCTGTCGATGATGCAACGAACTGTAGTTCGCAAAGCGCCAATGTATTCATCAACTGGAGTAGCTGATAATCCCTACGATTGTTACAACAAATCTTATTCCATGTTGTCTATTAAATCGGAGAATTACTTACGCAAATAATAAGGTGAATCATCTTTTTTCAACTCGATTTTCTCTACACATAATTTGAATTTACGGCCACTTGTTCAAGGTGACCGAATCTCTTACCAACCTCATGTTATTAACTTATTTAAAGTCTTAATTTTTAAGTCATAACTATATGTTAAAAGTACTTAATATTCAACCTTTAATTTATATAGGATTTAATAATCTCTAATAATAACAAAAGGTTATGATATTCAAATTCTTGATTTATAATAAACGAATTTAAATTGTAATATCATTTCTTTCATAATTTTTTTGCTGGAAATTTCTGATAGATGTGATATCTGTGTTTCTTACCTTGGTAATTGTTGTGCCAAATAAGTCCTTAATGATATTGAAAGTTACAGATAGCTGCTTCTTACTTCTTGTGCTCAAAATTCTAATAATTTCATCATCGTTAAAAGCTTTCTTTTCGATCAATTGATGAAGTATGTTTGCTTCAGAATGAGCCACATTCTCATCAAACTCTTCTCCCTCGTACTTGTAAGTGCTTATAACTGCTACCAGCAACTGCACGAAAAATAGTAAGCCTCGCTATATTTTTTTATACAGACGAAATGTCAAACCATTGAAAATTATATATAGAAAGTGATTATCATTATAAAAAGCTTATTATATATAACTCAAGAATCGCATACTTTGCGAACATCACCGATAGTTTGTGAAGCAACATCTTCTTCAAGACAGTGCTTGTACAAAGACTGATATGAACGCTTTATAGCCAAAAGCTCTTCAGAATTTCTAGTGCAAGCAATCTCAATAATCACTTTATAATCTGGTGTTGCCTTCTTTAATGCCTCATTAATAAATGTAGCATCTCTTTCAGCTGAATCCATTGTCCAATGGCAAATTGCTCTCTGCATTTCAATAGTATTCATTCATAACATGTAATCAAAATATTTTATAACTATTATTCATTCAAAGCTATGAATTGTAATGTTTTTACCTCAAAGTTTCCTGAAAGTTCAGATTTGAGTTGATGGATGAGATCCTCATGATAGATTTCTTGATAAGCTATCCTCACAAGTTTCCTTTGAGCTTCATTTCGGTTTGCTAGTATAGATATAATCGCGGTCTCATTCGTCCCGAATCCTACACATAATATTTCGCGTAAGTTTAGCTCATATGATGTTTTAAGACACGGATTCGAGCCTACAATATTCATCTTCTATGTATTTATTTTGTTTAAATTTTGCCTAAGGGAAATAAAAAAGCCATATATTTATTTTTGGAATTGAGAAAAATTAGCGGTACAAGGTTTTATAAAAAATAAATATTATAAAGGGATTAAGCTAAAATTTTTGAAAATAAAAAATGTGCTAATTAATTTATTGAGTGATAAAAAAACAATTACATATTTTGAAAATCAATGAAATTAAAAATTACATTGATTATTCACTGATATGACACATGAATATGCTAAATATAATTAGAAACATTTCTTCATCAAGAAAAAAGTATAATTAGAAACATCAAATATTTGAGAAAATAACATTGAAGAAAACCAACCTTTACATGCATTCTTGATAGTTTCAGCGTCTTCAATTGGAGAAAAATCTTTTGCTGCAATTAGAGAATCCATTTTGTTTTGTTTCTTAGTTGCAAGAAATTTTTATTTTATTTTTATTTTTTTGGATAAACGAGTTATTTTTCTTTTTCAATTTTATAATAGAAGAGAAAGCCTAAAATAACTGTGTTTTGGTAATTAAAGTATTTAACATTCTTTATAACTGAATATGTTAGTAACAAAAAACTTCATTTTTCAATAAATAAAAATAACTGAAATATTTTGTTGTAAAATTGGTTTTTTAACCCCCAAAATAGGAATAATAACTGACTTATTGTTCAAGAGATCCTTAAAATAATATATGGGATTAGTAACATAAATGTAGAGGCCACCTAATATAATATACATTTATTATTGTATCTTTTAAATTTAAAGATACAAAATTCTTTTAAATTTTTTTTTTAAGAAACAAACGTAAACTTAAGTTATCGTTGTCATTTATTTTGTTCCACATTATAATTTCAATTAATTATAAATATTGTTCGTTAACATTTTTTAAGACTGTACATTAACTGATGAGATGACACTAAACTCTTCGTTCAAAAACAGTTATAGTTCCAAATTTGAATGTTAGTATAGGGTGAATAAAATACCTAATATTCGGGAAATTTTATTAACACAGAAATAACCGAGAAAAAACGGTGTACGTAATATATAGTACATATTATATGGATCAAGTAAAAACGCCGAAACGAAGTTCTGTTCACAATTTTTAACTCAATTAACAAAAAATGTTGAAACTGTTAGATCGGATGTCGTGACTAAGGTTTGAACCGCTAATTTTGAATTATGTCAACTGAACCTCACAAAACTTGAGATTTAATTGCGGTGAGATTTTTAATCACATGTCCGGCCGCAATATAACCGCATCAGACAATTTCTAATATTTTTCATTAAAATTTTCTCGCCAAAAATTAAAATTTTAGAATCCCTATTACTAAAATACTATATAGATTTAATGATAAATCTTATTTTTAACCATCTATCAACTTTATATTTCAATCACCTCTTAATTAATATTTACGGAGCAAACTAAAACTCTACTATGGCTTATCAAAAAAAAAAAACTCTACTATAGTGGAACGAATGCAGATACAACCGCATTTGTTACCGCAATTTGAAACCATGATGACATGTTTGTTTCTTGTTGTTAACTCTTGGCTTTTCAAATTATTTTTATAGAAACACTATATGGATATCATTAGCAATCAACATAAATTGCAAGCAGAGTCAGAAATATCATACAACCATTCCATAAGTTCATTAAAAGAATCAATTTACAAACCTTTAATTTAAATTTGTGAGCTATGGCTATTTTGATAATTACCAACTCTCTCTTCATCTTCATGAGAATTACCTAAGTCATCACATGCACTGTCATACTCAGCTTCATCAGAGTTGTCACCAGCACCATCCTCTATAACTTGTGAATTGGGTGAAAATTGAAAAAATTCTTCTAAACTATTAATCACTAGTGGTGGAATTTGAGGTTCAAGATCTAAACTATCATCATCATTATCATCGATATCGCGTATATTATAAGAACTACCTTGTCCTTCAAAACCATCTAACTGAAGCCTGCAAACAGGACACGATTTACTGTTATTAAGCCATCGAAGAATACAATCGAACTTGTATGTATGGTTGCATGGTAACCGACATGCTTGATCGCCAAGTTTAAACTCCTCCATGCAAATAGGACATTGAGAGAGTTCATCTATTAAATGTAACTCTGAGATTCTTACAATGTGAACAACATTCATGACGCTATCTGGAATTTGAAGGAACTCACTTTGATTGTCATTAGTACGACCATGCGTGATCACAGAAGGAGAAACATTATCCACAGGGGAAGAAAAGTAATTCCATGAATCTTGTGGTATTGGTGATGGTGATTGTGAAGACTGCAGGTTAATTTGAGGTTCTGAAACTGGGGAAAATGGTGGTGGTGGCGGGGGTGGTGGATAACGCCAGTTGAGTTGAGGTTCTGGATTTTGTGGCGGTGGTGGAGGCGGTTGTGAAGAGTGCAAATTAAATTGAGGTTGTCGATTTGCAGTCTCGAATTGTAGCGGCACAAATGGTGATGATGGTGTAAAAAAAGTTGAGGGTGGAGATGGTTGTGGAGAATACAAAGTGATTTCAGGTTCCAGATTTGGTGGTGGTGATAGTGGCGGTGGCGGTTGTGTATATCGTCGTGGCAGAATTAACGGTGTAAAACTAGGCAGATTCTGTGGTGGATGTGACGGAGAAGGTTGTTGCCGCGTACTACTTTGAGTTGGAATTCTCGGAGCTATGACCACCGATTCTGTGTCAGAATCATCTGAACTGTCACCAATTGTAGGAATAAAGCATAGCTTATACCATCTTGTAGATGATCTGCTTTGGCCATGGTTCATTGGCATAACTATCACTCTATCAGAGCTTGTAAGGCTTGAAATTTTATATTATGGTTCAGTTGATTTAGTGTTTTGCTATGTTTATTTCATGATAAAAAGTCTTCAACTTTTGATCAAATAAAATTTTACCAATTGTATTTAATTTTCTATTAGGTCCTTCTTGATTAAGCAATACTCACTCTAAGTTAAATTTGAAAAGTTGTTGCTGTCACATGCACTACAAGCACTACCACCTCATCAACCAAAAAGAAAAAGAGGTAGTATATTAACCAAAAGGAATTCAAGCACTTGGAAAAGTAAAGGACAATTTATTAGTATTTTTGTAATCCTAGATTAGAATTGCCATTGTGTAATCTCAACCATTTGATCATGTTTCGTGGCGAAAGAATCAAGTTCAAAATTCAACATTGTACCGTGAGTCATAGAGACTCTGATACCATGTCAAATGACCGATTATCCCAAAGACTTAAGCTGTTAGGAAAGACCACATCAATGGTTTTATATTATTTCTAACAGTAACCAATACGTTAAAATTGGATGAGATTTTAAAACAAAAAAAATATGTTTGACCAACCACGATTGAAACTGGTTCCACCTGGTGGATCTTAGTTCTGAAAGGCTATGAACCAACCCCGATTGAACCAATTGGAAAACTTACCGATTACGAGTGTAACCGGCTGGTCTGATATGACTTTGACAACAATGACAGATAACTGCGGCCTTTTATTTTGTTTGAATACAAATTTTAACAAGTATTTACACGAAATGATTGTAAACATAGAGCATAAAACATATCAATTAAGTGTATTTCCTTTACCTTCAACCACAAATATGAATGAATCAATGAATTTTATTTTATTCTTACACGCTATGTTGTTTGACATAAACATAACAGGTTACCAAGGAATTTCTTGACCATCCCAAGCAAAGAACTTTCCATTATCATGGCTCTTCACATTGTTAATGATGTGTAACAGCTTTTGAACCGAGTACTCTTTGGTGAAGAGCTTTTCTTTAGGAACATTTTTCTGAAATGGCTTAGAAAGATCTGTATCAACTGTACCAGGATGTAATAGGATACTTATTATTGGATCCTTCTTCCTCGCAAGTTCCAACGAGATAGTCTTCGTCACTGATAGAACATAAGTGGAAAATAAGCTCTTAATGATTACCATTTCTAACAAGGTAAAACAAAAGCTCTTGTGTATAAGCTATTTCTATGACAAAGGGTATAATAAAGTCGAATTATTTTCATATAAGCTATAAGCTATAACAACTTATGAACATGTCAGAAGTTCAAATGAGCTAACCCAAATATGTTCAATATCAAATTTAATTTGATGTATACTTCACCGACCAATGCATGATCTAATGATGCATTTGTCATATTGAGTATAACAAGACAGTGATCATGAAAAAAGAGAATCATACATTGATTAAGAGCAGTCTTTGAAGATCGATACGAATGCCAACCACCGAGACGATTATCGCCTATAGATGCAACCCTTGCACTCAAACTAGCGATAACTGCAGGACTTCTTTCAGTGCCAATGCTACCTCCAACTTTAAGAAGAGGCGACATGTGCTGATTTAGAAATTCAAAGAATTACATAAACATATTGGCTCAAATTATTGAAAACACATTCATTCATAACATTGAAGGAAAAGAAACACATATAAAATCAAACAGAAACAACAATATATATAATAGATAAACAAATTAAAACAATTGTAATAAAACTCAACTCGATGTTACCTTGATAACCAAGATAGGACCAACGGCATTAACCTCATATGCAAGCATTAAGGATGACTTCTCCAATTTGTTCAATGTGGTTTCTGTATAGTATAGACAACTAATATAATCAACTAACACATATTTGAAAGAAACATAGAACATGGTAAATAGAGTTTTAGCGCACAGTTACACATCGCTAGCCTCCATTACACACTCCTATCTTTACCAGAGCAAGCTCTTACTTTTCTCCTTTTTTTCACACAAATCAGCTACAAGTTTATGTTCTGTTTCTTTCCATCTTGTTTAATTCTTAGGCAGTTGTTAGAGTTTTTAAAGAAAAAATTTACTTAAGAATGAAACAAATCTTTACCTGGTTGCAATATTCCAGGTATTGAAAGAATTCCAGATGCATTTATGAGAAGGTTTAGATGGCCGTATGTCTCTTTTATCGACAAGGCAGATGCCTGAAATATTACGAAATACACAAATCTTAACAAACTAATAGGTTCTTGGAATTTTTTAAATCTAACAGTGAACTGTCTAACTTATTAAACAAGAATATATCATCAAAGATTTAATAGCCTATAGCCGATCATGTTGTTTAATAGAAAAGGTCACTATATTTGTTAACTCTCCCTGGTCAAAAGTTCCCATTTTGGAACTGACAAGTGTGTTAACTTAATCAGGGCCACTGTTGTCAAATAGCAATTATAGCAGTGTAGTATAGCATAGTCGAATTTGAACAAATTGCTATATTTGCAATCTGTGATTGAAAACACAGATCAGAGTAATATATAAGGGTGGATATGTGCAGTGTCCTATGCAGATGCCTGATACAGCTAAGGGAGGCAATGGATATAGCAAGGAAAGAAGAAACTCTATTAACAATCAATGATGTAAACATAAAACATGCTTCCATTGATTCAATAGCCGAGATTCAATAAATCAGGTGAAATTGTGTTGCTAGCATTTCTATGTGAACTTTAACTAATAGAAAAAGTTGCGTTGCTAGCATTTCGATTACTATAAATACTGTATTTCAATCAAATATGAGAATAGAACTTGTTTGGAACTCAAAATGCAAGCAACACTCTTTCCCAACAAAACTTTATTTTAATGTGGCAAAATTCCATGTCAACTACAAATTCAACGACACACGGCTTATCAAACATAGCATTGTTAAAGTGTCACTCAATCATCCACTTCAACAGCAAATTAAGCCTAAGAAAATGTTTTGCAAAGACTAAATGCAAAAGGAGGCATATTTACAAGGTATAATACATATTTAAGCTTATCGGTCCTTCTGCGCCCAACAAGTTCTCTGAGAGAGATTAGTCACTAACACTACTAAACATATTTCATAAACCTTACCACAAATCCAATAGTAAAATTTCCTAAACCAAACACACCACTTGAAGTTTAATGTTTGACAATACATCTATCCTAAGTCCTAATTAGCATTATAATTTAAAGGGTAACTTAGTTTGTACTAAAAATAAATAAAAGGGTCACTTAAGTGTCTAAATTCAGCTTACTGTAAAAAAAAATAACAAAGAAAAGAAAGAAAAACAAATGATGAAAAAAGAAGCAAAACCTCAATAGAAGTTTCAACAGTCAAATCCAAAGGCAAAATTTGAAGACGATCATCAAATCTATCTTTCAAATTTAGAAGCCCAGTTGATGCTTTTGGATCACGGCAAGTAGCAACAACATGCCCTTTATCATTATTCTCCAACAATTGTTTCACCTAAACAATGCACAAACAAAAAAACATTAATTAACCAAACATTAGTCGGTCCAGTGATTAGTGTCGGACTTAGTAAGAAGGATCACGGCCTGCAACTGCACTGCGCTTGGCAGGAGAATAAAATGGCCTGATACTGATACCAGAACTCCCCTCCAACCAGATTAGTCGGTCCAATGGGCCAGATAGTAGTGAAAAAAATAAAACAGTAACTAAAGTAAACAGAAGAAAATTAAAAAATCACACCCCATGAAAAAAAAAAGTAGATTTTTTTTTTTTGACAATGTAGGAAATACCCAGAAGGAAGAATCTTACAAATTCAAGACCAATTCCTCTGGAAGCTCCTTGAACTAAGGAAACTCCATTGGGTTGAGAAGATGATGAAGAAAAGGCTCTTGTGGCTAGTGATAGAAGACGTTGAGGGGAACGTGAAGCCATGGAAGTGTGTGTTGTAGTGGATAGGGGGTGGCAATAGCAATAGCAATAGAAATAGGAATAGAGAATCATTTAGATGAAAGAGAAATGAACATGAAGCGTGGCAAAATAGTGACCAAAGAATGGAGTTCAATTAACAAATTATTTAACAATTAACAATTGAATTTTGGTAGTTGCAATGCAACCGTTTAGGTAGGTGAAAATGTTCTCTTTTTCAATTTTTCTGTGTTTGATTACGTTGTTTTAGGCAGCACATTTGGTAAAGTTAGGGAGGAGGGACGGTGTGTCTTTCGACAATGAATTGAATCAACTCGATAATAGTTTTTGATTTGATTTAGTAATTATTTTAGTGAATTTAATTTATGAATCAAACTTAAGTGAATTCTATACAGTTTAAATCGGTTGTCGTGTGAGTTGGCTATCTATACACTTCTTCTGTCCCATATTCTAAAATAAAAAATAAAAAACACACTTATTAAAAAAAAGTAAAATATAATGATTGGAACTATGTTTTTTTTAAAAGGTTGTATGTGTTTCCTTCAATCGGAATTTTTTAAGCCGATTGAAGGAAAGAGATGCTCTTACCAAATACTACTTATGTTCCTTATTATAAAAGATAAATTACTTTTTAGATTCAATGAATAACTAATATATCTAATTTATAATATAGACCAAATACATTAATTATTCATTAAATCTAAAAAATGATTTGATTTTTATAATAAAATATTATGTTTTGATACAGTACATGCATGTTCAAAACAATCTCCATTTTTGTTAAACACCCCACGAAATGATGTTTGCTTCAGTTCATAATATACAATTTAAAATTGTCAAAAATATATATACAATTTAAATGTGTAAAATACTGATTTAAATCATAGTCTTTGAACCAATGGAATACAAATATTCTTGATGTGTTGTTAAACACGGAACAAGTTTTTCAGCGAAGTGTTGAGTATTATCGTCCTTCAATTGGCTTAGACATGTTAGGTTTATCAACATACAACTTCAAAACGACTATGGTGTGAGAACAATGTTCTCAATATTTGTCGAATATCATTCCAAAAGACTTATTAAATTAAATGGAAGTTTGGTTAGATTTTATTATTGCATTATGTGTTCAAACTTGATTCATTTAAGGAAATTTGATTAAATCATCATGCATGGTTGAATAGGATAAAGTAGCTTTTAACCCATTTATATAATCTTATCTTTTGTGCTTAATTGTTGTTTTTTAAATTATGTTTAAGTTGTTGATGACGTTTATGTTTATATTTTTAGTGTAAGAATATAAATTCTAGAATCTTGGGGGGGGGGGGGGTTTGAGAGGTGTAAAGGATAGTGTCTGTTTGGTTCCATTGATGGGGAGGAGAGAGATTTTTAATAAGTGAGAGAAAATATGATTTATTATGTTGACAAAATTATCCATATTTTTTAATTAAAAACCTAAATTATCCTCGTTGAAATATTAAAAATTTAGGTTATATTTTTTTGACAACAAAAACAATTTAGGTTTTCTACCCATTAGATTGTTTTTTTTTGTTATATATATCCATTATAATTTAATCTTTTTTTTTTTTTGTTAAGGATAAATTAAAAAAGTAAATTAATCATTTCATTCCCTCCCCTCGTTAAAATTTTGAACCAGACATAAAAACTTAAAATATTCCCTTCCCTCCCCTCTCCTTCCTTCTCCTCCGAAAACCCCGAACCAAACAGGGCTCGGATTAAGTTTCAAACTTATTTTTTTTATAAAGTTCTTTTAAAACAAAATTCGTAAGGAATATTTCAGCTTGAGACAGATTAATTTACCCATGAACATTCTTCATCAAATGATGCAAATTTTGACAAAACTATTTTTTCCTTTTCTTAATTATAAAATTTTGACCACTTTATAAATGATTTGATTTGATGTTTGATATGCAAATTATACTAAGATTGATAGGAATTAAAAGAAAATTAACCCTCCCATCAAAAGACTAAAAGCAATTATATTTAGTATGATCAATCATTTGAAAAAATATATATAAAAGAACCTATATATATAGAATGATGAAACTTTATGTGTCTCATCACTTCAAAATCATGAACTACAGTACGTCCCACAAGAACAAGTTGCTTTATTAATTATATTTTTTTGAAAATCAAATTCCTCCTCATGCAATTATAATAGAGATACATTTTTGAAATAACTTAGGTTCATTTAGTAATTTTAGTAATTGACCATGAAACCCCGATACTTTAAAATTTATCAAGTATCGTGTCAGATACCGTATCAATTACCGATACGCGTCAGATACTTTCCGATACGTATCGTGGGAATATCTATTGTTTAAATTTTATTTTTTAAATAAAAAAATATAGATACTTCTTAGATACTTGTCTGATACTTCCCAATACGTATCAGAGAAGTATCTGATGTTCATATTTTATTCATTCTTTGAAAAGAAATAAAATTGATCTAAGAAGGGCTAAATATTTGGTTTATGTGCATACAAATTTTTAACTTTTGTCAAAGAAAGATGAAGAATATATGAAAGGAACGACAAGATTATAGGACATCAGTGAATATGCGCATGACTCGCTATTTAGATAATACTTAAAATATGTAATTCACTAATTTTGATAATTTTAATAATATGAATGTTTCTTTATTATCAAATTTAGTTATGTTTATATATTTTACATTTATATATTTAATTTTTTATTAAAATATTATAACCGTATCGTATCTTAAATTTTAAAATTTTCTCGTATCGCTGTATCCATATCGTATCGCAACTGTATCATGTCTTGTATCAAGGCTTCATAGATAATTGATCACTCAATTTGATTAATATGTATTTTTCTATACATAATGCATAAATTAAATTTCAAATCAAATAACTAATTAAGTTATATAAATATTTATCACATGTGTCACATATTGTTGATATCCCTAATTATATGTATTGACAAAAATTAATACTATAAATATATATAATTAAATAATTTAATATAAAATTATTTTTCTTAAGAATTGTAGTATACTACATATATTAAAAAAGTAAATGTTAACATATGTCTTAAAGACACATATTAATAAACATAATAAAAATATAATCTTTTTAAAAATTGTACATTCAACTTTTTAATAATCAACTATCATATCTTTTAATATAAAATTTTATTTTTGATTTCTTTAACATTTGCCCTTAGTTACACATTAAGAAGACCCTTCTAAAAATGCATATAATGATTCTTACCCATCAATCAAATAGGAGACAATAAAAACCCATATGGGCAAAACCATTAACTTAACTGTTGTTTTCTCTCTGCCCATTGAAGTGACTTCATTTGTATTGTAGGGAAGTGAGAACGAAAAACACTAAAGTTTATGGATTTGACAAGACCATATCCAATAACTTGGCTTCACCAAAATTAATAAAGTTGTCTCCATTACAAATTGGAGATATGTGGCTTGAAGTTGAAGGTGTACCTTAGGCCAAATTTGTCACATTTTAGATAGTATAACTATATATAAGAGGTCGACCATTCACTAATACTAGGTGTAGTCATGTAGACATTTATCTAATGATAGCTAATTAATGATCATCCACTATAACATGAATTTGACATTAACATGCATATGTATAATAATGTAGTATATATTGCTAAAGGATTAGTCTACTATGGTAAGAAGGCATGTCTTGGATTTAAGTATTTTTTTTTAATCTTTGGATTTAATTTATTAGTTTTATATTTGAATTATGTTAGTTTCTTTAAGAGGAAGATAAATATAAATATTGTTGTCAATACTCTTTGAGTTTTAAAGTTTTGTCTGCCTTAAATTGGGAACCATTCCCTTATCCTAAACTTTTTTCTATCAAAAATAATAATGCATTATATTATTCTTCATGAAGTAAACAAATTTTACAATTCATTATAAAAAAACAAGTTTTAAATTTCAAATTATTTAAACATAGTATTTTTGTTGACAATATTATTTAAACATGGTTGTATCTTTTTAAAAACAAAAATGAGATAGGTAAAAATGTGGTACTAAAGACAATATTTTAGTTGTTTTGGAGTGATTTGAACTTCATCCTTTAAAGTTACAATATGAAACTATTACTTAAGTTGTACTTTGTGAACATTATAAAAGAGGAGTGTTATCAATACTTTGTGAACTATTTTTTTTAATTAGTTGAAACTCATGTGAGTTCCACACTTGAAAGATAAATCCATATAAAATAGTAAGATTCACATGAATTATAACCAATTAAAAAAAGAATAGAATGTTCAAAAAATTGAATGTTGCTAACATTTCTTTTTAAAAAATAATTTGAACAAGCTTTAAAAAAGGTAAAGTCTATCCACAACATATTTGAAATTAAAAATATCTAGAAATTAATTATTATTAGTATTCAAAACAGAAATCAATTTTAACATAGTGGTTATAATTATTTATTTTTATTTTTTATGATAATAAAATATTCTCACTAAAATCACTTTTTTTTCAATAAAAGTTTGCCTTTTAAAAACTAAATCACACTTTTTCTGTTTTTCATGATATAAACTGTCAATTGAACATATGGACTTATAAAAAAAAAACAATTACAGTAACATTTATTTAAAAAAAATATTTTGTCAAAAAAATTATAAAATTTTATTGGAGATCAGTGATGTTGGATTTGGATCCCCGTTAACCGTTAGGCCGCAGATCTTGAGACCAACACATCTTACAATTGGGCCCACCCAATCCCATATGGCAGTAAAAAGTTCCTTAGAAGTTACTCTCCCTCCGTCCCAAAATGTAAGAGAAAAAAATTCAATTTTTTTGTCCCAAAATGTAAGAGAAAAAGTTCAAACATTTATCTTTTCAAGAAATGTTTACTCTCTCTCTTACTTTTTTTTATAATCAACAACCAATAAAAATTGTTTTTACATCTTTCCATACCACTTTTTTCAAAAAAATATACTCTCAATCATTATATTTTACTTTTTTCTTAATAGGTGTGATTTTTGTTTTTTCTCTTATATTTCGGGATAGGGAGTAGAACAACAAACTTATATCTTCTTCATGCTTCTCAAAAATCTCCCATATGGGATAAAGCTGCACAAAAAACCTTCTTAATCTCTTGAATCTTTGATAAAAAGGAGCTAGATCATACATGCATGGATTTTTTTAAAAACAATTAATAGTTTCTTTTCACCTTTATTTTGATGTCTTTGAAGAATCGGTAAATAAAAACAAGTTCATTTAATTCTTCATGCAAGAAATTAGTATGCTTTATATGTCTATTTGAATATGAAAGTAGCGGAATTTAAACTCGCGCTCCTATGAGATAAACAAATTGGATTATTAATAATAGATAAATATTCTAACTATATATAATGTTAATACACTACATAAAAAATAGGTTAGAAGGAGATAATTCATCTTTTGTATTTTACAGGTTTTTCGACGAAGATTAATCATAATTAATAGTAGTAGAAATTTCATACATATATCAAGACGCCAAATAAAATTGTTTTAATATATAGATAGAAGTTTTATTTTTAGGGGTGATCTTTCCCTTAGTTGGTCATGTAGGAATCATGGCAACCTAGTGAAAAATCATCACTAGCTAGAAAGCCAAATATATCTTAATTAAGATGGAATTTAATAAAACTTAGCAAATTAAACTTATATATAGTTCATATGATCAGAACAAATTATATATATATTGCCATTCAAAAATAAATAAAATATGTGTCTCCTACCTCATCTCTAACATTTTACATCCTCTTGTCAAGTATACTCAAGTTCATAACTATCACAAACTAGGTTTTTCAGTTAAATATTATATGCATATTATGTTTGCATTTTCCATATACATAATTATTATATCAACACATGATCATGGATTTACTACACAAATTATAAAGAAACATGCACAAATAGGTGAGCATGCACATGCTAAATGATTAAATGCCAACCTCGTTTTGCTGGCTGGATTTTCTTATCTAAATACAAACTACCCATACCATATTACTACTAACAATTCTATAATCATTTTCTCTATCACAAAAATAAATAGAAAAATATATATATAGACAAAAAAAGAAGTATAATAATTTCATTCATAAAAAAATTCAAATCAATGAACACAAACAAACAAAGTCGGTGTGGATAATAATAAGAAAACAGAAAGCCAAGGAACCAAAGCATGCATTTCACCCTCTCATGTCACACATCCCTAGAGGTGACTGATATGAAAAGTCAAGCTTTATAAATAAAAATATAAATAAAATTTTTGTTGTTTTACGATCAATATCCGGTCTATTGAATCGACTAATTCAATTCAAAACAAACTTTTGTATCATATGATTTCAATTCTTTTCCAAGCACAATTGTTGGAAATTGAATTAGTATTTCTCTACTAAATTCGACGTCATTCGTTATTAAACCAATTAACATTTAACTATATAAATAAAACTTTAACCCTTCTATATATATATATATATATATATACATTTTTTCTTTTGTCTTCTTTCATAAATTGCATATCTCATCAAACAAATCTTGGAATCCAAATTCTTCTCTCTTTTTCACTCACAAACTTTGGAATTAGAATCATCATTAGAATAATAAAAATAGTAACCCCACACATGCATGAAACTAAATAATTTTTTCCACTTGAAAAGATGAAATGGCTAATCTTATCTTTTTTTTTATCATCAATCTACTCACTACTGAGCTTTCATTTCTTCTGCTATAATATAGTGTAATGTACTTGTTTCAACTATGCAACCTTCTGTTCCTCAGCTTTCTGTCCCATCCACCAATATTCCAAAAGGAATGTGGGACTCAGTTTGGTTTGCTTCCAATCAACCAACCAGCACTCTTTCTCTTTTTCACTCTTCTAGTAAATAAATAACAAGAAAAAATAAAGTAGGTTTTGCATATGTTCGCAATCGACACGCATTCACGCAGTCAGTAAATCGCAACATTTAAGATCTCTCATTCAAATGAAATTAACGATTTATATGTATGTCAATAATGAAAGCAAACAATATAGATTCAAAAAATAATAAAACTATCAGAAAAAGTTGAAATAACGACATAAATCAAAGATAAAAATAAATATAACTAGTGATTTAATATTGGAGTCTCTAACATTTAGCGACAAAATCAGAGACATTTCACATTTTTTCTATCTATAAATTTTCGTCGCTATTTCAACTTTTTCTATAGTAATAATAAGTAAAAAAAAATATAAATGAAAAATTCTTAAATCTCCCCTTACATGATGACACACTTCAAATGAGATGACAAGAAAGAGCCAAACATGACCTTGAATAGTATTGCACCACCACCAAATAATACTAAAAGCAAGATTGAAAATTAGGTCTTTTTTTTTTTGTGAGTGAGAGAGAGAGAGAGATTGTTGCTATAGGTGCATGCCTTTAAATTCTAGGTCTTGTTTGTCATAATAACTCATAACAACCTTCTCTTATTTGGAATTGTTGTTGTCAACTGACCAGTCAAAGAGATGAAATGGATCTAAACCCTTGGATTGATCTCTTTGATCATGAACATTATTAGTACTTGAATTACCACTAAAACCTTGATTAAACAATAGGTTTAATGGATCAACTTCAATTTCATCTAACTCAGCAAAAAAATCTTCATGACTTTGATTATTAGTATCAATCAAAGAAGGTTTATAAGAAATTCCATCACTAAATTCTCCTTCAACTTCATCCATTTCAATTTGCAACTTCTCTATATCTTCCATATTTTCTTCCTTCACATTGTTAACAATTGGAGAATCATTTCCATCACTATTATTATTATTGTTCTCTTGTTCTTCTTTTGGTTTTGTTGTATCATTTTGTAGATTAGAAGAAGTTTCTGAATTCTTCATGGAAGTTTTTGATGGTTGAGATCTTGTTGAACCAGCTAAAGCATTTCTTTGTGTTGGCCATGGATGATTGTGTTCTGAAGTGTAGGTAATAACTAACATGTTTGGATCTGTTCTGCTTCTTTCTACTTGTTTTCTTGCTGAACATCCTTTTGAACTGCTGCATCTATAGTAACCCCTAATAGGACACAAAAATATTTGAAATATAAGTAACAATCAAATGATGAGAAATCAATTAATTCAATCATACACCATCCATCAATTTAAGTAACTTGCACAATCCGTCTGAAAGTGTGAATCGAGTCACAACTTAAATCTTCAGTTTTCTCAACAGACAATTTGGTTTAGCAAAAGTAATTTCGCTTAGCGAAATTGCCTGTTGAAAAGTTGGAGATTTAAGTTGTGACTAATTGGTTAAATTATTTGCTTATATTTTGTTATGTATGGAATACATTTGTAACTATATTACCAGACAAAATTGCTTAATGCATAAAAAAAATATAAAGCAACAAATCAAAATGATAAAATTGAATCTCAATGAATCGTGACAGCAAATCACTCAGAAGATATTTACATTACATTATTATCGCATAAAATAATAGCAACTAGAGAGAACTTTCTTAATTGGAAATTTATCAACAACAAAAAATTCTTAATTGGAAAAGCTTGTTTGCCTGGTTGTAGTTTTTAAAATCTCAATGTGTGACAAGTAACAATATTCAATGGTCAAGCTAGAAATGAGGAAGAAACACAATAGTACATTACAAGGAAATGATTTAAGGTAAAGTCAAGTCAACAAATTAAAAAGATGATGATTTAATAGTAATATTAAGAAGCTTTGCATCAAAAAATTAATTAATTAAAAAAATATGTAGTAGTACAATTGTTTAGAAAGTTACTAACTAACTTACCTTGGATAAGGTGAACCTTTAATGGGTTTCTGACCATACTTTCTCCAAGCCCACAAATCTGAAGGAACTACTTCTCCAGTTTGTCTACTATTTGCAGCTGCTGGTGCAGGAATACATACCACCTTTTTTGCCTGATTTTTCCTGCTCAATTAATCATTGCACAAAAACTAATTAATTAGTTAAATACCATTTTCAATTTTCAACAATCAAATAATTCACTCTTAATTCCTTTGAATAATTAATTAATTAATTAATTAATCAACACCTCATGATATAACTAGAAATTAATAATAAAAAATGATCATAGTATACATAAATTAAGAAAAAAAAATAGATTGGACTAATTTTTTTATTTGGTTAATTAATTTCATTTAAAATATTTAGGTATATCTAAAAATTAAGCTTTTTGTGTGTAATGATATATCAAATATAAATTGTAATAGTAAATTTCAGGTGGTTTGTTATGGAAGAAAAGTGGTTTAAGATAAGTAAAGATGCTTGAAAGGTCATTCTCATTTATAATTATGTGTGACAAGAAACTAACTCTACTTTTCAGGTGAATTTAATTTAAAGCTTATATATGATTAAAAGCCTCAAAAAGAAAATTAAACCACATGTTATAATCTTCTTGATACTAGCTATATATCATGATCTATGAAGTATATTTCATTCAAAACCTATACTCATTAATGTGCCACGTGTACATAGTCAAAGGAAGAGATTTAGATAATTAGCAAAAGAAAATGAAAATTAAAAAAATACCTAATTCATGCCAAACCCTACTTTCTCTCAACAGTATTTGTTCCAAAAATTCACCATAAAATTTCAACTTCAAAATCAAAACAAAATAGTACTATAGTATTTGAATTATGATGCACCATCATGAAATTAATGATAGTAACATGGACAAACATAAATAAATTTGATTCTCTTCTATCCAATGACATAAATTATTATATATAACATATATAATACATAATTTAATCATATAAATATAATTAATATTGATGTCTCATCTTACCTTCGTTTAAGACCTGTTGAATTCCTTGAAGATGAGATCTGAACTCCAGTGTTGTCTAGAAGAGAATCCTTTGAAATATTAGCATTAATATTCATGTTGGTAGGTTTAATTAATCTTGGAGAAGGTGCCATAGTTGAAGTAGAAGAAGATAATTCATAATTATTATTTAGTAACTTTGGATTAGGAGAGATCTGAATCATGTTTGAGAATATATTCTTACATGGTCTTGATAAACTTGATCTCATCTCATGATTATGATCAAGTGCAAAAACCGAAGCAGAAGCAGAAACAGAAGCAGAAGCAGAAGAAGAAGCAACATCAATTATAGAAGTTGAAACCGGCGAATTCGAACTAGTAGTAGTAGTATTTGTTGTGATGTTGAAGTATGAAGAAGATGGTATATGATCAAGTTGTTGAAGAAATGGATCTCTTAAAGTTGAGAATAATGGATCACCAAAGATATTGTTCATGTTAGTTCCTCTATCATCTTCAAGAGTTGAATTAGAGAAACTCAGAGGATGATGATGATATTGATTATGATTAATATCATTTTGATGATGATTATGCCACTGAATACTATCATGATGATGTTGTACAGGTTGAACTGACGATGATGATGTTCCGGACGAAGAAGTAGGCGGTCGAATGATGTCAGTTAAATCACCTATAAAATTTTCCATAGTTGTGTTTTTTGTTATTGTTACTACAACACATGCTTAGTTAAAAAACAAGGACATACATGAGTATTTTGAAGAAGAATTAATAACAAAAGACATGCAGTGTGATTTGAGAAGAGAAAGAAAGAACAAAAAGTGGTTTTTACTATATGATGTGTGAGAGAGAGAATTTTTGGTTATTAAGGAGAAAGAAAAATGAAATAATTGAGGGAACAAGTTTTTGGGGGGTTGGAACTAAAACTGATTGTTCTCTTTTTCTCTTGATGTTGTTAATAACAAACAAACAAAAGAAAGAGAGAAAGAAAAATGAGTTTATAGAAAGAGATAGAGAGAGAGAGACGCTGACTTTTCACACTTCTATTCCATACGCAACATCAAGAGAGAGAGAGAGAGGGTTTAATTTTTAATTAGCATAAATTGATGGTAGACTAATTAAATAAACACAACTGCAGAGTTGGGAAATTTATCTATACTATAGAATATTGTTTTCATTTTTATAAATAAGGTATATATCATTGTGTAACTACCAACATTTTGTTTGTTTTGAATACTAATGGTAAGAGATTTATGCATCTTAAATGAGTTATAAGTTGTTTAGGAAAATTCACTTAGGTTGGTCCGGTAGTATTAGTTTGGAAATCGTAAGTGTAATCCTTTTTGAGGTCTCAGGTTCGAATCTCATTAATGCAATTTTTTTGGGTATATAAATGAGAGTAGCAAAGTTACCATAAACTCATACATACAAAGTGGAGATCAAAGATCAAACCTCGATCATAGATATCCGACTTAATAATTTTGACAATTTCAATAATTTTAATATTTTCTATCAGTTGAGCTAGAACTTCTAAAACTCTCCGATGCTAATTTAGATAGACTAATTTAGCTTCGTTAAAAAAATAAGTTGTTTAGGAATTTCATCTTTAATTTGTGTTAGGAGAAAATCTAGTTTTAAAGGGATAATTTGTAAAGCATATGTCCAATAAAATTATTAGATTTGATCTAATTGTGAAAGGTTTGAATAATATAATGAGGTCTTAAATTTGATCTTCAATGATCTCAGTGTCGGCCTAAAGGTAAGGCAACCCAAGCAAGGGTTTTAGGCCCTCAAAAAATAGAAAAAGTTACCAAGGAAAAAAGGCCCCTCATAAGACATAAGTTCATTAAAAAAAAGGCCTCCAAAAAAGTATAAATGCCTTTTAGAGAAAAAAAGTTATGAAAATGATACAACAATTTTGTAATTCCTAAAAAAATATTAAGGGGGGGTTATTCAATTAGGATTTTGAGGGATTTTAATGGACTTTGAGGGATTTTAATGAATTTTAAAAGTCTTGTGTTATTCAATCAAGACTGTTTTTTTTTTTTTGGAATCCGTTGTTATTCAATCAAGATTTTTAATCAAAACCTTTTTTTGTATTATAATCCCACAAAATCCTGTGTTAAAAATCTTACAAAATCAATATAATCTCACGAAGTCTTTTAAAATCTTCAAGACTTTTTTGTCAAAATAATGCCTCGAAATCCCTTGAAATCTCAATCCAATAACCCCCCCTAAATAAAAATTGTTGTAGACTTTAGAAAAAAAACATCACATTATACCAAAAAAAAAAAACATCACTTTAGAGTTCGCTTTAGGCTTCATATATCGTTGAACCGGCCCTAAATTATAATCCACTTGTAAATAAAATAAAAAAATCTATCCGAACAATTTTTAGAAGAATATTTAGAGTCCAAATTCAAAAACCGGTGTATAAGCACTACCAATTACAAAAAAGTGCTATTTCAAAGGGCGTCTCACATTAGAGTCGAAACTCTAATGATATTTTGCTATATATTTCAAAAAAATATTGCCGATTACTAATATTTGTCTATTAAAAAAATGGACAACAAATTAAAAGGCATCTAACATAAATTTTTAGTAAAATACTATATTTATTTTCCACTTTTTTACTATTATAAATTTTATTTTTTACTAATAAAATTAGTAACAAACAATCTTTCTTAATTAAATACAATTTTTGAGAGGTATATATATATTCACTAAACCCAAACATAAAATTAAGCTCTATTTCAACAATAAGTTACTGCATTTTTAGGGTTAATTTTCAAATTCACTACTGTATTAAACAATAAGTATTTTGTTTTATTGTGGACCACTATATATAGATTATCTTTAAGGGTCAAAATGTTGCCTAGTCATTATCAAGGTAAAAGTAAATAATATTAGACACTATTCATCTTGCATGTGTATGAATGAAGTGATTAACGAAATCAAATCAACTGTTATATGAAATGATAATATATAAAACAAAACAAAATGAGTGTAACATTATTAGAGGGAAAGGAATGAAGAAATGGTGATTTCTACATAACAAAGTGACAAAAAACAAAAGAGGCGGCAAGTAGCCGCATTTCGCGGAGAAACGTTTCAAGCCATTCAATAAATAATTAGATTAAATTAGACTCTCATCACTCTCCTAATTTTGTTTTATTAATTTTTTCATAAGTTAAGCTAAACAAAGCAAAGCAACAACTTAGATGATGTAGTTGAACAATTGGAGTTAATCTTCTCTTAATTAAATATTGAGAGTTCGATCTTCGTTTTGTGTATGATATAATTTTAAATTTCTGAGGCAACTATTTCATCTTTTGAGATGTCTCTAATCTAATGAGGAAATAGTCACAGTATTCAGCGGTGCATACTCTGATCTCGACAAAAACAAAAAAATAAAGCAATCAAACGTTAATTAATTTAGTGGTTATTAGTATTAGATTTAATAAAAAAGATTATGGTTTGATCTTTTGCAATTATATTTGGAAGGGAAATTAGTTTGGAATGGTCTGTTGCAGTGGTTAGGTATTCAGGGTGTCATGCGTTTGGAGGCAGCTCCACATGCTCTTTAGTTTCTTGGTCTTCAGGTTCATCCGGTGACTCCGAAGAATTTTTTTCAAGTTTTATGGTTGGCAACGACATGGTGGATTTGGAAAGCCCGGAATGAAGGCCTTTTCCAGAATAAGGTCTCCAATGTGTCTTAGATTCTTGATCATATCAAAATTCAAACATGGTGGTTGTTAAAGGCAAAATTCAATCTACAATTCCTGACTTTAGTTTATGGCTCTCCAACCCTTTGACTTGCTTAGGATGGCGGAGGTTGTAATTTTCTTGTAAGGTGGAGCGCGCTCTTTTGTAGTACTCTCCATTGTTCTCGCTTTAATTTTGGTGGCCTATGTATTCTTCATACTTTGACATCTAGATTAAGCACATTTTGTGCTAATCTAGTTTTTTATTAATAATAATTTACCTTTGCTGCTTCAAAAAAAAAATATATTTGGAAGGGAAATGAAACTACTTTGATTTTAGAATTTTCTCCAAATTAGATTAATCAATTTAATAAATTGGATAATGGTGGTGGAAAACAAATAAAATAAAATAAAAACAAAAACAAAAAATTAACAAAGCAAAGCAAAGAATGTTTTAACGTGGCATGCCACCTATCTATGTACATGTCTGCTGTTCCTTCACAACAATCATGTACCACTATATATGCCGCTCAACAATTTTCCAAGAAAATAAATTAATAGCATTTTTTATATTGAGTAGGACGTTTTTCAAATTTATATAATTGATTTGTAAAGTGATTAAGTGAGCTTTTTTAAAATAATTATGTATGCATGAAGATATTCTGACGTGGTATGTGGTATGTGAGTTAAAATTAGCATTTTTTAATATTTATTGAGATATATCAAACAACATTTTTATTCTAATATTTACATTTACATTTTACTCAAAAAATATGATGAAAATAGATTATGTGAATAAAGTTTTGTCTCATGTGATAGATGGTTTGCACATGTGGACAAATACGTAGACACTTGAAAATTTGGACACGTAGACAAAATTGACAGAAATGACCAAATTGAATCTTAAAATAAATATTTAGGACCAATATGAAACTTTTAAAATATTTGTAGAATTGATAGGATGCTCATCTCTCCATCTTGGTTTGATGTTTGGGGTTACCCAAATGTTTGGGTCTTGCCGAGGGACGTCTCGGACCATTGCCCTCTTGTGCTTTGGTATTCGTCGGTAGATTGGGGAGCTAAGCCATTCCGGTTTAATAATTTTTGCCTCAAAAATAGTTCCTTTAAGGAGGTGGTGGTTAAGGCGTGGGAGGAACAAACTTTTGAAGGTTGGATAGGCTTTATTTTTAAAGAGAGGTTGAAAGGACTTTAAGGGGCGATTAAAGAATGGTATAAAGCTAATGTTTGGTGGTCGGAGGCAAAAAAGGAGTTGATTGAGAAGATTCATGTGTTGGATGTGAAAAGCGAGACAATGGGCCTAGAAGATGAGGAGGTTACGGCTAGGAAAAAGTGCTTTGAGGAGTTGTGGTAAATTTTAAAAGGCATTGAGGCGATGTCTTTTCAAAGATCACACTCAAAGTGGATGAAGGAGGGTGATGCAAACACAAGATTTTTCCACAATTGCATGAAGACTCGAACAAGGAGAAATATGATTGTGGCTTTACGCACTCAAGGTGGTTTGGTTGAAGGGTCGGTTCATGTCCAGCGTGAGGTAGTTTCTTTTTCTCGTAATCATTTTGATCATGAAGAGTGGAATCACCCAAATCTTGATGGAGGGGTGTTTCCTCAATTATCTTTGGCAAGTGTGGAGGAGTTGAATGCCGTGTTCACTATTGAGGAGATTAGTAGTGTTGTCAAAGAGTGTGACGGGACAAAGAGCCCAGGCCCAGACGGGCTTACCTTTACGTTTATTAAAGAATTTTGGGACTTATTGAGGAGATTCGTAGAATTTTATTCGATCAATTTCATGGAATGCTTGCCTCCCAAAATGTCTCCTCTCCTACTTCATTACATTTATACCAAAGGTGCCGTCTCCGCAAAGCTTAAGTGATTTCCGCCCTATTTCACTTATTGGTTGTATTTATAAGTTGATAGTTGAAGTCCTTGCAAACCGTTTGGCTAAGGTGCTAGGGGAGGTAATATCTAATACACAATCGGCGTTCTTGAAGGGTCGACAATTGGTTGAAAGTGTGGTGGTGGTGAACGAAACAATTGATTATGCTAAGAGAATGGGCAAAGAGTGTCTTGTGTTTAAAGTTGACTTTGAAAAGGCTAATTCGGTTGATTGGGGATTTTTGGATTACATGCTAAGCCGTTTTGGTTTTAATGATAAATGGAGAAAGTGGATGAAAGCTTGTGTTTGTGCAGGTAACATGTCGGTTTTGGTGAATGGTTGTCCAACGGAAGAAATTAGCATAAAAAGAGACCTCAAACAAGGAGACCCACTCGCTCCTCTTCTTTTTCTCCTTGTGGCCGAGGGTTTGGGTGCTCTTATGCGTATGGCGGTGGAGAGAGGCCGGTTTAAACCATTTATTGTTGGTAGAAATGGCGTCCCGGTGTCTAAGTTACAATATGCGGATGATATCGTTTGTATTGGTGAAGCTACGGTGGATAACTACTTGTGGGCGATCAAAGCGATCCTTAGAGGCTTTGAAATGGTGTCGGGGCTCAAAGTTAATTCTTGGAAGAGTTTTCTTTATAGGGTGAATGTGACTAATAAATTTCTTAACATGGCTTCGAGGTTCCTCAATTGTCGTGTTGGCTCCTTGTCGTTCAAGTATCTTGGTCCCCCAGAGGGTGCTAATTCTCATCAAATTTCTACTTGGAAACCGATGTTGGAGGTGGTTAAGAAAAAGTTGGGTGCATGGGGGAACAAATATGTTAGCTTGGGAGGTAGAATTGTCTTGATAAACGCCGTTTTAAATTATATGCTGATCTTTTTTTTTCTTATATGAAAATGCCGATACAAGTTTGGAAGGATTTGGTTAGAATTCAACGAAAGTTCCTTTGGGATGGCCTCTCGTCTAAAAGAAAATTTCATTGGGTTAAATGGGAGAATGTGTGTAGGCCAAAGAAAGAGGGTGGTCTTGGAATCCGTGATCTTCGTTTGGTCAATTTGAGCCTTCTTGGCAAATGGCGATGGAAACTCCTTGAGGAAGGAGAGGAGATGTGCAAGAGTGTTATAAGGGCTAGATATGGAGACAATGTAGTGGACAATTCTAGACCGGTCAAGAGAGGTATGTCGCCTTGACATGGGCGAGGAGTGGTTCATTGGGCGGTCAAGAGATTGGGGAGTGGCAACTCAATTAATTTTTGGTCGAATATTTGGATAAGTGATCAACCCCTTAATTTGAGATTCACTCGCCTCTTTGGAATATCGACCCAACAAGATTGTGTTATGAGGGACATGGGGAGGAGGATGGACGGTGAGTGGCGGTGGGACTTATGGTGGAGGAGAAATTTCTTTGCATGGGAGGAGCCTCTCGTGAGATCATTAGAAGAGTTAATTGCCGGTTGTGTCGTGACGGATACGGATGATAAGTGGGTTTGGAGGCCAAATGTGGAGGAAGGTTTTTCGGTGAAATCCTTATACGCTTCTCCTGAGTTCCTCCTTTCTCCTTCGCCTATAGTGAACTCTATTGATTCTTTTGTCTTCAAGATTATTTGGAAGGGGGCGGTTCCATCAAAGGTTAGTGCTTTTGTTTGCCAACTTCTTTTAGATAGAATACCTTCTAAGGAGAATTTATGTCATAGGGGTATTTTGAACCCCAATGATGTGGGGTGTGCGTTATGTGATGGGGGTGTTGAGAATTCCCGCCATCTTTTTTTACATTGTAACTTTACGGCTATGGTGTAGTATTCTATTTGTTGTTGGTGTCATGGTTATTATTTCACCATTGTTGTCTACTTCCTTTGCCACCCTTGTGGAGTGTGGAACAAATAAGACCTTGAAGAAAGGGTATTCCATAGTTTGGCTTGCTTTCATTTGGGTGATGTGGAAAACTCGGACTGATAGAATTTTTAATAATATTGAAGTCGATGTTGATGCCACGGTGGACTTAATTCAATGCACCTCTTGGAATTGGTTCATATATAAGACGGCAAAAGGCCCTTGTTTGTTATATGAATGAGTTTGGAATTCAGACGACTCTATGCTTCGGTGAGGTGCTTGAGGGTGGTTTATTTTAGCCTTAGCACTGTTTTTAAGGGTCTCCTGTTATTGTTTTTTTAGAGTAAACTCTTATGTGTAAGGCCCTTTAGTTGTTTTGTTTAGGGGCTCTTTCTCTTATTCCTACTATAACTTCTAGTTTGTTATGGTATGCCTTATACCATTCAAACCATTAATATATATATTTTGATGTTCAAAAAAAAAAATTTGGGACCAACTTGAAACCTAAAATAAATGTTTAACACCAAATGTGTAATTAAGCCTAAATATTTTGTTTTGATATTTCTAAAGGGTCAAATAATTTGAGATAGAAGAAAAACTCAAAAATGACACTGTTAGACGATGGAGGTACTAAATGTCTCGGATATTTTATTATTTCTAATATTGTGGGCGAATTCTACCATCTCATTCGCAATCAGAATTCCATCTAGAATCTGCTATCTTTCACAATTGCAATCAACGACTGAGAGATAGCACTCCCAATCACCACCCACAACCTGTTAGCTAAAACCTTTGCCAGAATTTTGTATAGACTTCCCACCAACGAGATGGGTTTGAAGTCATTCAGACGTTGAGGGCTACCTACCTATGGTCAGGGACGGATCTAGACACAAAATTCTGGTGTGGCCAAAATCATAAAGAAACAATAAACTAAATGATACAAATTAAATAAATTATAATTTTGTTAAGTGCAATACATTTACAAAGAAAATCGTCCACCATCTATTTCTTAAAAATGGAAAAAAAATAATATCATTGTCAATTGTTCTAAAAACATCTCAATAGACTAGCTCTGTTTGGTAAATTTAAGCTATAAACTAGATGATAGTTGAAAAGCTAGTTGAATAAAATTAAAGTGTTTGGTAAATTTAGTTGTTGTAAATAAAAAGTGTTATTTGTTATAAATAAAATCGGATGAAGTATAAGCAAGCTTATTTGTGTTACCAACTACACCCTAAAATATATATTAAAAAAATTGTTAAGAATCCAACTATGGTCAATGCCACACTTGGCCTCTACATGGATTTGTCACTCCCTTTGGTATATGAGCGATGAAGGTAGAGTTTATACCTTTTGACAAACTTGTCATTTCTGTGAAACTCAACAATAAACCTCAGCACATCCACTTGCATTTCTGTCCAAAAATCTTTTATAAAACCAAAATTGATCTCATCATGACCCGGATTCTTTTGAGAAAGGTTTGGTCGAGCTACCGCTATCTACATTTGCCCGCTTTGAAATGAGAAACAATTGCCCGACGAATGGGGTTCACACCATCGATAGTGGCCCCATCCACCTGAATGGACCGAATCGCATTGCCCCTACGTGGACTCGCTAAAACCGAGTGAAAATACTTCGAGTTGGCGCCACCTTCCCTAAGTCACAAAGATCGAAATTATTACCAACAAACACTTGCATGCATACGAGATAGAGAGCGAATACCAGAAGTAATCCCATGAAAATAACATATCTCTTCTGCCGACAACTCCTCGGTTTCCCCCTTATCTACCTTAAAACCAAGGGCTACCGATCAAACTTTCAAATCATCAATCTTGCTTGACAGATTTTGTGTATGAGCTGGTGACACTCTTTTAGAGCCAATTTAATGCTCTTGAATTTTTCCCTCGAAGCAAACCCCCCTTTCGTCAACTTGCAACGAATTATACTTGTCACGTAAGAAATTGTTATAGCCACTGATTTTTGTCCACACTTTTAGCTTACACGACGGTCGGGGTCTCCAATTTTCCTCATCAACCCCAAAACCAAGGGGCAATGGTCAGGTAAGCCTCTCAATTGTGCCACACACTTGAGTACAACTCGATCAAGCCAGACACCACTCCTCAAAAAACAAGAGTTGATAAATAAGATTTTTTTTGTACTACATTATTTTACTTTTGTTGGATTTATTTTTTTAGTTATTCAGTATTGAGAGCAATCAATTTCTACTTTGTTTTATTATTATTTTTCAATAAATTTAATAATTATTTTTGTCATATTTTGTCTAAACTCATAAAATGAAAAAAAAATCACATTCAAATCGGTTTTGATTTAAACACATGTGGTATTCAAAAGTTTTAAATATATTTCGTCAAAAAAAAGTGTAAAATATATTTTTTAAAATGTAGATACCTAGTCATTTTGATCTGGGTTGAATCCTTTTACACATCAATAATAAATTTGATTAATTTTTTTCGAATACTATTGTGTAAGAGTTGCCCTTAATTAAGCAAAGCTTAATTGTAGCAAAGGACAATGGAATGATAGAAAATATATATTATTTCAATTGTGTGTGTCATATAGTGTGCTGACTTTACACCATTCAAAGTCAAAATGAGCTGACTTTACATAACACGTGGTATTTTGATTTAGAACTTTTTTTTGGTGGAGCATTATTAATCTTTCTTTTCAAATAAAACATTTTTTAGTAAATTAATGGATCTTTGAACACAACTGTAAAGACTATTCTCTTAAAATAAATAAAATATATTTAAAGAGTTAATTTTCTCGGCAAATATTTTTATATATGTACCGACTAGAATCAAATCTTAGACCAAACAAGTACAAAAATATTTTTTAAGTTGATTTCTAACATAACCTAATATCAGACGACATAAGAAGTTTTGATTTGTTAAATCTGATTTTGATCCGACTTAACAATTTTTTAAGATCTAAATACCTACCACTTATATCACTTTTTTTGACAAATAATTTAGTGATTAGAAATTTCATCTTATAAGTTAAATAATTGTTGAGATATCCAAAATTTAAATCCTTAACTTGTATATAAAATATGATGACCCTATGTTGATCTATAAAATGAAAGTACTGGACAGAACAGTACAAGACAGTATAAGGTAGAACAACACATGATAAATATTTACGGTATTAAACAAATTTTGTCTTGTATGATGTTTGATAGAGAAAATGTTATTTTGGTAATTTAGAAAAGTTGTGATGGGGACAAAAAGTTGTCCCATGATTTAGTGGGGGACAAAAATATCTGATTTTGTCCAGTCTCAATGACAGTTTTCAATTAAACACAGTACAATAGAAGTTGTCATGTCTAGTCCCTTATTTTTAAGCAGATTAAACGCTCCCTTAAACTATTTAAGCTAGTGGAAATTGACCTTATTTTTCTTCATTTTTTGAGGTCACACTTGAAAGCAAGAAAATATCTAAATAAGAATTAATTAACTAGAAATAGAATTAAAAGCAAAATTTAACACTTAGCTACATGAGGATTGTGGACGGCTTTTAGCGGGTATTTGATTAAATAATAATCAAATTTTAACAAAAGTGATTATGATGAGATTGTGAGATGCAATTAACTAGGAACTAATTACAAATCATGTCGGAATGATAAAGGACAGTGATTATAAAAATAGTAAATCTTAACCTAAGTTAATACTATAATACTAGAATAATAATTGGGGTTTAGTGTATCTTTCTCAAAAAAGAGATAATAAAATTAATGTCTTTACCGTTTGTTTAGTTCCAAAAGTTAATTCTTAGTCAAGTTTAATTTTGTGACACGTTCAAAGATGATGCTAAAAGAATCATATCTTATTAATGAAATGATACAAGCATGATAAGACACTTTTGAAGGTTCTAATTTTTATTACTTTTTTAGAGACTTAGACACTTTTCTTCCCCTTTCCCACTATAATTTTTCCTTGTGTGTATGATCAAGAAATGATCCATGATGTGGGGAATGTTGTGGGGACAAAGGAAAACGACCTTAATTATGTTTACTATTATTTTAGAATAATTATTGGTAGATCTATAATTTTGTTGAATATATATATATCAATACATTTAAGACAAAATTGAGAGGAAAAGAAATTGAACTTTGCTTCAAAATAACGATATAAAAATATAACTACATATAAAAAAGTGATGAACTATTAAATGATTGAAGGTTGAATATCATATCTAACAAAACTTTAAAGTAATGTAGTTTATATAGAGTATGTTCTGTTTCATCCTTAATTCGCCACATCGTATTTCGATGTATTGTTTATTATGAGTCGCTTGTGAGTCTTTGTGATTTTTTTATGATTTTATCTTTTATAAAAGAGATTTCATTTGGTTCACAAGTATAGATGGTATATAAACTATCTTTGTTTCGATTCCAAAATAATGTATGATTTTTAGATGTTTTGAAACATGTGCCCCTCAGTCGATGCTAAAGGGTTAGAGACATGTACTGTATAACTTATGTTCTTCCCACATACAACTACAATGATTCGTTCCACCCCAAGTACACCACATTCTGCTTTAAGATATTGTCTGTTGTTTTGAGCCGCATATGAACTCTCACGATCTTGTTCATTGTCTCGATTTCTAAGTAACGTGTGTCATTTTGAATTAACCGGAACAAACTATTTTTACTATATCAAATTTTATATATATGATTTATAAATTATAATTTATTTAAAAAAATATGTTTGATAATATTGTTTTTCTTTCAATGTTACTCCTATAAATTATTTGAAAATTTTAAATATCAATTAAGTATAATCTTTTTTATAAACTAACTTATTGAATTGGTGATCTACTAGTACTCCCTCCGTTCATTTTTATAAGACCCGTTTGACAAAATTTAACTATTCACTTATCATGTTTTATCCGTATTTTTTAATAATACATAGATATAAATATTAGCATATAAGATATTGTTTGATTTGTTTTGATGAATACTTTCAAAATATCAAGTTCTTATAATTTTTACTATTAGATAATTAAAGATATTTGTGATCAAAATTATGTATTGGCGTATATACAGTGGTCAAACGAAATTTTATATTTAGAGACGGAAGGACTATTATTTTTCAAGGTTTGAAGGATTCAAAGTTGTTAATGGGCCAATAATGATAGAGATAATCACCGTCCTTTGTGTTTGATGAGACATTTTAAGAATCTACCATCAACTAATGTAAGACAACTATTACCTTCTCTATATTTCTCTCTCTTCTTAATTAAGAGATTTTGTCACTACCAATTTCGTTTTCATATTATACTATACTAATATATATATATGCTCCAATATTGCCAACTAGTACATTTACAACTGTTCATCCCCCAAGCTAGAACTAGTCGATTTTGGCTTCAAATCAAATGGTGTAATTAAGTCCTGGTAATAATCATGAGGAGACAACATTTGTGATGTTGTCCTATAAACTATGAGAAATGGAAATGTGAACTTCGATCTGAGTCAAAGTTAAACAATATTTAACGTTTTTATTGTCTTCGCGCTCTCTCAACTACTCGCATGCACCCCTCACTTCTTTGTAATTACATGTGAGTCATACTTGCTAACTTCGACCTATATATTAGCAGCCCCTTACGAGAAAAATGGAAGGAAATTATTATTATATCAATTTTTTATGCTAAATACGGGTTTTTTTCACAATTAATATATTAATAATCAGATTCTTGTACAAGATGAATAAAAACTGATAAAAAAGAAATACATAACAGAGACAAGGTACGAAACACATAAAATAAACACAAAGACAAACACCACTTAAAAAAGATTTACTTTTAAATCCATACATTAGGATGACATCCCTCACCTTCGAGTCCACCAGAGAAACCACCAACTCAATCTGTCCAAAAAATTACTAATATATACTAATTACTTTTAATCTCGAAGCAAAATTGACCGATCTATCATAATCTAAAACAGCTTCGTGAAGTAAAAACTAAGACGGATGAAACAATGGTAAAAACAGAATTGATTATTAATTAAGTGTAACTGTCAATAAAATAATTATATTCCAAGTCCTCAAATCAGCTAGCACACCCATAATATTTAGCTATCAAATTAAAATACTAACCTATATATACATATCTCACTCATTAACTTGGATAATAAGCATTCATTTTGAACCAATTCAAAATATTTGTTGAATTACTTGCCAACTCTTGTAAACAACCAATTTAATATAAGATTCTTAAAACTATATAGGGATCAAATATAGTATATATTATAGTATATAATACAAATCCCACAAAACAAGCATAATAATAACATAAGTACATAGACACACATACACACAAGTGGTATCTTGTAAAATCAAAATTAAGGGATTGAGTTCAGACAAACACTTGCCTCACGTTCCAAGCATGACAAGCCAATCACACTTCCCACAAACGAACAAAATTAAACTGGGATTCTATCAACATTAATCTAACAAGGTTTTTGTCTTTAATAATCACCCTACCATGTGAAGCAGGCCTCTAAATTATTATTACATGATCATCAAAATTAATGTACCATATGTTCATGCATATGTTATTATTAATTAAATAATACCACCTTATAGGGGTATTAAAATGACAACCCTTCACACTCGCTTATCACTGTATTTTTCATATTAAATTAATCAAATGTTTATGCCCCAAATGCATTCATTAAAAAATATTTATTTTTGTATTGCCTGTGACATTTGTGTTTATGGGCACGCGGGACACTTGGCAAAGGCCATGACCCATGTACATATGTCACTTGAATTAATTAAAATATATGAAATATTAACACAATACGATAATCTTAAAATTGAATATATGAGTCTAACTCAACTTTACAACGGGTTATAAATAAGGAATGACAACCTGTGTTGTAATAATTGTGTGAGATCAATTAAGTTTCACATTGTTTGGATTTTCTTTCTACCGTTATTTTTTGGATTTTGATGGATCGATCATTTTTAATTTGAAATTGGAAATTAGTGTCTAATGACAGTTTTTTTGTCCGGTTGAGCTTTCTCTGGTGGTCAGGAAGCTAAAGAGTTTCTTCTAAGAATCAAATTAGAAGTATTTATCGTTTAGATAGCGTAGGTTTTAGTTTTTTTATTGGTGCTCGGCACCTTTGTTTTGTAAACTTCTCTTTTATCAGTCTATGTTCGTCTTTTTTTTTGTTACATCGGAAAGATAAATTGCTCCCGCTAGGAATTGATCTCTGGACCTCCCCTACATACCCAATCCATATGTCACTCAACTCTTACCATTTGAGCTATCCTACGGGGAACCAGTCTATGTTCGTCTTGAGAAGAGACCTAGTTTTATTAATATATTTGTCGTTCAAAAAAAAAGTCTCACATTGCTTAGAAAAGAAAGTCTCACATTGCTCAGAAGAGTTTGAACACTTTATAAATGAGATGACTATTAAAATCTAATGCTTTAAAGTTTCAGGTAAAAGTGTGGTGTCTAATTCACTTGTATAAATATTTTTGATCCAATGTGACTGATCCACGAGATGCCCCCTCATGTCCCAGAGCCGATAGTACTTTGATCGGGTTCCTTGTGTTAAAAGTCTTGTGAGAAAGGTGGTCAGACGTCTTGTTGAGTGCAGCAACAACGGTAGTGCTAGTGTATATGGTTGAAAAAACTTCTGCTTGGGGGTACATGATTTAAATGACTAACCTTTTTGGGAAAGACTGTTGTGACAAGTGTGAGGTGAATTAAGTTCCACATTATTTAGAAAAAGTAGGGTTTGAATATTTCATAAGTGAGAGAACTCATAAACTCAAACAGTAAAATTTGGAGTAAAAGTATAGTGTCCTACTCATTTGTATTAATTTTTTTATTTAATGTAGATAATCTTCAAACTACCCCTTCGTATCCCAATACTCTACTTATAAACACAAGCCACTTCTAAAAAGAAAAAGTAAAAAAAAAAAAGAAGTAAATACAAGCTTACTAAATGTAGCCTTTTTGAAATAGTTTTCACTTCTCATGGACGGCTTTAATTTGATCATGCATCATGCATGCCACCATTTTAATTTGAAGTTTTGAGGAAGTGATGAACACATTCTAATGAACCGTTTAAACATAAGGTCAAAGTAGGGGTCCACAATTCCAAATCATGAATCTATATTTTTCCCTTTCCTATCTGGATTTTTGCAATTTGCTAGCTAGATCAAGATCATGTAGGAGCTGTTTGCTTGCACTTTAGAATTAGATAGTGCAATTTTTATAAGAAACAAACCAATAGAAAAATGACAAAGTAACATTAAATCGGGTAGGGTGGGGCACTTGCACCCGACCACCAACCACAGTGCCTACTTAATAGCCTTAGCTGTAGAATTTTATGCTGCTGGCTATGGACCATCATCATTCACACGTACATTAATTCCACCATATTTGAAACCTAAAATATTTAGTACACAATATACTATACTTGGTTAATTAACTGTACAATAGTATTGTTGGTCACAATTGTATATAATTAAAGAGGGCCTTCTACCAAAAAAAGAAAGAAAGAGGGTCATACGAAATGTTATAGTTGATTTAGTAATGATTGACACTGAATTTAGTAAAAAGTATTACAGTTTGATATTTTACAATTGTGTTTAGAAGAGAATTAAAATCACTTAATGTCAGAACTCATTTCGAACTGAATTAATTGACTTAATGAAGCATGTATTATTGGTGAAAAAAAAAAGGCTAGATGTTTTAAAAGAATTGCAACCCCACTTATTGTCTTTGATATGATAGTTGTTTGTGATTTTGGTTATGAGATGGTGAAAATTGATTTTGAAATTTGAATACAAAAAAATTGAATACAAACAAAAATAATTTACATGCATTCACGTAGATGTTATATTAATATTGTTTGAAAAGTTTATAGGTGAGAACTATAAAACATTGTAAAGACTTTTGAGTGAGTCATTTACCAAAATAATTAAATTAGCTTTTATATAAAACATTGTAAAGTTTGTACAAAAAAACAATGTAAGTTAGAATCCTTCAAAAAACTTGAAAAACTACAAATAGTATCTTTAACTTTGAATTGATTTTGCAACTAAAATTGATTATTATTGTAAATATTGTAAAAATGTCACATTTGCCTATTTGCAAACTTCAATTTTTTCACCGTAAATCTAAACATTGGTTTGTTTGGGCTATTTGGTCCAAGTTGTTTTATTGTTTGTCGTATGAATGTTGCGAAATTAATCGACCAATTATATTTGTAGGAATTAGGGTTGTATTGGTCTCCTCGCTCTTTTTTTATTTTAGTACATCAGAAAATAAACAACAAATAAAAACTAAACAACAGTGATGAAGTTCTTAAGTAATAAAACTTCATTCTCTAAAGGTGGCTAAAGGAGGACTATCAAGAATGAAATGAACTATATGTTGGGTAATACCAGTGTTGAAGGAGTAAAAATAAAATCAGGAGCGCAATCAATAACACAAGAATATAACGTTGAAACTTCAAAATCAGAGACAAAACTACGGCCGTTGTCTAAACCGACAACCAAAGAATAAACACTATGTGAAAATTATTACAACACATAGACTTCACTCTCAACGTCTACACACATGACCCCAATACACACACACACACTCTCCAAAGTAAATATTTGAACTACATCTCACAATACTCTAAAACAATACTCACACACACACACTCTCCAAAGTAAATATTTGAACTACATCTCACAATACTCTAAAACAAAACACAAATATAAACTTAAAGTGTTTACAACTGTTACTCCATGGTGTCACATCTTGGTGTGTTGAAACAATGAACTTGAAGTCTCTTTATATAACATTGAGTTTCCCCACTCTCCACTATTCTAAGCAATGTGAGACTTCTCCAATATAATTTTATTGACCTTTTGTTTCCTTCATTATCAATGTGGGACTTACATTGTAATCAACATCAACACTATATTAGTATTTTGTGCTCCAAACTTAAAAATTCAATCTACAACCGAATTTGCTTCACGAGAAACTCGCTCAAACTTGCAATTTCAATCACGCCTCACAAATTCTTAATATCAAAGAGTATCTCACGGAGGCTATGATACATCATCATGTTTTGATCAGACAAAATAGTTAGAATTTTTCAATAATCCTCTTCGCTCTTATATTTTCGCTCCTATGGCTTTATTTGAGTTGAAATATCATTCATATATTCCTTTAGTATAAATATTTTGCCTCTTCAATAAAAATTTGCACTCTTTTTGTTTTCTTTTAAGATACGAAAGTAATAACTTGTTCTAATTTAGTTTACATGCATCAATAAATGTAATTTTAATTAATGAAGCTATTATCTTTAGACTTTACTTCATCCATAATTTAATTTCAAGAACCCCTCAAGGAAAAGTTAAAGCAAACAATTGACAATAGACCCGTTTCAACCGGGCATGTTAAGTTTTATGAAGCTGATTAATTAGAATCATATAGTACTTCATAATTATACAAGATATGTACATTGGGATTTGGAAATTGAGATCCTTTCCATGTGGGCAATCCTTCGATTTTTTTACCACATTTTGGTCTAAACTTTATACACATATTAACTGAAAAACAGGACTAAGCTTTGGGTCTAGGACCATGTGGCTCTTTTCCATGTGCTATAAATTAAATGACTTTACTTCTAAGGGTAATGCAATTTGTTCAATCCATTGGCCTTCATTTAGGGAATCAATTTAGAGATCCTATGTTTTTGCCTTTAGGTACATTTCAAGTTCAAGAAAAGCCACATATATCTCTTTTGTTCATATCTCTTTGTGGCCTCTAGCCTTTCATATTGTCACACACACAAGTAAAAGAATGTAGACCTATAATTAAATTCAAATGACTCTGTGATAGCGTATAGAGTATAACGTTTTAGAAGATTTCAATTTGATTAAAATATTTGACGATTCATATCATGAATCTCGATATATTATGTGCAATGTTCTTACTAATTAAATCAAGTTTGTAGAGTCTGTTCCCAACTCTTCTACTATATATTAATGTTTTTTTTAAAGGATATATTAATGTTTATTATATGCAAATTTGCCCATAATACAAAAATTCAATTAACAATATTATCAATTAAATTCTTTTCAACAAAATTATTTATTGTTAAATTGATCACCTATGTGTTGTTGTTGACAAGTTCAACATGGAAGAATGATTTAAAAGATGTAGTGTTCCCCCATTACATATACTAGTATTATTATACGGAAGGAGCACCTTAGCAACTAACTAGTACATATATAGTACACTACCACTTATTGAGAAATATAGAAGCCAATTTTAGAAAGTTTCTAGAAGAGCCAACAGATAATCTAGGTGAACTTAATTAAGTTGATAAGAACATTACACATAATGTGTAGGGTTTGTAATGTGAGCCGCAAATATTTTAATCGGATTTGAATCCTCTAAAATGTTATACTCTATAAATTTAAGTCGGATTTGAGTATAGAATTTCTCGCAATTAAAACCCAATCGTTATAGGACGACTCAAACACAATTAGCTTATTTGAAATCCTTCACGTCTCTATATTTGTCATTCTAAAAAAAATCATCCTTCACATTCTCATAATAAATTTTTAATCAAATTATACTTATCTCGCAGTCGAACTTTTGATTACTAAAACTCCAAAGAACCAGAAGTTTAATATAAAAAATGTCTATAATAATAATTTTGTAAACTTCAATTTTTTTCAATAACCATAATGATGTTATTTTTATTATTTGATCAACTATGCATTGATAAAAATAACCATAATGATGTTATTTTTATTATAAATTTTTTTATAACTTATGATATTGTTTTACAAGTCAAAATTTCTAGATCCGTCTCTCTAACTATAGAGAGCCCAAAAAAATTTGAGAGGATCCAACTCCTTCTGCCAATGGGTAAAACAGAGTTTGTAATGTTTTTTTTCCAGCTTTTACCCTCGGTTTCTTGGGGAAGGGGGCCATTGTAATTCAGAGTTCGGGACGAGTTCTGACATCAAGTGGTTTCAGTCTTCTCCCAAATACAATTGCAGAGAATCGAACTATGATTCTTCTTACTAAATTCAGCGTCAATAATCACTTGACCAACTAACGTTCGGCGAGTTTGTTATGTTTTTGAATATGTCTACAAACACAATACTAATTAATGCTCTTACTATTTAACATGTTAGTATAGTTGTCTTGGTGCTACCAGAAACATAATAAGAGAAAAAAAAATCATTTATAACAAATGCGATATAACAGTGTCTGAAACAGCCACTGGTTTTAGACAGTGAACTGTACTGAGTCATTTTGTTTATATACTGTAGTATATACTTCATTTGATCTGCACTTAGTATTAAAGTGTTTATTCGTAACAAAGAGAATAAATAAATAACTACTATATCCACAACTTACATATTTTTTTAATCTCTTTTTTATAATTGATTTAATAACAAATTTGAAACAATTTGTCGTGTGTGTTGCAATTAATTTTTGTTTTTTGATCAAGTGTATGTTGCATTAAATTGTACATGTGCTTCCAATGACATAATGCATTTTGTGATGAAAATAAAGAACCAACTTGTGAATTAGAAAGTCCAGGGTCTAATAAAATGAGACCTTAAAGGACAAACTTTTTTTTTTTGCTTCAAAAAAAGAGTAACAATTAAGACATTTATGGTAACAACTCAAAAAAAAGTACTTAAAAAGTACTATATATAATGAAATATTAATTAAAATTAAATATGAACAGTACAAATGAATTTCGGGAGATCAGACTAGACCAAAATTGAAGGTGTAAGAATCCCTCTATCTCATTAAAATTTGGTTTAAGTATCATTTTCGTCCTTGTATATGTGGAATTTTAGTTTTAATCATTGTATCGATTTTTGTTCTAAATAAGTCTTTGAATCAACCAAATTTTTTGTTTTTGGTCCCAAAATCAAATATCCGCAAAACTTTGATGAGGAAAAAAAAAGAGTGCAGAGATAAAACACTATTCAAACATTAATAAAATTTAGACTGGAGATTATATCTTTGTGCAAAACTAAATAAAATGTGTCTTATATTGTTAAACTTAAAAGTTAGCAATGATTTGTCTAATAGCTCTTGAAACTGTGGAGTATGTTGTTCTCTCTTTTCTTGAACTGATTGAGCCAAAGAAAGAACTATGTCCCTCGACGAAGGTTCCTTCAAACCTTCATAAAGGGCTAAATACGAGTTCTACAACTCCTCCAACAAGGGTTAAGTACAAGTTGATGGGCTTTTGAGAACTACTGAAAGTATAGATAAATAAAAAGATAAAAAGAAGAAAGACAAATGATCAATTATACAAATAAAAATAATAGTTTATTGTCAAAAAAAAAATAGTTTATTATGTGTGCTACAATAATTTTTACAATAGATGGGCAATTCTATGGTACAATTGACAATTTCAATTGTACCGGTACATGAGGTATTAAAATAACAAATAAGCATTTAATAAATAAACTTTATATGATATTTTAAACATGCCCATAAAAAATCGTTCAAAAATTTAAGAATTTAATTATAATTAAGCAAATTTAGTTTTAGGTACCAAAAACATATTAATAAAAATTAAGTAAAGACTAAATTTATAAGACTCGTATTGTATAGGGAACAAAACCATATTTGACACTATTTACTTACACAAGTAACATACATGTACTTATCTGATTGGCCAAGTGTTGTGGCCTACAAAATTTAGTGGGAGGTTTGATGTAAGACTCATTGATGATTTGGACTGAGTTCGATCGTGTTGAAAAATATTTCTTCATTGTTTGAGTTCTTCGTTGAATCTTTAATCTCCATGCCTATTTTATGAATAATGGTGAGTTGATCCATTAAATTATATACTAAGATAGCTAATTAAACTAGCGTATGGATAGATATAGAGTTATAATTTTTGTATGCTTTTCGTCATAGCGATATTTTGTTTGGTATAAATACTTATCCTATAAAGTAAGTTGAGTACTTCTTATACTTTATATATATATATATATATATATATATATTGTTTAATTTGCCGTTAAAAATAAAATAACTTTAACCTTCATTATTTGGCTAAATAGCAGATAACATATGTTTGTTTTTTTTCTCTAGCGATAACGTATGTTTGTGATTGTTGTCGGGAACTTTTGCTCAAATTAATAGTTGAGAATATAATTTAGAACTAAATCGTTTTTTTTTTTGAACAAGCCAAAATGATATATATATATATATATAAAGACCAAAGAGGTCAACCCCCTAGCACAAGATGTGCTACAACAGGTCAAATATCGTTTACATCAAAAGTCATCAATACAAAGGAGCAAAAACAACTAGCAAAATCAAAGACCCAAACACAATAGGGGGTTCATCGACCAACTATGAAGATTAACCCCTATCCCTGGATGTTGGGCCTTCAACCAATGAAAATAATGCCGCTTGATGGAATCCAGCATGTGAGAAATCGAATGCACCGAAGTGTTGAAAAGACGTTGATTTCTCTCAGTCCATATGACCCAAACACAAACAAGTCAGATGAGCTGCATGAAAGATCGCCGCTCCCGGCCTCCACCTGCTGCATGTACAAACTGTGAAAAATGAGCAGATGGAGTCATCGGATCCACCATCGCAAACCAATCCAACCACGAACTAACGACCATAAGAAACCAAAATCACCACATGTAAGGATTAGATGCTGGGCTGACTCAATGCCACCACAACCCGAAACGCAATGTTGAGCCTCCGCTGAAAGAATGCCTCTGCGCACCAGATTATTCTTCGTCGGCAACCTGTCTCGCAAAAGTCGTCAGGCTAGAATAGACACCTTCAGTGGAACCTGTCTATGCCAAACAAGATCTCCTACATCATCTAAAGTAAATGTATCCTGGGTAGTCAACATCTGGTAAACTTCGCTGACTGTATACCCGCTCTCAGGATCATAACGCCATCTCCAGACATCGGCCACCTGCTCCTGCAACTGAACATCATGAAGTAAGGCCTGACACTCCCCCAACAACTCCTCCTCCCATACCCATAACTGTCTCCTCCACACCCCCCCCCCCCCCCCCACTGCCTCCCACCCTAACGCGAACATCTCAGCAACTGTGTGGTGCTTAGTCTCTGTCAAGTCAAACAGACGACCAAACCGCACACTCAAGGTGCTCCACCCAACCAAGGATCCAACCAGAAAAAAATGTTCCGTCCATCCCCAACTTGTCGTCTCACGCCCTCCCCAAACCACCCTCCCCCAACCCCAACCTCCCCATCCCTAATCTTAACTAACTCCCGCCACCATACAGACCTTCTCCTCCCCCCCGCACACAAACTACCTGCCTCCACACCATACCGAGCTGCCAATACTCTAAACCACAAACCTCTCCTGTCCACCAACATCCGTCAACACCACTTCCCGAGAAGAGCGGTGTTGAACTCCCTCAACTGCCTAACCCCCAATCATCCATCCTCCCGACGCATACAAATGGATTTGGTCCCTTTTAATGTAGAAATTGATGTTCAAGTTTTAATTAAAAAGATAATGAAACTAAAAATAATATATCACATGATGTTAGAATTAAAAAAATTAATTTAACATTAAATAAATAATACACAATAGATTTGACTCTTAGAGTCATACTTATATATAAGAACATCACCAACCAACTATACATAACACCACAAAATATAGTAATAAATTTAAAATAGAAAAATAATATTGGAATATTATATTAATAAATCACATTTAAGTTTCCTTCGTTCTCATGTATAAGACATGACTCTTAAAGTCATGTATAATAATACCACCAATATATTTTTAAAAAATACATTCTCATTAATTCTTCATGTAATACTGCAACTACATGAATATATAGTTTTTATTTACATGACTATATTATTTCCTTGAATATATATATATATATATATATATATATATATATATATATATATATGTATATACTATTTTCTTCTTATCATTTTTTTTCTATCTTTTAGCACATATTCATAAAAATAAAAGATATTTGTGGAAACGCACGAAGTATATTGCTATACTACAAAATAAATAATTATTTACAATATTTATGATTAAAATAATTTTTTGTTCATCAAAATATATTTATACATAATGTATTACGTACTAAATAAATTTGATGCTCTTGAAATATGGAACTTTGGACGGTCGCTCATCTCGACTTTGCTCAAAACCACTTTTGTGGTATCAACCGTTTTGCTATTAAGGTTCTTTAAAGTTTTATCTACAAGATATATATGATATAAAGTAGAATAATAGTATGGTATACTACCTCTGTTCCTTTTTACTTGTCGTTTTAAAGAAGAAAAGAAAAACTAAAATAGGAGGAGTATATTTTTGCACCTTATTTTCGTAATATGTCTTTTTTTAAAATATATCATATTTTTAATCCACCAATAAATTCCTTCTTTTTCACAAACATTATCTATTTTTAAAAAAATTGTAACAAACTTTATTTAAAAACAAACAAAATTTATATACAATAAAAAAGATTTTATTGTTTCAACAAAAACAATTATACAAAATTTAGTCAATAAAATAAAATAAAATAAGAAGGAGGATATAATAAGCAATATATAACCTAAATTGCTAAAACGACAAGTAAAATGGAACAAATATTTTTTTCTAAAACGACAAGTAAAAAGGAACGGAAGTAGTAATATATATGACAAAATCATCATTGTGAAACAATTACGTCAAAAAAAATCATTGTGAAACAATTACATTTTTCTAAATTATTTGAAAAATCATTGACAATAAAAAATAAACAATTTCATTTTTTATATAAATTTTTTGTGCATATAAATAATTATATTATACATGATAGATAAATAAAAATTGAAACAGCTAAAGAGTAATATATATTAGCACCATGATAGATAAAATTACCACTGCTAGAAAATTAGATTTAATTGATAAAAAAATTAAATTACTATTCTTATTTTCTAATTTTTTTAATAACTTTACTTTTAAATATTCTAATTTCAGTATACTTTTAAAAAAAATTAATTATATAAATTACAAAATCATACATGTATTTTGCAAAAAGAAAAATTGTACATGTATTAAGTAAACTTTGTTAGAATTTTATATCGAATTATTTAATTTGTTATTTAAAATAGGTTTTATAGGGTAAATAAATAAAAATTCATCCTATTTAGCTGATTTCGAATTGAACTCAAAGTCAAATAATAATTTTAATTATAGAGATAAAGTATATAAAATCTCAACTTATTTGTCTCACCAAATAATTATCATATACCGGCTCGTGAATTTTCTCGTGGGAATAAGAGTAATGAATCGAATGTGATCTTCATTATAATCACATATTAAAAGATCATCCACCAGAAGTAATAACGGGTTTAAATAGCAAGATGAGAAGTATGAATATGTGATAAATTGGTTACTCTATACACAACATATAAAACAATTATTCATTTTGTGCCATTAGGGAATTAATTCTCTAAGATTTTAATTTTAATAATATTATTCTTTATACTTTTGTTGCCCGATAAAACACCTAAAGTAAAAAAATAAATAAAAAATAGTCATGTAACATAAACTTAGGCCTTAGCACACCAACTTCTTTCAAACTGACTTCTTTCAAACTGTAGCATTTGGTTCAGAAAGTATTTGTACAAAAACAAAACAACCCAAACCAAAATAAAACTAGAGTTATGATCTATACAAAATGAAACTTTTTTTTATTTTGAAGCAGTACAAAATATTGCTATGGTAGTGATTTATTCAATGTAATAAAATAATGGAATGACACAAACAAACTGACCGTTTAAAAATTGTAATGAATTATATCTTCAAATGTAATTATATATTTTCTAATAAACTATTGTATCTTCGATTATTTTATTTTATTTTTACTAAAAATAAATTATATTCATTCATTCAAACTGATAGAGTATATGTATACAATATAAATTCAAAATCACAAAAGACAAAATGGATGAAATTTCAAATAAACTCATAACATTCATGTTAATAGTATAAAACAGCAAATTGTATAAGCTACAAATATGAGTTCATTGAAGTGTCATGCATCCGAATCTTTAGCATTGATGACAAAAAAATCATTAATTGAATCTGGACTAGGTCGAAATTAATCCTTCAACTTGAAACAAATGAACATTGGACTAAGATAGGAAATTAAAACAAACAATGTCGCAATAAGATGATGAAATTACAAAAGTATACAAGAAACACCAAATATATGGAAAATCACATTTATTTAACTAAAAGAGAAAGATAAACGATTTAGAGGGGTGATTCCGAGTTAAAATTCTCTATATCAAGAAGAAAAAAAAGACGAGTTATGACGGTTAACGTTATAAGAGGAGGGGGGAGAGAATTACTCATAGTTTTATTTTTTTAATCTAAGAAATACTCAATCGTTATGTACCTTTAATCGTTACTTATGAAGAAACATAGATTTGTGCTACTCTAAACTCTAAGAGCATCTCCAATAAGAGTAGCATAGAGAGTTTCAGAGATTTATGATCAGTACTGTTCTGGATTGGCCAAAGGCCCAATACACACTTAGATCCAGACCGACTAACATGTGGGAAACCCGTCTCGCCTCCCAAGGGCATTCTACCCTAAAGCTACAGTATACGTGCTGTAGGCGGGCAAAACTATGTCTTGGGATCTCCACCGCTGGATAAACCGTCACAAATTCCAATGGTCCGGATTCCTGCACGGAATCCTTCTTATCCTCCAAGGCAGAACGCCTATAAATAGGTGGTTTCACACCACCTCATGGTATGATTCTGAACCCTAATCCTCTCTTCTTGGATACTTACTGACTTGAGCGTCGGAGTCCCTTTTTGTGCAGGAACCCCCCCCCCCCCCCCCCTTGTCAAGGAGCTGAGCCACCGTAACAACCACCAATCATCACCGTAGCTTCATCTCTTGGAGTTAAGACTTTGGACCGAATAGAACAGTGGCGCCGTCTGTGGGAAATCACTTGTTGATTTTCTCGAACTCATTCTTCCATTTATCAGCATCAAATCTGATAAATCTGTTCTAGTTACTTTTTCCAAATTTCTTAACCATGGTTGCTACGAAAGGAACGAAACCAACCAGAGCATCATCTTCTGTCAGCTTGCGGAATGCCTCTGAGCAGATTCCTCATACTCTTTCGCCGGTTCAGGAGGAAACGCATTCCACTCCCTCTGTGAGTACTCGCAATGCAACAGAGTTAGGAGTGAAGTCAGAATCGTGGAAGACGACGAACGCACCCAGGAACAGCTTCTTCCACCACCACCAACCAATGACGCAGTAGTAGCTGCTGCTACAACTGACAACAACACTTTGGCGGCGATCCTAACTCTGTTACAGGAGCAGATGGAAAGGTTGGTGAGAGTTGAACAACTACAGGTTCAAGCTCAAAGCGAAGCTGCTATACCAGAATCAGCAAGGAGTAAATCCGGCAAGGTAAGATCCAAGCCGGATGATGAAGTCGAGTCAAGGAAGACGCAGAGAACCAGGAATGATGGTATGCCTCTATCCAAGCACCGGAGCGGTGGCAGATATTGCGGCGGAAATGGCGAAGGCAACGGCAGGGGAGGCCAAAATGGGGGAAATGGTGAAGGTTCGCCTTCCCACATACCTAGACGCGGAGAAGATCGTCCTAACCCATCGCGTCCTTCCCGCACCCGTGGTCCTTTTGCCATCAGGATTTCTAGCTGTAAGATACCGGAAGTTCTGGAGAAACCCCCAAAGCTGGAAAGCTACGATGGAACCGGTGACCCAGACGAACACATTGAACACGTGGACACCGTTTTGGATTATTATGACGCACGTGGTTCTGTTAAATGCAAGCTGTTCGTCTTAACGCTCAAAGCTGCTGCTATGACGTGGTTCAAAGCGTTACCGGAAGGATCTATAGATTCGTGGAAAACACTCTGCAAAGAGTTCACCTCCCACTTCACTTCTAGGCGGAAACAGCCCAAATCTGTTGCCACCTTAAGTGCCATCGTCCAGGGGAAGAAGGAAACCCTCAAGGAGTATATTGAGAGGTTTACTTGTGCAGCGGTTGATGTGAAAGGAGCCGATGACAAGCTTAAGTGCTTCATTTTTGAAAAAGGTTTGAAGCCAGACTCCATGTTCAAGGAGAAACTGGGGTTGGAAGAGCCACAAAATATGAGCGAACTGCTGAGATGCGCTCAACCATACATCAATTACGAGGAGAAACTTATTTCTAAAGGAGCAGAAAAAGCAAAATCCTCAGACAAACACCATGACGGATGGAAGGAGCATGAAAGATACAGCAAGGGGAAAATGAGGATGCCCAGGCCAAGATTCTCAGAGTATACTCCTCTTAACACCTCCATAGATAAGATTCTAGGAGAGTGTATCAACATGGAGTTCCGGGATGAAGGGGTGAAGCTTCCCCAAACAATTAAAGAATCCCCCAAGGCAGATAAATCTAAATACTACCGTTTTCATAGGTGCTATGGCCATGATACAGATGATTGCATACATCTAAAAGATGCATCGAAGATTTGATAAGGAAGGGAAAATTGAACCGTTATACCAAAGACGGGCAGAAGGACAGGAAAGATGCGAGACGCTACCGCGAAAACAATACCAGAAGCCGCAAAAGGAGTGAGTCTCCTAAACGGAAACGGTCACCAAGAAGGGAAGAATCTAGCCGGAAAGCTATTGATTCAGTTTCGAAAAAGAGGAGTAAAGAGAAAGAAGATTCCAGTTCTAGCGACGAAGAAATAGTTAAGAGCAAAGGCAAGCGTCCTTTCATTGGCTCCATTACTGGAGGGCTCCTAACTACCGGTAGGCCGTCAAGAGGGACCATCAAGAGAACGATAGCGAAAATTTTTTCCGTATCAAAGATAGAAGATACCCCGTCAACAAGCACTGCACCTAGAAGGCCCATTCTTGGATTTTCCGACGACGAGAGGATTGGCAATAAACCAAACAAGCTACTTCCCCTAATAATCATGGCAACCATTGCCGGCTTTGACGTGTCCCGAATTTTAATTGATGAAGGGAGTTCGTGCGACATCATGTACGAAGATTTGTTTGACAAGATGGGACTGAAAAAGGAAGACTTATCCCCCTATGAAGGGTCGGATTTGAAAGGATTCAATGGCTCTCTAACAAGGCCATTAGGATTCTTAACGTTGAAAGTAACCTTTGAAGACGGAAAGAATGCAGAATCTGAGGTAACCATCCCGGTTCAGTTCCTGGTAGTACCATGCAAAGCCGTGTACAATTGCATACTTGGGAGGACTACTTTGGCCGCCCTTGGGGCCGTACCTTCAACTGTTCATTTGAAGATGAAATATCACGGCAAGAAAAACCAGGTGGTCACCGTCATGGCAGATTTGGTAGGAACGAAGAAGTGTTATAAAGAGTTGCAGAAAGAGTTGGATGCGGTAGAAATGGTAGAGGCTGAAGAGATTCTTCGGGTAGATGTGCCAGAGCAGGTAACACCACCACGATCCGAACTATTAGATGTCAATGTTGCAAAGATCGATATACATCCTAATGACCGCGTATCTGGTGATGAGAGTTACCAACGGAAACTGCTCCCGCAAGAATCTAGTAGGCCTATACCAGATGGAGAATTCGAAGAGGTGCAGCTGAACGAACATCCGGATAGGAAGGTTAAAATTGGGATAAACTTGCCAACGAATGTCCGTAAAGACCTTATCCAATGTTTGAAGAAGAACGCTGATTTATTCGCAATTTCACCTAGTGAAATGCCGGGGATAGACGCTAAAGTAGCATGCCACAATTTAAATGTCAGCGAAAGATACCCGTATGTGGCACAAAGAAGGAGAAGGCAATCCCCAGAGAAGGCAAAGGCTGCACAGGAGATCGTTGACGGATTGTTGAAGGCGAATTTCATTTCTGAGCTTCACTACACGGAATGGTTGTCCAATGTCCTGTTGGTGAAGAAGTCTTCCGGGAAGTGGAGAATGTGTGTAGACTACACGGATCTCAACAAAGCTTGCCCAAAGGATTCGTACCCACTTCCAAATATCGACAAATTGGTTGATGACTCAGCAGGTTACAAACTGCTGAGTTTTCTCGATGCTTATTCCAGCTACAACCAAATTCCCATGTCCATGAAGGACCGTGACAAAACAGCTTTCATGACGGAAGGAGCAAATTACCGGTATAACGTAATGCCGTTTGAATTAAAAAATGTTGGAGCCACTTATCAAAGAATGATGAACAGAGTTTTTGAAGGCGAGATTGGCAAGATGCTTGAAGTATACATGGACGATATGATCGTCAAGTCAGTAGAAGAGAGTCTACACAGTACCCATCTAGAGGCAATTTTTCACAAAGTCAGGGAGTTTAACATGAAGTTGAATCCGGAGAAATGCACATTTGCAGTCAAGGCAGGAAAATTCTTGGGTTTTTATTTGACTGAAAGAGGGATTGAGGCGAACCCAGATAAGTGTGACGCCGTAATCCGGATGGAGGCCCCGTCTACAAAGCAGGGGATTATGAAGCTAAACAGGATGCTCATTGCACTAAACAGGTTCATCTCTAGATCTGCACAACATGCATTACCGTTCTACAAGTTACTGAGGAAAGAAACAGAGTTCGTTTGGACGGAGGAGTGTGAAAAGACTTTCACTCAGATGAAGACAATACTCTCCCAACCACCGGTATTGTCTAGACCTATGGAAGACGAGACGCTGTTTTTGTATCTAGCAATATCGGGTGAAGCCGTCAGTGCCGTGTTGGTAAGAGAGACTGGAGCCAGCCAGAGTCCGGTATATTTCATATCCAAGGCTCTAGCCGGAGCTGAGGTAAGATACCAGAAGATTGAGAAGGTAGCATTGGCGTTAGTAACAGCTGCGAGGAAGCTAAGAAGATATTTCTTGGCGCACTCAATAGTGGTGAAGACAGATCAACCAATCAAGCAGGTGTTGTTTAGACCTGATCTAGCCGGACGCATGACAAAGTGGTCCGTTGAACTTTCAGAATTTGACATCACGTTTGAGAGTAGGAAGGCTTTGAAAGCCCAAATCTTTGCTGACTTCATGGCGGAGATGACTCCGACCACCAGTGAGTCGTGCACAAAATGGACCATCTTTACAAACGGTTCTTCCAATAGCAAAGGGAGCGGAGCAGACCTTATTCTGGAAAGCAATGAAGGGTTAATGATAGAAGTATCCCTAAGATTTTCGTTCACCACCACGAACAACCAAGCCGAGTATGAAGCTTGCATTGTCGGCCTGAAGCTAGCGCAAGAACTAAGGGCAAGAGAAGTAAAACTAAGGACTGATTCCCAGCTGGTGGTAACGCAAGTGAAAGGTGAAGCACATGCCAAAGAACCTTTATTACAGAAATACTTGTTGGTGAAAAGGGAAACCATCAGCACGTTTGAAGATTTTGAGATTATGCATGTTTCAAGGGAGCAAAACACAAGGGCTGACGTCCTATCCAAATTAGCAAGCACACGAAGGAGCGGCGTGAACCATTCTTTTATCCAGGAAACGTTAGAAGCGCCCAGCATCACGGAGAAAACAATGGTTATGGCCCTTGACGGAGATGGCGGCAAGACTTCCTGGATCTTACCCGTGATAAGATTCATAGAAACCGGGGAGCTCCCAAAGAACAAAGAGGAAGCAGCGCTGGTTAAACGAAGGGCTCCATCACATACGATTGTGTCTGGACAGTTGTACAAGAGAGGGTTTTCCACACCCTTTACTTAAATGCCTAGAAGAAGAAGAAGCCATCTACGCCTTGGAAGAAGTGCATGAAGGAATCGCAAGCCAACATCTTGGCGGGAGAGCGTTGGCAAGGAAGATACTCCGTGCAGGATACTATTGGCCTACAATGGTCGCAGATGCCAAAGAATTTGTAAAGTCCTGCGAGAAATGCCAAATACACGGAGACGTGTACAATTCCCCGCCTTCAGAACTCCACAGTCTCACCATCCCGTGGCCGTTTTATCAATGGGGAATGGATATCTTGGGACTCTTTCCAATGGCAGCAGGGCAATTGAAATATTTGATTGTTGCTGTTGATTATTTCACCAAATGGATCGAAGCCGAGGCATTGGCAAAGATCACCGCTGCAAACGTCATCAAGTTCTTCAAAAGAAATATCTTAGCCAGGTTTGGAGTCCCACGTTCTGTTGTTACCGATAACGGAACGCAGTTCACCGATAAGAAAATGAAAAAACTTATGGAGGACTTCAAAATTACTCAACGTTTTTCATCTGTTGAACACCCCCAGACTAACGGTCAGGCCGAAGCAGCTAACCGAGTAGTCCTGAGGGGACTGAAGAAAAGACTTGACGATGCAAAGGGAAGTTGGGCTGAAGAGTTATGCCATGTCCTGTGGGCTTACAGAACCACACCCCATTCCACGACGGGATAGACACCATTCAGGCTTACCTATGGCACTGAAGCCGTCATACCGGTGGAAATTGGCGAGTTAAGTTGGAGAACGGCTTACCCTCTAAATGAGGAGGACAATTCTACAGCTATCCAACAAGAGTTGGATTTTCTTGACGAAAAAAGGTCTTACGCTGCACTCACGGAAGCTGCCGTTAAGAAAATAACGGCTTCGAAGTATAACAAGAAAGTTCGTTCACGGGATTTTCATCCTGGAGACCTGGTTCTCTGCCGAGCTGATGTTGGCGGAAAGAATGCTTCTGACGGAAAGCTAGCAACTAATTAGGAGGGACCTTACAAGGTCACAGCATCTACAGGCCAAGGAGCCTACAAGCTTGAAACCCTTAAAGGAGAAGCCATCACAAGGACGTGGAATGCCGCCAAGTTAAAGAAATATTTTAGTTGATATTGAATTATCTATTTTCTGCTTACCATTATAACGGAAGCCTTTGTACCCGTCATGGAACGGAAGCTATTATGTAACAACTTGAAAAGATTCAATGAAGTGATGAAATATTCAGAAATTTATTCCTCTTTTATGTTTCAGCAAATTTAAAAAACGTCTTAAAATATATGTTAGCGTTAGCATTTTGACGGAATCCAAAATCCAAAGTGCAAAATACTTAAATAAATATACGTCAAGGAAACGTAAAAGCCCTTCCAGAAAGGCAAAAGACCTTCTCTCAACGGGGGCAACTTAGTGAATGGCTTTTCCGGCTAGCCACCTGAAAGTAGCGCACGTTCACAGGGGAAGAAGGGAAATCTTGGCTAGATTATCCCATAACTCCAGTAAGACCTTAAACATAAGGCCAAAACTCAAGCCCTATGAAACTTAGGCACCAATACAATTATTACCGCAAAAAGAATACAATTCTAGACGGAATATTTATAAAACCCTCCTAAAAAGTTGGAAGAAAATTAATCCATAACGGATAAAACTCCTAGACGGAGCGACGTTACACAAAAAAATGTTCCTATGATGGAATCGTTTATTGACGAAACAACTCTTAACGACAAGACGCTCCCTTGACAAAATCTTTTCTAAACGGATTTTACGCTTAGCAAATTTAATGTTCCTACAACGGAATCCCTTCTAAACGAATTTATTTAACAGATAAATATTCTTAAGATAGAATATTTCTTAAACATACAACACATGCTACAAAAAGTATTCCCATAACGTCATTCTCTCCTTTATAACACAAACGTCAAGTCGTTTCAAAAGTAGAATGTCATTTAAAGACACTAACAGAGACGGTAAGTAAATTCATGTTATGAATTCCTAAAATGGAGTCATAAAGATGTTGAAATTTAAAATCCCAAAAATGGGAATTAAAGCCCTTTGAGAAAGGCACCTGTACATCCAAACCAAACTTAAATCCGCAAATAAGAGTACCTGTCAAAGGAATTCTAAAATGAAATCGAATATGACACATTGTACACATAAAGACGCATATAATTGCATTGTGGAGTAAAGGGAATATTGTACTTATATTACAAACACAAATTCCTAACCGGGAACATGCTCACCGGGAGGATAAAAAGAAAATACATATAAAGTACAAAATGAATCAATCCTTCTTATCAGCATTCTCCTCAAGAATATCCTTTATCTCGTCAGCCTTGACGGGTCCACCTTCAGCGGGCGGAGCTTGCTCATCACCATTTTCATCCACGGCAGAAACAATTTTACCGTCAACAACTTTGCTGAACGGGTCAATTGAATCCAAGTCAATAGTAGTCCCGGGAAGAAGCAAAGTCACCTGGTCCAGAATGTTGGGAATAATTGTGGAGAAGACAAGCTCATTGGTTTCCACAACTTGTTGTTTCATCTCAACGTCCTTCTCCGCCTTGAGGTTCCCCAATTCCTCATCCTTCTCCGCCTTTAGCTTTTCAACCTCCGCCTTGAGTTTTTCCACTTCAGCATTTTTGGCAACCAATTGTTCATCTTGAGAGATGACCCGCTTAGACAAAACAGAGGGTTCCCCATACATTTCAATGTCTCTTGCATGTTTGGTCAAGGAACCCATCAAATCATCATAAGCAGCTTTGTTTTTGGCTGCCTTTTCACGCTCCTCAGCAAGCAACTCCTCACGCCTCTTCCTCAGCCCGGCTAGCTCCTCCTGATGCTTCGTTTTGGCCGTATCGAATTTTTTCCTTTCATCAGTCAGTTCACCTTTCAGCTTCTTCACAAGAGCATCCTTTGAAGTAATGTCCTCCTGAGCAGTTTCCAGCTCAATCTTAGCCGTCTTCAGCTGGCTTTCCAGGAGAATCATCTTGTCAAGAGATTTTTGCAATTCATGCCGGAGCTCCTCAACCAATTTTTGTTGGTTTTGGTATTCCTTCACAGCCTGGTTCCCGGAAAAAATGTCATACTCTTCGCCGGCCATCATGTAAGCATAAGTACTTGCACGTTGGAGGTCAAAGGCCATTCGTGCCAATTCATCTTGGCAGTTACCAGCGGTCATCCTAGATATGTACTGAAAATCATCAGCAGAAACCATACTCCGGATAGTCTTGGGGTGAAGGATTGAAAACCGCGAAGAACTGGAGGAAGCTTGAAAGGAGGAGGAGGAGCACGGGGAACGTTTGACACCTCATCGTGAACAGGAGGAGTCCGTTCGGAATCACGACTACTGCTGCTTTCCCTAGTCACTCTGCTCCGTTTAGGAGATTTTTTAGCAGCTGGAGGACCTCCGCCCCTTTTGTTCTTATTCTTGCTGTTGTTCCCAGCAACAGGTGGAGGTTTGTTGGTTTTGACTGTCAGTGGAGGAGGCTGAGTGGCAGGTTTTGTAGGTTTCGTGGGACCTACTGGTTTGTCTTTGTCAGGTTGGACATTTGGTTTGTCTTTGTCTTCTTCAACCATTACCGCCTTTCCTTTATCGTTTCCGCTAAGAATTTGCAGAACAGGATCAGAAACAGGTTCACCAACAGAAACAGGGATTTGAACCTCAGTAGGATCATTTCTTGGAGGATCATCTTGAGGAGGTAAATCTTGTGTAGATTCACATTGATGAGGGATGTCTTGTTTTGGCTTGTTTTGTTGGGGTTTTTCTTGTTGAGGTTTGTTTTGGCGGGAGCTTTGGCCTTGATCTTTGGCGGCCAGCCTCATGCTCTTCATAACGGCAAGATCAACCTTCATCTCGTCTGCAAAACAAAGAAAAGAACAAGGTAAATATCGTGCCGTAACACAAACCCGTCAAGAAAGTGTTTTCAGAAACCTCACCAAGAGCAGTTTTTCGAGTTTCAAGAGACTTGCAACCCATTAATCTTCTCGTGTTAATAAAACCACGCCCTCCTTCATTATATATTTCGTCACAAAACCCCTGGAGCTTCACCTTCATTTGACAATCAGCCTCGCATAGCTCCCCATCTTTAAACAGATAGTCACCAGATGCTAGTAAGAAATGTCTCTGGTACCAATGGTTGGGGAATTTGGATTTACAAGGGGCGATTATTTCATTATCTACAACAATGGGGGCTGCCCCTTCAACAAGTGGTTGAAGAGGGATCTCCCCGCGTCCACTGGTACCAATAACTTCCTCGTCATCAGATAAATCCGTGATGACGGTATAATCATCAAAGTTTATTGGCCCACCTGCAGGGGCTTGACCATTTACAGGTAAGTGGCAAAGACTCCGATGAGCATTTTCTGAAACCGGAACCACAAAATAATATTCTCCCCGTGGCCACTTAAAAGAATCCTGATATACTTTGAAGTATTTTGTCCGTTGACGAAAGGAAACAAAACCTTGTTTATCAGAAGTATTTTTACTAGTCCTGTTCAAGGCAAACAGGTTCATGAAGAGGGGGACACTAGCATCGCCACCAGCGTACGTGCAGAAAAATTGGAAAGCCTTTATAAACCCCCACGATGAGGGATGGATTTGTGAGGGAGCTAGACGGAGATGAGCCATTAATCCGGCTTCAAACTCCGTAAGCGGAAGGCGGACCTGAAAGGTGCTTACCAGCGTCTCCGGCAACGAAATCCCACAATCAACATAATTTGAACAGAGTCTTTTCCCTATAGGGGGGATAGTGACCTTCCAATCTTGAGAAGGACCCACATTCTTATATGCTCCGTCAAGAGACTTTTTCTGTGCATAATCACAAGGTACGCCAAGAACCTCTGGCACCACCCATTGGTATTTGCATGCGTCAGTAGGCAACACGGAAGCAGCTTTGAATACCTTCACCATCTCTTCAATATCTTTTGTTTCCTTCGCTGCAAGCCTGGCAAGTTCAATACTAGCGTCAGCCATGATTTCATTTCCTTTAAAAAGAAGTTTCTGCAAATATATGCTTGACAACTCGATGCACAATCCCTCCTCAAAATAACGTTTATATTCTTGAATCCGATCATTACTAAACTTGACAACAGCCATCTCACGGTCATGGTTGTAATAAGTGCGGGTTAAACCGTCAGTCAAGATATACTCAGCATCCTGGGGATAAAACTTTTTCAATCAATCAACACTCACAGTGAAAGTATCAAGATCGTTATACTGAGCTTGCTCATAAGTCATTCCTTCACCATCCCTTGGAATGACTATCGTTTCAGACCTTCTCCTATAAGTTGGTCCCTCAAAAAACTCTTGATCAGAGAGTATCTCATCGTCACTCGAAACCATTAGCTCACTATCACTCATGGTGCCCTCATCACTATCGCTTAAAATTATCAATTTTCCTGTATAGGCCATAATGATACAAACAGAAAAGGAAAATAAATTGATAAGATGAAGGGTCAGCGAAAGTACCTCACAAATCAAGAAGATCTTCTGGGAAAGTAGTGATTACTGGTACGGAATCGGAATCAACGAAAATTCACAGAAGAAGAAGGAATCGCCGAAAAAGAGAAATAAGGATTCAAGAAGCTAAGATGCGAAAAGAAATAATGAATTAACCTTCGAATATTTATAAGCCACAGGAAGGCACGTTTAAACGTCCTAGATGGAGGGAATGCGAAAAATTTAAATCAACGGTTCAGATGGAACCTTGAAATAACGGATACTTGAGTACCCTATGACAGCTAGTGATGTGTGCGCAGTAAATGCGCAGTAAAGAGGGACACGCGTGCGCTTTTAATGTTACCACGACGTTTCAATTACGCGCAGCTGTCCCACGTTCCCAAGAAAGCAAAACGATTCAATACCCCCAACGGATATAGTTCCGTCTAAAATGACAAGGATGAAATCCGGCAATGAGTTTCTTCACCGAAGACGGAGTAACACGTCATCACCACGCCTAGACGGATACCGTACCCGGGGGCATATAAATAGGGTACGGGAATCCAAAACGGTATGATTAGCCCTTTTTCCCAAATCTTTTTCTTTACTTCACTGTCATTATGGAACTAACCCTTGTAGGAATTCCTTGACAGAAATACGCATAATCAAGTCAATGCTTAGACTTCATCTGCAGCCATTGACTTCGGGGGCAACTGTTCTGGATTGGCCAAAGGCCCAATACACACTTAGATCCAGGCCCACTAACATGTGGGAAACCCGTCTCGCCTCCCAAGGGCATTCTACCCTAAAGCTACAGTATACGTGCTGTAGGCGGACAAAACTATGTCTTGGGATCTCCACCGCTGGATAAACCGTCACAAATTCCAATGGTCAGGATTCCTGCACGGAATCCTTCTTATCCTCCAAGGCAGAACGTCTATAAATAGGTGGTTTCACACCACCTCATGGTATGATTCTGAACCCTAATCCTCTCTTCTTGGATACTTACTGACTTGAGCGTCGGAGTCCCTTTTTGTGCAGGAACCCCCCCCCCCCCTTTGTCAAGGAGCTGAGCCACCGTAACAACCACCAATCATCACCGTAGCTTCATCTCTTGGAGTTAAGACTTTAGACCGAATAGAACAAGTACATTATACTTTTTTAGCATTGGAGTTCCATGACGTGGCATAAAGAATATCAAAATTGATGATACCGATATCTTAAATAAGGTATTGTATCATCAATTAATATTACATTTTTTTGTATATCAAATTAAATATAATTTACAATTTGTTATTAATGTATGATACCCAACGTAATATCACCATTGGAGAAAAATATGTATGAGTTGCATAAATATTATATGGCATTGTAAGGACCATTTTTTAGAGGTATATGATACTCAAAGTTGTATCACTATTGGAGATGCTCTAAAGTCTAAAGATACATTATTATCTCTTTTTTTTTTTTCTTTCTTAAAAAGTTTGTAAATTTTAGTTTCAACATATATGCATTAATTAATAGTATCTCTAATCATTTTCACTATTTAGATTCATTAAAAAACGATGTATCTAGTCTTCATTACATTTCAGACACATAAATTTTATAATAAATTTAAAAGGTGTATTGATCACTAATCTACTCTCATTTCATTTTCATACTTAGAGGCTATTATAATAAGATATAAGCTAATTTTAATGCATGTAAATCAAACTTCAAAGAATATATGACTTGCTAATTTATAGGACAAAATTTAAGTGCATTTCGTGTAATTCTTAATTTAACTATTGATGATTTTTGAAATCAATAATAATCTTCTTAAATTTGTTACAAGTACAAAAAACATGCACTTTTAAGATTTGAACCATACGAAAAAACATCTAAATTTTGTTCTACTTGTTATTCCTTTTAAATAAATGTAGGAAGGAGAAGCTGGTAATTCATTGTATGTGCGGGTGTGTTAGCCCCATGGTATGTAAAGTTATTAAAAGTTGTTATCACATTAAGTGTAATATAATCTGATGAAAGGAGAACATAATGGATTATCTACACAACGAAAAAATAACGGAAGCGTATATCATACAAAATTATACTTGTAAGGGAACCAAAGGTTAGGTTGTCTAATGGTGATTGACGCTAGACTTAATAGGGAGGATCATAGTTAGATCCCCACAATTGTGCTTGAGAGGGTACTGGAAACACTTGATTTCAAAACTCGTCCTGAACCGAATTAGTTAGTCAACCCAGTGGCCGGATAATGGTGGTAAAAACAAAAGCAAGAGTTATAGTAAGGGAAAATGAGCATCATGGATAGAGAAGTTCACACATTCAGATTTATCAATTATGATTATATTCAAAGGCGTAATATTGGAGTCTCATGGATAACGATGTAATATTGGAGGCGTAATCTTGGATTTGGCAAAGAGAATAAGGATTACATGATTGGGGAAGCAGAATATATCATACAATTCAACAAATTGATGATCATGGCAAGGAACAAAAGTTGAAGAGAGGGCTGAATCATAGTTTTAAATTAAGATAAAAAATTTTCTTTCAAAATCACTGAGTCTATTAAAGAAACAAAAGGTATGTTCGATGATTGAGGAAGATGTGGTACGTTTTTTATCTCACGAGATTGATAGAGACCAGTTAATAAAGAACTGGTAGAGTTTATAGGTGAGCGATGACCGAAGGAGGACCTATAAACCTGCTTCTGGTATTTCAGAGGAATTTGCTCTGTATGAAATGCTTCCAAATATGGTTTTGAAATTCATTTCACATAGGAGTATAATAGTACAGCAAAGGAGAAAGTGTTTACATCTTGCAATAAAATATGTATCGGTACAACACGACGCACGATCATAAATCAAGCAAAATGAACAGTTACCTGTATATTCAGACTTGGGGAAAAAAAAGAAGGTAATATGCAATAATTATCACACTAAGTTGAATCTTAAGTATTTTTAAGGACAAAAACTTTTAAATATGACATGATTCCAATTTGTTGAACAAAAAAGCAAAAATAGCACGCACTTCAGGCACAATCAAAATCCTTAAATTCTGCACATATTGCTATAAACACCTTTTACCATTAAGATATGGAATTAGGGTACAAACTTAATGTCTTTGAAGTACTCATGCTCCACAGCGCTCCTGGCTGTAATTCTTTTACTGGGGTCCAAGCAAAGCATGCTCTGGAATATAACAGATATCATACACATATACAATAAGTCAGCAGCAAAGAAAATTTTAAAAGAAATTTCGGCGAATTGAGAAGAAAAAAAACTGATATACATTAAAAATTAATACACGGGCTCTAGTTCATCATTTGATAAATGGAATAGTGGAATGAATTTGAAATCCAATGATCCCAACATACCTAGGATGCATACCCAGCTTGAGACGTAGAGGAGGGAATAAACAAATGTTCAAAAAAGACATAAGGCGTTTAAGGATCGTACTAGCATCTAATATTTTCTAAGCTATGATCAGTAAGGATGATTACCATCTAATATTTATCTTTATACTTTTGCTTCTAAAAACATTTCTCTGATTTTGTTAACTTGTCAACAGAACAGAAAGTACTTTATCCTAATTAAGAACAAAATAAACTAATGGTTTTATCTCAATAACACAGTTTCAGACCGAGGCCGGAGGGCCCCAGCCTAAGAGACTAAAGCCCGCGTCAATTTAGGTATCAACTTATTGCACTAAATTTTTAATAATGGCAAAGAAAAATAATATTGTAGTTTCAGATGTTGCACTTACAGAAAGAAGATCAAGACCAGCTGGATCAAGATTTGGAACCACGGTTGCTAGGTCCTGCAAAGTACAAGATAAGGTTAAATTATTATAGTAATAAAGATCACGTCAATTCAGATTAAGGAAAAACAAAGGTTTACTTACCTTAGATGGCCACTTGGGAAATGATGATTTAAAGTCAGGCAATGAAGTTACTCCTGGCCATGTATCTTCATTTGGTGTACCCAAGACTCTTCAATATAAAGAACAATATGTAAATATTTAACAGCCATATGCGAATTTGATTATTTTTTTGATACATCCCTGTTAGAAAGCAAATAATATTTTCCTACGGTCCCATTTTGCAAATATATTTACCAGATTTATGTCAACTAGAATTTCTAAATTCACGGCATGCAATGCTACAGAAATTGTTAAATTAAAAAATGAGAATCCCTATTAAAAACTCCTTTGCTATTCATTTTTGTAAATAATGAGAGTAAACTAAAAAGCAGGGAGAATGGTAAAAGAAGGAAATGCTATCTCAAAATTCAACCGTGACTGAAAAAATACTTTCCTCACAGCCATAACATCGTAAAACCAAAAAAGGAAAGATTTTCCTTTCTCCATTACTTTACCAAAAGAAAATTTTGAATGAACGGATATAAAATTTAATAAAACTGACGATTTTCCATGAGTTCAAATACAATAATCATAATGATTACAATCAAGACAGTTATTCATATTTTGTTCTTATTATTTTTAAAAATAGCTAATCATGTTTAGCATTTGAAATAAGATGGCTTGCACATCTCAAAGTCTAGCCATAGTCAATATAAGACAAAAAACTTAAACCAAAAATCAAAGCAAACCAATTTATAAGTTAAATGTAGACTATGATTGCAAATGATTGTAAGAAATGCTGAAGAAATAACTAAGAATGAAGCTCAGCTTGAAGATTTGAAAAGTCAATCGCAGTTTTGTAGTTGTAGCCATGGCTGCAATATAAACTATAACTTCAGCGCAACAGTTAGATTCTAAAGGAGATGAACATTCTCAACAACTACTATAAAAACCTTTCCCACTAAGTGAGATCAACTACATGAATCACACAATACCATCATGTCCCATTGTAAATCATATCATATAATAAAGCAATAAAATGTAAATCATTATTACTACCAAGAATTGCAAACTCAAGAGTTTACGTAAATTAGGGAAATCTCTATAGACTTTACTTATAAAATTATGTGAGTTTTATAAAAATAATTTATTAAACATTATGTCTTGGTCAATATTTACGATGTGCATAGTAAATGTTAATCATTCTAACTTATTCATAAATTAAACCTTAAAATTTTCTGTAGAACACCACTACATTGAACTAAGATGGTTCATAGCTCCAGCCAAGCATGGCCTACACACCTGACCAGACCAAACAAACCAGAAAACACAAACATAGCATAGGCTCACACTTAACAACTCAACACGCAAAAAGAGAGAAAAAAAAGTTCAAAATCAATGGACAGATAGACAAATCACAAGGTTAAAAATTACTAGAGTGAAGAATGGTGGTACTACTGGGTTCTGTAACTGAATTCAGCTCAGGTTGAGTTCTACAATGGTGAAAATAATGTTTCCTAATTAATGATGCTTCAATTAATACGCCCCTCTAATAATTATTTGGGGACGATTTGACCTTCATTTTTCTGCCATCTACATCAATGGAAATGCCATACATCAACCCCACATCATTTGTATATCCAGCAGCATTGTGCATTTCGGAACTTTTGCTCGCCCAGGGACAGAAGATGTAGCAGTTGTACCAGAGCTGCCACCAGTAGCAGCTGCACCCCCACTAGCCCAGCCCCAATTGAGGAAATTTTAAACACAAAGATTGAGAAGGACTCTCTAAGATAACTAAAGATAACTAACTCATAAGTTGTGGAACTGATAACAAAAGATAACTAACTCATAAGTTGGCATAAATATTTCACTTAAGTCAACAATAACCATACTTTCTCTATTGAATTACACTAGTTTTACCTTACCAAAAAAAAAAAAGAATTACACTAGTTTATAGATTATTCAATTTTGGGAGAATCAGAGAAAGAAAACAGAAGGGAAATTAAACAGGTAGAGAAGCAAGAGTGAGGCCAACCTGCCAATTTACTCAACTATTCAATTACTCATCGAACTATCAACATGGGAAAACATGAACGTGTGTGTAAACAAAATAATAATAATAATAATAATAATAATAATAATAATAATAGTAATAATAATAATAATAATAATAATAATAATAATAATAATAATAATAATAAGCTCATTATCAAATAGAACTCAAATTACCCTTAACCAAAAAAAAATAGAATTCAGATTATACAGTTGAATCCCTTAGAGTGCCATTTTTAAAATCAAAAGACGCGTTCTAGTCTGATAGATAATTAAACAATTTACCGGGAAGTATAAAACCTAGGGATAATGAAATTCACCTGAATATTTTAAATAATTCATCGATCTCAGAGTCCCCAGGGAACAGAGGTCGTCGGTTTGCCATCTCTGCAAATATACATCCCACTGACCAAACATCAACTGGAGTAGAATAATGACGAGATCCAAGCAATATTTCTGGAGCTCGGTACCACAGTGTAACTACCTACAAACAATCAACAATGACAGCAAAATGGTATTAAAATATATTAAATGTCTCCCGTAATTAATAATAATAACACCTTTCCACAAGAATTTATATATACTCTTACTGCTCTTGGGGAAGGAAAGGTTGGAGCACAATACAAGACTTAGTGAGGGTTTACAGTTGTACATACAGATGACCCTAGCAAATGAAGGATCACTAGTAGAAAACGAACTCAAACAATTTGGTTGACCCAGTTTGATCTAACCGGTTGAGCCAACCCTAAATGCCAGATTATATAATATGTGTGGTATTCGTTATTGGTCACTTTCATATCACCGGTGATAAGAACGTGACCAATAATCTCTCAGCATTCCCAAAGAGAGAGTTTCTTCCCAATCATTGTTAATGAAAGAAAGCCATGAATAAATCTGACAAGATCCCATACAAAGGCTATGGCATGATGGCTTTCATGTGGAGGTTCATGGCAGCCACCATTCTCACCTCTCATTGTTCTCTATTTTTTCTCTTTCTGAGTCCATCCATTTTCTCTTATTTTTCCTGTTTCTGACTCCGTCTTCTCTACCATAATTATCTATTCCTTTTTCTTTTCTTTTTTTCTTATTCTGCCCTCTTGTTTTCCTATGCTCATATTTTATTTCTGCTATTTTATTCTCTTATACGCTGTCCTCTCCTCTCCTCTCAGTTCAAGCAATGAAAATAGCAAGACAGTGATTAGATTTTTAATTTATGTTTATACCATCTGTTTAGTTTGTTGTCACTTGAATGAATGACCAGAAGCAAATATAAGGTATAACACAAACCTCGTGTGTAAATGTCCTGACAGGAATGCCGAATGCCCTAGCCAATCCAAAATCTGCAAGCTTTAGTGAATTAGTACGGCGATCTATCAACAAATTTTGTGGTTTCAAGTCTCGATGAAGAACTCTATGTGAATGACAGTAAGCAATTCCACAGAGCATTTGATAAAGGAACATCTGCAAAAGGATCGTTAAAGAATTCAAATTCCAAACTAACTGACCAAGTTCACTAAAATTAGCAACTCTATAATTATATTAAGAGGAAACATACAAAACTAAATAAGCATGAATATTATATTAAAGAGGTGGCAGTTGAGCCAGAAGTAGGAAGGAAAACCATAAACAGTGAATTGAACTTAGGACAAGGAATGACAATTTCTAAACCTTACCACTCAGCCAGGAAAACTTGCTTAAAAATAATGCATCTAAATGATATACATCTAATGGGTGGGGATTATTAACATTATATATCAATGATCAAGTGCACAGATTTTTATATAAATTTGAAATTTGTAACTACGTAATCTAAGCATTGATATTTACTTGTGTTATTTAAAAACTTATTATACATTCATTTGAAATTATTTAATGAGGTATCAAATAGTTTTAAAATTTCATAAAAACTAGTAGAGTTGATCTATTCAATAAGAACTTTTAATTGGACGGTTAGATTAGTGAAATTCATCGTGAATAATGAGTTATTAAGTGGAGTGACTCATCTCAGAGTTACTCCTAGAGACGACGTATCCCCACCCATATTTAATACATGATTAAGAAACATGAGCTATAATACCAAATTAGTAAGCTCGCACAACTAGTTTTTTTTTTCCTAACCAACACCTATATCTATGATGTATTAATAAAATGTATTCTAAATTTTATTTTTCTTGTTATTTTTTAAATGCATTAATTTTTTATAAAAAGAACTTATAATAAATCTCAACTAAAAAATTTAACTCATGAATGTTTTAAGAGAAACTTATATAGACCAGATTAACAATCATGCGATCCGACCAGTGACCTAGTGCCTTGACCAGATCAATCACCACCGGTCTGGGATTTAAAACACTGCACAAAACCCATGTCATGAATCATGCACCATATTGACCTACAATTTGACAAGCTAAACTATTTGTTGCAAACCATAAACTTATCATCACTCATCAATCACTATCATTGTCTAAATTAAATTTGTTGAAGGACAAGACACGAGATAAGAAATAAAATTTATTTCCAAATTAGATCTCTTTCTTACTCTTTTGATAATAACTTGAGTTGCAAAAACATGTGTGCGATCTTAATTCTTAACAGAGAGAGAGAGAGAGAGAAAGAGAGAGAGAGAGAGAGAGATGAAAATGTCAGAAGTTGCTCACTTTTACTTGCCGCGGATCTTTTACAAACTCAGGAGATGAATCCATATGCTTCTTCAGATCTAAGTCCAGATACTCAAAAACCAGATACAACCGCTTGTCACTATGGACTACATCCTGCAACCTGTCATCCACACAACCAAAAAGCATATCTTGATAAGGAAATGGTTGCAGATAAGATTTACCAAAACAGCATTAAGAAACAGACATGTGGAAAAAACTTCACAGTCAATATTTTTCTTGTCTCATTCAATCCCAATTTTTATAGTACAAATTACACATCACAACAAAAGTATGCCTTCCACAAAGCTTTTATAACCTATAATAGATATCGCATTGCTTATGGCCATTATTGGAGGACATATAAACCATAATAGTACATTAAATATAGGAATATAGTAAGGCCAAAAGCAAGACTCGAGAATGAAATTTTTCACAAAATTGCTGATGCATTCTACAATCACCTCATCTACATGAACAATAAAGAGCATTAAAGCCATCAAATAAGTACTTTGTTGTGGACAGTTTACCGATAGCACTACCAGTTTTACCAAACATGAGCATAAACTGAATGGAACCAAACTATCAGAAATAGGTTGTCAATTGCACCACACAACTAACCCCAGCATCTAAACCCAGGATTGGTTGCCATGTGACAATATCAAACATCAACACAGGCGGTCAAAAAATGAAAACTTAACAACAAACAATACTACACAATTGCAATAGCATTATCAAGACATGGAAAAACATACAGAAAGTTATTAAAACTTAAACCAAAGCCTAAAAACTTTGAGAAACAATCATATAAAGCGCGGACACAGACACGACACAGACACTAACACATCGACACAAATAATTTTTTTGAGAAAATGATATATTTCAATGTAAACGTAAGTGTTGGTGTAGTGTCAGTGTCGGACACGCCTATTCCGATAAGTGTCTGCACTTCATTTCAAGACCTTAGGAAGCACAATATCAATCAATCACCTATAATTCAGTACGATTAAAATGATAAGCATCATTACTCTTGCAAATCCAACATTACACTACACATCAAAGTCAAAATTCAAAAATTCCTACACCAACACGACACTTACAATTACATTGAATTATATCACTTTTTCAAATAAATGATCGGTGTCAAGGTGTCAGTGTCGTGTCCGGTGTCTGACTTTCATAGCATCAAAGTCAAAATTCCAAATATCAAAAACACCAATTCACCAACAACAAAAAAACACAGTAAAATCATCATCAACTTTCCGATTCACTACTTCAACACATCAATTCAATCATCTAAACCAAAAAATTAACTTAATTAAATTAAATTAATTAATAAAAAATAAATTAATAATTGAAAAAAAAAATACCTAACGATATTCCTATGCTGCATTTCTTTGAGAAGAGAAATCTCACGAATAGCGGTGCTAGGAACACCTTCATCTTCCTGTTCAAGTCGAATCTTCTTAAGCGCAATAGTTTCGTTCGTTACACGGTCACGAGCCTTGTAAACGACGCCGTATGTTCCTTCACCAATTTTCTCAACTTTCTCATACTTCAAAATCGAAATTCACAAATCAAAATTCAGCGCGTGGATAATCAAAATCGAAAATCAATAACTGAAAATAATCGAAAAGTGAAAATCGATGCACTGAATTGAACTTACTTGGTCCATTGAAAACGAAGAACAGTGAAGAAGAAAAATTGAGTGAAGAAAATTGAAGATCTGAGAAGAAAGTTGAAAATGGAGTGACTCAGTTTGTAACAGTTTCAGTCTCACACATGAGACTCGTCTCTTTCACTTTTCTTCACGCTCTCTTATATTTGTTTCTTTTTCATTTCATTTTCCCTCTATTTTTTCTTAAAAAGAAATTTACCTTACTAAATGTTAATTGGTCTAGTGGCAATTAATATTTAATACTTAGGTATCAAAATATATGTTGTTTTGACTATATCACACAAATTAATAAATATAATTATTTTTGTATGAAAAAAAGAAATTATACGTTTGTTTATAAAATTATCATTCATTAATTATATATGAAAAATAAATCATAGAATTGAAAAAAGAAAAAGAAATAATTAACTAAAGGGTATAAGAGGAAAATTGACATTAAACGTTTAATGTAAAGTGACATATATTTTGATATAATTTTTGTTCAAGACGATATATATTTTGATACAAAAAATTTGATAAAGAAAGACGTAGTTCAATCATTTATAACTTATAAATGTGTTTGGTAATGGATTGAAATTACTTGATACTAGAATTCATTCCGAACTCTAAATTATTAGACCATTTCTTTAAAGATCATAAGATAAAAATAAATAAATAAATAAAATTCTTTTTTTAATTGTTTTTTTTTATTTTAGTGAAAATGACATTTATGTCAACTCTTTCAACAATGAAAAGTTTTTTTTTTTTCTTCTAGTGAATAGAGTGAGTTACTACTGCCATTTAATGTTTGAGATTTTAGAGGGACGAGACTCGTGATGAGACTTTTATGACTAAGCAAAGACTAGGGTAAGGTTCACATGAAATTAGCAAGTTGTCTTCTACGGTGCAATAGAATGAATTAGACTTTGTTACTGCATCAATGGCGTAACTCCTTGTAGTCATCCGATCTCGATTTGATGGAATTATTATATTGATATATTAATGTATCGTTAGCTTTTGTCTCCTTTATTTAATAATATTAGAAATAAACTTGTGCGTTGTATAGACTTGTTTAAAACAAATTCACTGTTAAAAATAATAATTTTTATATATTTGAGTAAAAATAATTTAAGCAAATTGTTTAAAATTATAATTTTAAAATTTCTTCTTTACTTTTTAAAAGTATGAATACTCAAAATATCTATTTTATATATTATATGTGTTATACGGCTTAGATTAAATCATATAATTAAAATATTTTCATAAAAGAAAATTAATAATTGTGCTTTTCAAAACCAAAACAAATGGTGATAATAATAATTATATTGTTAAATGATAAATATTATTTTAAAACATGATTATATTTAATATTAGTAATATGCGATTTTTTATTGTTTATATTGTAGTTTTATTTATATTTTAATGTGATAGTTTCTTTTTTTCATTTTTGACTAAATGTGATAGTTTCTTATATATAATACTCCCTCCGTCCTGAAATATTAGGGAATAAACTGTTGAGGCAAAAATCCTTTATTGATGTTTTAAAGATAACAAATATTTAAATGTATTTTAAACGTATAATTCTGATCATTTTGTAATCTAACAAGTGCTTTTGAGTGTCATCAGTAAGACAGGATCAATTAAGCTTTTTATCAATTTACACTCATAATTATAAAGCTTCAGCAGTTGGTCTGAGATTGATCTCTGATCTGGGAACTGATTTATGTCAAGAACGCTCAACAAGTTCTATCATTTATTTGACTTTTGGCAAATTAAATACAAGAAAAACAAATAAGCACTTTATGAAGAATATCATCTGGTTGTGCAAAGTTATTTAAAGCAAGGAATGTTCATATTCATACAATAAATGTGGTCCCTCCATTTTTAACATGTTTAAGGAATAAACATGTGGACAAAAATAACAATGGATTTATATCTCAAGGCATTTGTTTTTAATTCTTTACTGTGGCAAATAGGAAGAATCATGGACCAATAAGAATTAAACAACAAGTTACAAATGCAAGTTGTCACGTACTTGGTTGTGAATATTTAAAAGAGTTTCTCTCTCATAGCCTTATCCTTTAATTGTGGAAAGGACAAAAGGCAAGCAAATGACAACTAATGAACAGCAATATACTCATGGACCCCACTATGTCCTTTGCCTAAGAAGCCTAGCTTGCTCAATAAGCTTTTGACAGCAAGCATACAACTCATACATACGCTCCTCCCCTCATGCAGATTCTGGGAGATCGGTCTCAGACCATTTACTGTGAGTTCACATCTCAAGATTTTTAATGAGTTGTCATGATCCAATGGCTGAGATTTCTCCAACGGCTATATTATTTTCTCAAGCTTCTTGGCACTTCCATTTCCTATAAATAGGACAGCTTACAACCTTGAAGAGCAAGAGTTTCCAATACACATCAAGCATACTTGTTTTTATCATACAAGCAAATCACAAGCTCTTCTTTAGTTCTCTATCACTCCAAAGCCTTTCAATTCAATACTGGATCTGTATTTTATTCTTTGAGTGATTTTAGAGAAATCATTTACATAAGCTTTTCAACTTGGTTGATTTTATAAAGCTTAGACAAACAACAAATCTCTCTTTAAAAGAAAGTTGTTCTCAAGTCAAGTAGTCAATCTTGATTGAGTGTTTACCTTTGATATAAGGTAGTTGTTAAGCGTGTAAGGCTTAAAGAATTTTGGTCTTGATTTAGATCAAAAGAAGTTGTGTAAATTAGAGATCAATAGTATCTCAAAAGACATAGTGAAGAAACTGGACTAGCCCACACATTAAGGGTGAACCAGTATAAAATTGTTTGTGTGTGATCTTCTTATCCTTCTCTTGATTTTATTAATCACTACACACACTACACAAATTATTATTAAGTTTCTATACACTTGATAATTATACTTAAGTATTCTCTTATTTGAAAGACTAACCTTATTAATTTTTATAAGTTAATTTTTAAAGGCTCACAATTCAAACCCCCCCTTTCTTGTGAAAAAATTTGTTACTTCAATTGGTATCAGAGCACCGGCTCTGTATTTAAGCATCTAACAAGTGCTAGAGTAAAAGATTCAGGAAGGAAGTAATGACGAAAGGATCAAAGTTTATGTCCGAAGGAGGATCCTCTCATAGACCACCTCTTTTTGAAGGAGAAGACTATTATTATTGGAAAGACAAAATGGAACTCTTTCTAAGATCACAAGACAATCACATGTGGTCAGTCATTGAAGTTGGAGAACATGTTCTAATGACCACAGATAAGGACAATGTCAAGACACCCAAAACACAAGATCAATGGACCACTCAAGAAGCTGAAAAGGTACTTTTAAATATTAAAGCTAAATTATTTCTAAAGAGTGCTTTGTGTAGGGAAGAATATGACAAAATTATGGAGTGCAAAACTGCGAAAGAAATGTGGGAAACTCTCCAAATTCATCATGAAGGAACAAGTCATGTGAAGGAAACTAGAATTGACATTGGTGTAAGAAAGTTCGAGCTATTCGAAATGAAAGAAGATGAAATCATTGATCAAATGTATGCAAGATTCACTATCATAGTAAATGAACTCAACTCTCTTGGAAAGACCTATACAATACATGAGAGAGTAAGAAAGATGTTGAGATGTCTACCAAAAAGTTGGAGACACATTGTGACAGCCATCACAGAAGCCAAAGATCTCACCACAATGAAGTTGGAAAATCTCATAGGATCGTTAAGAGCACATGAATCGATCTTCTTAGAAGACAAACCCGTTAAAAAGAAAATGATTCCTCTAAAAACTCAAGAAGAAGAAAGCTCTAAGAACGATGAAATGTTTGATGATGATGACACAATACAAGAAGACAATGAAGAAGAATTTGCTCTTCTCTCAAGAAGAATTCAAAAGTTGCTTATAAGAAGAAATCAACTCAAGAAAACATTTCCAACAAAAAGAGACGGACCTAAACCTGAAGTGGATCTAAGCAAAATAAAATGTTATGGATGCAATCAACTTGGGCACTACAAAAATGAATGTCCAAAATCAAAACAAAGAAAGCCTCCATTCAAAAAGAAATCAATGATGGCAACTTGGGATGAACTAGATGAATCTGAAGAAGATGAGGATCAAGAAGCCAATATGTGTCTTATGGCAAAAACAGATTCTGAGGTAACACTTGAACCTTGCTCATCTTGTCAAAAAACTAAACATTTGTTTGACAATCTTTTATATGACGCTCAAATTATTACTCAAAAAAATGGTCAACTTAGAGACGAAGTCACTAAGATAACCAAAGAAAAGGATGAGTATAAATCTGAGAACATTCAATTAAAAGAAATGCTCAAACAATACATAAATGATTTTTCTGAATTATCTGACCGGCTTGAAAAAATGCAAGAAAAACCTCAAGAATGTTCTAAGATTTTAGAAGAAAATAAAATCTTAAAACAAAATGTACATGAACTAGAAAATGACATAAATTGTTTTGTTAAGGCTACAAAAACTTTTGAAAATATAATGGGATCACAAGTAGGAATTTTTGACAAAGCAGGAATTGGTTTTAAAGCTTTACAAAATCAAAAATTATATGAAAACTTTTTTGTTCCTCCAAAAGAAAAGAAAATTTTTAAATATAAATGTTCATATTGTCATAAAGATGGTCATGTTGAAAGATTTTGTTTTAAGAAAAATAAACAATCTTCTAAAAGGAAACTTAGAACATTCTCTAAACATTTTCAAAAATTTGAGAAAAATGAATTACTAAAATTTCCATATAGGAACTCATCTTATCAACATAAGAAGACTCCTTATAAGGAAAAGAGTACTAACTACCAAGGACCCAAAAACTTGTGGGTACCTAAAAAATTACTAAACTTAAATGCAGAAAAGTCATCAAATATTTCTTAAATGGAGTTTTGAGAGATTTTTATGTGTATTTTCTGTGTGTTTGAGTTCTGAGACTTGAGGAGTTTTATAGGAACTTGGGATGATCGGAGGAGCAGACCTTTCTGTGTGTATTTTTACTTGTGAGTGAGTTCTGTGAGTTTGTGTTTGAAACATAAGTTGTGGCTAATTTGCTTGCAAATGAAGTTTTGTTCAAAAATGTCTTTGGTTCACTTTTGAATTCAATGGTAAAATAACATGTTTTGTGGTTCATAGATGAAGTGTTCTCAGAGCTAGGGGTGTGCAAATAAACCGGTTATAATGATCCAAATTACTATCCACATTGATCCATTTTTTAAAACCCAATCCAAAGTTTAAAAAATAATTTGGTGCACCATTTGTAAAAAACCAATTAAAACCGGTTCATAAAAATTCATTAATAGGTATCTAATAAGTATCCATTTATTTTAAAATGTATTTTAAAAAATATTTTTTTTTAAATTTTTTTTATTAATTCATTAATAAAATAAATTTATATATTATTTTAAAAACAAAATTCTATTTTATATAATAGTATTTTTATACAGCAACAAAAAAAATTCAACAAAGTGTTTTTTTTTGACAAAGCCCAATACAGTTTTAAGCCCAAATCTCTTTTTCACACCTTCTTAATTATTTTTTACTCAAAACTCTATAATATAATTAATAAATAATTAAAAACTAAAATGAAGTGGTGGTGCTGGCCGGTCAACGGCCTGATCAACGCCGGACACCCGGCTCTGGCGCGGTGGTCCACGGCGGAGACCGGCGGCGGCACGGAATTTTCCGGCGGTGGTCGGCGGAGCTCCGGTGTCCGGCGCGGTGGCAGGAGGCGGAGCTCCGGTGACCGGCACCACCAACCACCCATATTTTATTAATTTAATAATAATAAATATAATATTTAATTTTAAAAATCTATTTTTTTAATTTAGTAAAATCTGTTTTTTCTTTTAGAAAAAAACTGTGATTTTAAAAAAAAAACTGTATTTTTTATAATATTTGATTTTTCATACTAAAATATTATTTTATTTTATTTTTAAAAGAAAATAGTTTAACCAAAAACCGGTTTTTTATCATGAACCGGTTTCAAACTGGTTTAAAACCGGATTGAATCGTATTTATAGAAAAAACTGGTTTTAAGGAAAATTGGATACGGTTTAGTTCATGAACCATAATATATAATTTGGGTTGGGTTGATTTAAACCATTGCACACCCCTACTCAGAGCCAAATTCACTCAGAAGGCTCAATGTGAAGTGATTTGATAGTATTTGGAATAAATAAATAAATAAATACACGTGGATATGAGTTAAACAAATTAGACTAAATTACAGGGTTAGTGGGGAGTAGTTGGTTGAAGAGAGAGAATAGAAAAAGAAGGAAACCATACAAATAAGCATAAGAGAAGAAAAAGAGAGAACAAATCTTATTTCTTAAGAGGTGAGTAATCACACACTTTAAAAACCTTCCATAGTATATTATTTTGTACAATAGATTCATCACTCTCTAAACAGTATGCTTTGCTTCGTTATTATTTTAGTATTAGAATGAATTTTAAGAATTAATACACTTGTTTTGTATTAAGGGGATGTACGCTGAAAGGAGAGGTACGTGCATATTTATGTATATCAATCATAATTCTTATTTCTTAGACTAATACCTATTAAGAATTTGTTGATAGTTTTTGGCACTCATATGTTGGTTCATAGATAAATTAACGAAAACTTAATTACAGAGGAGTAGAAAGGAGTTGGAGAGTAAGAAGTATAAGTCTCACATATTATTATTTATTTTCATGAAAACCTAATCTAATAACCATATTATTATTTATACATACCAATAATATGTTAGAATTTGTACCCTATATTTTATTAGTTGAATTTTAAGGGTGAGTTTATGAATCATATACGTACAGGGTCTTGAACCTTTGGTGTATGGTAGATTTGAAATAATATTTTATACAAGGTTTATGAAATTTATGATAAGTACATAGTCATAGTGTGGTAGTAAAGTTATAGGAGATTGTTGTTGAATTGCATAGGAAGAAGGCCTTTGCATGTTACAATATTTCTATTGTTTTCACCTATGCTTCTAGACTCTAGTGATTTACGAGAATTATTATAGTGGTTTAGTTCTAAATAAAAGATAGAACATTTGAGGATATGAAGTTAATTGTGAATTATATTGCCAATATACATCTCCTTTCATGGAACGATGCTATTATAGATCATTGAAATAATATACTAGAACTTATATACTATTTTGACTCGCTTAGATTTGAAGATGGTTTGGTGAATTGTCCATGTACAAGATCCTTGATTGATTGGTTTACGATAGATTGAATGAATATGCTATGTTTTAAAGGTTATATCATCTAAATAGTGCTACAATAAAATTGTAGAATTAATATCATAAAAGAGTTTGAGATTTATTGAATTATTATTATAAGTGTTTGAGATGAGCTTATGCTCTATATGGATGGGTCTTGTATTCCATATTAGATGAGTTTTATATTTTATACAGATGGATCTTGTATTCCATATCAGATGAGTTTTATACTCCATATAGATGGGTCTTGTACTCCATATCAGATGAGTTTTATACTCCATATAGATGAGTCTTGTACCCCATATCAGATGAGTTTTATACTCCATATAGATGAGTCTTGTACTTCATATCAGATGAGATTTATACTCCATATGGATGGGTCTTGTACCCTATATCAGATGAATTATATACTCTATATAGATGAGTCTTGTACTCCATATCAGATGAGTTTTATACTCCATATAGATGAGTCTTGTACCCCATATCAGATGAGTTTTATACTCCATATTAGACGAGCAGGAGCTCCACATGATGAGATGATATTCATTTCATAGAAAAGAGTGCATCTCCATATAATAATGAAACTTGAGTTGAATTCTTTCTATTATTATAACTACGAAACATTACTAATTTGTAAAGATAACAATTTGAATTGATTATGAGAAAATGACTATTTTGAGCTAGATAAATTATTTAGGTTACTTATGCATTTTTAAAGACTATTTTGAAAGAAAGCGGATACCATGGTTGATTCTTCCGGTTACCGCGCCGGCTGAGAACAATACTTATTTTATTTAACTGTGTGTATTATTCACTAGGATTATGTATCTCATTAAAGTGTTGTTTTCAGAGTCACTAATTGAGATGAAGATCGTTGACGACGTCGAGAACTGAAGAAATTGATATCTTAGAAGATTTAGTTCATTATGACTACGTTGAAAGTTTGAGAATAAGTAGATAGAAAATATACATAGTACTTTCATCACTAAATTAGTTATTAAATGTCAGTTTTGAGTATTTTTACATTTCGTGGATTTTTTTTTATGTACAATTTACCTTTAGATTTTATAATGTCAATTTTCGAGCCATTAACTATATTTTTAAGATTTGTTTCTTGGATGATGTTTTTCTTTCTTGTTAAAGTTTAATAATGAAAGCTTCAGAGTTAGACGTTACATTGATCAAACAACATGTTGAGCAAGATGCCTTGACATCTTGCCAACATAGGTCTGTGACATTCTGCCTCTGCAGAGCACATCAGTAAAAACAGTTTGACTCTTCTTATTATGATCACAAAACCTCAAAGATAGTTTGTTAATTACTTAGAGATGAAGTAATAAACCGTCAACGTCCTAGTTGAAGTATATATCTTAAGTAAAGTTTGTTATGGCGCGTTTTAAATTGTTTGTTGGAAGATTTAAAACAAATATCCAAACAAATATTGTTTATTACAAGATCATCAACCAAACAAATAACAAATTAGAAAGTTATTTGTTTGCACGCGCCAGGAGTTTTTGGAGAAGCTTGAAGAAGTTACAAAAACAAATTATTTTATCTTGTGAAAGATAAAAGATTTATTCTCAACAAATTTTCCTATTATTTAGTTTAACTCTATCTGAGTTCAGAAGCTATAAATTGATATTCAAGCATTGGAGCAAAGTACGACTCAAGATTATAGTTTAAGTTCTAAGTATTTATTGAGTCCTTTTTTCTTTTGTTCATTGTCGTTGTTGTTGTCGTTGTGTAAACTGTGCAAGGTTTTGCACCAGCTTAACGAGCTCAGTATCGTTCCTCCAATTAAGGCAATTGATTGAGGGAGAGTCACATATTTAGGGGGAGTACTAAATAATTTCATTCGGGTAGTTTTAGTGAGAGACCTTGAATAGGGGCTATTCAAATAAGACCTAGAGAATAGTAACTACAGTATAGTGAAGGTAATTCTCCTGGGTTGGTATCCCCCAGATTAGGTGTTTTGACACTGAACTGGGTAAACAATTACTTGTGTTCTTTTAATTGCTTTCAGCACTTTATTATTCATATATTGTCGTGAGATAAAGCTGAGCAAGTTGTCGAAGCATCTTGCTTAACAACTTGTCCACAGGGGACCTAGAATTTCAATGACAAATGATAAGCAAAAACACACATAATAAAGCACATATATTTAGATATTTTTTTATATGAAAAATGCAAATTGAATTTTACAACAGAAACCAACATGCTAAAATCAAAAATTCATAAGTGACTAGAACAAATAGCATCAATAATAGTTTTGAAGTCACTCTCAATGACGGCTGAGATAAGCCTCTATGTATCATTTCCCCAATTGTCTCTTTGATAGTCATTGCTTCTCCTTCCAAAGTACTGAGTCGTGCTTGCGTGACATTGGTTCCAGCTAAAACAAACCTTCCCCTATGGTCTCAAACACACCATCCATATCATGTTCCTTCTATGGTGCTCAGGAAACTCGCATCAACATTGCACTTAACATAGTCAGGCGATGGTTGCTGCCACTGTGGTTCTTATCGACACACCACATGTTGCTGACTCGGGTATGGTTGTGCATCTAAGTGACTTTGAACCATCGCCCATTCATTCCACATATGTGTGTTGCTTGCATACCGATTTGTTGTGCGGTAATAGTGCTACTGTTCTACACTTTGTTATTCCGGTTTTGCCAAATACACCATAACAAAATAGCCATTTTGACCGCCACCTGTTTACTCTCATTTCTGCAAATATCAAACAACAAGACACTAATATTGTTAAAATTGTTTCTCCTTTGTTGTATAACTTGGTATAGTCCTAAGGTATTCCAAGCTTTTTTGCTGCTGTCACAATCAACAAATATGTGTCATTCGTCTTCTGGTTCCGATAAACAATGAGGACAATCAACCGAGCATTGGACATATCTACTTCTCAATCGTGTTCGTGTCGGAAGGCATTCCTTACAAATCCGCCATAACAAGTGTTTTGCTTTTGGTGGAGCTTGTATTTTCCATAAAGAACCTCATTCGTCACCCTCTCTTGGTCTAGTTGTTATGCATTTTTCCTTCATTAGCTTTCAATATCCCAATCTAACAGAATATCTCCCGTCCTTTTCCTCACTCCAAGTCAATTTATCCTCTTCAACCAAATTTCACAACAGTACAACAAGAATCTTTTTAACATCATCCTCTGAAAAATAAAAAATTTATCCTGTCAACATCCTATTGTTTTAAGTTAGGCATCATAAGATGTTGAATAGATAAATTATACACACCTTGAGGTTGAGGAGAGGTTAACCATCGACCGTCATCAACTCTTAACCAAAGAGTTAGGATTGTTGATAAAATTCCAACCTTGTTTCGCCACCATCGCCATATTAAACATGTGGAAATCGCAGAATCCTAGCCCTCTATCCTCCTTAGAGCACGCCATCTTGTACTAGGCTAGCCATCGTATACCTTTGTTATTAGCTCCACCACCCCAACAAAAGGCATTGATCATTTTTTCTATCTCATCTATCAAAGAATCCGTGAAAAGGTAAATGCTTATAACATATGCCGGAATGGTTTGCAAGACAGACTTAATCAGGATTTCTTTTTCGGCTTGAGAAAGTGGGCGACTTCTCCATGAGTTGATTCTCTTCTATATCCGATCCTTTCATAAATGCAAATGTCGTCTTTTCACTTCTACCCACCATAGATGGTAATCCAAGGTAGGTGCCGGTGCCTAACACATGCCTAACCCCCATAAATATAGATAAATCTTCTTGAGCCGCTCTACTGACATTACGGCTAAAGAACACTTCTGACTTTGAGAGATTAATTTCTTGACCCAATGCGTCATCATAAATTTCAAAATCTCCATAAGTTTCCTGGTTTCACATAAGTTAGACCCGCAAAATAGAAAACAATCATCTGTAAAAAGTAGATGAGACACCAATGGCGCTCCTCTACATATTTTAACACCGTGTAAGTCTCCATTAGCAATTACTTTATTAATTAAGGAAGTAAGACCTTCAGCCACTAAAATAAAAAGATAAAGGGATATGGGATCTCCTTGCCCGAGTCCTCTGCCTGGATGTATATGGCCTACTTTTTCAAAATTCGCCAAAGCCAAGTAGTTCACTGAGCTTACTCAAAACATCATCCATTGCACCCATGTGTTAGAAAAACCCATTCTAACAAGAACACCTTTCAAGAAACTTCATTCTACCTTATCATATGTCTTGCTAATATCAATCTTTAGAGCAAGTTCTCCTTTAGCACCTCTAGTTCTTCTCTTCAATGAGTGTATTATCTCAACGGCAATGAGAGCATATTGATCGCCCCTCCACAAAGGCAGATTTAGGGATGTCAATTTGTATCTGTAAATGGATTATCTGTGGGGATTATCCGTACGGAAATCTGAAGTGGCGGATTTTTTTCCCCGTGGGGACGGGGATGGAAGGAAAAATCCCCCCGTGGGTAATTCGTGGCGGGGAACGGGGAATGTCCCTCCGCCACCGCGGATTCCCCGACCCCGATTATAATATTTAAATTATATATATAATATATTATTATATAACTTTATGTGTATTTTTTTTATAAAAAATAATAATTAATATGTCATAAAGATTATGATTATGCATGGTAACAACAAGTGCAATTAAATATTTATTTTTTTGACAAAAAGAAATATTAGAAAGTGTTTTTGCATTTTTTTTATTGATGCAAAATGTACTTTTATTTTTAAAAAATGAAAGATATACAAAATATTTAGATTTTTTAGAAAAACGAAGAAAATAAGACATTACTGTCGTGTTTTTGATTAAAATGTATAACAATTTTATTTAATTTTTATATCCGCGGAGCTCCGAGGATACCGTGGAGATCCGTGGGGATGAGGATAGAGGGAAATTTTCCCCCGTGGCGGGGATCGGGGACGGGGACGGGGAAATATTTGGGGGGCGAGGCGGGGAACGGGGAAACAACATCCGCTCATTCCCCGCCCCGTTGACATCCCTAGGCAGATTGTACATCCGATATGCATTTGTAAAGGAAAGGTTTCAACTAGTTAGCAAATAATTTGGACACCTTTTTGTATTGTTTACATAACAAAATCGGTCGGAAGTCTTTCATGAAAATCAGATTATCACATTTCGGTATAAGACAAATGTTAGTCTCATTCAAAGATGAGGGGAAATAGCCTCTTTCCAACCATTCTTTAGTAGTTGCAAATATCTCATCTCTACAGAGGTGCCAAAAAATGCTGATTTAAAATCGTCCGGTCTGGGTGATTTGTCTGGATACATCTGAAAAGGGCTCTTCTGATTTCATCTTTTGTTATGGGCGTCTATAGCCGTGCATTATCCTCTAATGTGACTCGAGGCATAATGAAAGAAAGAACTGGCTTCTGAGTACCACCTTTCGGTTGAAAGAGTTGCTGGAAATATTGGGTAATAACTCCCTCTAGATTATGCAGGCCTGTAACAACTTCATTTGCATCATTTACCAGTTGCACTATCTTCTTTACCTTAACTCTTGTAGTGGCTGACATATGAAGAAAAAAAATTAGTATTGAGATCTTCGTCCTTCAAACCAATGCATTTTCGCCCTTTGACGTCAAAACGCTTCTTCATAAATAAGTGTTTTGGCATGTTGATTTTGAGCAACAGTAAACCTTGCAATGTTTGAAGCGTCGTCGAAGTGTCTTGACCGTTCCATTTTAGCCTCATATTCGTTAATCTCTTCCCTGAATCTTTTCTTTCTCCTTCGTCATTATCTTTGTAACTTTCCGGCACAGTGTGAGTAACATTTGTATATTAATTTAATTTATGTTTTTTTATAGATTTAAAAGAGACACATGACAAATATTTTTGCAGAGATTAGAACATTTTTTAAAGTGTCATATAAGCATAATTCTTATTTATGAGTTTTGGTAGCTCCCCTTTATATATAGTATATTGATTGATATTGATGTTTCCTATGTTGTCATACATTTTGTTCAAACAACATGTTGAGCAAGATGCCTTGACATCTTGCCAACAGAGGTCTGTAACATTTTGCCTCAGCAGAGCACATCAGTCAAAGTAATTTACTTCTGCGTATTATGATTATAGAACCTTAAGATTTGTTTGTTAATTACTTAGAGACGAAGAATCAAATACTCCAACGTTCTCAGTTGAAGTATATCTCTTAAGTAAGTTTGTTATGACGTACTTTATTTGTTTGTTGGAAGATTTAAAATATATTCAAACAAATAATGTTTGTTACAAGATTATCAACTCAACCAAACAAATAATAAGTCAGAAGATTATTTGTTTGCGCGCCACAAGATTTTTGGAAGAGCTTGAAGAAGTTACAAAAACAAATATTTTATCTTGCGAAGATAAAAAATTGATTCTCAACAAACTTCAACAAACTTTTCTATTATTTGGTTGTGTTCTTTTATTGTTTTTTGCACTTTATTTTTCTTATAATGTCGTGACATAAAGCTGAGCAAATAGTCGAAACATCTTGCTTAACAACTTGTCCACATGGACCTATAATTTCAGATATTGATATTGATGCTACCACCACCATGTTTAATTTTGAAGAATTAAACCAAATTAGTTGACTCTTATATATAATTTTAGAAAAAGGGTTTTGTTAACTAGTGTCATTGAGACTAAAATTAATGTTACTAAAAGGTAATACTTGTATTGAAAATTGTGTTTTATTATTTTGAAAGAGTGAAATACACAAATTTCAGGATTTTTTTACTTTTTTTTTTGTTTCTTTAATCATTGCCCTTAGGTAGGTAGGGAACATGTTAATGGTTAAAAATTAAAATATCAAAATCTTTATTAAAATTCGTGTATGCATTTGTTTTGAACAGAACTCAGATTTATTTGTGGAAATGAATATGTTTCGATCTGACTTCAAATCCACATTTTCAAGCGATTGTCCACTTTCTGGTTAACTTGTCAAAATTTTGTTCTTTGTAAAAAAGATGGCAAATTTTGGCGTATGTGGCAAGTGAGAATGTGATTTAATAGACATGTCAGGTTTGACTTTGTCAAAATTATGAAATTGCAAAAGAGACTAAAGTTAAAGGGTTAAAATTGCTATTTTGAAAGTTAAGGGGCCAATATTACCACTTTGGAAAAGTTAAGGGGTCAAAACTGCATTTTAGCCTAAAAATTTTTTTTTAGTAAAATTTAACTATTTTATACCACATGTCAATTCAGAGAGAGTGATAACCCTAACGAACGTAGTGTGTGTTTGGTTTTGCGGTGGACAAAATTGATTTTGACATAATTGATTTTGGCAGAATTGATTTTATCAGAATTGAGTTAAACAGAATTGATTTATTTTTGAAGCAATAAAGCAGAATTGATTAAACAAAATGAATGTTGTTTGGATATTTTTGATCAAAATTGGTTTTGAATGTACAATTACCAAAATGGACATAATTAAATACAAATGAATAGGAATTATTAAATTAACATAATTAATTGTGATATAATACTAAAATATTAATATAACAATGCTAAAAACATGAAAATAAAAATCACAAATAGATAATAGAAATTATGGTTAAATACATTTTTAATATAAATTAATTATTTTATTTTTATTTTCTTTAAAATGAAAATAGTAACTTAAAGATTTTTTTTTCTTTATTTTTTCATGTGTGATGAAACATAAAAAAATACTAACAACTTCCACCACGAAAAATACTAAAAATTCAGGATACGCCACCAACAATGTAGAAATAGACTTAACCTATATAACTCGTAATTTTAACGGTCAAACTCACACGGGTTAAAATATAAACGAGTAAAAAAAAAGAACTAAGTCCGCGCGGGTTGCAGGTTAAACGGATTGACCGCGAACTTCAACGCATATACCCAACTCTATACGCCATCAACAATGCAGAAATGAAGTTTTAATTCATAGAAATAAACTATATTATCTATTGATGAGTTTTAAAAAACAAATAAAATATTTTAGAAAGTTTCTTTTAATGATTTTTTTTAATGACACATCAACTTTTTGTCAAAACAAAAAAATAATATTTCATATACACTTTAAAAGATTCAACATGTGTACAAGTAAAAATAAAAAGAAAAAACTCATAAATATTAAATGGGCCGGGTCAAAAAAATTGAGCCCATACATACAGAGCAAGAAGGGTATCCAAACATACGCGTACAAAGTCACCACCGTCGGCGGCAATCATTTAGTCTCATATCATATCAACACCAGTCACCCTCCTCCGCCGTAGCAACACCACCACCATCCTCCGCCGCCACCGCCACCGCCGCCCTCTCCTCTCATAAGAGGTAATTGTTTTTGAATTTCAATGTTTATCACTTTGTCTTGCTCCTTTCTTTAGTAAATTATTATACTGTCATTAGCTATACTTTAGGGTTAGGTTTAATTCTAATTTTTGGTTATGATTATGGATTTTGTTTTTGGTATTTGGTATGATTTTTTTATGTATTTTTTTTATATAGTCTGAGAAATTAGGGATTTTAGAATTAGGGTTATATTGTGCTTGTATTGTATGCATGGGAAAGAGACTGATTTATGTGAATGTGAGATTGATCTTTAATCCCGTATTGATACCCTGCTAGTGTTTTGTATATAACTTTCTCCAAAGAGATCATTTAGAAATGATTCTTTTGCTGTTAGAAAGTAGACTTGTTTCCCTTCAGGCTAGGAAGCTCGACACTTCTTGGAATAGGTGTGTCCCGGTGTCGGACACGTGTTGTGTCCTGACACTGAGACTTACGATTACATTGAAATATATAATTTTTTTGAAAAAATTATCCGTGTCGGTGTCCGTGTCGTGTCAGTGTCTGGGCTTCATAGCCTTCAGGTTAGACACAAATTTCGTTAGATTTGGCTAAGTATTGATACTTTAAAGTTTAAAATGTGTTACACATTAGACGATAATTACTGTCCTGTTTTAAATCTTTATTTTAATTGATTTGTCTTTTATATGTTTGTTACGATGCTTAAAATTCAAACAATAACTTTAACCTAAATTTTGGATTTTTCCTTCCCATTTGTTTAGTTAATTTCTATGCTCATACAATATTGTTTTTTCCAATCAGTAATTAAGAGATGAATAGATCGAAACAAACTTTTAATATTCCAAAACTTTTTTTCAATTCCAATGCTTTGATATGATCGTGGGAGTACTTGATATGATTCGGTTAACATTGGAAACAATGCATATTTCACTATAAGATGTAAGCCAGTGATTTTTCTATGCTTGAGGTCAGATTGAGTATTCTGTTAAAAGTACCTTAATATATAATAATATAATTCAGGGAGACTTTAAGAAATTAGCTATGCTGGACACAATTTTCTTGGACAATTCATATACATTTAGATACTACAGTAACAATTTTTTTTTTTCCTTTAAATAATTTTATTTCATGTCAATACATATATGGGAATACCACAATGATTAAATGATTAATATCATTTTATGACATTTATAATGATAACTAAACTTAATTATGAATTATTGTATTTCTCTCTTATTTTAATTTTTGCTGTTATACTGTTAGTTTTAAAGAAATGTTTTATAATCATGTTGTGTTCTATAATGAAGGTGTTTATTCTGGTGTCATTGCAGTGGGGCACATAGCGAAGATGAAGACTCCGAGCAAGATAAACAAAATAACAGATGACAAAGAGGGTGAAATCAATGGGGGTGATTCCTATATGTCAGAAAGCAATGTAGTTGAGGATTTGCCTTTGGCCAAAATTAATGATGATCTACATTTGGTCAAAAGCAATAAAAGTCAAGATGGCGAGCAGAGCAAGAAAAAAATTAAAAAGAAGAAACAGAGTGACGAAAGAAAACATAAGGAGTATAAGGAGTTCAAAAGCAATGATTGTGAAGATGATAACCAAGGGAAGAAGATGAAAAAGAAGCAGAAGCTAACTGAAGGAAACACGCCGAAAGAGTGTAATGACTTTAGAAGCAATGGAGAGGAAGATGGCCGGAAAGAGAAAAAGGTGAAGAAAATGAAGAAGAAACAAAGTGAAGAAAGCAAACGTAAGGAGCATAACGAGTTTAAAAGCAATGAATGTGAAGAGGACCAAGGAAAGAAGATGAAAAAGAAGCGGAAACTAATTGAAGGAAACACACTTAATGAGTGTGATGATTTTAGAAGCAATGGAGAGGAAGATGGCCAGCAAGAGAAAAAGGTGAAGAAAAAGAAGAAGAAGAAACAAAGTGAAGAAAGCAAACATAAGGAGTATAACGAGTTTAAAAGCAATGAATGTGAAGATGACCAAGGAATGAAGATGAAAAAGAAGAAGAAACTAACTGAAGGAAACACACTTAATGAGTGTAATGACTTTAGAAGCAATGGATGTGAACATGATGAGCAACAGGAGAAGACGAAGAAAAAGAAGAAGAAATCAAGTGAAGAAAGTAAACATAAGAAGAAACGAAAACGAGTAACTTTTTCTGATGAAGTGGAGACATTTTGTTGTGATGGCTTAGTGCGAGGGAAAAGGTATACACCCGAAGAAGATGAGATGATCAAAGCATCTGTTTTTGACTATATAGATTCTCATGGTTTGGGAGATGAAGGTCTGGATAAGGTTCTTCATTGCTCATCATATCCCGAGGTTAGAGGTTGTTGGAAAGAAATTGCAAAAGTCCTACCTCATAGGCCCTTGGAGAGTGTGTATAGTCGTGCTCATAATATGTTGGAAAACGTGGGGGGGAGGAAGTGGTCACCTGATGATGCTGAATTCGTACGGAAATCCTACGAGCAACATGGACCTAATTGGAAGCTAATAGCTGAAGCTTTGGGTAAAAATTCGAACCAGGTAAAAGAATTATGGAGAAGAACAAGAAATGATAAACTTAAAAGCGGATTTTGGTCCCAAGAGGAGTATCAAACTTTATTTGATTTAGTAAACCTGGATCTGCAAGCAAGGGCTTTAGAGCCTTATAAAAAAAGCCAACATGGTATGTTGCGCGACAATATTTCTTGGGAGGCAATAAGTGACAAATTGGGAACCCGAATCGCTCCACATTGCTGCAACAAGTGGTATTTGAATTTAACATCGCCAATGGTTGCTAGTGGTGATTGGTGTGATACTGATGACTACCGTATGATGAAAGCTTTATATACTTTGGATGCTTGCTGCATGGAGGAGGTAGACTGGGACGAGCTACTTGAGCATAGGTCTGGGGATGTGTGCAGAAAACGTTGGGAACAAATGGTCCGATGGCTTGGGGAGCATGCAAGCAAACCATTTATTGAGCAGGTTGAAATTCTTACAAAGAGATTCTGCCCTGAATTGTTGGAAGCAAGAGAGACCTTTGATAGCTTACCTCTGACTTGTTAAGGTTTCTAACCTTTATCAAAGTCTTCAATGGGGTGAAATGATTTTGTTAAACCAGAATATATTATGTGTTTGGTGTTTTTTGTGGGATCATTGAAACTTTTTCTATTGTATTTCAGAAAATGGACTTTGTATTAGTATTTGAGGGTGGTAGTTTTGTTCCTATTTAATAATGGTTAAAATTTATGTTTAAAGTGTTTGTTTTGATTAAAGCAATAGTTTAATAATCTTTCTTTTTTAGAGGGTAGTTTATATTCTCTATCTCCACTGGTTTGTTTTGATTAAAGTCATACTAATTCCATTGTGATACTTATTTATTGGCTCAAAACACTATTTGTGGTTGTGGACTTGTGGTCATAGTCATTCATTTTTTAAGAAAATGATGGAAGTTACATACAGGTATTTGATCTAAGTTGAGCATGTTTTAGCTAAACAAGCTTTACTAGCTCAAATGGGATTTGATGCTTCATCAACCTTGTAAGGAAAAATACATTGGGTTCTATTTATGTTGTAAGTATCTTTGGAACTAGCATCTGAATTAGAAAGGGGAGCATATGCATTAACTTGTGAAAGTTTATAGCAAAGAAGGAATGCTCAAATTCTGATATGATTATTATGACCTCGTCTTCTTTTAATGCCTTTATACTTTTCTTTTTTTTTTTTTTGACACTAATGCCTTTATACTTTTGTGCATCTTATTGTGTCCAAGTTTCTTACAGCCAAATTCTGGTATGATTGTTATGACCTTGCCTTCTCTCTATGATGCTTGATGATTTAGAATTGAAGTGTAGCCAACTTCTGTCTAAGTAGTCCTCAATAGCTCTTTTGAAGTTGTTCTTGTCATGATTTGTTGATAGAGTTTTCTGGTTTTTTATTCTTTCACTTTTCTTTCATAAGGTTAGAGTTATATGAAATTTGATGTTTTGTGTACCTTATATTATGCAAATTACTACTCCCTCCGTTCCATTTTAAGTGTTGCAGTTGACCTAATCACACACTTTAAGAAAAATGTGTAAAAGAAAGAGAGAAAATATGACTTTTACTAAAATACCCTCTATTTTTATTGGTAGTAGACATTAGAATACTAAAAAGTAGATTTTTTAGTGTACTTTTTTTCTTACCTAATAATTGCTTTAAAGGATAAAATAGTAAAAATTAATGTTATAAATAGTATATGACACTTAATTTGAGACAAACAATTTTGGCAATATAACACTTATTTTGGGACGGAGAGAGTATTGATTAACGAATGACTAACGATATGAAAAGTCTTTGAAATACACACAAATTCATTAAACAAACTTATTCGAAGAACACAAACAGTGTTCTATAAATATTGCCACTGGCATGTCTATGTCTTGCATGGTTGACCCTTTTGATCCAAACCATAGATGTTTTCTACTTCTACTATAAGAATTTTAATTACCATTATATTTCCTTAATTGCCCTCAAGTCTACTAATTGAAAGTCTAATTTTATGTACTTTATTGTCATTTTAGCATTTCATAGTAATGATTAGATCTAAAGGTGATAATTACTGTGCTACTATTGTTGGGTTAATTAGCACACCTACCGATGTGAGTTAGTTTTTTTTTGTTACAATAGTTAACTTTGTTAATTAGTAAAAAGATAAAGTTGTTAATGGAAAGGTTTTTCTCCCTATATTTTCCATATGTACACAAAAAAAACGGTTTTCTTCCCCCAATTGAATTTTCTTTTTTACTCTTATATTATACATTTGATTTTGTTTGACAAATTTTGTTTATTTTTTTTCGGGTACATTGTTTACTTTTAATACTATCGATTCTTTTATCTTTGTTTTTTGATCAAGATGCTATATATGTCCTTTACATATACAAACACATTGTATTATAAGAACATAAGAAAATTAATATTTTATTAGAACATCAAAATTTGTTTCAACATATAAGTAATAAATCCACATCAAGTGAATATTCAATGAATTTTAACATATAAATATTTTTTTTAAGTTCATAAGTTATTGTATTGTTGCCTTTCAAATTATTCTACGTATAAAAATACTAAAGTGACTTAGCGATGTGGTAGTAACCTTGCAATATAAGTTAAGAATTACTATTTTCTTAGCAAAAAATAATAATTACTATTTTTGTATTTTTGTAACGAAGTTTGGAAAGGTAACGGTCCAATAAATTAGAAATTTAAAGGATATATTGATTACCTAAAAAACTTAATTAAATGATCTATTTGTTACAAACGTAAAAGCTAAAGGACCACCAGATATATTTGACCAAAATATTCACGAGTTTTCCCATTTTTATTATATCGACATCATCATACCGGGACATTAAAATTTGTTTCTTCAAATATAAGTATAGAAAATATGCAACGAGTGCGGTGGAAATATTTTACAGATCTTTACATATAAAATTATGAATATTTTATGGAAATACCACATTAATGTTGCTATTTTAAAAATACTCACTAATTTTCAAAGTTAATTTTATCACATCAGACCATGAGAAATTGTTTGTGCCACATACAAGTAAATAAATTCGTAATAGGTGTGGTACAAATATTTAACAAATTTTGCAAATAAAATATATATAAAAATATTTTATAGAAACACGATCATATTTTAAAAATATTAACAAGTTTTCAAGAAAAAAAATCTTTTCACACCTAAAAATTTATGGGTTCCCTCCTTCAAAAATATAGCGAATATTAATGTTAGTTGCTAAAAATAAAAACATAATGTTTTTGTCCTTTCAAAAATTTTGTTTTTTGTCCTTGAGAACATAGTTTTTACATATATATTTGACACCTTTTAACATAGTATAAAAGTACATGAGATAATTTTTTATAATTTTATAATATCAGAGTATTAAAATTGATTTAATCAGAAATACATAAATTTGCAACGAGTGTAGTGTAAATATTTGACAAATTTTTGCATATAGGATAAAAAATAGTTTGAAAATTCTTTACGAGTCTTAAAAAATTTATTATATCAAGTTTATCATATCGTGACATAAATATATGTTTCTGCATTTTTTTTTAACGGGAAAAATATGTTCATCTGTATATATAAGTTTATATAGAAAATATGCAATATTTGCAGTGCAAACAATTATTAGATTTCGCATATCAAATAAAGTATAATCCAAAGAAATACCAAATTAATGTTGATATTTAAAAAATACTCCCGAGTTTTTAAAATATTATCATATTGAAACTTAAAGATTTGTTTTCATAAATATAAGTACATATATCCGCATTGAGTGCAACACAAATATTTAATATGTTTTCATGTAATAAATATTTTTTCTAAAACATAAAATATGAGTTCATAGATAAACACATAAAATATGCAACGGGAGCGGTGCATACATGTAATGAATTTTTGAATATATAAAAATATTACATTAATGTAGTCTTTTTGAAAATATTCTAAAGTTTTTAAATTTTTATCCCATTGAATTTATATATCAATTACAAATCAACACTACATAAAATATTTGAAACTATCTTCAGAATATTTCTAATGTACGGTTTGAAGTTTTTAAACAATTTAATACATGTATTTGCGTGTCATTTCGAATAAAGTTTTTAATTTTGTTTACTTCAAACTAATTTTCATAATTTTCTTTTTTGAATTAATAATTAACACCATATTACTCGACCCGTGCAAATGCACGGGTCTTTTACTAGTAAATATGGAAATTTCAATTTTTTTTCCTATGTTGTATGTAGGTTAGTAAGGTGATAACTTTTCAGTGGAAATGGAAGATAATGCAGGGAGTTGCTAAAAGATTGAATAGTCAAAGAAGAATCACATTCAAGCCAAAATTTCGACCAACTTTTGCTATAGGCCAACTCAATAGCACGCGTAGCACCCTTAATTTCAGCTTGAAAAGCATCATAAGTTCTCAAAAGCCACCAAGAAAATTACCACTATGATCTCTGAAGATCCCTCCACAAGCAGAAATCTCGGGACAACCTTTAGAAGTGTCATCAGTGTTACACTTTACCCAAGATAGAGGAGAACTAGACCAGTTCACTTGAATTATTTTGGGAGCCAGAGAGGGATGACATTTAACATCAAAAGTTTTGAGAATTTGAAACTCCTGAATTGATGAATACACGCTTTCTCTAGAATGGTTTACTGACAAGGCACCTCATATTTAATGAGATTAAACTCTTTTTGCATGGGGAGAATTTTGTTTTCAAATCTAATAAGATTCTTGCACTTCTAGATAGTCCAAAAAAAGTTAGTGACAAAAGAAAAAATGAGATCTTTAATTTGTTTACTCCATTTCTGATTACAGATTTTGAGGAGATCATAAATAGAGCTCAAATTAGGTTGCACCTGCAAAACATTAGTAAATCAATTTCATAAAGTACCTGCAAAATCACACTGAAAGAAAAAATGGTTAATAGATTCATAATGGTTAACAAATTCCATAAGTAATTTTCTTAGTATGTGTTTGGTTTTGATAAAAATTTAATTGAATATAATGTGATTTATGTTTAGATATACTCATGCAAAAGTAAGTTGAACAAAAATTTGAGTGTAAGAATCAATTCTAGAAATCAAAAGACACAACTTCTAACTTTAAGTAGAATAAATTCTAGAGGGCAAATCAATTTTATTTTTGAAATATCAAACAAGTCAGAATCAATTCTACTCTCCTAGAGTCAATTCTAGCTCTTCTAAAATTGAAACTAAATACACACTTAGTTTATTAACAAGTACGAATAGTCGGATATCCACATACATGGTATTATTAAACTTGTATGTATGCATGTATATCTATTAAATAACGGGTAGTTGAAAAATAACATGTATTTTAAAATTTTAAGGACGAAATTCAAAAATTTAAATAAACATAGATCAAAGTTTGGATATTAGATTCTTCACTACTTATTTATTTAAAAATTGAAAGTCACTAGATTACTTGATAAGAAAAACATGAGAACCAAAATCATGAAGAAATAAAAAGTTTAAATGATATTTTCGTTTCTATATGTATACATGTTTTTTTATTTTAGTCCTTATATACATATTTTTTTTTAAATTCATCTATGTATGTTAAAATTATTTTAATTTTAGTTTCTAAAGCTAAAATCCGCAGGAAAATTCAAAGAAAAAAATCTGCGGATTTTCCTACAGATTTTAGTTTTACGGACTAAAACAAAAATTTTTAAGCATACAAGATGAATTTCTAAAAAAACGATACTCCCTTCATCCCAAATTATAAGGGAAAATAAAAAAATCACACTTGTTAAGAAAACCAAAACATAAAAATTTGAAACATGATTTTGTGTGATTTTTCTTAAAATAAGTTATATAGGAAGATGTAAAAACATTTTTTATTTGTTGTTGTTTATTGATAAAAGGAGATAAAAAGAAAATTAAATGCAATTTGTATTTAATTTTATAAGAATAAGTAAAATTAATATTGGAAAAGATAAATGTTTATTTTTTTTCCCTTATATTTTAACACAAAAAAATGTGTTTTTTTCTTTTATATTTTGGGACGGAGAGAATACATAGACTAAAATTAATAATGCATGTACATACACAGAAATGAAATTTTCATTTAAGCCTGAATAAAACTTGGGGACGAGTGTAGTATTTAAATCAAAAACCTTTATACCTAAACACGGCACAAACTTCAAAACATAATGAATTGTAGATATTCAATTAAGATAAATTTTGAAAGAAAAAAAAGTGTTTAGTAAGTTTGGCACTTGTTAGCTAAGAGACGAAGAATTTGAATCAACTTTCTCACCTACAAAAGTGGCATGTTAAATAAGATTAAAAAAGAAAATGAACTCATAAATAGCAAAACAATCGTAATCTCATTCCTACACAATAGATAATTAAACTCTTTCCACAATCCAACATGATGAAGTAAAGAGGAATAAAGGGTAAGCATAATTTCCAATTGACTTCTCTTAAACTTCACTTTCACTTAATTAATGAAAGAAGAAGGAAACAATTTTGACAAATTAAAGACTTTGCTAAATTTGATTTTGAAGTATAGCCTTTGATTATTGGAATATATTTTTATTAGGACAATGCTATCATGTGATGGGAAAGTGAGTTGTCTCTTTCGAATTTTATTTTTTTTTAATTATTTTTATTTGGGTATTATGTCTCTTTCCAAATAGAAAACGATGAAAGAACAATATGGAAAAAGTCCAACAACCTACATAGTGGCCGGCTATCTATATAAGAAGTGGACACTAAGTTATTAGGCATTGAAAATTCAAATACTACCTAATTTCTTAATCAAATTAAACACCTATATTACTACCCAAAATTAAAAAAATACCTTCCTTACAAAAATATACCTATATCATATTTTTTTAATTTTAATATATAGTTTTAAGTTTGAAATCAATCATACTGTCAAAAAAAGTTTGAAATCAATCATAAAAATAAGCAATTAGTATTAAAATTCATGCGAGATTAATATTAATTATGTGTGTATATATGCCGCTTAGTATAAATATGAGGTCTTCACATATCGTTAATGATGACTAACTTTTGTTTGTCAAGAAATTTATAGAGCACATAGAATGAATTTTATCATATATTCAAATCAATTTTTTTTTAGACATAGAAGTCTAAATTCGAATTTTTAACCATCAACTTAAGACGTCAGAAACTCTCTTATCATTTAAATTTTTATTTTTTTATTTTTTATTATCGACTTAAGATTGACACAATTGAAGTAAGTCTTACCCATTCATTTTATTATCTTAATTACATCTACTTACTACGGTCTATGGTATAGTCTCTTTCATGACGTATAAAATGGAAAGTTGCTTGACTTTGCTGTATCTCTATGCTAATAGAAATATAGAATTTCCACCTTACTTAGTTCCACAAAATTGATAAAGAACAAATCAAAATTGTATGAAATGGCTCATCATGTGCATAACTTCTTTCCATTTTTCCAAAATCCATTTTGAATGTATGTAGTAATAGATAATTGTTTCCTTCTAAGGTGGATAAAGGGGAGTCATATAGTTGGCATAAGTGTTTGAAATTAGTTATATATTAAGATTATTTTATTTCGTAGGAGTATTGATTGTGTGTGATAATGACACATACGACATTTTAAATGAAATAATTGATGTTATGCATATAAAAATATATCTTGACTAATGAGTACTACACATTAGCAAGAATTAAAAATAATTTAAGAGTAAAAGGAAAGAACAATTCACGTGCTTCTCAATGATTATTGGGAATTAGTAACCAAATGTTTGTTTATGTACAGTATTGTTTTTAACACCTACCCAAATAAATGGTTACTCAAAACAATTTATAATTGACTGTACAAACTTTTCGATGTTATTATATTTTTAATGAGTGTCTCGGAGACATTGATTAGCACATTTTTTTTTTTTACATAATGGTAAAGAATCTTGGGATTCTTGCGTCTTTGGTTATATGGAATATTTAGTGTATAAAATATAAGTTAGTGTTTAAAAATATTCAGTCAAATATGTATTTGACGATTGTAAATATTTTTTCCAATTTCATTATTTATTAAACATTAGGTACTGACTCACTAGTTCGTCCTACTTATATTTTAGAGATGGTGAGTTGGCAATATAGGAATGAGGATACCATGATTTTCAATGTTGATGGAAGTGTCTTGGAAAACCTAGGTAAGACGAGTTATATGGAGGATTACTTCGAAAGCATAATGACAACTTTCAATTTGACTTCTTTGAAATTGTGGAGATATCAATTATCTTAATGTAAAGATTCAACACTCTGAGTGAAATTGTGTTGGAATGCATACAAAAAACTTAGGCGTTACTCTGACTATCTTCACTTCATTTTGTACAGTTATTAATGTGAGACACTTCGAGATTTCATCACTATGCAAAACTCTTGATTCACATTCGAAATTAACTCGATAAAAATTGGTCTATCTCTATTCATCATATTTTTTGAGTGAGTTCTTGTGCAAATATTTCTGTTAAGATATGAGTTAATAGTTCAAATCAGCTTGTTGTGTTCAATGAACAACTGTCATATTTATCATCTACCATATTTGGTAAAGCTCTAAGTATATCCTTCACGAGAACTTAAATTTTTTTCTTTTTCTTTTCTCATGTTACAAAAGAAAAATACTCCCTATAAACCTTAATATATATATAAAAGAAAATTTAATTTTTAGATTTATTGAATAAATGATGTATTTGAACTATTATATATTATAGACCAAATACATCAATTATTTAATGAATCTAAAAAGTTAAGTTTATCTTATACTTTATATTCTTTATTATAAGAAAGAATTAAATAATAAATCTAACTTATATTATGAATAAAATTCATTATTTTTTCAATTAATCTAAAATGTAAAGAGGGGGGATCCGTTGGCTCCAATAGTAACTTTGAAATGAGTTATTCCGCTTAATATATCATTATTTATTTGTGTTTCTTAAAAACTTATTATAAGTTCATTTGAAATTATTTAATGATATGTTAAAAGGGTTTAAAATTTCATAAAAATATATTGAGTTGATCTATTTAATAAGAACTTTTAATTGAACAGCTGGATCAATGAAACTTATAACGTACTCCTTCCGATCTTGAATATAAGAATAAAAAAAAAACACACCCTTTAAGAAAGTGAGTAATGATTAGAAAACATATTTTATTTCCTATTTTATCCTTACTTTTGATATATATTTTCAAAATATCAAATTTCTATAATTTTAACTAATACACAATTAAAAATATCCGCAAACAAAATCATATACTCTCTCCGTCCCAAAATGTAAGCAAATTTGACTTTTTAGGTACATTTGACTATTGATGTATTTGGCTCATATTATGAGCCAAATACATCAATAGTCAAATATACCTAAAAAGTCAAATTTGCTTACATTTTAGGACGGAAGGAGTATTAACAAACGTACAGTGGCCAACAAATTTTTTGAGATGGAGGTAATAATATATTAAGTAGAATGATTCATATTATAGTTACTCTAAAATCAACGCATCTTATACTTGGAGGAATTATTGTTTAACGGTTAAAATTAAAATATCATTATGAAATTTAATTTATGTAGTAATCCTAAAATAAAAGTATCATTGTTGGAAAGAGACTGTGTGTGTTTATGTCAGAGTCCTGTGATTATTATGAATGAATATCCAATAATATGCTTCCATTTGTTGTTCTTTGGTAGACGAATGGAATTTCCATGTCCCTCCCTGCCACGCATGTCGTCGGCCACTAGGACCATCTACTATGTGGGCCTTTCCATGTTCGCTTCTTTTTGGAATAAGATTCGTCGAAAAAAGTCTAGAAGTTATAATTCAACTTGAAAAAAGTTAAAATTAATAAGTCGGATATTATGAATTAGATTCAAATTTGCAACTTTACAATTATATATATGAATTTAATTTTAATATATCGCTGTTTCATCGAAGACAAAAAAATATCAGTCATGTGACTATACAAAAATATCTTCTTAAATTTTACCCTTAATTGAACTTGTTTTTAGTTTTTACTTTTTACCCACTAAAGCCTCTCACTAGCTAGATACCCCCAATAGAGGTTAACAGCAATGGCACCTAATGAAAGAAAATGGTACCTAATGAAATGAAAAATGTGTAGAAAGATACCCCTCTCTGTCAACAAAAATGAAAACAACTTCTCTCTTTCATTTCCATTTTCTTCTTTCTTTTGATGATAAGAAAGATTAAGTCAAGATATGTTGGTTCTGCGCTAAAAAGAATTGATTTTGATAGAATTGTTTTTGTAAAATTGATTTTGATAAAAATTGATTTGAAGATAAAATGATTTATGTTTGGACATATTCATGCAAAAATGAGTTGAATAAAAAAATTAATTGAAAAAAAATTAGTAAAAAGGAAAATAGTAAAAAAAAAAATATAAATTTATTTTAAATGACTAGATAGATTTGTTATTCTTTTAATTTTTTATTAATCCTATTATTTTATTTTTGAAAATAAAAAAAGTATTTTGAAAATATTTATAAAAAAAATAAAATAAAATTCTCACAATAGATTTTTCCCTTGTTATTGTTACTAAATTTCTATCATCTTTCTTGGAAAACTCATGAGTTACACAAGATGAGTTAGTCATTTATTCCCTTTCGATTCAATCAAACTACATACTACTCCGTCCCTCCTATCATAATTATAAGATAATATTTAGTTATTAAGTTTATTGATAAAATAATAAATTTAATTTATTTTTTTTTGACTTCTGATGAATTTAGTCTATATTATATGTAAGATTCTTCACTTTTATTTTCCTATAATTAAGATTAAATGAATTATTATTTTAGTAAGATTCTTATCATTTATATCAATTCATTATTGATGCATTGAAAATAATTTTTTTAGTACATAGACGAAATGACAGACACATTATAAACTAACTCACACACACAATTAAAAAATTGAAAATCGTACTTTATCATAAACATTCGATCTAACAAATTTTTTGTTATTTGAACTAAAATTCCTTGATAACCTTGAAAATAATTTTATTTGAAGAAAAAAATTCTATACAAAATACTCCCTCCTTCCCAAAACAAATAGGTTACAATTGATCATTTTGCATTATTCGCATAAACTACTCTGAAGTTATTTTGTTTTACTAATATATAAATGTAAATATTAACATTTAAAATGATGTTTGATTTGTCTCGATGAATACTTTAAGATACACAATTTTATAATTTTTAAAGATATATAATTAAAGGCGCCAACTTGTGTACCCTTATAAGATTTGGGGGGTAAATACCCCCAACCTCTAAAAAAGTTTTAAGCGATATAATATTTTATAAAATACACCATTGAATTGAAAGTTTATATCATATAGATCATTTGTGTAAAATTTTAGACAAATCTAAAATCATTTGATATGTTATTGAAACATATAAAGAGTAACGGTATTTAAGAAATCATAAAAACTGTAAATTTTGATGCGTCTCAATAACATATCAAATGATGTTAGATTTGTCTGAAATTTTACACAAATGATCTATATAATACAAACTTTTAATCAAACAATGTATTTTATTAAAATTTATATCGATTAATTTTTTTTTAAGTGGTTGGGGGCAAATACCACAAATCTTTTGGGAGTAGACAAAAAAAAAATTATAATTAAATATATTAACGATCAAAATTGTATCATGATAAATATAATATGATCAACTATGATATTTATTTTAAGACGGAATGAGTATATAAAAAGAAAAAGAAAAAGTCTAGTCTACGATGGTGTTTCCCTTTTGCAGCCTGTAACGCTTTGACAACATGGACGCACACAAAAGCCTCTTCTCACCTATTTACAAATATATACAATACAACCCTTTTCTTCTTCTCTTCAATTCTCTTCTCTCTCACCATTTTCTCTCATTTTCAATTTCAACTCACACCCCATAATTCTTCTTCTATATACTTCATCAACCTTCATTCTCTTTTCAACAATCTGGTACTTCCTTTCTCACTTTTTTCTTTTTGAAAAAAAACATTTTTTTATGCTTTGAAACTGTTAAAGTTCTACTCTTTTTCACCTTACAAAATTGTATGATCTTGTGGGCTACTCTATAAAATGATTCTCTTTTGCAAAAATAGATTTTTTTTTTCTATTTTTTGGACTGTTATAACTTATAAGGTGTTGTTTAATTGAAGTTTTTTTGTTTTTGATGTATTATGATCTTGTTTTTTGATTCTTTGAGGTTATTTTGTTTTGTTTTAGGTTTGGTTTTTTGGTTGATTGTTAGTTGATGATGCTGTGCAACAAAAAAAAATGATAATAAATATGTTTTTTTTTTTGTTTTGGTTTTGTTTAGATGAATTTGAATTGGTCTAATGCTTGTGGAAATTAAATAATGAGGAGAAAAATTGAAAGGGTTTTTGTTTGTTTTTGATGAATATGAATTGGTCAATAATTGAATTTGAAGGTAAATTGTGCTGATTGGATCCTGAATTTGGTTTGGTTTTCTACATTTTTTCAATTTTTGTGTGTGTTTCAAGTTTCAACTGTTTGGTATGATTTTAAGATTTTGAAGCTTTTTTTTGAATAGGTAATGAATTCACTGATTTTGGTTTTTGAAAATTTGAAAAGAGATTGTAAAATGTAAAGTTGGTCCACTATGGTTTGTTTTTTACTTTGTGCTTTTCTGCTTGAGGCATTCTGACAAACAAGTTATGTGCATGTTTTTTCATGATTTTCTTCTGATGAACTTGTTTGGATCTTTCATGTATGTCACGTTCTCTTTCACATGGTATGTGATTTTGAGTTTTTTATTTTGTAAGTTTTTTTTGTTTTCACAACTAGTATCCGGCCCACTGGGCCGACAACTAAGTAGGTTCGGGGCGAGTTCTGGCATCAAGTGATTTCAGTCTCTTCCCAAACGCAGTTGCAGCGGATCAAACTGTGGTTCTCCCTACCAAGTCTAGGGTCAATCACTACTTGACTGACTAACGTTTGGTTTTTGTATGTTGAATTTGCGATGTTTTGTTTGGTAGAGGTTTTATGGTCATTATTAGTATCTTAACTTTTGAATTTTGTTTTCACTTTTCATTGTTTACTTCACCCCTTTTCTCTCACACTTCACCAATATATGCCTTTTGGAAAGAAAAGTGTAACTTTTTACCCTTAATTGACTCATCAATTTGTTTGTTTTTGTCCTACTGATTTTTCAATTTAAATTTCTTTAGCGGTTTTGTTTCATTCCGGCACAAAGGAAGAAAGATAACTTACATGTTTTGGTTTTTGCTGCAGCATATCACTCAAGATCCTCGTGATTGCGGATCTTGATGTGATAATCGATATTTGGGAGTTCTTCCTTGTTGGTTTTGCAAATGCTAAATATTTCTAGGCCCAGAAGTCAGCCAAGGGCAGCCAGATCTATGTCATTAGGAGGTAAGGTTATTCTGCCAAATTTGAGCATCAATGGTGGTCGACTAATAATGTGTATATATTGAATGCGTCTTGCGGTGCTTTAAACATTTATGAATTTCCTACGAAGCATGGACACTTCTCGGATCGTTCGACACGACACCGACACTTCTGATTATATTGAATTATATCATTTTCTCAAATTTTTATCTGTGTTGGTGTGTCCGTGTCCTTTCTGTGTTTGTGCTTCATAGTCGATTTCATTATGAGAACTGAAATGCTGTGTTTTATAGCACTCAAGTATAGGATACCTTGTATGCAAATATATGGCATAATCGCATAAGGTGTTGATTTATGAATTAGTTTTTTGAAGTTCTGTGATTTATTTCATGTTGGTTGATTTTGTTCACTTATTATAAAGAATCATTTGTAATTATGATTATGTATAAGATTTAAGATATATTTGTTCTTATATATGTTTCTACCTTTCAGGTATGGACTATGTGGATCCAAAACGGAAGGGAAATTTTATCGGGAAGTTTTTTCTCGTTGTAGCATTAACGACATTATGCATTTTGGTGATCAAGAGATCTCCGTCTTTCACTACTCCTAGTCCGGTAATCCATCTAACAGACAAATGAATGTCATGTTTCTATATGTATATGTATATATGTTCTGAATATAAATATCGTTATATATTAACTAATGTATGTGGTTATTGTGATGTTCTAATTTATTGATCAAGATTCTGCTTCTCTTTTTGGTCCAGTTTTCCGTTCATGAGCCTGGTGTCACCCATGTTTTAGTGACAGGAGGTGCAGGCTATATCGGCTCACATGCTACCTTACGTCTTCTGAAGGAATCATATCGAGTCACCATAGTGGTATGTCTGAATAATACCGAAAATTTCTGTGATAAAATTAAATGCAAATGCAAATGCAATGACCAGTCTGTGCTAAACAAAGTTTCTCTCTTTCAGGATAATCTATCACGTGGAAATTTGGGCGCCGTCAGGGTTCTTCAAAGCTTATTTCCAGAATCTGGAAGGCTTCAATTTATACATGCTGATTTAGGAGATGCGAAATCCGTATCCTTGTTACAGAAAATAATTTGCTGTTGAATCTTTACTTCGATTGATGCATGTTTGTTAGTGAATTCCTCGGAAAAATTGTTTACTTGACTGGTTATTAGGTTGATAAAATATTTTCAGAGAATAAGTTTGATGCTGTGATGCACTTTGCAGCTGTTGCATATGTCGGAGAAAGTACACTTTACCCTCTTAAGTAAGTACTTGTAGCTTTCACTTGGGAACATCAAAATTCCGATTGATAAAGTTGTACTTTTTGGCTCGTAAACCTCTTAAGTCTTAACCCTTGGTAATTCGGAATTCGGCTAGGAAGTAAGTACAGTCTGGGCCAAAGATTGTTTCAATCAGAATTCAAACTTGGGTTCCTTTGAACTAGCGAAGTTGTATTTGTGTGCTAAACACGATTATAATTAATATATTTGAGTTTTACTTTATTTATGTTCTTTTTTTTTGACAAACTTTTATTTATGTTCTATAATTTGTTTTTCAGGTATTATCATAATATTACATCAAATACCTTGTTGGTGTTGGAATCCATGGCTAAATATAATGTAAAGACGTTCATATATTCAAGTACATGCGCAACATATGGGGAACCTGAAAAGATGCCAATTACAGAAGTAACTGAACAGGTGCGATATTCAAGTGTGGTTGAGTTATTCGGTTTAGTTTAGAACTCTTTCTTTCTTGTTGCATCTTGCAATGGCTTACATCAGAGTGTAATATTAAATCAATATATACTTGAATTTCAGAAACCAATCAATCCATATGGAAAAGCTAAGAAAATGGCAGAAGATATCATCCTCGATTTTTCTAAAAATTCGAAGATGGCGGTAATGATTCTAAGGTTTGTATTTACATCAACGCTTCTGATTTTGCCCTTGTTTTATATAGTTTTTTAATCTCTTTATTGGCGTGCGCGCACACATACTAAAAGGAAAAGTGATATCAGTAATTTTGAATCACTTAACATAGCAAAACTGTTGATTGTTGATAATTGTTTTTGTTGGAAATATCCAGATATTTCAATGTGATTGGATCAGACCCTGAAGGAAGATTAGGTGAGGCACCAAGACCCGAACTTCGGGAACACGGTCGAATTTCAGGTGCCTGCTTTGATGCAGCTCGCGGTATTACACCTGGCTTAAAGGTATATTAACATTGTCATTTTTACTCTTGGTTAATGTTTACATAAGTCAGAAACTTCAACCTGCTGTGAGATTAATCGTGGGAATAGTATTCGATACATTGCTAAGAAAAGAGCATTTTCCGGACTGGCCGGCTCGGTCCAGTTTTTAAACACTGCTCTAAGCTAACATGTCACGATGTAAAATGAACCTGTTCTCACTGTAACTGTTACCACCTTGCAGGTTACAGGAACAGATTACAACACACCCGACGGAACATGCATTCGAGATTATATCGATGTAACCGACCTTGTTGATGCTCACGTCAAAGCTCTTCAAAAGGCGAAACCCGGTAAAGTTGGTATCTACAATGTCGGCACCGGAAAAGGAAGGTCAGTTAAGGAGTTTGTAAGTGCCTGTAAAAAGGCTACAGGCGTTGACATCAAAGTCGACTTCCTTCCTCGCCGGCCCGGTGATTACGCCGAGGTCTATAGCGACCCAACTAAGATTCAGCAGGAACTGAATTGGACTGCACAATACACTGACCTTGAAAAGAGCATACAAGTTGCATGGAAATGGCAGAAATCTCGTCCTAACGGTTACGGAAGTTCCTAGACCTGTAGCATGACATCCATAGCAGCTGCCATTATATTGCTCTCTCATATATGGGATGATGAATTTTTGTTCTTAGGGAGTTGGTAGTTCATTCATTATACTTATTTGTATTCTAACATATAATAATAATGGTTCAATAATATAATGTGCAGGCTCTGATATAGCTTTACTTTCTGTCTTATTGATTTTTCCATTCTAAATAGATTTAATTATGAAGCATTTCCCTCCCTTGTTTTTGCTTGCAATTTGTTTGATGGCACTCTAACTTGTTCAAGTTTATCATAATGTACTAGTGACACATTATATAAGATAGATAAAAACAATTTTTTTTTTATTGTTTCTGTAAACCGGGTATCTCCGTACGCAAATTGCATGTCCATGTCAGACATCGAACACATGGCCTTGGTTTATTTTTTGGTAAATCAAAAGTATGCTTCGTACATAACTAAAAAACTATTCCCTTTGAGGTACTAAGATACGATTTACCTCTCCAACAAATGTCTTTCCATACACACTGACCAATGAACGAATTTAGGATCAAATGATTAAGATGCTTAAATATCCATCACTTGTGTCACATTATGTTGGTTCATAACCTTGGTAAAGTTAGGAGAGATATACGTTGTCTCATCTAAGCATATTTGAATACAAAATTTTTATTTTTATGTTCATTTATAAAAGATCTAATGATTATAAAAAATAAAATTGATGTTTCACTCATTCACCTACTAATTTTTATCACATTACCTACTTTTGTTTTTCAAACTCACATCACCTACTGAATGTCTCCTTCTGTTGGAACAACTCGAGCCCACAAATTGATTTACCGACATTATTTGGATGTTTGATTTTCTTCTTTTTGGTTGTTGAGGGGAAATCCATTACATTAATTTTTGACAGAAATTAAATATAATTGGATGTAGAAATTAAATTCTAAGCTCATATTTTTAAGATGTTACATATATTTTTTATCCTATAAACCAGGAATGATGCATGGGTACTCCGTTTTAAGGAGAGTACTAGTATCGGATACTGGTAAGCACCCGGTACTCAGTGGGTACGCACCGATGCCGCACCTTTTTTTAAATATTATTTTTTAGTCTGGGTATTCATTGGGTACTAATCGGGTGCTCGAACGGCTCCTAAAATTAAAAAAAAATCATTTTTTTCTGCTGTTTTTATATTTAATTTAGGAATATTTTGTCAAAAAAAATATATTTTATTTGCTTATCTTTCTCTAAATGTGGGATATTCGTGGAGATGATTGTATTCTTGAAATTGTTGATCTTTCTCTCTATGAATCTGAACTAGAGGCCGCTCTTTTAAATTGTGATGAAGAGGGAAATATTGAGATTTAGTTTTGACTCGATGAATAATCGACATTTTTAAAATGTATTTTTTTTGTTATTGCTAATAATTTGACTCTTTTTGAGCAAATTGTTTTTTAATTTGATATGATTGTTTTGATGTTTTTGAACAATTTTAAATACTTTTAAAATGTGGTTTTTTTATATATTTAATCATGTGTTTTAAAAGTACATTTTTATTATTTTATTTATATAATTATATTAAAAAAAAATCATACTGACGTACCCGTACTTTTTAAAAATGCCGTACCTCGTACCCGTACTAGATACCGGTACCGTACCCGTACCATGGCAACGCTACTAGGACTTTTGAACTTCAATCTATTTAAATTTTAAATTCTATCACGTGCTTGATTGTTTTGTAGTGGTTAAAAATATAATAAAAATTAACTTAAGGATTAAATTTGATTCTTCCTCACATTAATACTTTCACAATAATAATAATAATAATAATTAAGATTAAATATGTGTTTGATCCCTACAAAACAATGATTTTTTAAGTTTAGTCCTTAAATTTTATTAAAATTTTAAGCCCTAGAATAATTTTTTCCTCACTAAAGTCCCTAGAATGTTTTTTTTGAAAGTTTGGTATCCGTCCTAAAAACTGACTAATCTGAAGGGACCAATCCCACCACCTTGCAAGGACCACCATTTAAAGTCCCTAGAATGTTATCATGCACTCGAAGTGTAATGTGTATTTTTGAATCTTTTTTTCGCAAGTAAGTTTAGAACATCATAAAAAGTTCTTTACGAAAAAACAAGCTCAAAATTTAATTTTTAACTCATGATTTTCGTTACTTTTATCTTAAACTTTTGCTGTTTAGAAAATTTATATTTAATTCATATCTTGTTAAAAAATTCTAAATTTTAGATTTTAAACATGCATATAAAAACATATTCACAAACTTAAGAGTTTAATTATAAGGATTAAATATGTTTTTGATCCCTATAAAAATAGAGACTTTCTAAGTTTAGTCCTTACTTTATTTTATTTTTAGTTCCTATAAATTTTTTCTTGCACATAGTTATTAAAATCTATATTTGTTTAATAATTTTTAAAATCTTAAACTTTTGAATGATTTTTTTACAGGCTTGTTTAAAATATATCATATAAAGTTCACTTGCTAAAATTCATATGAATTATTTAGCAAAAATTTGAGATAAAACTAATAAAAATTATGATCTAGAAATCAAATTTTGAGCTCTATTTTTTTGGAGAAACTTTTTATGATGCTTTAAACATCTTTGCAAAAAAAAAAATGATTCAAAAATATATGTTGATTTAAAGGTAGGGATCAAAACTGAGTGGATAATAATTTTTAGGGAATAAAAATTTATTACAAATTAAGGAAAGATTAAGCTTAGAAGGTCACAATTTTGTAAGATCGGTTTCAATCAATTACATACTCAATCAATGATTTGGACACAACATTGCAGATCCGGAGACATGGATATCCCGGCGACTTTAGTTTTATCATATTATTTGTAGTAGGCATTATGCTGTTGTATGCTATTAACTTGGATACTGTGAGTTTGTTTGTAGATTTATCCTTTACATTTTTAGCAATATTAAATATGTGGTTATCTGATGTATTCTATCAATTTGAATGAATGAATATTATTTTATTTTTGTTAAAAAAAAAACTATTTGCAAATTTTTAAGTGCTAACTCATTGGTAAAAGTTTAGTCTTATAATTTCAAGATGTCGAGTTCAAATAAACGCTTCATTGCAACACGTACACTCTCAAAACCGATAATAGTGATTTTGTTTTGACAAAATAATAGCGATTTTGTTGAGTATAATTTTATAATAATTCTTACAGTTATCTTATAGAACAAGAATAATGAAGATATTTGCCAATAATATCATCTGTGATAAGAAAAATTATCTAAATTTGTTGATCGATATCTCATACTCATTAACTATAAATATTTTAATTTACAAAATTTGTAAATAGCTTATGATTGTTCTCTAACACTAATCACTCTCAGTTGTCAAAAAAAAAAAAAAAACAATAACCACTCCCTTGTTATAATCACTCTCTATGTTGCCACATTATATTACATTGACAGTACAAGCCAATCTTACAATTGGACATAATTTGATTTTGTTCATAGATATAATAATAGAGTTCTTTGTTGCTGGTAAATATATGTAGCAAAATCCAAATCACATGGTGGATTGATAGATTCAAACTTGTTTTTATTTATATTTTCCTGTGTTGGACACCTTTTCTATACTTCCAACAAAGTATCTCTCAAAGTTGCATATAAACATTTTATATATTGTATGCACTTTTTACGGCATTTGGCATGTCAAGAGCTTACTTTGCTACTGAGAATAAGTGTTATTTATAATGTATTTTTATAATTATTAGAATTGAAGATATAATAACTCAAGACTAACAGAAATATTTTGGGATAAAGACATGACTCTTTTTGTTTTTTTTTTTGTTAATTTTATAAGGACTATAAGGAATTTAACGCAAAATAATTCTTGTTAATGTTTGGATAACCAAAAGAATAAAACTCTTGCTCTTGAATATATATTTGCTATAGCAAACAATAAAAACAAAATTAAAAAAAGTTTACAAATCAACCAATATAATTCCGTCTTTGATGTTTGCGATATATTCAATATGGACATATTCTAAAGTTTAATATTTAAATACTTTGATTTAATTATTTGTTAAAAAATTATAATGTGGGGTTTAATTCAAAAAAAAAAGAAGAAAGAAAATAAACCAAACTTGTGGTTTTGTAAGTATCCAATAAAACTTTCACTCGATATAACATTATTTTATATAATATTCATTGTCATATAACATGTATGACTCTAATTTTTCTTTTGACACAAGAATTTAAAATTCATGTACGTAGTTGGATGGTGGTATTTTTGGTGATTGATTTTCAAGTAGTTGGTCAATGATTTTTTGTTTATTGATACATGTGGCTTTAAGAGTCATATTTAATATATGAATGAAAAACAATAAATTGTGTGTGATCTATCAAATATTTAAAATTTAATGATATGTTATTTGTGTTTGGGTTAAATATCTTTTTGAACCACAAAATATTAGTTGATTCAGTGCTGATTGACGCTGGACTTTGTAAGGAGGACTGCAGTTTGATCTCCCACAATAACGTTTGGGAGGGGATTGAAACAGAACTCGCCCTGAACTTGGATTTGTCTACTATGGACTCTTTCCTTCAGAAACTAGAGGGTGAAAGTAATAAAAAAAAATTCTCATCAAGAAAAGATATATTTTAGGAATATAAGACATGTGCAAATATAGTTTTTACACTTGTAAAAAGATATTTAAAAAATATAGTTATTTTTTTACCCGTGTAAAAAGTTCAGAACATAAATTCAAAAGTTTGGAATTTACGTTCCGAACTTTTTACATGGGTAAAAAAGTAACCTCCGGAAGGGGGGAAAGAGAGGAGTGATGAGAATTTTTCAGTTTAGTCCCAATTTAATTTTTATTAAATTGCTAATTCCTAGAAAAATATCATGCACTAATTTTTTGGTCCATACTGATAAATCAATATGCATTTTTTATTAATTTATTTAGAGATATGTTTAGAACGTCAAAAGTTTCTAAAAAAAAAAAACGAGTTTAAAATTTGATCTAGGTCAAGATTTTTGTTACTTTTATATTGAAAATTTTCCATTTAAGAAATTCATATTTTACTCATGTCATGTTAAAAAAATTCTAAATTTTAGTAAACAAATTTAGTATGATTTTTTAAAACATGCCAATTAAAAAATTATTCAAAAATTTAAGAGTTTAATGATGATTAAACAAATATAATTTTATTAGGGACTAAAATTATATGAAACAAATATATTATTCAAATGTACCGTAGAAACTCATTAAAAAGATTCATACTTAGTGGCGTATGACCGTACAAATAGATAATGCAACAAGCTTAAATGGTATTTTGATTTCTTTTTGATTTTTTTTAAAGAATCTTTATATTTGCTTTCTTTATTATTTATTTTTATTTGGTTTATTAAAATTGATTTATTTGATTAGAAAACAGATTATGCGATAATCACTTTTTGTATCAAAAAATTCAATTTTATAAAGAAGTGCTTCAAAAAATAAGTTTTGTAATTAAATTCTCCGCTCTCAATTACATTTTATGCATAAGATTCAACATTAAAGTACTTTTACTGGTCGTCCTTAAATTGTTACTGTCCTTCGACTGTTATCTACTTGTTGACATTCATATTTTTACATGGATTTATTACCACAACAAATTTTAGTTAAAATTACATGAAGGTAGATTAAAAACACAAGTTCATTATCTTTGAAAGGAGCTCCACACAATAGTAATTTTGCTTTACATAATAACCCTATAATAAGTATTTCTTGCTTTTCCGGTTAAAATATGATGTAAATGAACTTGCAAAATAAATTCAATCAGCTTTTATTGTTTGCAACATCAAGACTTAGTAAAACAAATATTGGTCATAAAATTTGAATCCTATAACACATTTACCCAACTGATTATACGGAACCAATACAATAGCCACAATAAGGTGTAAAAATTGCACGGCAAGACCACACATTGTTCAAATCACGGAAGATATTGAATCACGAGCTCATGAAACAGATTGTAATGCTCTATCAAAGCTTTCTTCAGCTGCTGATACCCTTTTGACCAGTACATGATCCGGGTGTGCAAGTTTCAGCTGGCTGCAATACAGTACACAATTACAAGTCACTCACAAGTGGAAAATGCTTTATCAATCGCATAAAATGAGCATAGTATTAGTTTGTTTATAATGCTAGTAGAAATAATGCCAACGATATTTGTAAAAGATTCTTGATAGAAACAAAATTTGGTCTCTCATAACTACTTGCATGTGTTAGACACTCACGATACAAGTAAACAGCAAAATATTTGCATGCAATAACTTTCTAAGTAACGAGAGGACAATAAATAAGGTTGTACATGTAACATTGCATTCTATTGACACAAGAAATACATAACAAGACCAGAAATAACACATTTTAGAAAGGGAAAACACAATGTCTAGAAGTATGCCGATTTCTATAAGGCCTAAGCATCAAGGCCTTTAGATTACCGGAAGTGTTCAAAATAGTTTCTTCCCAGCATGGTTCAATTCAAATTTGGAGAATAATCAAATCAATAAACAAAATCAAAGTGTATAAACAAGTATTTTAACAGAATATATAACAGACCTATAATATTGCAAATACTATATGGTATTAGAGTTTAGGACTTGTCTTTGTGCAGTTTCAGTATTGGAGTTATACTATATTACTATGGTATTTGATTCTGTTGATACTTAAATACTACTAGGAAATATTACAAATTGGGACCAAGTTATGAACTGTTATTGATACAATTGATGTTATGTTACTAATCACTATTCTATTTACTATTGAAGGATATATCACATATGTTTAGAATGTAAATTGTTCAGTAATGAAAAACAGTTTGAGTGAGATTTGACACACAAATGAATCATGTCTAGGAAACAAGCCAAATTCAGAATTACAATCTGTGAAATATTTTAGGTTTAATGCCAAACATACAGCTGAACTTGCTTGGATCATGATTCCTGACCTACTTGTGACCTCCTAATTCAAGTATCCAACTCCAAGAGAGAGTGTAAACCCAGATCATACCAATCTAAAGACAAATCTCTATTTTTTCAATAAAAGCTTCATAAAATATGTGTTTAGCTCTACTTATGACTTAATGGAGAAGTAAAGCTAAAATAAAGCCGGGCCAAACGGACACTAAGAGTTTTCAAAATAGTTTCTTCCCAGCATGGTTCTATTCAAATTTGAAGAATAATCAAATTAATAAATAAATCAAAGTGTATAAACAAGTATTTTAACAGAATACATATAATATAACAGATCTAAAATATTGCAAATACTATATGGTATTAGAGTTTTGGAATTGTCTTTGTGCAGTTTCAGTATTGGAGTTATACTATATTACTATGGTATTTGATTCTGTTGATACTTAAATACTACTAGGAATTATTACAAACTGGGACCAAGTTATGAACTGTTATTCATACAATTGATGTTATGTTAATACTAATCACTATTCTATTTACTATTGAAGGATATATCATATATGTTTAGAATGTAAATCGTTCAGTCAAGAAACAGTTTCTGTGAGATTTGACAGACAAACGAATCAACGTATGGGAAACAAGCCAAACTCAGAATCGCAATGCAGTTTGGTTTCTAATAAATGTGATCTGCGAAATATTTTAGGTTAAATGCCAAACATACAGCTGAACCTGCTTGGATCATGATACCCCGCCTACTTATGACCTCCTAACTCCAGGACAGAGTGTAAACCCAGATCATACCATTCTAAACCCAACAGATTATAATGATCTGAATTTAGATAAGTTTTAGCATTAAATTCCACAGCTTTTATTGAAAGAGTCCAAGAGCTTTCTTTGAAGAATATGAAAGCTCAGAACTCCCATTTGATCAATTTCATTACCAATTGCTATCATTTAGCCCTTGAGAGCTACAAACAACTGTTTCTAAAACAATGACCTAAAGCCACTAGTTGGGGAGACAAACTCCATCTAGGAATATCCCTCGCAGGCCTTAATTCATTAAAAGTTCAGAGTTGATTCATAATTTAGTATCAAACTTTTTCAAGGTACAAAATATTCAACTGGTCTACACAGAGGAATGTACATTCATGGAAAACAGCGAAAAACATTACAAGTGAGGGAAATGTTCAAAGAGATTACCTGAATGATTTAGAAGACGGTTTGCCAAGGTGAAGACAGCATACAACAAGATTGGCCAGTGTTTCTGGATCCCTAGCATCCTGTAAAATCACGAAGAGTTTCTTCACCACAAACACCATTTCCAAAACCAATAATTACCCTATCAAACCCTACTTCAGCAAATAGTAATTGCCTAAAGGTTTAAAATACGGATCATGCTAACTTGTGCCCTAAGGGCACATGCTAATGAATCTACAAATAGTAATTCTGTCTTTAAAAAAGCAATTTTTAACTTTTTGAGAAATGGATTGTCCTATTACCAATACAAAATTTCTATCTTTAGTGCACTATAACAACATAGTTTCAAGCTAAATTTACAAGTATAATATATAATATAAAGAGCCAACAGTCTTCTATATGAGAAAACAGGATGCAATATCAAAAGTTTAATCAAATGAAATTGAAACGGATATAATAACATAAGCAATAAGCAATGCAAAATAAACATGCCTTGTTGAGCGCTTCAACCAAAAGAGTCTCGGCTTCATCAAAGTTACCCATTTGCATGCAGCAAACAGCCTTGCCATTCAAAAGCAAACTAGTAGACAGATACCTCTCAGACAAATCTTGGAAGATCAAATGCGCCTCCTGGATCTTCGCCCCTCCCTAATCCAACAATACTAACACACATCACATTCCAAATTTACCAACCAAAACATCAATTTTGAATTTTCTTATTTTCCCAAAACTCTTTTCATGATTTCATCACAATTATACATCACATTCCAAAATCAACAACAAAACATCACTTTTCTTATTTTATTTATTTAAAACACCTATTTCATGTGAATAATGATAATAATAGCTATGAAGCACAAACACTCCTCGGATTAGGCATGTTCAAGACCGGCACGACACTGACACTCACAATTACATTGAATTATAACATTTTTTTTCAAAAAACTTATCCATGTCGACGTGTCAGTGTCGTGTCCGTGTCAATGCTTCACTAATGTATTTATTATATAAGAAATATGAAATTACCACAGCCAAATCAAGCCATGCATTGGCAAGTTGAGTAAGCGTATGATCCTCATCAATCTGCTGCAAAATCCTAAGCTGTCTCTCAGCATAATCAGACCTATGCATCTTAATAAAGATTTGCACATTCAAAGCAGTCCTAAACACAAAAACCAACAACCAATCACTAAATCTTCTTATTCTTCTCATCATTATAACTATCGAAATTCAAACAAAAACGAAAAACAATTTTACAATTCCATAGTTCCACCAGCATTAGTATACTTCAGCGCCTCATTAAAATCCTGCTCATGCAAAAAAATAATTCCAGCAACCAATCTCAAAGTCGTATTGTTTCCAATTGCCGGATCCGCCAGCCATTCTTTAATACTCGCAATCGCCGGTTCCTTCAATAACGTTAATCAATCAGAAATTTAAATGAAAACGCGAAACTAACAAAAAGAAAGAGAAAAAAAAACGAGAATTAAATCAGCTCTCTGCACAAGACGAACATATACCGTAAAAAAAAAAACAAAATAAAAAAAAAAAACTACAAAACAAAAGCGCACAAAAGCGCGAAATAATTAAATCAGGTCTGTGCACAAGACAAACAAAGACCAATAAAAAAAAAAAAATACAAAACAAAGGTGCAGTATATAAGCGGAACAGCCATGAAAAATACCGGAAAACGAGAGAATCGATACCTTAGAATCGGGAGAAGAGAAATAGAGAGCGAGTAATTTAACGGCTTGAAGAGAAGTAGGAGCGGAATCATTGATTTCGGAGATGACGAACTGTAACTGACCGAGAGCGATGTAGCAACGGTGAACGAGAGTGTCGCGTTCGATGATATCGTCTTGTGAGAGGCCGTTAACTTCGCTGCTGTTGATTGCGGCTTGGTATGCACCGAGGTAGAAGTTGTTACGGAGGTTGAATAAGTGATCTGGTGTCGCCATTGATGAATTTGGATCTAGATCTTGAAAGAGTGAGAGAAAGTGAAGAGAAAGAAGAAAGAAAATGAAGAAGTGTTTTTGTTTTTGTTTAGATTTGGAATTTGCAATGGTGGTGAATGTTTTGTGGGCTTTTTTTAATGTGAATTGGACTTGGGCCTTTCTCTTTTCTTGCATGTATGAGAATTCATTTTTGTGCCACAACCAATTCTCACGCGTTCTTTAAATGACAAATTTATTTTACCGTTATTTAAGTAGCGAACTCTGTTCACGGTGTAAGTAAAGAGTTATATTTTTTTATGATCCAACACAATGTTTGCACCATTCATGTCACATAGATGAAACAACACTTTGTTTGGTGATTAAGCAATGAATTTCAGGTGTTCGTTGCTTACGTAGTTGATTCATCAATGGTTTGTTGGGTGATCAATGAACCATTGTGTTATCTAGAAAATCATAAGCAAAAACAATAAATGGAAATGAAATGGAGGGCAAATTGAATATAAAATTTGTTATTAAAACATTACACGGAAAAATTATATCAGTTTAAATTAGTTTATACACTGCATCGCGTCTCTACTTCTAATTAAATATAACAAAGGGGAAGTACATTGCATCCTCTTCTCTACTTAGATAATAAATTGAGCATATCGACTTTTAGTTTAATATAACATTACACACGTGGCCAATCACATTTGACCACATTTGATTGCATGTGATATTGTTTAACTACTGACACGTTCTCTTTTAAAATGAAAATTATGTTCGCAATGTAGTCGACAAACATTTTTTTGTAGGTGATTCAATTTTTTTTTGAAACAAATCAATAATCTATCGTCACATTATCTACAACTCAAGCAAAATATATTTGTCCTTGTTGAACTAATGAAAGAAGTTATATGGTTGAAGCCTGATGGGTGTCATTGGAGAGCTAGTACTCAAGGATGTGTGAAGATACACCGTAATAGTCAAAGTGTAATCCATTTGTCTAATATCAAGTGTATTGCCAAAGGACAAAATACATCGAAATTCATGACTAAAGCCAAAAAGATTGTGGTTGAGAAAGTTGTGTCAGTTGCTTGAACTTGATCAATTTTGTTAAGGAGTAATTAAAAAACAGGTATGAATTAATACTTTCTGTAAAGTTGGTCAGTTTTGCAATACCCTATGTAAATTTTTATAAAGAAGAACATTATAATGGAGAGTTTTATATTTTTTTTTTACAGGGATATTGCATAACTGATCAATTTTAGAGAGAGTATTATCCCATTTACCCTTAAAAAACTAAGAGAGTTACGATGTGGTTGATGGTTAAATTGACATCATCGCATATTTGAAGGCAAGGTGAATATTTATTGTTTATGTCTTAAAAATCATTGATTCTGTCCTACACACCTTTATTATATTTTTTGAGCGATTTGACATAGAATTCACAACAAAGTCTTTGATATTGTAATAAATAATAATTGCTCATGTGTGATGAAGCTGTTATTGTCATATCTACAATTGATATTGCATCTGCAGCAAGTACTTACTCTCCATTTTTTCTACTTATAATATTGCTTGCTAGATTTGCTACAGAACATCTTCTGTATTTCTACTAACCTGTAACTCATACACAAGTGTAAATGCTTAATAACATGTATTTCTACTTGCTCCATTATATTATATACCTAACTCACTGTTGCTTACATATTACTCTGTACGTCCTAAAATATGAGTAAAATTGAGTAAAGAAACTTGATGAATTTGGACCAAATACATTCACTTTTGTGGACCAACTTTTACTTATATTTTAGAACGGAGGGAGAATGCTTGAAGCATTGCTACAAAATTGAATTTGAATAACATCTTAATGAAAGTAAACTAAACAGACAAATTTAAATAAGTCAATACCAAGAACAGTTCACAAGTTAAGCATCAATATCATGCCAAATTTCGAATGCTTTGTTTTCTCTGAAACACTCAATTGACATTTCAGGTTTCAACAGATAGTAGTAAATCTTCCAAAAAACAAACAATAAACTCGGCTAATCTGTAACTCAAACAAAGGAAATCCACCAACAGATTTTTAAATATTGAAGAAAACTCGGAGAAACTTGTAAACTGATAAAATAAAATACTCCTATAAATTAAACATGATGGAAATAAGAGTGCATACATCATGATCTTACAACACTGTTGCTGGCTTGGTTTAAATACCATTGTCTCCACCAGATAATGCTTACTTAAAATCTAGATAATACTTAAAATCTTAATTAAGTAAAAATAAATAATAAACTAAATAATCTTATCCATAATGTGTTTCATGCTACTCAGAAGCTCCTTCAGATGATCCTCCAGAACCTCTATTTCAAATTTCTGGTTATTCTTATCAACTAAATTTGTGGCCATCGCAATTGCATCTTCAATTTCTTGATTTCTTCTGTGGAGAGCTTTATATTAACATCCTTCTTTTTTAAAGCATTTCTCATTTTAAAGATGCAGTTATCCAATATATTCACAGCTTTGGCCTTCCTTAAGAATTTCTTGTCTTCAATATGGTAATTCTCAGCTTCTTTAATTAATTTTTTAATTTCTTCAGCAGGTAACCTCTCTTTGTAATTGGTTACTGTAATCCCTGTGAAATTCCCTGATGTCAAATCCTTAGCAGAAACTGTCAAAATACCATTTTCATCAATAGCAAAACAAACAATGGAAGAATTGGAGCCGCGAGGACCTGGGGGTATGCTTACATGATTAAAAGAACCAAGCAAATTGTTATCCGTGGCTTTTGTTCTCTCACCCTCATAAACGTTAAACCTGATCCTGACTTGGTTATCTACAGTTGTAAAACAGTTTTGTGATTTCTCAACGGGAATGCAAGTGTTCCTTGGAATCACCACATTCATGATATCTCCTGTTACTGACATACCAAGAGACAAAGGTGTAACATCCTGCAGCACCAACTTCGGAACATTGTTAATGCCTCCACTCAACATTGCAGCCTGAACAGCTGCTCCGTAAGCTACAACCTCATCAGGGTTAATGCTCTTGCACAACTCCTTCCCATTGAAGGTGTTATTTTGTTGCCTTGGTCGTTGTGGATGATTTCAACTCGACAATGTTGTTCCTGCCAAACTGCAACACATGAATACGTTGTTCCAAGGTCTATTCCCACAGCACATCCTTCATCTTCATGTTTTCTCTTCATGCATTTTGTTGGAATCATTCTCTAACTATATATGTAGGTTGTTTCTAAAAAAACTATATATGTAGGTTTTCTGCTCTTTTTCTCCTTCAAGTTCAAGGTATAAGCGCTTAAATGGCATTTAATTTAAGATGGAAAAAGAAAAGTGATAATGATAAATAAATGGGTAACTCGGTTTTACTGCTAGGTGGCCGTTGCAAATTGCAACTATAGACATTTTGATTGTTTTTCTTCTGTTATATCAAAAATATAAATTATTTTCGTTCGTAATTGATTTATAAACCTCTCTTTACCTAATTTATATGTCCCTCAATTCATACCACTTAATTTTTTAAAATTATTATTATTATTTTATCATTTTTTTCTTTGTAATATTGTATGTGTTTTTTCTTTTGATAAAATGCATTGATTATTCTCTTCATTGGATTGAAGACATTTCAAAGTGTAGGATAGGAGATTAATATTGTATATGTTAAAACAACTAAAAATAGTAAATTTATTGAAAAACATTTATTTATTAAAAAGTTATATATTTAATATATAAAATGTAAGAACTTCAATAAACTTATCATTTTAACTTCTTTAAAATATTAATAAAGGGATGAAATTACACATAATGTGCAAGGATCATGACCTTTGATACGATGTAGATTTATAGTAATTAAGTAACTTGATCAAAAAAAATAAAATAGAAAATAATAATTATCATTATTAGCTTAAGATTATTATTATTATTAATATTATTATTACTTCTTTTTACTTGTCATTATAGAAACAAATGTTTGTTCTTTTTATTTGTTGTTTTGGCAATTTAGGTTATATTTTGCCTACTATATCCTCCTTCCTATTTTATTTTATCAACTAAATTTTGTATAATTTTTTTTTGTTGAAATGATATAATCTTTCTATTGTATATAAATTTGTTTGTTTTTAAATAAAGTTTGTTACAATTTTTTTTGGAAATAGATAATGTTTGTGAAAAGTAAGAAATTATTGGTAGATTAATAATAAGATATATATATATATATATATATAAAAAAAGGGCATAATAGATAAATAAGGTGCAGAAATACATTCTTCTATTTTGGTCTTTTTTTTCTTCTTCCTAAAACGACAAGTAAAAATAAACGGAGAAAGTATTATTATTTATTACTACTATCATCATCATTATTATTAAGACATTTTAGTATTTTTTGTTTAAAAAAAAAGACATTTTAGTATTGGGATTGAATAATTGTTTTTTATACCAAGACAAGACAAAGACTAAATTATTTGTGAACAAAAGTTTTCCCTCAATAATTTTCATTATCCCGCCCAAACTCTTGCCATTTGATTTTTGTACTTTTTAATTTTTTGTCTGAATTTGATAGTGGATCTCTTGTTTCATATATGCCTTCAAAATTCTCTGATTATTAAAAAAAAAATTCAATGTTGAACATTAATTCGAAGATTAAATATGATAACTCATTTAAACTTAATTTATACTATTTAACTTTTTAAGTATTTTTATCGATTTTATTGATAAAGAGTATTTTTTTTAACAACAAATATATTTTAAATAATAAATTATCTCTGTACAAAATGAACAAAGAACGGTAAAACAAGAACTATATAAAAGTGAGTAAAACTAAAGATAAATTTTGGTTTGTGATTTGGGTTTGGTTCTTTCTATGTTAATTTTTTATTTTTAATTTATTGGGTTTTTGTGAAAAGGGAGAATATGAAGATGATGAAGAAAAGAAAAATAAGTTAGATGTTGATAGTTCACTGTTAGATACCATAGACTTATAAGATCTAATGGTTTAGTTTTTAACAAAAAGATCAAATAGTTAAAAATTGACAGAAGGACCTTTTCACCTTTTCAACTAACAAATATAAATTTAAGGGACTTAAACGAAATATTTAATAGTTAAGGGACCAAATGAAACCTAAAAATAAGTTAAAAAAAAGTAATTAAGCCTTTATTTTTCTTATGAGTATTTATCAATGAGGAGCGTAGTTCAGTTGGTAAGAATGCTTTAGCATAAAACTCTTCGATTAAACTAGAAAAGTGTTAGATTTTTCTGGGTTAGAAAACGAGTTGAAAACCAAAAATAAAGACATGAAATAAAGATAAACTAATTAAAAAAAGTATCCGAGGTATAGAGACTCATAAACAATGAGAGCTTTCAACTCACTCTCAGATAATTCTACAACGATGAGTTTATAGGTAGAAGCTTTGATACTATAATTTGTCATACCATTAGAAAATCGACTACCCTCTCTCAAAGTATAAAAATATTGATTTTTTTTTTCTATTCTAGCTTCATTTGCTTGCTCTTTCCAACTAAATTCAGTTAATTGAAAAAATAATTAGTTTTATGGAAAATGTGTGAAGTATAGTTATTGAAAAAGTATGGCGTAATTAACATTTAACAAATTACTTTAAACAATGAAAAAACATACTTAAATAAGAACAACATTTTTTTATACAAGAAAGGTTGTTAGGCCAAGTTAAAAATGAACCAACGATTAAAATTGATATTGACAACATCATGCATAGAAGGTTCACACACTCTTGAAACGGGTAGTAATAGGGAACCCGCGAGATATAACGGGAGCATAATCTACAATCCTCCAATCAGTTATTTGGTTTGTCTGCCTATCTACTACTACAATATAAATTTTGATTACCTATAATATTTTATTTTTGTTCTTCTTTCAAATTAAAGAAATCAACTTCTTTTAAGGGTAATTATGTCATTTTAATTCTTACTTTACATTTTTTTATTATTTTCTCTTTCTACTTTTCATTTTTCCACACATTCTCTCTCTTACTTTTTAATTAATTATAATTTTTTCTTTTTATTTTCTTTTATCTCTCTTATCTTTTTAAATAAATCTAATATTAATATCTAATACTAATACTAATAATATAGAAAAATTGATTACTCTTAAATTTCTATTTTAATTCTTAAATTGTCCGCTTAAATCACTATTTTAATTTCTGTTTTAATATTTTAATTGTTCAAATAATTTTAATCTGACAAAGAAACTTTGATTCTTTATATTTCTAAGAAATTAAAAAATGCAATTATGAAGACTGTTGTATTATACTCTTTTCTTCTTAAATTATAAGATAAAAAAATAAAAATCACACTTCTTAAAAAAATTAATTGCAGTGATTGGAAATATGAAAAATAATAAAGAGTAAACTTCTCTTAAAAAATATAAAGGAAATTGTAAAATTTTTTAAGGTTAAATACAATTTTAGTCCTTACAAAATGGTGACCTTTTATGTTTGGTCTTTATTAAATTTTTAGTCCCTAAAAAATAATCTTGCACTCAGTTTTATCTCCACGGGTAATGCGTTTTAAAATTTTTATCATACGACTTTTTACTTACTCATATTAACACATTTTTTATGCATCTCATTCTGGTACATATAAAATCTACAACGGGCACGGTGGTAACATATAACTGTCTTTTGCATATATTAATGTTGATATTACATTATTATACTAATGAGTGTTTTAAATTTTATTATATTGACTTTCTCATGTTAGTACCTTTTTTTTTTGACAGTATGTTAGTACATATTTTTGAGCATCTCAAATCAGTACTTATAATATTGATTTTGTAAACATAGGTAAATAAAATATGAAACGGGCATGTTATTAATATTTAACAAGTTTTTACTCATTAATTCATGTAATAGAAAAATTATGGTAATACTAATAATTTTTGTTTACTATCTTTAAATATTTTATAATATTATCAATATAATTCACTTTTATATAATTACGGTAATATTATCAACCCTTCAAGACGATTGATGAGGGTTACAATTGAAGCGTAAGGGTAGAAGACACCCTTTGTTGATCAAGGACAACCACCATTAAATTACGGGCCACTCCACCTAACCACAAACTTGTTTCGTCACTAATTAATTCCACCACACGCCGCCTTGTGAAAGTCTGAATTAACCGTTTCGTCTGTGTTACATTTAACCCAACCTCTCACACGTTTCTGCCAAGTAATTGACATAGTTGAATATCTTATTTTGCATATGAGGTGAAACTATATAGGCTCTATTTGTATAATGGTGGATCTCCGAGCAAAAACAATTTGATTTCCATGATAACAAAGCACAAGATTCTTTTATATTGACACTTATATAAAGCGAGAGAGTTAATAATAGTAAATTATTTTTTAGTATGTAGACGAAATAGTAAAGCCATTGAAAATTGAAATTCACACATACTAAGTGGAGGGATTGAGGTTCAAACATCAGTCATGAACATTCAATCTAATAATTTCAGCATTTTTAATGAGTTGAACTAGAATTTCTCGATAATTAATTGTCAATTTTATAATATGCTAATGCTACACTCACACCCATCGGACCAGCCAAATCCATCACACTTTAGAAAAAGTAAATATAGTACAATCAAAGAGTAAATGGCTTGTAATATCCAAAAAAAAGACTAAAGAATAAATGGCTTCTTGTCTTTGCTTACCAAAATTAAACCATCTATACAATTTTGTGGTTCAATTTGGAAGGTATCTGATTTGCTATTGCTATAATTTGCCAAGCAAATAGTAGTAGCTGTTACATAAATTGTAACACGGTTTTAAATTGCGGTTCCGCAGCCACCGATGTAGTAGTGGTTGCTGGCAATGCGATGTAAATTGCGTTACATCGCGGTCGTTACGTTACGAGATGAGTGAGATAATTTTATAGGCGAACAAAACAAAAACATAATTCTATAGTTATTGAAATTTTATATATAATTCTATTGATTGATTTGATATAGATTTTTATTCATAATTTTATAACTATAATTTCGCACAATCTCTTCAGTATGTTTAACAAAAGAAATTCTTGTCATCTTCCCAAATGATTAAAAAATAAGAACAGCAAACAAATGTATTATGTGATTTCACTGCATATTGCAAATGCGGTTTGATGCGCCTGCATCAGCAATATTGCAACCGCATTATATGTTGTGCTCCCCTTTGTAGTTAGGTAACAAAACAGTCCACAAGATCCATTACTACAAATTCCATTAGCCAAATATATTTACAACCCTTAATCTTGGCAAGTGGCAACATTTCAATTGACATCTCAAGTTTCGACAAATGATAGTACTCTTCTATAGAAACTGATTCATATAACTTAAAGTATCAAAGATAATAATGTATTCATGTCTGGTTTAGTTTGTAAATTAATGAAAGAAACTTGTAAACTAATCAAATAAAATAGGTGTGTGTGCCCACATCATGGTTTATGCACAGCACACTGTTTTTTTTTCATGGTTTAGATAATTTATCAGACCTTATTTAACTATTTGATAATGCAAACTAAAAAGAAAGACATTACTCAAAATCTTAATTGAGAAAAAAGAAATAAAAAACTAAATAGTCTTAGCTATAATGTGTTCAATGCTACTCATAAGCTCATTTAGATGATCCTCCAGAACATCTATTTCAACTTGCTGCAGGTTATTCTCATCAATCAAATTTGTGGTCACATCAATTGCAGATTCGATCTTCTCAATTTCTTCCGAGGAAATATTTATGTTATTATTTAAAGCATTTCTCATTTTGTAGATGTAGTCATCCAATGCGTTCACAGCTTTGGCCTTCCTTAGGAATTTCTGGTCTTCAATACGGTAATTCTCAGCTTCGTTAATCAATTTTTTAATTTCTTCAGCGGGTAACCTGTCTTTGTAATTGGTTACTGTCATCCTATTGGAACTGCCCGATATCTTATTCTTACCAGAAACCGCCAAAATACCATTTTTATCAATATCAAAACAAACAGTTATAGCATAGGAGCTGCGAGGAGCTGGGGGTATGCCATATAGAGTAAAAGAACCAAGCAAATTGTTATACGTGGCTTTCGTTCTCTCACCCTCATAAACTTTAATCGAGATACTGCGTCGGTTATCTTTCATTGTATTATAGTCTTGGAATTTTTTGACAGGAATGCAAGTGTTCTTTGGAATCACCACACTCATAATATCTCCCTTTACCCAGATACCAAGAGACAGAGGAGTAACATCCTGAAGCACCAACAATGGAAGGTTCTTATTGTTTTCACTCAACAAATAATGAGATAATGACAATATCAATGTGTGATTATGACAGAATCACTATTTTAGAATGCAATCAATGTTTGATATTGTCATACTAGTATCATGTGATATTGTTGCATGATATGAATAATCATATACTAGCTGTCAATCGTTAACTTAGGAAATGTTTTAGGAATATTAATTTGTATAGCTGAATTTTAGGAGATGTACTCATGTATATATTTGTGCACTACACAATATGAAAGGCATCATGTTTGTTTCTGTCATAGGTTTCTTTATGGTATCAGAGCGCAAAAGGTTCCATTAAAATTCTGTGACAATGTCTGATCATGACGATGAATCTGATCATGAAACAAAAAATTCTAAGGAGACAAAAGAGTCTCCTAAGGAGACGATCCACAAGCCGGTGATGAAAACTCCATCACCATATGATTTGAATTCCAATGATAATCCAGGAAACTTGATAACTCAAGTACGACTTCGAGGCGATGAAAATTATGATGAATGGTCGCATGCCGTGAGGAGGTCACTGCGTGCTCGCAGAAAATGGGGCTTTGTAGAAGGCACCATTGAAACACCAGAGGAAGGCTCACCTAAAATGGAAGACTGGTGGACTGTGCAATCCATGGTGGTATCATGGATTCTAAATACAGTTGAAGAAAATTTGCGCTCCACTATGTCTTATGCAGAAAATGCAAAAGATTTGTGGATGGATATCAAAGAAAGATTCTCCATTGTGAATGGCCCTAGGATACAACAGCTGAAATCAGATCTAGCAAGGTGCAAACAAGACGGTATGTCAGTGGTAGCATACTATGGAAAACTGAAGTTGTTGTGGGATGAGTTGGCCAATTACGATCAAATCCCAGCATGCACTTGTCGTGGATGCAAGTGTGATATATCCTCAAAGTTAGAAAAACGAAGAGAGGAAGAAAGAGTTCATCAATTCCTCATGGGATTGGATGATGCAAATTACGGAACTGTTCGATCCAATCTTCTTGCCACAGATCCACTGCCGAATCTCAATAGAGTATACTCAACAGTGATTCAAGAAGAAAGAATGAGAATGATGACTAGAGCCACAGAAGAAAGAAGAGAAGTGGTGAGCTTAGCTGTTCAAACAAATGGGCGAGGAATCAAGGGGAAATGGGATGAAAAAGACAAATCAGGATCTTGCACTCATTGTCATCAAACAGGACATGACGCGAGAGGTTGTTTTCAACTTATTGGCTATCCTGATTGGTGGGGAGACAGACCAAAAAGTGAAGGGAAAAATGGCGGCCGAAGTAAGCCAATGCAGCGAACAGGAACTGGACAAGGAAGAGGAGGTATTGTGCGTGCAAATGTTGTACACACAGCAGGAACAACTGCAGAAACTGGAATTTCACAAGGAGATTGTTCAGGCTTAGCTGGAATCACAACAGAACAATTGCAAACTCTGATAGGATTACTCAATGCTAATAAAACAAACTCTAATGACAAGATGACAGGTGAGTTTGATACATGGATAATTGATACAGGTTGCTCTAACCACATGACTGGAAACTTGAGACATATGCGAGAACTACGAGATATTCGAAGTTTTCCAGTCGGTCTCCCTAATGGAGAACATACAGCTGCAAGTAAAGAAGGAAGTGTAGTGCTGGAAGGAGGGTTAAAGCTTACTAATGTTCTCTACGTGCCAGAGTTGAACTGCAACTTAATATCTGTTTCACAAATGATGGATGAATTCAAATGTGTCATTCAGTTCACTAATAAATTATGTGTTGTGCAGGACCGTACTTTGAGGACGCTGATTGGAGCGGGTGAACGGAAAGATGGGCTTTATTTCTTCAGAGGAATTCGAAGAGAGAGAGCTTGCAAGACTGACGGACTTCATCCCGTGGATCTTTGGCACAAACGGTTGGGACATCCTTCATTGAAAATTACCCAGTTAATTCCTAAAGTTAGTAGAAACAAGGATAATAATATAGTGGATAAAGCATGTGAAGTTTGTTTCAGAGCCAAACAAACTAGAGAAAAGTTTCCTTTGAGTCAAAATAAAGCTAGTACTGCATTTGAATTAATTCATTGTGATTTGTGGGGAGCATATCGAACTCCTTCTACTTGTGGTGCTTTTTATTTTTTGACAATAGTTGATGATTATTCACGCGCTGTGTGGGTGTATTTGTTGACTGATAAACGCGAAGTGACGACAATGCTTCACAATTTTTTTGCTTTAGTTGAGAGGCAATTTAATAAACAAGTAAAAATATTCAGAAGCGATAATGGGACGGAATTCACATGTATGAGAAAATATTTTCTTGACCATGGTATAATTTTTCAAACATCTTGCACCGGAACACCCCAACAAAATGGGAGAGTGGAACGAAAACATAGACATATTTTAAATGTAGCACGAGCACTACGGTTTCAGGGTAATCTACCTATTAAGTTTTGGGGAGAATGTATTCTAACTGCGGGATATCTAATTAATCGCACTCCTTCCACTGTTTTGAATGGGAAAACTCCATATGAAATGCTTCATGGACAACAACCTGAGTATGAACATTTGAGAGTATTTGGATCCTTATGTTATGGTCATAATCAACGAAGAAATGGTGATAAATTTGCAAGTAGGAGTAAGAAGTGTGTGTTTATTGGGTATCCATATGGAAAGAAAGGATGGAAGTTATTTGATTTAGAAACTGAAGATATTTTTGTGTCTCGAGATGTTGAATTTATTGAAACTAAATTTCCTTTTGATTTAGCTACCACTTTCAAAAGAGATGATCTCCATAGTAGTGGGAATAATGAAGAATTTATTGATGATGTAGAAGAAACAAATCCAACACAGGGAAGCAATGATGTGGTAGTGGATAATGGGGGAGGTGACTCAAATATGGGGTTTGATGCAGTGACTTCACATGATATACACAACCAAGAAGATAATGAGGAGGTTAATGAACAAAATGTTACCCTACAAGATATGGACAAAGAAGATACAATAGAAATGACCGAGCAATTGTTGGGTAGAGGACATAGAATAAAACAACCATCTATTCGCTTGCAACCGCCCTATGTGACGAATACCGCAAGAAGATTGAGCCCATCCAACTGTTCGCCCTCTCCAAAAGCAACCTCAGGTACACCATATCCCATAACTAATTATGTGAATTATGACCGATTTTCTGTTGCACATCGTGTTTTTCTAGCATCTGTCTCACAGGAAAAAGAGCCTATCACATATGCTGCTGCAATTAAAGATAGTCGGTGGAGAGATGCTATGCAAAGTGAAATACATGCACTTGAGACCAATGGAACTTGGACAGTAACAAAATTACCACCTGGAAAGAAAGCACTCGGTTGTAAGTGGGTGTACAAAATAAAGCATAAATCCGATGGAAGTGTAGAACGGTTCAAGGCACGATTAGTAATTCTTGGAAACCATCAAAAGGAAGGGATTGATTACACAGAGACTTTTGCACCTGTGGTGAAAATGGTTACGGTTCGTACGGTGTTAGCCGTAGCAGCCACACGAGATTGGGAGTTGCATCAAATGGACGTGCACAATGCATTTTTACACGGAGATCTTGAAGAAACCGTGTACATGAAGCACCCCCCTGGTTTTTTTCCACAGCAATCTGACACAGTATGTAAACTTAATAAGTCCTTGTATGGGCTTAAACAAGCACCTCGGTGTTGGTTTGCAAAGCTTTCGACTGCATTAAAACACTATGGATTTATACAATCTCGCTCTGATTATTCATTTTTTGTCTTGCAAAAACCAGGGGTCCATATTGTGGTGTTAGTGTATGTTGACGATCTCATCATTACAGGTGATAATCATGATGCTATCACTGATTTTAAAGGCTATTTACATAATTGTTTTCACATGAAAGACTTGGGGATCCTTAAATATTTCTTAGGCGTTGAAGTGGCGCGATCTGCAGCTGGTATCTTTCTTTGTCAACGCAAATATGCTTTAGATATTATAGCTGAAACTGGTCTTATGGGAGCTAAGCCATCAAATGTGCCAATTGAACAAAACCATCGGTTGGCACTTGCTGAAAATGTGCCTTTTCCCCATCTTGAGCAGTATAGGCGATTAGTCGGCCGCCTCATTTACCTATGTTTTACTAGACCCGAGCTTTCATATTGTGTACATGTCCTCTCTCAATTTATGCAAGTACCTAAAGTGGATCATTGGGAGGCCGCTCTAAGAGTCGTTCGATACTTGAAAGGGAATCCAGGACAAGGTGTTTTATTAAGAAGAGACTGTGATTTGCAACTGTCAGGTTGGTGTGATTCTGATTGGGCCGGCTGTCCTTTAACTCGTAGATCTCTTACCGGATGGTTTATTTTCCTTGGCTCCTCCCCAATTTCCTGGAAGACAAAGAAACAACAAACGGTTTCTCGTTCTTCTGCCGAGGCCGAGTATCGTTCCATGGCAGCTTTAACAGGGGAACTAAAATGGTTAAAAGGTCTTATTTCAACTCTTGGTATTTCACATCCTCAACATATGAAACTTCACTGTGACAGTCAAGCAGCGCTTCATATTATCAAGAATCCGGTCTTCCACGAGCGAACCAAACATATTGAAGTGGATTGCCACTACATTCGTGATGAATATCTTGCTGGGAATATTGCACCAGCTTATGTTCCTACTAAAGCACAATTAGCGGATATCTTTACAAAGGCTGTTGGTTCAGCTCAATTCACTTGCTTGCTAAGCAAGTTGGGCATATGTAATCTACATGTTCCAACTTGAGGAGGGGTAATGAGATAATGACAATATCAATGTGTGATTATGACAGAATCACTATTTTAGAATGCAATCAATGTTTGATATTGTCATACTAGTATCATGTGATATTGTTGCATGATATGAATAATCATATACTAGCTGTCAATCGTTAACTTAGGAAATGTTTTAGGAATATTAATTTGTATAGCTGAATTTTAGGAGATGTACTCATGTATATATTTGTGCACTACACAATATGAAAGGCATCATGTTTGTTTCTGTCATAGGTTTCTTTAACAAAGCAGCCTGAATAGCGGCCCCATAAGCTACAGCCTCATCAGGGTTAATGCTCTTGCACAACTCCTTCCCATTGAAAAACTCCTGTAATAGCTGTTGTACTTTGGGAATCCTAGAAGACCCACCAACAAGGACAACATCATGTACACGGCTCTTGTCCATCTTAGCATCTGTAAGACAACTTTTAACAATGTCCATACACTCTTTAAAAAGGTCCATATTCATATCCTCAAACTTTGCCCTATTGATCGATGAAGAAAAGTCGATGCCTTCAAATAAAGAATCTACCTCAATGGTTGCGGTAACAAGGAAAGAAAGTGATCTCTTTGCCCTCTCACAAGCTGTTCTCAATCTCCTCAAGGCTTTTGGATTCCCACTAATGTCTAGTTTGTTCTTTCTCTTGAACTCTTGTACAAAGTAGTTCACCAGCCTATTATCAAAATCCTCTCCACCAAGGTGAGTGTTTCCGGCAGTGGCCTTAACTTGGAAAACGTTGTCCTTAATCATTAGTAGAGACACATCAAAAGTGCCACCTCCAAGATCAAAGACAAAAATATTTCGTTCTCCAACACAATCACTTCTCTTGTCAAGGCCATATGCAACAGCTGCGGCAGTAGGTTCATTCATTACCTTGATTACATTAAGGCCAGCAATAAGACCAGCATCCATAGTGGCTTTTCGTTGAGAATCATAAAAATAAGCAGGCACAGTAACGACCGCATTCTTGACAGTTGATTCTAAATACGACTCAGCAGTTTCTCGCATCTTTGAGAGACCATAAACGATACTTCTTCAGCATAGAGTTGCTTCTCCTGATCCTTGTACTTCACCGTAATTATGGGTTTGTCATCAACACCGGCCGTGACCTTAAATGGCCATAACCGTATATCATCTTGAATAATGGGATCACTAAACTTCCTGCCAATTAATCTCTTAGCATCTGAAAAATAAAAATTAACAATGTTTAATTAGTATATATTGTAAATTAGTCTATTGGCCGTTACATGAACTAAAAATTACCAAAGATAGTGTTTTGAGGGTTGGCAGCAGCTTGATTCTTAGCAGCATCACCAATCAACCTTTGATCATCAGTGAAAGCAACACAAGAAGGTGTTATTTTGTTGCCTTGATCGTTGTGAATGATTTCAACTCGACAGTGTTGTTCCTGCCAAACTGCAATACATGAATAGGTTGTTCCAAGGTCTATTCCCACAGCTAGTCCTTCATGTTTTCTCTTCATGTTAATGTTAATAATAACTTGGTTTGTAGTTTTTCGTTCTACTTGTTTTCTCCTCACGTTACTCTGATATGGTTTATATAGAGTTTTTGTTTTAGGGTTTAGTTTCAAATCTAATACATATTCGTTTTTTTTTTTCTTTCCATTCATATCTTTTGATTTTTTTTTTTCAAATACAAAACAATATTCTGTCCTGAGATAATTTTTTTTTTTTGAAAAAAAATATATAAAAGAATTTTTTTGATAAAAAAATAAAAGCGAAATTTCAAGAGAACAATTTCAATTGTTTCTCACTGCCAGCTCTAGTTTCTATTTACTCTTTCCTCTTTTTAATTAGCTTATTTTTCTTTTGATTACTATATAGGGTTGTTTTTTGGCCATTTTTGACTTAGAATTATCCCTCTATATTTGTTTTTCTTTTAATATAAATAAGAGATTTTTATATAGATTAAGTTTTTATTTTTGTTTTTTGTGATTACGTCGTCTAAGTGCAGCGTTGTGTTGTTTGACTTGTGCACAATATATCTTCTCTATGTTTTAACAAAAAATATTCTTGTGATCTTAACAAATGATTAAAAAATAATTGCAAACAAATGTAATATTCGAGATTGTTGGTCTATTGCGCTTCAGTGCGGTCCAAAACGGTGTTGATGTAGTCAGAAGTGGTGTGGATGCAATTATGTTGCGGTCGTCATACGTGATTTCACTTCACATAGAAAATGTGGTCGAATGTTGTTGCGGTGTTGTCCACATCAGCAGTATGGCATCCGCATCAGGTGATGCGGTGTGCTTTGTAAGCATTACTAGAGAATTGAAATCGAATCACATTTTAATGAAACTAAATAGAAGCTTGAGAAATTTAGAGGGTGTGCTTAAGCGGTTGAGTCTTATCCTCCCTTAAGCGGTTGATTTTTTGGTATTTAATACTACCTCCGTTCCTTTTTATTTATCGTTTTAGTAAAAAAGACTAAAATATGAGAGTGTACTTTTACACCTTATTTTCCTATTATGTCCTTTTTTAAATATATATCATATTTTTAATCCACCAATAATTTCATACTTTTACACAAACATTAGCTATTCCTAAAAAATTGTAACAAAGTTTATTTAAAAACAAACAAAATTTGTATACAATAAAAAGATTATATTGTTTCAACAAAAAAAATTATACAAAATTTAGTCAATAAAATAAAATAGGAAGAGGGTATAATAGGCAAAATATAACCTGAATTGCCAAAACGACAAGTATAAATGAACAATATTTTTTTTCTAAAACGACAAGTAAAAAGGAACGGAGGTAGTAAGTATTTACCGCTTCTGTGTTGACCGTTTGGAAGATGTTTGCGAGCTGAGACTTAGCTGTCTAGATTCTCTTTCTACCATTGTCCCTTAAACTTTTTACTTAAGAAGTTGTTCTTTGGATTATGATAGACCAATCACTTTTGATTCGAGATTGAGAGTTTATGTTTCGTGATATTTTTTTAGGTCGGGTTGAGGTCTCACCGGTGGTGAAGAAGTTGAAGAGTGTCTTTTAAGAATATTCTTAGAAGTGGTCATTTTTTTAGTAATGTAAGTTTTAGTATTTTCATTGGTGCACCGCCTTTATTCGGCACTTTTGTTTTGTAAACTACTAGTATGTTAGCCCGTGCTGTGCACGAGATTATTTTCTTTTTAATATTATTTATTAATTCATTTTAAATTATTATTTTAAATTTATTTTAATATTTAATAGTGAATTTGAGATATTTTTTTGGTAAACCAAAGGTATCCTTCGCACGCAACTGCAGAGATTAAATAGATTTCTTAATATGACAAAACTTTCTCCCCGTAACATAACTCAGGTGGTATGAGCTAAGGGACGTATGGGTTGGAGAGTTCCAGGGATCAATTTCTGGGGGAGCAATTTATCTTTTCGATCTACCAAAAAAAATATATCACAAAACTCCCACATTGTGATATATTTTTGGTCCCTATAATTATTCTCATAATTTATCTTTTTATGGTTAAATATGTTTTTGGTCCCTATAAATATACCAAATTTTGGTTTTAGTCCCTCCAAAAATTTTCTTCGACTTTTAGTCCCTATAAAATTTTTCATCTTCTCTTTTAATCCCTCATTTTAAGTAAACTCATAAGTAGAATTCATATTTTTGAATAAAAAATTTGCAGAAAAGTTTTTAAAATTATAATGATCTCTCTAAAAAAAATTAGAATTTTTTAACAATTTAGGAATTAAATATGAATTTAAACTTTTTGTGGTTTAAAATTCATATTTAATTTATGTTTGGTTAAAAAATTCCAATTTATTTAGGAAGAGATTATCGTAATATTTTTCACATTTGTGCACAACTTCATTAAAAAAATAGAAAGTCTATATATGAAAGTGAAGATGAAAAATTTTATAAGGATTAAAAGTCGAAGAAAAATTTTATAAGGACTAAAACCAAAATTTGATATATTTATAGGGACCAAAAATATATTTAACCCAAAAAAATATCTAAAAAAAAATCTTAGAGAAGCTTTAATTGAATGACACATAAGCAAATTTTCTTGAGAATGCATGAGAGAGCTCCGTGGAACTATCGCAATGTATATAAATAATAGAGATAAGAACCTCTCCCACAAAATAAGGACAAAAAATCATGATAGGAAATATTTGAGGGACCATAACCTGCTGAAAATTGTTTTAAGGACTAAAAATGAAATTTTGTATATTTATAGGGACTGCAAAGGTATTTATTCCAAAAAAAAAATCTAAAAAAAAACATGCTAAGAATGCAACTGAATTACGCTAAAAAATATTAAAAAAAATCTTAGAGAAGCTCTAATTGAATGACACATAAGCAAATTTTCTTGAGAATGCATCAGAAAGCTCCGTGGAACTATCGTAATGTATATAATAGAGATATGAACCTCTCCCACAAAATAAGGATAAAAAATTATGATAGGAAATATTTGAAGGACTATAACCTGCTGAAAATTGTTTTAGGGACTAAAAATGAAATTTTGTATATTTATAGGGACTGGAAAGGTATTTATTCCAAAAAATATGCTAAGAATGCAACTGAATTACGCGAAAATAAATATTTAAAAAAAATATAAATTTTTTTTTAGAGAAGCTCTAATTGAATGAAACATAAGCAAATTTTCTTGAGAATGCAACAGAAAGCTCTGTGGAACTATCGTAATGTATATAATAGAGATAGAGATATGAACCTCTCCCACAAAATAAGGACAAAAAATCATGATAGGAAATATTTGAAGAACCATAACCTGCTGAAAATTGTTTTAGGGACTAAAAATGAAATTTTGTATATTTATAGGGACTGCAAATGTATTTATTCCCAAAAAAAAATCTAAAAAAAAATGCTAAGAATGCAACTGAATTACCCTAAAAAATGAAATTTTGTATGTTTATAGGGACTGCAAAGGTATTTATTTCCAAAAAAAAAATCTAAAAAAAACATGCTAAGAATGCAACTGAATTACACTAAAAAAAATATCTAAAAAAAATATCTAAAAAAAATATAAAAAAAAATCTTAGAGAAGCTCTAATTGAATGACACATAAGCAAATTTTCTTGAGAATGCATGAGAGAGCTCCGTGGAACTATCGCAATGTATATAAATAGAGATAAGAACCTCTCCCACAAAATAAGGACATAAAATCATGATAGGAAAATATTTGAGGGACCATAACCTGCTGAAAATTGTTTTAGGGACTAAAATAAAATTTTGTATATTTATAGGGACTGTAAAGGTATTTATTCCAAAAAAAAAATCTAAAAAAACAATGCTAAGAATGTAACTGAATTACGCTAAAAAAAATATCTAAAAAAGAAATAAAAAAAATCTTATAGAAGCTCTAATTGAATGACACATAAGCAAATTTTCTTGAGAATGCATCAGAAAGCTCCGTGAAACTATCGTAATGTATATAATAATAATAAAATAATAATAATAATAGAGATTCGTTTACCAATCTATATTTGTCTTGCGGAGAGATTGGTTCTATTAATAATATATTTGTCGTTTAAGAAAACTTAAAATATTTTGTCAAAAAAAAAACTTAAAATATGTACCTTTTTAATTTTTTTTAAAGAAATAATTAGTTTTGGTAATTTAAATTTAAATAATAAAAGGAATTTGTTTATTGAAATATTACTTTTGAAAGCAATTGAAAATTCACACACATATAAAATAGAGTAGTCGGGGTTTAAACTTCAATCATAGACATCTGATCTAACAATTTCAAAATTTTCAACTGATTGAACTATGACTTTTAAACTGTTTACAAAAATATTTTTGTATATAGTAGCTAACAAAATTATTTAGAATACAATAAACAAATATAAAAGATAATCCCTCTGTTTAGTTCACTAGAATCACTAGACAACTTGTACAAAAGAACATCCATTTAGTTCAAAAAAAGTTTTAAGAGACTCAATTATCAATTAGTCTCAATGGTCATTTTTTTATTTTATTGAATGATGTGACATAAAAAAGTACTATAATTTAGCCAAAGCAATAAACTTAAAAAAATAAAATAAGAACAAACAATAAGAACATAGGCTAAATTGCATTGTTGCCTTCTAATTTTTATAAACTTGTGATTTTAGGTTTTATTTGGTGCATATGATAGAGAGACATGATATGATAAAATTATTCTATTTTACTTAAATATTTTATTTGGTGCACTAATATGGTAGAATAAATTAAACTTATTGTTAGTTCTATTCCATTGACTATTTATTATTTCAATCTTTATTTTAAGTTGAGCTACAACCGTGATAGCATAATTATCTCACGCATGATTTATTCTCATCTATTCACAATTATATAAAATTATTTAATTACGAATATTTTTTAATCAACAAAAAAATCAATTTAATCAATGTCAATTATTTTTTGAAATAACACATTTATTTTTTAAGATGAATTTTGTTATTGAAATATAATATATATCTTAGCATGTCAACATAAAGTGTGGCATCAAACATGTATATGAAAAAATAATTGCTACTTTTTTTGGCTTAAACATCCTTCTGGTCTTTGTATGTACACCCAATTTTGATTTTAGTCCCTATATGTAATTTTATTCCAAAATAATTCCCGTATCGCTCAAACTTTTTTGTCATTGGTCCCTGCCGTCAAAGTGGCAAACATTTTCAAAATTTTGAATTTAGTCTCTTGTAATGTACAATTTTTTGTTTTTGGTCCCTCTTCCATCATTAATCCAATCAGCATGCCATGTCATCATGGCTAGGTGGGAAAACATTTGCCACTTGGACGAAATTGGACGGTAGGGACCAATGACAAAAAAGTTTGAACGATACGAACATATTTTGAAATAAAATCATATACAAGGACTAAAATTAAAATTGATTGTACATATAGAGACCAAAATAATGTTTAAACTTTTTTTAATCATGTGTACACAAAATACATAACAAAATATTCATCATATCATTATTCTATAATATCCTTATACGTATTCTTATCACATCTTATCTCTATCATGTCTAACACACCAAAAATAAGAATTCTAACTTTCATGATAGTTCTTTTGAGTTTTTAACTTTAACCCAATTTATAAAAAATAATTTTAACCAAATCAAGACACACATGGACAATTGAGTGAATCACATGCCATGTCAGCTTAACTCACCACATATGAAAATACAGAAAGTTAAAAGATTTTTTTTCTTATTACATAAAATTCAAGATGAAAATTGCAATTTAGCTTAAAAACATATCATGTGTAAAATTGTGTGTTGCTGCATATTTGCATATGTGTCCTCCCTCCCTTCCTTATCCACTATGTCTTGCAAAACAAAACAGTAAGTTTGATGAAATTATATACTCATAGTGTGAGAATTGAACATCAATGGCTTCCATAGCTTCTTCATCACTTTCCACAGGGCTTCTTCTTCATTCACTCACACCTCAATTAAGCTGTAGAAGAAGAAGGAAAAGATTGAGATCCAATTTTGTGAGAATTATTCCTACTCAATCCTGTCTCGATGACACTTCTTCTCTCCTCCAAGCAGCTCAATACACTGTATGTATTAATCATCAACTTTCAATTCATCATTATTACCTTTCTTTTCAGTTTTGCTACATTTGTCAACTGTCAATATTGTATCTTTGTAATGTTTTCAACACCCTTTTTGTTGTTCTATAAGTGAATGAGTTGACAAACTAATGAAAACAGTGTGTGCATTTATGAAGCATGGATATGGGATACGTCATGGACACTGACATGTCGACATAAAATTTTGAAAAAAATGATATAATTCAATGTAATTACACGGGTCGTGTCGGACCCCGAGACATGCCTAAAAGTGTCCATGATTCATAAAATCATGTTTTTTCTTATTTTTCAAATACCCTTTTTGATGCTTGGTGATTATTCATTTAACGAGGAGATGAATGAATTTTGTAGATATGTGTTGTTGTTTGGTAGGTGGATACATATGTGAAAAGTGGCATGGTTGTAGGATTAGGTTCGGGTCATGCTTCGGGTATGGCCATTCAGCATTTGGGTCGCCAACTTCGTCATGGTAATTTGAAGGACATAGTAGGGATTCCCATGTAAGCACTTCCTCCTTTCCTTGAGTTTGATTGGTATATGTTAGAAATTAGGTTGGGCCTAACTCAACCTTCCGAAATCGGCTTGTAAGGTGAAGATTATCTCTACTTATAAACCCAATGTCCAGGCCATCTCCATCCGATGTGGTATTTCTTAACAGTATACATTATCAGCGTCAATTTTTTTTACATATGCATCCAATCACAATTTACTGTGTAGAAAATTGTCGACATATTTTAGGGAAGTAATATAACAACATAAAAGTTCCACCAAAGCCAGTTGATATTGATAAATTGGTTTATGCAGGTCGGTTGCAAGTGCAAGTGAAGCAGCAAAGGCTGGGATTCCATTGGATACCTACCAAGGCAGTTCTCAAGTGTGCACATAAACAATCATATTCTATATTTTCCTTTAATGTTGAGTATTTCTTGTTTTAGAGTGCACTTGGATGCTTGCCAGAAAGCCTTGTATGCAATCGTGGGTGAAAATTTTCCTAGAGAAAAGAAATCTATGACATATATGCGCATAACTACAAAAAATGTTTTGATACAATTAAGTTAAACCTTAAAAGTAAAATGTAAATTAAATCTAGAGCATCTTGATGTGTATGTTAGGTGTGTTTAAATTGTTTTTTTATACAGAATTGAATCTTTCTTTCCAGTTTAGATTCATTTGCAATTCCTCTATTGTAGATTGATTTTGCATTCGATGATGCTGATGGTGTAGAAGAAGGAACATTTGTTGCTATAATTGGGCGCCGTAAATTGCAAAGCGACGAATCCATAATCCAGGAGAAGGTTAGTTGTTAATTGTTATACCTTTTTCGTCTCAATTTAGTTATGAAGATCAACTTTCATGTTTTAATGATTGATTTCCGTATTTTTCCCTTTTGTTTACACTTTACAGTCCATATTGAATGATGCCAATAAACTAGCGTTCATTATTGAAGAAAACCAGTACAAAAGTGGCCTGGAAGGTTCTATTCCAGTTTTAATTCAGTCTGTAAGCAGCTGTACTAATTATCAACTTATTGATTTTTGTAATATATTTTTCGTTAATACCAAAATTGTCCTTGTAGCTGAACTGGTTGGCAACTGCTGAAGAGGTTGATGATATGTTTCTTGGTGACGCTGAGGTTTGCTAGACATTCCCTCTTTTTTTTTTTTTTTTGAGTTTTTCTTCATGTATATCATAAGATAATGTTAGATCTTATTGGTCTCCATATGTATAACCGCCCGTGTATAAGCTACTCTATAAAAGTAGGATTTAGTTATGATTCACAACAACTAAACCCTTTTTTAATAGGTAGGATCAGTTACATAAATCAAATAATTCTGTTGTGTTCGAAGAGGCGATTCAATTCTGGATCCTTTCTAATGGTGTCACACTAGTAGAGTGTAATTCAAGAATGTATCATAAGTTTCTTCCATCCCATTTTTTGATGGATAAAAGTTGTTTCACTGGTTTCTGTCAAGTTGCTTACACATGGTTTAGGGTGGTTTACATTGTGGAGTTATCGATGAATTAGAGATCCCTTTTGAGACAATGTACCCTTAATTAGTTTGTTCTATATTATTTTTTAATTTTTCTAATAGGTATTCTTACGTTCCTCGTGTTTTTCTCCATTCTCTTGATTATTTACCTAAAAAATTGCACATTACTGTTATATTTATCGTTTCTTATGTAAACTAAAGGTGTGGAGACGATCATCCATTGGGCAAGTAGATCCATTAGGAGGTGATTTTCCACTAGTCACAAAAGAAGGACATCATGTTCTTGATGTTATCTTCACATCTCCAATACAAAGCCTCGGTAAGTTCTGCCTGCAATTGTGAAGCCTATGTTAGTGCCAAGACTCGGTTTTCGTGCTGGCGAATCCCATTAACTTTGTATTACTTGCAGCTGAAGTAGCGAAAATCCTTGATAAAATTGATGGTGTTGTCGACCATGGTGTCATATCGAAAATCCCGTTAGTTTTCTCTCTCAACCTTTATTTTATGCTCTTTATCTAAGTGTTGTTTCGAAAGATCTGATAGAACTTTGAGTTTCTGATGTACTATTTGTGATACGATTGATAGAATGACTTAAAATGAGTTTTAA